>CM077102.1:3848770-3909823 GCA_039619505.1 Cimex hemipterus
GGGAAGAGGCAGAGGAGGTGGGGGCGGCGGCGGAGGCGGTAGAGATGACCGTGGAGGCCCCGGTGGCGGAAGTTTCAGGGGTGGTCGTGGTCGTGGAGGGGGTCGCGGTGGCAGCGGCGGAGGTGGTTTCAGGGGTAGGGGCGGCGGCGGTTTTCAGTCTTCCAGGGGGGATTCTTTCAGAGGACCAAAGGACTCAGGGCCTCCAGGCGGTAGAAACTTCCAGAGCAATGGATACAGTAGGGAGCCTAGGTTCAGGAGTCGCTCGCCTGTCAATAACAGGTTCAGGTAATTACAATCCGACTCATCTAAATTTTAAAGACAATTATCCCTTCGAAGTATTCGATCGTTTGCATTCTCCTAATTTACTATTTAAAATCCAATCATTAATTTCCATTCCACTGTATCACCGAAATGAGGTGATTGTTTATTCATCTGAAATCTCATTTCATTTCATTTACATATCGATTTTTATTACAACTGATACATTTTGTTTTTATTGTATGAATTTATCAATTGTCATTTTTCCCCACTTCAAAATTTCTTATTAGTTTTGGTTTCAAATTTTGTGTAGGAGCTTATATTGTTAATTAGAGCCGTATTTCGTAAATTTCACATATTGCTTTTGTTTCATTAATTTTATATTTGATTATATAGTTACGGACTCTGAAGGATTTTATTTTAAAATTTATTTAAATTTTAACTGTTTCTACTCACTAGGTCTAACTGCATTCCAATGCACTTTCAGGTTTCACTTCTAGTATTTCAATATTAATTCATCTTTGAGTCTTTTACAAGGACTCTCAAAAAGAAAAATATTTCAATCTTTGTCGTTTGGATTAGGGAATCTGTCAATAGGAGTATTTACGTTTTTGAAGCTTTTGTGTTAATTAATTAGTGTGTTTGAATGTTTATTTTTCATGCGTGTTTGTGTTCACATGTTATGGATGTTTTGAACTAACTGCTGACATTTAATGGTTCATGTTGAGTATACATTTATCATATTTTGCAATAAATAAACCAAAATTCAAATCTTAAAAGTCGAAGATATTAGCACTGTGAATTTTAGGTGCCACTATTAGTAGTCAGTTGAATCTTTTATCTCATATTGTTATTTGGCAATACTGAAACCAAAGCTTCGGAGTAGGATTAGTCTGCTGATTCGGCTAGGTTAGATACAACCACCTTAGATCGAACTACAAATTTAGGTATTTTAGAATTTAGGTTGTGGTTTATACGTTTTAATTAATTGTAGAACACATTGTCACACATGTACACATTGTCATTCCAGTTAGCTAGTCTTTCCTTGATAAGATAATGTAATGTATTTATTACTTTTGATTAAATTTAGACTACACATGAAAAACAAAATGTAATGTTTGTTAGAAATGAACTTGCAAAATGAACAATAGGTTTTAGCTGATTAGATGAATTTTAATTATTTTATTTTAATTTTTATTGATTGTGAGGTTGTATTATTATTTATTTCATGAAGTGAGGACCATTAGCAGTGCCTCAACTAACCAGACTGGTATGGAATGCCTGTTTCATTGTAAATTTCCAGAAATGTATTAATTAAAATCCATCCATTCTGAGATGTTGAGGTTCCTATTAGCTTGTTAACAAACTGCGACTCTGAATTCGGGTCACAACGTAATTATAGAACCAACGAGAAGTTTTCAAAACATCAAAATGTCTCTATTTGGTTATAGCAGTGGTGGTGGGGGTCGACAAGATTTCGGCGGCGACGGCTTTGGCAGGACCAGCTCATATCGTCGCAATACGTTCAACAATTCAGGAGGCTACTGAGCCCCTGAGTGAAAACGCAAAAGGTACACAACATCGAAACTTTTATGACTTTTCATTAAAACAGACATTCTGCCTCTACTCCATCAGCAAAAGAAAAACCTCCTGTTTTCATTTACGATGCTCCGCTCCACTGCTCACATCAACAATGTTTATCTTAGTCCTTCGTCAAAAAATAATAAAATAAAATAAATTCTGTGGGATTAAAAGTTTAATTTAAAAAGACAAAAATCTTTCAGCGAAAAGTTATTTAAAATGAGCAGTAATTATTTATTTGAAACAATATAACAAAAACTTTGAAATCGTCCTAAACGTAAAATTGGAGGGTTGCCTCAGTTCAATTGCTGGGTAGTTGTGCAGATGAAAAATTAACAAAACTGTTTTTATTTGCATAATAATTGTGTGTTGTATTCTTTTGGGAAATTCTAAGCAGAGATGTGTGTCATCTTGTATGATTTCAGTCAGGTCCACTGAACACAATGTTTCTATGACAAAACTTCAACAAGCTACGACATTGTAGGCGATTGCACGCTACCTGTGCGATCACTTTAGTCAGCGATTTTTAACTTCAACAACTTCGATACTACTGCGCATTTCTTTGTGAAGTTTAAATTATTTACTATCCATTTTTCATCTTTTAATTCAATTTTTAAATATAAAGTTAGGATCTTTTTTGTTTTATAAGTGTACAAAAGTTTGTATAACTAAGGGAAAGCATGCAGCGACGTAGTGACAATTAAAACAATATTTCCTCGGTGGAAACTCCGCCTGATGATATGACCTCAGTATTACTTCGTATTTTTCCACCTAGGAACTCGCCACTTCGCAAAATGCAACCCAAAGGTTTTTTAGTTTTACGTATTGACCGTTGTTTTTACAATTTGCTTGTTTTATATTTTTATTATAAAGAAATTTAAAACATCATCTCCAAAAATGATAGACTGCCATGACATGTAGACCTTTGTTTTATATTTAACAGTCATCCTTATTTTTTCTCATGACACTTCTAAAATCTTGTCAAATAAAAATAACAAAACAAAAAAAAAACCGAAATTTTTGTCTTTTTTATTCATAATGACCTTTTATTAAATAAATTGCAAAATGACCTTTTTATTCAATTTATTAATTTTTTCTTAAATTTTCAATTTGGGAAACATTCTTGTCTGAGATATTCCACATTGTAATAATATCTTACAAGTGTAAGATTACAAAAAAATATTGCACAATGCTGCAATTAGAATTAATAAAAAAATGGTATTTACTGTTTCTATTGAGTACACAACATTGAACAAATGAACGGCTGCTCAAATGTGCTTTTTCTTAAATCAGAGTAAGAACTGGATCAACTAGAGTATAAGAAAATAGGAGGTAAGAATTTCTCCTAGTTCTAAAATAAACAGACCTCCACAAGTAAAACATTTAAATTACTAAAATGTTTGTAATTAATTAATTACTATTAGTGTATTTTTAATTTCTATTTGATGAGTTTGAGTTTTGTATTAAATGATAGCTTTTGGTTTATGGCTGAGCTTTTGTTGAATGGTCTTATTGCCATATAATTAAAATAGAATGAGATTCCAGTTGTTAGACTCAAACGCAGGTGAGTGAAGGACCAATATCTCGAATTGACGTTCTGCTTAGAAAATGATAATTTTAAAAAAAAATTTCATTTGTTTTGGCTGGTCTTATTAACGAAAGTAATTCTTTTTATTTATTAATTTTATGCAAAATGTGGTTCAGTTGAAACAGTGATACTTTGGGATATTGATCCAGATGGCATGGGATTGGGACCTGATTATGACACTTATTTTTCAACTCAACCATACTTAGCATAAAAAATTGATAAAATCTACTGTAACATTAATTCAAGCTGTTGGTCCATCAGATGCAAACCATTTTACAATTGAAACTAAATGAAAAGTGATATTTTTCATCCTGAATCACTTGATGAATTTTATATCTGTTGGATCATAAATCACCTTTTTTTTAGTATCATACTATGAACATTTAAATCTCCAAGTTGTAATCATTGGTCGTTTTGATGTTCAATCTTGTGGTTTGCTAGATTATTTCTGTGCTTAAGTTGCCTGTTTTACACACAGATTGCCCACAAGGTTTTAAGTGTTGAAACTTACAAACTGCATAAACAGTATGAACTATCTACAGGTCCATTATCATGTAGATTTAAAATCTCTAGGTTTTTAATGTAATGAACATATTTCATTCATAAATTAAAGTAGAAAGAAAATGGTGAACCACAACTAGCTCCTGAAAAAACGTACAAAGTTTAGCCAACCCCATGTATCACAGAAACAATGAGAAAAACCAATCTGAGAAAAATCTACATAAATAACATGGGCATATGTAACGATGATTCCATTTTGCAGATTATGCAATGAGGAAGAAAACCAGCCACCCGTATTGTATTCGATTGTAAAGCAATAGTTCAATGGAGACAACTTAAGATAGAAAAAAAAAGTTAATGACGTACTATTTCTGGAAAGGATTTGCACTGAACTAGGATAGTATTAATCTTCATAAAGGTTGAATGAAACCAAGTATTCTGTTAGTTTAATTCATTTAGAGACAGCTTTTCGGGCAATAAAGCCATCAGCATTTTTAAGAGTAGAATTTTGAGATATGACAACTAGCAAACGATAACAGTTAATATCAAAGTTATTCATAAAGTCAAGCGTGTGCAACATTCTCCTTTTTCTTCATCTACAGCGTAACATGCCCCCACTCAATTTTAATAAGGGCTGATATTTTCCTTGTGCGTGGGATTTCTGTTGTTCCATTCTGCCTACAGTGATTTTATGTACAACTTTGATATTAACTGCATTGATTGCTGTGTATCAGCTCAAAATTCTACCCCTTGGAATGTTGAAGGCTTATAGCTTGAAACGTCATCTCTAAATAAATTGAGCTGATGGAATAACTGGTTTCTTTCAGCTTTTCTATTTCACTGTGGAGTAAACTGAAGTTTCACTCATTTATATTAAAAAATTTAGGAAAAAATAGGAAAGCCCAGTGAAATCTAGTAAAGTTAGGACGTAGTGGACTCTTATTTGATTTATCTGCTGTTTATACTTTTTTATCAGACTAGTTAGGAAAATAGTTATGCATAAATTAGAAGTGGGTGGTTTTATTCACCATAATTGCAAGAGACCCCCCATATAAGAGTCAAATATTGATTAATTAAAATGGTTAATTTTCCCAGGTTTTACTGGAGAAATTGTTCTGGGGAGAATTCTGATAATTTCATGAGGATCGAGTAATTTTCACCAAATCAAAAGATAATTAAGCTTCGGCTGAAACAAAACAGATTTCATAAATTAATGTTTATTTTGCGTTATAATGTTTGCTTTGGAGTTGTTTGTTTATGGAAAGTTAACTAACAATTCGTATTGTACAATTGTTCAAACTGTAGCTAGTTGAGTTTACAGTTGAAAGCTCTTGTTTAATTCGAGAAATGCCATTCCAAATTTGACCCAGGAGAGGCGGTACCGTTGTGTTCTTGTAGGGCATGCCTCATTGTTTTAATCAAAATCAAACAGATCCATTTCAAACGGACGAATTATGTCGTTTCAAGTGGGCTCGTGGAGTTTGCACCGCCGAGCTGGTCGCCGCCTTGTCTGTGCTGCTCCAAGCGGCTCGCGTCCCTTCCTCTTCGGCGAGGCAGATGGCTATCAGCTGCGCTACCGGGGCCCAGTCGGTGGGAGGTTGCGGCCCGTTCCGTTCCGTCAGTCGTCCACCGTTCCTTGGCCCAGGCGAAGCCGCCGTTTCGCCCTGAAATGACGTTCAGATAACGCCTGGGAGAGTCCGCGCCGTTTTTTTCCTCACCGACCCGCGCTTTACAGCAGGAGCCGATATGAGGCGGAACGTCAAGGTCCTCCTCGTCTTCTCCGTCGCCTGGATGTTCGTCGTCGTCTACTACCTCTCCCAGGAGAAGAAGGTGCGTTTTATTTCTTATTCACTCGCCGAACTTTTCATCTTTGCCGGCAAACAAGTGATGCACTTTTGACGTTTTTACTACGAGGATGAAAAGAAGCAGCTTCTGCTTCCATAGCATACTCGGATCGTCAAACATTTCATGCCTTCAAGTTGAAACCCTGCTCCCTTAAACCGTCAAAAGAGAGAAAAAACTGATGAACTTCATTGACACTTTCGATTTTCTTGCTAAGTCAGGCTCAATCCGCGTGACACGAATAATTCCGTTAAAATATGTATTTAAATAAATACAAATAATGTCATAAAAAACGAAAACTTATGAAACTAAGGTTTGGGTTCATCTCTTTTGTCCTACCCTTGACATTTCACCGACGATCGAACTTATTTCCCCTGATGCAGTGTTTTGATAGAGAAACTATTCACATAAATCCATATATGTTTAATAGTCATAATTGACCGTAATAATTGTTTTGATTAATTATATTTTCTGTCCAAGGTTTTGATTGAGAAGAAATAGTTACCCTCAAGCCACTCGTGACCCTTTTTTCATCTCAACCAAGACCTTAGATTAAAAAAAGTGCAATTAATTCAAATATTTCCATGAAATTTATTTTATTATTTTTTAAATTGTTGCAAACAAGCTAAAAGTAAAATTTGAATCGGATTATATCCCCTTGTCCATAAGGTTTCGTGGTGCATCTCTCGGACTGTATAAATTAAGTTTTGATTAGTATGGTGTAAATTCACTTGTCAGGTTATAGGCTGATCACACAAGCTTTTGACACGTGTTAATCACAGAATATTGCTGTCGAAACTTCACTCGTACAGTGTGAATGGTAATATATTGCATTTGATTTAGATGAATAACAGAAATTTTATATATATTATGCATTATGTACAGCGGTTTAGAGAAGTTTCTATGTAGTCAAGCTTACCTCCAGGTTAGGTTATAACGAAATTTTTATTGAGATACTTATTATTTACATTATTTTGTATGGAGGAAAAACATATATATATATATATATATATATATATATATATATATATAAAACCCCAGCTATCATGGCTGAATTATAGAAGAGCGTTCTGTATGCCCTTTTGACTGTAGATTGTACTGGTACTAGCTTCGTATTGATTAAGATATTTAAAGGTTTCATCTCTGATGTATTCCAGCAGTATCAACATGCTGGGATTGAGTGTATATCGGGGTAAGTTGTCTCAAGTCTTTTCTGCATAACCTGCAGTCTGGCGATATTAGTCCTGCCTGTCAGGCTCCAGGATGGGCAGGCATACGGGCGAATCGGCCTGATCACTACCTTGAACAGAAGAATCTTATTAACAGGCGCCAGGTTAGACTGGCGACAGCAGAGGAAAGAGTACGATGATTAGCCACTTTGGCCTTGTCTACTTTATCACTGACTCTGGGAGAGAAAGTGAGTCTGTCGCAAGTCTCAGAAATTGGTTCTGCCCAACCTGCAGCCTGGCGTAGTTAGTGCTGTATGTCGGCCCAAGAACGTGCACGGATACTAGTGCTGCCTTTACAGAAGAAGCTTAATTATACTAAACTGGCGACAGCATAGGGGAAACTACGCGGATAACTGTTTTACTCTTGCTCACGTTAGCACTGACGTGGAGGAGTGAAAGTGAATTTACTGTCAAATATCTTTTGGTGATATTGGAACACTACACAGTTATACCTTCAAATTGAATCCTTCTATAAATCGTTTTGCTTGCCTTTGTTGTATTATGATTCTATTCTAACGGTTGCAGAAACTTCCAATACAGCGCATTACCTTGACAAATCTGTTCAATATTGTTTCTCTCAAAGGGGAGGATATTAGTAGGGAGCGATGTATTTTGTTAAAAATCAGGTGAAACGGAATAGGTTCAAGAACCTTGAGGAACACCAGTAACAATGTCTCTCTGTTGAGAAAGGAAACTCGGAACTGTCTAGATTAGAGATAGGTGTGGACTATTTTATTATGTATGGAGGGAAGTTTTGTTCCACCATCATGGTGACTTTACCATTATGCCAAACAGTGACAAAGGCATTTCAGACAGGTATCAGAGCAATGTCAGTATGCTTTCGTAAATTAAATGCTTGCGTTATGTCCCCTCATCAATTATCCTGGCTAATTGGGCAGTGGTAGATAGCCCTGAATCAAACTACTCCGGAATAATGATGCATTCATGCAGGATGCTAGTGAGCGTAACACTCGAATATCTTGCCAATTGAGTTAGGTATGGTAATGTGTCTGTAACTATTTGGATCGGATGGGGGCTAGCTAGGTTTCAAAATGAGGATAACTTTAGAAAATGTCCCTTGACAAGGATAGAAACAATCATTATTTGATTGAAGATACTTGCAAGGTGAACTGTGGCATATTGTGAAAGGTTTTTCATGTGGACGTTATGCATGTTTTCAAGGATTGATTCAAAATTATCAGTGCAAGGAAGCTGCTTATGAGCAGGATCGTATTCTTGGGTCCCACACTCGCAAGGTTCGCACTGCTATGCCTCATATTATGTTGATGTTGATATTAATTAATTATGCATATTACATCCACACACATGTGTACATACACCAGATGTACTAATTGGCCGTTGTACAAGTTCTTCACAAATTCCTCTTAATTCTGGCTATAGATCTCTTATTAATATCTATACGGTTGGGTAGCATATTTTGCTGTCTGCTCCTGAAAATTCACACTCCTCTGTTTTTCAAGGCTGGAAGGGGTTTGGAGTTTTCAAAGAGCCTCACAACTTAGAATTTTAAACCGTACAGCTTTCATCTGGTCCAGGGCCTCGGGACGCTGATTTTGATATACTGTTAATGTTGTTTTCAGTTGTGTCGATTTGGGATACAGAACACGTTCTCCCTTACATCCTACGGACTAATGAATCCAAATTAACCACAAATGGTCCGCTCATTCGTGGAATTTTCAGAAATTTTGCTTATAATTTTTCTTACATTTGGATGTTGATGTTGGTGTGTGGGGACCAAACAGAACTATCATACTCTACAATAAGGCAGGGTGGTTTCTGTGAAGTCATGGGAGGAGCAGTAAAGGAATCCCTAGTAGTTTGAACGTCCTTTTGCAAATGTCTTTAATGTGAAGGTTGAATGCTAATTGCATTCCTTGATATTTAAAGCTGGATAGTCTTGTTAAGTGAGTTTTATTAATCATACATTGAAAAGAAACATTTGTAACAAGTGATAATAGAGCTTTTGTCCAAGTTCAAAGACATAACTATTCTAATGTAAGCTGCTGAAGTCAATCATCATCTACAATAGAGATTGAGTGACATTTTATTATTATTAATAGTACGATACATGATGCGATGACTCCACGAAAATACATAGTTTCAATGTTGGTGTTAATTACAATCGAATCTGAACATTGATAAGTGTAAGTTAATTACATTTACTAGGTCTTCAAAAATAGTTATACCAATATTCTTAAAAAAAAAATACACATTCGATTAGGGAACTCATCTCTCTCTCATTTAATGATCATATTGATTATATGACTGGAAACGTTTATCAATTATTTGGTTAATCAGAAACACTCAAACATTTGACAAAAAATATTTAATACAGTTATACGTCTCTTTCTTAAAGCCTCACCTTCAATTTTCTTCTCCCATTTGGTCTCCCAATTATTTCATGGATAGTAATGCTATGAAAAAAATACATGGCAAATATTTAGGTTACATTGCATATAAACAAACAAATTCTAACTAAACACGGCGTTCTGATAGGAGGAAATTATATGATTCTCTCTAGATTTATGAAATTTACCTGGAATAATAGATAGTCCGATCTTCTAGCTGGTATATCTTTTCTCCGTTCCCAGTGTCAATACTAAATACAATTATCTATTTAAAGTTTAACTCTATAAAAGAAATATCTTAAATTCTTCCATTCGCAAAGCCCTCCGATTAATAAATTAATCAGGTTCAACTTCGCATAAATTATTTTAACATGTCCCCACTCCCCGAGGAATATCGAGTACTCTGGGGTGAATGTGAGACGTCTGGAGAGTAAAAGTAAGTTATTAGCGAGAGTGGAGAGGGTTCAACCCCGCCCGGAGGAATATCGAGTACTCTGGGGGAGTGAAAGTGACCGGACCTCTATGTTTCTATCGAGTGTTATGTTTGTGTTAATTTATCAGAATGAATGTAATTTATTAGCGTGAAAGGAAGGGGTTGCTTATAACCCCGCCCCGAGGAATATCAAGTACTCTGGAGTGAGTGTATGATGTCTGGAGAGTAAATGGCCTTGAGGGCTTTAGTGAAGGTGCACTTCATTTTAAACTTATTAATTTTCGTGAATGATTTTTGAATTAGAAAAATTACAAAAAGGTGGGAAAATTTAAAAGGTGGGGTTGAGAGGTTAATGTCCGAATGAATCGAAGTCAGGATAGCTCAAGTGGTAGAGCAGGGCGTATCTGGCCGAAGATCGTGGGTTCGAATCCCGCTCGTGACACTGAATTGTTTAACTCAAGTAAAAACCTTAATTAAAAGATTGATTGGTCAAGTGGACCACGAAAACTAGTGAGTTTATCTTAATGCTTTCATTGTCATTTAAATACTATGTTTAGGAAGTTGTTGATGTCAGGCCACAACAAAATTTTATTGTGGCCTGATATCAACTACATTTGTTTATAAAGTACGAATTATTTAGTTGTGAAAGTTACATTTTTGTCACAAGGATAATAATCCGTATATTTAAAGAAACATCGACAACGGCACATGTGTGGTGGAACGGGTACAATTGGATGTGCAGGTGTCAAGGACTGGAGTAGTCGAATCTGCCCCGATTCTTCCGTAATGAACGTGTCATGTACAATTCCGGAACGTCGTGTAATTTCTCCCTTTTCATCTGTTGTGTACATAAGAAGAAGCTTGATGAAAAATTTTCGGTTTCAACCAACGAACCTTGCGAGTCGACCCACAAAAATTCTTCATGATCGTAGTTACATATGTATTGTTCAATTAGACGACTTTTTTAGTCGTTTGGAATTTTGTAGACTTTGTACAAAATTTGGAGAGCATCGTGCGTCAATATAAATATTAGTTGATGGTTGATTGCTGATTATTATGAAGTTAGTGCTATTTGTTCATCCTGGTCAGTCCTTGCTACTTTTTTTGGCCATCATAAGTGTTTTGGCTTATGACCCAGCTTGAGCTTTTAATTCTTGTGTGAATTAAAAAAACCAACACCCATTTACATACTGACGATAGTAGCGAAATGCATCTGGCCTCCAAAAATAGCTAAACTAGGCAGATTACAATATATTCCAATAAAGATTAGACTAAAAAACGAAGATAGTTTATTTTTGTTTTTGTTATACAGTAAATGCGTAAAACCAGTTGAAATTATGGTCTCACGATGGTTGATATCTAATTATTTATCCAATTTGTTAGATTTAGAACCATCACATTTAGCGTAAAATCCATTAGTTAGAGAACTGTTTTCAATTCCGAAAACCTGCTGGCAACCACACTAATTGCAAGTCAACTAATGTAATTTCTTTTTAATGTAATGTAATTCGTTCTTTTCAACGATGACCATATACCAGATACACATCTTACACTATATTTACCACTGGTCGATATTCCACATGGTCTTAGAAGGAAATTGTTTCAGGTTCTGCTTTCCGCGTTTACGTCATCAGGGTTCAAAACGTTTAAAATTGACTGTTTAGTCCCAATTGGGAAATAATTTGTATGGCCTTTGAAGGAAAGGAAAGTGAAATAAATAGTTCTGTTAAAGGAAAACATTTTCTACTTTGATTCACAATTTTATTTAAAGTTATGTCGTAACGCATCAGGCAGGCCAAAAGAGCGAGGTTAGGCGGGTCCCAGAATATTCAGTCAATAATCAATCTCAATTAACTCTTACCATTTTACAGAGTTAAAATGGTATTTACAGCAGCGAGTGTTTAATCGTGCTTGCAATATTATTAGCAAAGTTGACTAACATTTAATTTTTTCCGCCTTTTTAAACTTTATTGAGTCAAAGGCAGTTGTGTTCGTGTATTAAATATAAAATATGACTTGAAACGTGTAGGAAGATAAACGCAGTTTTCCTCATTTAATAAATTTAGTAACTATAGCATGCAATAATTAATTATTTAACAATGATAGATATAAGTTTAGGATGGTACAAGGTCGGAATGTCTTCCTTTTCAGTCGTCTTTTTGATCTTGGAGTTGGTTGGCTCTGGGCAATTTCTTGCATCAGTTGGTTGGGATGATGGACCAATGGCGTTGATCGTTGAGGTTAAAGTTAAAGTTTGTGGACAAATTGGTTCGGAACATTCGGAAGCAGAGGATATGGTTCTTAATGGTTTGCACCTTTTTACTTTGTGAATCAGATGCCGATGATCATATAGTCCGTATGCCAGATGCCCTGATGATACGAGTCGCTTCACACGGGGAAATTGGTTGGCGAAGAGAAGTTTCAGTGCGTAATTCGCCGAGTCCGTGTTACAACGCTTTTAATATGCGTTTCCCAGATTCACTTTCGGTTCAGTTGTCCCTGCAAAAAAGTTGCTTCATTGGTCACATTAATAAGCGAATTATACTACTTCTGACTTAGCTGAGGCCACTAGGTCTCCAGCAGACGTTATTCGTGAATTCCTGTAGCACGAAATGGGCTTCTTCACTGGTATCTTGTTTTGATAATATGGCGATATCATCAGCAACGTGAATATTTTTAAAAGCGCATTTGTTGGGAAATCCCTTGAAAAGAAAAGGTAGAGAAAAGGCTCCAGTACAAGTCCTTGAGGCACTTCCGATTTAAATCCGAAATACTGTAAATAGGTTTCTTCATTGCGCAGTGTATATCTTGGATTCTAAGTTCAGATTATATTATACGGAACAGCAAGATGAAGTTTCAGTTTGATCAATAGACCTGGGTACCACATTTTGCCTAATGCCTGTTCAACGTCTATGAAATAATAATAATGAAAAAGAGCAGAAGCAATAAGTTCAATGAATTGGTGTCTAAAACAGGAAATAATTTCTTTATTATACTTGCTTTGTTTTTATTTTATTAATTGGAAAAATTTGTCAGTAAGTTAATATTGCTAAGTGCTTTATACCATTACTTGAAGTTAAAAGTCTGTATCGTAGACCTCAAGAAGAAATCTTAAATTTTACCAATTGTTTGAAGAACTTTCAAGTCAGAAGAAATAGTGAAATATGAAAAATTGAATTTTTGTTTTAATCTATTGTGTAATACAATAATCGGAATTTATTTTTGCATTTCTTCTTAGCAATTATTGATAAAAGCTTTGAAAACCCGTGTTGCGTAGGTGGTTTTTTGCACATCGGCTCATGGCCATTTGCACTTTCTAGAATTTGTAGAAAATAACTATCCTACCTTCATGTCCAGATCCGGTTGCAGAACTTTTACTGACCTTTTATGTAAGACCTTTGGGACCGAACTGAATTGGATTGTTTCAAGGAGTTGATTTGATTAAAAATAAAACATAAAATCACGCCATTTTTCTTACAACTGATCGATACCCTATTTTTAAAAAATTGTCAAACGTTTCTTTTTGAATTACGCTGTATGTAGCACGCATTCTTCAAAGTGTACTCTCGTTTTGTGGTGTTCTTGACCTTGCAACGAAAGTAAAACTCATAGGATTTAAAATGGTAATAAACTCAATTGAGTCAAGTGCCACAAACCGGGTCTAAGAAAAAAATCGTTATACACTTATCCCTTTTTATCGTTTTTTGAATTGAAGCCCTTGTGTAGATAGTTTTAGATAGGATCATTCGAGGGGCTGCTTTATGCGCTTATTAGTGTTAACGTTCTTAGAAGGCATCCACCCTTTTGTAAAAAAAACACGGTTTTTAGTAAGCTTGAATTCTGGCGTTTCTATGCCAGCTTTTCGATATTTTCCTTTTAGTACGTCCAGTAAAATCAAGTGCGACTTATCGCAAGGTACATAACTTGTTCAAACACACAATTTGCTCTACTCAATTGCCCTTTACCGCCATCAATAATCACCACGTAAAGAATCTTCTTTTTCTTAACGCTTTTCCTTTACGTTGGAGTGCCTGGTTCATAGCGCTATAGTCATCACCAAGAATGTGTTTAATATTACTCAGCTATTTGTTTTAATGAATTTTTTTTAAGTTGGAGAAGGAAGATCACAACGGTACAATTTTGAACTTTCTCTACCACCGCTGTCCTCGTTGTTCATCAGTGGATCATACCCTTATCGGATTCGTTTCATTTCATAAGCTTCATGTTACCGCGAATCATTTGACGCTGAAGTCAGATTTTCCTCGGTGAAATACCGATCCGCTTCTGGACCAATTCCATTCCATTTCCACCATCCAGTCATAAATATCACGAAACGAAATTGCTGTTTTTTAGTTCAACTTTTCGGGACTGTGTATGTACTAGTTTCTTTTCAATATTATCTGTCCACTGACTCGTCCAGGGTTTCTAATTTTATGCCTTGGCATCTGTAGCAGATTTCGATCGCCCAGGAAGGCGTACACATTCAAACTCAAGTGTAGATACTATTTTCCGTTTATCATTGGTAAATTGCAAGTAAGATGTCTTCTTAATCATAAGATAAGAAAATATACAGCTTTACATTTTCAATAATAAATGCAACTTTAGCTAAAAAAAAATCACTTTGAAGATGAAAATATTTTCTTTTTTAACCTGATAATTAAACTAGTTTTCTTTAAAATAGCCATTCATCCATCCGGCCCTATAGGATACATTTGTAGAAGCAAGTTTATACAAAAAGTTACATTTTTTATTATGAAGATCTATATTATATTATAACTTCATCCATTCAGAACTTTTTTGTTGTGAAAAATTACTACAATAAAGCTAAGTTTATAAAGTAGTTAATAATGGCGTTTTTGAATTTTAATTATAAGAATTATATTATATATAATTATAAGAGTTTATTGAGACATTTTAATCTTACTACTTAATTATACACAATTTTTTCGAAATGAAAAATTTGTTTCACAGGTGAACCCGCACCCTTAGGCTGAGGAGAGTTTGTGTCATGGGCGTAACGGTAGCTCAAGTGGTTAGAGCAGAAGCGGTGTTGA
Source organism: Cimex hemipterus (assembly GCA_039619505.1). Taxonomy (NCBI): domain Eukaryota; kingdom Metazoa; phylum Arthropoda; class Insecta; order Hemiptera; family Cimicidae; genus Cimex; species Cimex hemipterus. The sequence goes on from CM077102.1 coordinate 3,863,626, forward strand.
GCCGAAAATTGTGGGTTCGAATTCCGCCTGTAACATAAATTTTTCATTTCGAAAAAATTATGTATAATTATTGAGTAATTAATCAACTTAATTAACTTGAACAAAATAATAAAACTTGGTTTAACTTAAGTTCTGTTAGTGGTTGGCATGTAAAGCAACGAGGAAATACATTATCTCAAGGTTACTCTACTTACAGGTTAGGGCCTTACCTCGGCAGCAGATTGACGTCGAATTCCTTTTGAAACATGTACGAGACAAAAACGTAACAGCTTCGAAAACTAGGGCAGAAACATGTTCCTATTTTAAAAAACCAACTAACATTTGAGAAAACTGCTACACATCTGAATGGTTCATTCATGAACGCATCCAATCCTAAGAATCAAACGTCCTCAGGCGAATTGTCAAACTCTATGACGTGTCTAACCTTATTATCCACAATCACTCATTTCGTAAAAGCATCGATCCCTCACAATTCCATTCAATCTTTCTATCATTCATATATTGTATTTCGTACAAAGGACCATCACGTTGAGCGAAACGACGATGACCTTGGGACATATCACAAATGAAATCGCCAAGTTTTTCTTTTCTGACGGTTACGACATTAACACTACTTCCAGCATTGCACTCTTAGGAAGCATGCTAGTCTTATATCCTCTGCTTCTCAGCCAGCCAATGCTGGCACTCAGTGTGAAGGATTAAGGGGCAAGTATGTCTCGAATACATTTACCTTCATTCGGTTTTGTCCTCTATTTTTTACACCAGTCTTCAATAAACTCAAAGTGCTCTATGATATTGAGATAGTTTGGGTAAGGAGGATTCCCTTAGAGGACAGAATTGCGGTATCGTCCGCATAGGGTATGATGGTGTGCTGATAGGATAGATGATATAAAGAAAAGTCTTAAGATTGCTCCCTTGTGGGACGCCGCCTTGTATCTGTCTTGTCTTCAAAAACTCGTTGCCATATCTCATTCTGAAGCAGCGGCCTGTTATGCAGGATTTCAGGATAAGATAAGCAAGTTGTTAAGAGCAGACCAGTGCCAGACCCTATCAATAAATAAAAACATCAACAATAAAAAAGCTTTGGGAAAAGTGTCTTTGAGATATGGTTACAAAGAATCATGCATTAAGCATCTCAAATTCGAACTAGATTGAATACAAAGTTAGCTATTAAAACAACGTGTATGGCATTTACTGTCCGTTAGTTAATGATTATTATTAACTGCATCTTACGATCTCCGAATAATGATTAAAACATTTTATCTCCGCCAGTGAAGGGTACAAAAGGATGTAAATGGTACTGCCAAATTATACCAAACATTTGTTTTAACAATGTCGGATCTTGACTTCCGAGAAACAGGACAGGTTGATCGTTGTAGAATGTATAGAATATGTACATAGTGCGAAAGTGGGATGTTTAAGCTTTTATTGTTATTTACTTGTCTTTACGCCGGTTAGGTTTTTGGCTAGGCAAATGTGGACGCCCGGGCCGTGTTTTGTTGAAGGTCTTCGTTCTTCGGCCTGCCCCGCTTCTTCCTTATTTCACCGGTGAGGAAGAAATGGGCCCGATCAATTTCGCCCTCAAAACAGACGTCCTCGTCCGTAACGTGCTCCGACTCCGAATCCATGAACTCCTTGATGCCCGGAAGGTTCCCTGAAGTTTTAGGCACGACGACAGGTTTCGATGTACTGCAGCACTCCAAGCACGGGTCATATCTGGGCGACCAGAGGTCGTGGACTGTCGTATCGCTCCCTTTGGTGGCGTAGTCGAGGAAATAGCGGTCCCTCGGCTGTTCGTTCACGTCGAAATCGTCGTCCAATTCCCTTTTCATCACGTTAAGCCTCAACTGACGAATCCGGCTTGAACAACAATCGTCGCTTTCTAGCCAAGACATAATTTTTCTTAACACCAAATGTTGAACGTTACTTCTAACTACAATAAAACTAGACGAATAACTCATATGTTTATAATCGAAGTTGAGTGCCAATAATTTAAGAATAAAAAATACACTGCTCCACAAAAAAATGGCGCGTTTTGAAATTTTGATATTTCTTTATTACTTGCTGTTCAGTAATATTAATACCGATAGTTTTTAAAATCCAAGTATTTATTAAAAGATTTGGTTAGTGTAAAAATAATAGTATTTTTCTTAAGCAAAAGAAAAAAAGATTTTAAAAAAATTTTTGTGTTAAACAAAACATTGTTTATACTGAAGATTTTTTAATAGGATGTGTTTAATAGGATGTCTCTTGCTCTTAGTACACATTCTAATCTTCTCAGCCTGCTCATATTTAAGCCTTTAAGCACTCCTCGAGGTATTTCATCCTAAATCTCTACCAACTTGACCTTCTGCTCAGCTAAAGTCATAGGATGGTTATTCTTAGTTTTACACAACATCCTAGCTCGTCCTAAAAGTACTAATTTGGGTTCACATCATGGAAATGGGCTGGCCTTGTTTGAATGTAAATATTTACACCTTTAAAGTAAATCGGTCTTGCATAATAAACAAAAATTGCTGGTAAATAACAGGAGCAAGCGTGTACCATATATTCCTTAAGAATTTCGTTAGATTTCTGCATTACATTGACTGGTTAAACAAGTTTAAAAAAAACGCGGAACGGCCCTCCCGGCAATGTTGCATTGGGCTCTCCACATGCTCGATAAACTGTACATTTAGTGAATGGAGAGAAAAACTGGGACTCGTCTGAAAGTTCGTTACAGTTTTTGTCCGATCTCCGTGGTCCTCGCAAACGCAATGTCAATGTCAAATTGTCCCGAGATGGTCTCTGGTAGTTCCAGCCGGACGTGTTGCTGCCCTTCTGGGATGTAGAATCAATTCTTCAAGTCTCCTTCTTACTGCGTCAGAGCTAAAGGACATCTCCCGCACAGTTGGAAATCTTTGAACTGGTCTTTTCTAGGGCGCCCCGATCTCCGAGTACCCTTAGCTCTTCTGGCTCTGCTCAATGTCCGACAAGCGCCGTTTGAGGCAAATTTGAAACTCTTGCAGCGTATCGCTGATTTTCTTCCATCCGAGTACAATGGCACTGGCTGTTCATGGGTATTTTTGTTATGGTTTTGTTTGCGCCACCATTATCATAGTGAATAAAGCCATTTTTAAAGGATTAAGTGGCCTTGTTGATGATTTACATTGTGGAAATTGTTAAATCACATTAGGAAATGAGCCGAACAATCGTCGACAAAAACAAATACTTTCTTTCTAATTATAATTATCGTTTTTTAAAAGTAAAACAAAAAATATGTCCAAATTCTTGTCAAATTAAAAATAATCACAATTTCGAAGTGCACCACTTGTTTTCTGGGCCAGTGTGTATTTAAAGTGATACAAGTATCGACCACTTTTTTGTTCTCGAATAATCCACTTGATCTTGAGGGGCAAAAATTCAATTGTTATTGTCAATTTTTAGATGTATTTTAAGGTCTTCATAGGGCAAAAACAATCAAATATGCCTACAAAAAGACAATCGAAATTGCTTTGAAGATAGGAGTCTCAAAATTGCCTAGGAATGAGCAGTTGCTTTACTCACTCTCCATTTGGTATTACAGTATTTGGTTTTTTAAATTTGTACACTCAGAACGACCTCTGTAGATGGCGAAGCGCCGAAGTTCCTCCTGACAAAAAACAAGCGAGTTCTCCTAGCAGTATGACAATTTAAACAAAACTTAATTACAAATTTGTTACATGAACCACTTCAGTCGTGATCATAGGCATTTACGATTTTAGTGATTTAAATAACCATGTTGCCCCTCTGTCGATTGTATACTAAATATTCGTTGCTTTTTTACGATAGCAAAGTGGAATATGTTTAAGCTTATCGTGAGATGGCTGAAATACCAAGTCAAACGAAAGTTGACATCCCGCAGACCTAGACGAGATTTCTCACGATTACAGATAAATGGTTCTGAAAAAGACGTCTTTAGATTTACGAATAAATCGGTCTTTGTTATTAGCACTTAGATTGGGGATGTAATAAAATTAGTAGTTTTTTGGTCGTGTAAAACTATTTAACTCGAAAAACAAAGATAAATGTTTCCATAAAATTATTATCCAGCTTTGGACGATCCAGGATTTCGCCTAGATAATCAGCTTGTTTCCTTGTACTCAAGTCAATCATGAGTTTTTATAAACTGTACACTTTTCAATGTAAATATATCAAATTTCTTTTACATCCTCGCTTCCTATACAACATACAATACATCCCGAGAGATCCACACACAATTCAGGATGATAGGCGGCAAAAAAAAAACAACAAAAAAAAACAGATCCTTTCGACCTCAACAACACTGCTTACAGTTTAATTATTAGTGTGTAGAGATTAGTGACCGTTAATCGATAATTATTCCGATATCGTGAGATGCGTCTGGTGTGATGTAGGTTTAAGAAAAATATTTTCTTTATTGTGCCAACGTTTAGAGCTTTAATAAGATCATCTTCAGGGCTCAGAGTGTTTGTCTTCTGTGTAATTAACCGTTCTTGCATGTTGTGGGCAGTCTCAATACGACTCTTTGCAAAAATAAATATTGATAAAAAAATTTCCATCTATAGTTGATTGAAATTTATTATTATTTTGTTTGTTCATTGATAGCAGTGTAAGTCTCATGTTTATTCGGTCTAGCATTTATAGAAACAAAGGTAATTTAACAGCTTTAATGCTTTTTATGTATGTATGTATCCATGTATGTTTAACAGGATTTGTTAACCCATAGTTATTATTAAAAATTTGACTTATTTCTCCATCTTTGTTGGTGTTCCTTCCTCTCTGCTTATATCCTTGATGCTTTGGACTGAAACGCTAAGGCGATTTTTAATGAATTTTTAACTATTCGATCTAGCTTGTATAGAACCAAAGGATTTTCTAATAGATTTAATGTTTTTTTGTCCATGTGATTGAATAAAACATAGTTATCATGGTCGGTGTGCTTGCCTCTCCGTGCTTATAGTCTTGGTGCCACGAACTGAAACGCGTTCGGCAGACCGAATCTCTAGGGTCATAATCAAGATGACCGGTAATTCAACTCCTAGATTATCTAACAGACTTCTCAGAAAAATTTCACATATTAATTTATTCAATAGCCAAAATTGTTTTTTGTCTGCTTGGTGATGAAAGGCGATTGTCCGGGAGTCGGAAGCTTAGAAAGCGTGGGTGTCTAAAAAGTAGGAGGAATAATGGTTTGATGAAAACTGATATTTTCTTTACGTTAGCTACGCTCCGAAGTTACCAACGTCGTAATTGGCTAGAAATGAGTTTTCTCAATCTAAACCTATTAGGTTCGATTTTTCAACATTCGATTCACCGTTTCGGCCGACGCTCACGGTAATTTCACAATTTTAAAAGGAATCGTTAGTCCCGCATGGTGATCAACTGAAGATGTCGGTCATTGGGTAACCGGCGGTAAACTGCTTTCACCTCTCAGACCAATCGTCCTTGCTCTATCATCTTCCTTTCACCTTCACAACACTTTGAGAGAAATAAACGGGTTTATATCAGGTGAAAGGGTCTATGTATAAATAATAACACCACACGCTATTAATTACTGGTGATTGTCTGGCTATGTAATATCTTTAAATATTACTTATGTTTTTAATAAAACTCCCAGTAGTTGTAATGTAAAAAAATAGAGCAATTTTTTAAACTTGTAATTATATTTGAGCTTCATCGATGAACGCTTTAATCGAGCTTTAGATAAAATTAAAACGTGATAAATTAATTGTACTCAGCTTTTTAATTTTGATTATGTTAAAAAACGAATCGTTTCTCCCAGGTTCCCAAATATTATTTTCCCTCGAATCCCACAGATGTCCGAAAAATGAGCCAATTAAGATAATTGACCGTGAAAATTGAAATTGAACGCCCAACAATATATTTCTTTTCGTGCTCAACAAATTGCAAAACTCTCGGAAAGAAATTTAAATCGTTTTATCTCCCTTATTCCCATACATTAAGAAACACAATTACGCCCAGGTATTTATTACCAATGCAATTAATTCTTTGTTATTTGTGTTTTTAACTAACAATAGGAAATAGTGAGACCATATCTTGAAAACCGCTGACGGCTTGGCTGGGTGACGTTTTTATATTCTCTGCTCATTTTGAGTGTGGTACATCTTTCATGGACTTAGTTTAATAGGTGTTCTCAGTACACGATTCAGAACCAAAATTCCACGGTCCTGCTTGGGCAATTAGGCCTCAGATCTTATCCTTAGGTCATATCCCATTAAAGGAGGAATTGTATTGAATTCTTTACTATGGACAATTGGGTTGGGCCACTGTATAGAGGGGAGGCCTGTAGTGGCCCATATTGGCGAAGATAGGAAATGGTGTTGGGGGAACATTGGCTTTGGGAGCGGCCTTACTAAACACATGAAATGTGGCCAACATACGCGAAAAATGTGTGCTGTAAAAGGTGTCGTGTCTACCCACTAGGCCGACATTGGTCGGCCATTGTTTGTTATTTCCAACCAGGTTCCTGCCAGTTACATGTATGTAGCAATTTACAAAGCTTCTGCAGCGAATTACCAGACGTCGGTAACCTTGGGCCAATGGTTGAAGTCAATCGGCCTAGGGGAGCCAATCCCATGACCAGCATGGCTTGGTGTCTATCATGGTGACCGATACACTGGACTGTCATGGCCCATAGCGCAGAGGGAACATAAGATGCGAAACTCGGGTTGGTCTGTCTAATCTCTCTCGCTTTGTCTGTTAAGTTTATTTCAATATTGGTACTAATTTCGTATATCTGATATTTTTGAAGTATAAAATTGTGTAAACGTGTAAGCTGGATTTTGTTATTTCTGGCCAAACTGTGTATTTTAAGAGTGGATCATTCTCATAAATTTACGTTTCCCTGACACTATGAATCGGCGTGATTTAAAGCTTATGAGCACCACTTGGAAGGCCCAATGCGTCTGTGATCAGATTTTACCGTTTGTCACATTTCTAGGTTTTGGAGTCTTTTCTCATTTAAAACGTAATAAAGTGCAATTCAGCGATTTATTCGAATTATCCTCAATCCCATGACGCAATTGATTATTTACCCCTTTTTCGTAATCTCTGATGCAAGATAACGCTGACATTCAACCACGGTAATTAGAGGTGGATCTAACTCTTCAAAAGTTTTTTATTTTGACTGTAGACCTCTGGACTTATTTATTTAAACGCCTGTGCATTCATGTGCACGTAAAGTTTTTCATCTTCAACTCGCTTCATTTTCCAACGGTGGGTCTTTTCAGAAGCGCCATTCATATTTACGTTCATTTGAATTAACCTGACAAGGTCTTCTTTAATAGGACGCTTTCGATATACAAAATGTGTGCCTGGGCAAATAATTTGCATTTAATTAGTTTTCTGCCTTTGACGGATAAATTAAACAAATATGTCAACCATATATTTTGTCCTTATATACTGTTTTATTACATTATTTGTAATAGATAATGTAGGTAGGGGAATACAGTAAAAATACAATTTCACGTTGTTTTTTTTTTTTAATTAAAAAATTGTCATTTTTTAAAAAATATAATAAAACAAGTCGAATCTTCGCTACTTAAATAAGTATACTCTTTCTTCTATTAACTGCCTTTTAATAAATATTTTAATAAAAATTAATGATACAAATGATCCATAATAGACGGACAAATAAGCAAAGATTAGAATATAATACTAGTTACTGATCACTGGTTTACAGTGAGAGGTAATAAAATGGACACTCATAATAATATAATTATCTCTTAGACAATTCTCCATTAATTATCTTGCAACAATATTTGGACCGTTTTAAAGGATTGGAGGAAAATAAAACCAATATAAAATCTCCCACTTCTCTTTACAATTGGATTTCGTCAATAAATCTTTGAATAGTCAATCTCTTCTTTATTGGTTTTTATGTAACCTTCAGGAGGAAATTGTTATTTTAAGAAAAGACAATTTTATTTTGTTTGTTACTCTTCACATACGTACACCGTGTATAATGTTGAACCTGCCGTTTCTAGCAGCTCATTGACAATGAATTTTGTACTTTACAATACATAACCAATAGACATCGGGCATCACCCACCTATGGTGATGGCGGTTCAGGGTCAGTGCTCATTTCAACCTCCAACCGCGGTAGCCGAGTGGTTATGGCGTCAGACTCTCAGCTAGTAGATCCCGCGGTCGTGGGTTCGATCCCCACCGTCGCATCTGGAATGTTTCTGACGCCTAAGGGGACCGGTGGCCGCAATTGAAAGAAATTGACACAGCACTCGTCAATGGAAGGGGCGGGACCGGATCTCAGCGACCCTGAGTTTGGACCCAACCCCAGGGATATAAAGTACAATAAGTTGTACACAGCTGCAGTGCTCAATAGGGAACTCCTCCAGTCCCTTGAATCCATCGTAAAAAAAAAACCTCCAACCTAAACTGTCATCCATTTATCCTCTCACTCTCTCATAAATACGTTCTTTCCTATTTACATGTCATTCACTCAGTTAGGTGGAGTACTTGATATTCCTTCATCGCCCTTTACACCTAATTGAGGGCCGAGGGGTAGTCAATGTCCTGCCACATTACCAGTGTTGTACATCAGTAACAGTGCCGACTAGGTAGTCACAGCCACCCACACAACCACTCGGATCACCCAAAGTAGATACAACGTTATAATAACTTTATTTCATCAGAATATTGTTTACAAAATATCATTATTGATTGTAGACAATGACCGCTCTCATTTAGTTATTTTTTCAGTTAATTATCGATATCCAATTTTGATTTCGATCGTGCATACCAGTTTAATTGGGCAGTTGAATGCAGCACATACCCAACACGCAGTGCGCCAACTTTTTTTTCATGAGAAGTATCGCAGGAAAGGGAGATAAATGGGAAAGATATTACTGTAAACGTAAAGAGTGATAAAAATAGGAAAGAAATGTAAAACATATCCATGATTTTAAATAGGGAAGTATGAGAGGGATATAAACGCGTGTTACCATTAATCAGTTTCTCACAAGACATCGTCGAAGAAGAAAGCGTGAGATTCAACTTCTCCGATTCCCACAGATTTATTCACCGTGTTTTGTCAAACCCAAAACTTTTCTATAGTGAAACAACAGAAGTTACGACTTAGAAACTAGCCCGATCACATGCACATGTTAAAAAATAAAGTAAATGTTTTTCTGACAGACATCCGTATTTCGGAAGATAAAAGAGCTAAAAACAACAAATTTACATACTTACAACAACTGGGGATCGACTGAGATTTCCACAACGTTCCATATGAGTTAGTAGACAATAATTTTAATATTGATTAATGCTTGAGTAAATATTAAAGCAAAACTAATAAGTCGGATTTAAACTACGCTGAATAGTAAACACAACCAGTTGTACAAACAATTAAGATAATTCGAATATACAAATATTACATCAACCTAAAAGCTCAATCAGGAAAGTAGATCAGGAAATATGGTGAATAACTTGTCTAAATAAAATATAATGACCACGAACATTTCATAGCATTAACCCTCTACTTATAGGGTAATAAAGGTCTGAATTAATTAAGAGGCAGACAGTATCCCTACGAATTAGTGAATGAGTTAATTATTAATAAACATTGTGTTGTTGAGTTGAAATAATCTCTTGCAAACATTTTTATTTAGAACACTCGCTCACCTTGACCGTGAGCATCGTATCTCACAGATCTTTATTACTTTATAACGTTTCCGAAATTGTTTCAGATAAACACATTTTTATTCCAGTAAATACAACACTCGATATATTTCAATTAATTAATTATAGATTCTATCTAAAGATTTGGTTGAGATGAAAAGGTTAGTGTCACGAGGGGGATTCGAACACACGAACTTCCGTTAAATCCGACGCTGCTCTCACCACTTGAGCTGTCTTGGCAAAGTGGATGGAGCAGCGGCATATTGAGCCGAAGGTCGTGGGTTCGAATCACCCTCTTGACATTAGCTTTTTCATCTCAACCAAAACCTTACATAAAAAGTATAATTTAATTGAAATATGATTGTTAGTCGATATTATTCAAATATCGTAGGATGCGGTCTGGTGTGATGTAGGTTTCAGACATTTTCTTTATCGTGTCAACGTTTCGATCTTTATTGAGATCATCTTCCGAGATCAAAGTGTTTGTTTTCCATGTGGATCGTGTTGAGAGTGTCCACCAAACACTTTGAGCCTTGAAGATGATCTCAATAAAGATCGAAACGTTGACCCGATAAAGAAAATGTTTTCCTGAATCCTACATCACACCAGACCGCATCTCACGATATCTGAATAATTAATTTAAATAATTAAATAGGTCAATTATGACCGATAACAACAAATATCGACTCGATACATTTATCATTAGTCAATTCATGATTGTACACTTTACATTAGAGTTTGTACACTTTTTACATCTTCGCGCTATTTGCCTTCAATAGAAGTATTCAATAAATTGTGAGCCTTAGATTTAATATACATGCCGCGCAAATTTTAGCCGAATCCCGATTAGTGTGGATGGACGCCCGGCTATTCGCCACAAACAACATCCGGTGCTCGCCGTGTTGGGCTTTTTGTTGGTTTTCTTGTACGCCTCAAAGGATCGTGAAGTAACCGCACTCAAACCATCCACACATTCGGGAATCAACTAAAATTTTATCCTACGGTCAGCTTTTATCAAAATCAACATCTACTTAATACTATTTGTTTCATTAATAAACGATTGCTAAATAGAACAGATGTTTTAATTTACACAATAACAATTGTTTTTTTCATATTGGATTGACCCAATGTAACAGTTTTGGAATTCCTTGATGTTTACGAAATAGAACCAATAATTTGCAAAGCTTCTCTTACACATCATAAACTATTTTATGCAATAATTAAAATATAATTAAAATATTTTTTCAATTAGTTTGTTGCCACTGCACAAAAGAGTAATTGCAACTGCAGGAATGACAGTTTCACTGTTGCCCATCACGATTTGTTGAGTACTCCCACGGCATTTGGAAAATACGCATTCTCTGTTTCCGCAACAACTAAGAGGTTGTACAAAACTTAGGCACGCCAAGGCGAGCATCTAGATAATTGGCAAATATTCGGCGACAATCAATTCCGCGAATACCCATGCCCCTGGAGCCACCTTAATGTTGACATCTAAGAATTAATTGGGTACATGTGAAAACAATTTTGGGAAAAAAAATCATTAATCATACAGGGAAAGTTCAAAACGGTCATTCTTCTCCCTTCACTGAGGATAGTTTTTTTAAAGTTTTTTTTAGTTCTTTGATAAATGAAAGATGTTAGTCATCTCTTATGGTTAAATTTGTTCTAGAGGAAAATGCTCCTTGTTATAAAATAATAGGCGTTGCTAAAGGTGGAGTGCTATTGTTTCTAAAGGGGACTAGGAAAAGAAATAATTTCATCAGGGGAAATAACATAAACATGGATGTCGATTTCACCGGGTTGAAAATTATTGGGGCGTTTTTCGCCGCCGCTGTTCTAAATGCGGGGATCGCGAAAATGGACTAAAAGTAAAATAAACCTGGGCTGTGATATTCAAATGGTCCTGTGCCCATGCATATGGATACGGGGGGAGGGCGGTCCAACAGGGTCAACCGAACCCCTGACGAATGCTTCAACACATCAGCCCTTTGAATCACAGTCAGACAATGAGTTTGGTTACGCTCCTTGGAAAAAGACTTACGAGCGGTATCGTGAAATCGCCAGATAGGGTCCAGACGACTTTCTTTTCTTTTATAAAGGGACCTGTCAGTTCCTTTGTCAGCCAGGTACAAGAAGTTTTTACAATATCGATTGGTCATTTAAAAAGTTTCATCAAAGTCTTATTTCCAGTTTTGTGTATTGACGAGCATATACGTTTTGAGTTAAATAAGTATGACGACTAATTTTCAAGGCCCTGGACGAGATGCTTCAAAACGATTGATTACCTCTACATTGTAAACATTACAAATATTACTTTTCCTGGGTGAAATAGGAGTAAAACTATTATATTTAAAACGAGAATGTTGTTGAAGACTTAATACTCACTAAGGACACAAAGACGTTTTCTGTCTGTCTGTTATTCTCTCTCTCTCTCTCTCTCTCTCTCTCTCTCTCTCTCTCTCTCACACACCAATCCTTTCCTAATTTTTTCCATCTCACTCCTCTCCACTCCTTTTCCCACTCCCTCCCTATCCTTCACTGTCTGACTGCTTCTCTCTTTCTTTCTTCCTTTCAATCTATAGATCTGTCTTCTTATTTCTTTCTTGCTCTCTTTTTCGCTCTCTCTCTCTAACTTTTCCTTTTCTCCCGCTCCCCTTTCCATATCTCTCTCACCTTCTGCCTTTCTTTTGTCAAGCAACTTAATTGCAGAATGTACGGTTCAGTTTTATTAGCTTAAGCTCTGCGGAATTTGCGGTCCGAACGGTGACGGTGGAGCCGGGGAAAAGGGAAAGCTTGGTCGGATGCCAACGATTTCTGCTCTCCCGGATCTCAGCAACTTCCCTTTTAAAAACGGGCGTTTTTTTACCACTTTTACCCAACGATGTCTTAATTACAAGGCCACTATGACCCCCCCCCCCTCTGTCTGTTCTATAGGTAAAGGATCGGTTGTACAGTTGTAAAAAATTTACCTTTTTACCTTTTTTAACAGGGAACATCGAGACAATCGAGTGAATTAATATTCAGGGGGGGCCGACTGCGAGAGTTTGATTTGTTTTTCAATTCGAATTGATTCCATGCAAATCTCAAGGGACGCGGAGGGGAATGTTATTAACGCGGATCTTCAGGCATATGAAACGACCTTTAACCCACAGCCTTCGCCTACTACGTGTAATGGTAATTTGACTTTCAAAATCAACCGGGCTTAGCGTAGAAATTTCTCCTAATGATTTTTTAACATTTTGATTCCAATGGTCAGTTGTTGAGGTTCAAATTCGTAAAATGTATACGTACATATGTTCGTAATATGTAAAATGCATTTAAAAAATGTATTTATGTACTTACAATTGTATGTACATAAAATAAAATATTCTTTAATCTGGGCCGTGTATAAATACCTGTAATGGGAGTAATAAATAAACACGAGAGATTATAAGGAAAATATAATTCAATCTCAACGATATCTTAAGAACTAATTACTCCACAATTGATAACATTTGATATAAAATTGTGCCTTTATTTGCAAAGATATTGTCGCAGATTTATTTGTAACAATGCATTTCCATATGAAGTATGTAATCATTCCCATTTTTTGTGTGCGTTAGGAATTTTTATTTTTTTTAAAGGGTATTAGAAAGTTGTGGTTCACAGGCTCAGAACAGGCAGCAGGCCAATTATCATAACGAGGAATAATTGTTTGCCTTAAGGTCAGATTATCACGATGATACATTTCCTACTCATTGTGTTAAATAAAAACATTGTCGGTCCTTTTCCTTCCGGGAGGGGAATCGATTTCGCTTTCTTTGTAAAATGAACACTTTCAGCTTTAATGAGCCCAGTTTTTAATTATGACTTTTTTTAAAGAATCGATTTAAACAGGCGGAAATAAAAACATATCAGTCTAGTAGAGTTTTATATAATTACACGTGAAAAAATACTCCCTTCAATTCAATCGTATGTTTACCTGCGTTTTAAAATGCTTTAGCCCTTTATGGCCTATTGTTGCTTGGGAACAAGGCGAACTTTAGCAATTTTGTTAAATGTTAGCTGGATATACCGTAAGTTTACATATGTTCGTCACACAGGCAGAAATAGCAGGAACCCTCGCCTTAACGCAAAAAAAAAAAAAATCATTGTTGACAGTCAAAAGATGGAACAGTGAAGGAAAAACACTACACCCACCTTAAACTTACTGGGTTAGCTAGGCATTAGCAATTTTCTAAATTCGGGGTTGCCCTGAGGCGGCCACCCTGGGCAAGAAAGGGATAACCATTCTTGACAGGAAATTAGTCAAAATCGGGTTTTTAACAATTTACTCGCGACAAGCAGCAATATAACTGTGATTATCTGAATAAAACTATAACTATTTATTGGAGTGTGTTGGAGTGTTAAAATTGTAAAAATCCTCACGGTCTAAAGCAGAATCCAGTCTCAGACAAAATTAATTCAACTAATCTAATAGTCAGACCATTTAAATAATCGTTATGTTTTAAATTAAACAAATAATTCTCTCTCCCCCCCTCTCTCTATCTCTTGATATCATCCTGAAAGAAGATGAGAAGGAGAAGGTTAAACAAGCAGTGCAGGCAGAATGATGAAATCTCCCATTTGACGAAAACTATACACGCTCATCAAACTCCAATAAATTTTTATTTCATTTTAAAAGATAATTAATTTTTTGGTGAAGAATCGAATTATTTGGACGTATTTAAGATTATACTAGAAGTTTGATATGATTCGAGCAAGAAGGCAAAAATGCGGTATCTTATTTATATCAGAAGTATAATTGATATAAAGGATGGGACCAAGAATGTTCCCTTGTGGGTCAACAACTTGTTTCTGTACTGCCTTTCAGAAATCGTTAGGTAGGATTTCAAAATAAGATAATAATGAGTGGGTAGGAAGGGTTTAAATTTAAATACCTTGGCCGGACCCTATCAAATACTGCTACATCTAGAAATGCACCCTAGCGATTCTCTTATGTCCCCTATGGTGGAGGAGATGGTGGTCGACAACTCTGGAACCGTGCTGGAATGATGTGGACGGAAACCTAATTAGTTCGAGAGAATTATTTTATGAATGCCTGTGCTTAAAAAGAAATTTTTATTTTTATTTTTTTGCATTGTTTTACTGGTTTTGGTTTATCACCTTCATACAGGGGTGAAAACATACCAAAAACCAACTATTGAAGGTAGGGGACCGTGGTTGCCGAGTTGTTGGGTTCGATCCCCATAGTCGTAGGTCCTATTTTCTCTCTACCCTCGCCAAAGAATGGCGGTAATGGCCTTTTAGTTGGCTGTAGTTTGGGGTCCTCAAAATACATTTTATTAATGTTGGGATTTAGGAGAAAATATAATTGAGAAGAGGAATTTGCTCTATCGTGCTGAAACGTTCTTGGATCAGTTAGCTCCGATTGTCGCAAGGCCTTTCCAATTTGTTGTTTCGGCTCATGTTTCTTAACAGATTCCTTAACAATGGTTGCAACTGGAATCGCCGTACTGCTCGTCAGATGTCATTAGTGGCACTATTTAATGGCTCCTGGGCATTTCACACATCTAGCAAAATTTCCTTCCTGTATTTCTATTGACGATGTCACTAATGAAAGGACGCTACTCGAGGAACCTTTTAAACATTGCCAAGGTCGAATTCCTTCTAGTATGAACATCCTGGATCACCTTTTTTGTGTGACAATTGTTTTCATTTCAAAGCTTTACATTAATAGTAATGATAAGATGGAGTGATTATGTTGTTTAATCTTTTTTAAAAGGTTAGATATTTTAATCCAACTTTATCTTAGATCCAACTTTTTGAGAAACTTTCACTTTTTAAAAAAAGGGCTGAGTTCTGGCACATTGCTAAAGAATGTTGAGCATAGTTGGCCAAAAAGTGTACCTGCTTACAAGTTATTTATTAAATAAAAATGTGTTTTCCTGTTATTGAACTTTTTAATTTAATTGGAGTTATTAAATGTGCTTCAATAGCTTTAATAAGTTCCATATTAACATTGAGTGTTAATTAATTTAGTTTTCAATTCACGTAATCTAATTAACAAACGTCATTTTGTCCTGGTTGTGCACAGTTTGCGCACGATTCACCTATTCATGTTTAACTTTCCACTTACTTTTCTGACTTTTATTCCCACGGAGAAAAACTCGAATGAAGTCGCGCCTTGACGCCAACTTTCTTTAATTGATTCAGGAAAAGCCGATCCATGGCAGTGGACGACAGCAGTTGCATGTGTATTCGAACTGCTCCTCATAATTTCATACTGTCATGTTTCGGATTTTATGGGAACGGAGAAATTTGTTCTTTCCGCCAACTGAATTCAAATGAGACTTTTTTCCAATCCTTGGACAGAAAGTTTTACAGAACGGAAATTATTCCTCGTCTCATTTATATTACTTTCCCAAACAATTGACAACCGGGGTACAATTTAGATCAGCTTAATCAGAAGGAAATTAAATAGTAGACGTGATAATGAAAATTGTTTTACTAATATCATTTTTTATATAATTTGAACATTTTTCATCAATCATTTGGAAGTTTAATCCCCTTTATTATATTTATAAATTCAACCAAACCTCAACTCGCCAACTTGTTATCTTCAAATTCAAGTGGAAAAATTTCTTGGCGGCTCACTCGTGATAAAATCTTATTCTTCGTGGTGAAGAACGGCCCAGGGCGGTGGTGAAAGCCTCGGGAGCCGGTGAAGAGTCTTTGTCTTATTCGCACATATTACGGCCTATTAGTGCCGGTAAAATAGAAAGGAAGCTATAACTTAGATTTCCAAAGAAATGACTACAAATGTACAATTTTGACAGTCCCATTCACTTATAACAGTAGAAAGGATTGCATCCATCGATTAAGGATCTGGTGTATTTGTCCTGCAAGAGGTAACTTTTGACGTTAGTGAAAGATTTTAGCATAGCTCTCATAAATATTAACATTTGATAAATAACAATCATTCAAATTACAATGTAATGTTTCTCTCTGTTATAAATGTGTGTTCCTATTGTTTCATAATTTCTTAAGTCGTGAGGAACGGTCAAGAATGAGTTAGTTTAAAAAACACCTATTTCAATTTTTTTGCTGCGTTTCGACCTTTATTCGGATCATCTTCAGGTCATAAAGTGTGATGTGATTATTGTGGTGCCATATTGGTTTTGTGTTAAGGTATTATGAAAACACAATATGACACCACAAGAATAGCACCACACTTTATCCCCTCATTCTTGACGGCTCCTCACGACATCAACAATGTTTTTCTTTGAATTTATTTACATTAATTTCACTGGTTTGCGTAATACATTATATGAAAAAAGGGATTCGGTAATTTTATTTTCACAAAACATTTAAATATTTGTTTTGTTAAAGTCTGCAAGGTGGTAAACTCGTATTTCCGATTCATAATCGGTCCGCCTAGACTTGATGGTTTGCCCTTCCGTTTCGCCGTTCATTAGTAGCTCCGTTCCTATTTTTTTAAATTATTTATTTCCTAATAGACATAATACAGTAGAAACACGTTTATCCGGGACTTGTACGGATGGTCGAAAGCCCGGATTATCCTAAAATTTGTGATTTTATTAGTATCGTGTCATAAAAACAAAACACATACACATACGAAAGTGAAAACTTTTATTCATTTATTAGGTTACCTTTAAAGTAATAGATAGTTTTTATTAGTTTTATTTTTGTTTAATTCCGGACATGCGTATCTCGAAAAATGTATACTTAAAAAAAACGTAATAAAAATATACGTAATACAAAAATCCTTTTCAATGGATGCTAACATACGAACAACACGACACACCAATTTCTTCTTTTTTCTTCTTTTTAAAAATTTGTTTCTATTTTATTTATTTATTTTTTTTTTAACATCTTGTGACTAGTGGAAGGGCGATTTGGTGGCCTTTACAAATTTCGAAGGAAGAATTAAAGGTCCTACAGTGGATTTATGCATTAAAAAAATAATGTACATACATTGAGAACTATGAGAAAATTGATTTAAAAATGTGTGACGGTTAATTAATGCTATTTGGAGATCTTGGAACTATACCACTATACACTACTATTCCAGACCGCATCTCACGACCTCCAAATAATTTATAAAACACATAATTTAAAAAACCGGGTGTAAACGGGTTTCCACATTATTTTCATTCAGATAGATTTTCTTGTGTGTGTGTGTGTGTGTGTGTGTGTGTGTGTTTGCAGACTGATTTTGTAAAAAGGAGATGTGCTGGCATTGTCTTTGGTTTATCAAACTAGGAGAGGAAATGAGAAATAAAACAATATTCAAACAAACCAGGCAAGATGCTGAAAAGCCCATCGAATCATTTCTCTAATCTAAAGAATACTTCTAGTAAGTCATAGGAGTTCGACAATTTTATTTTAAAAGATCCAAAAGGCATTTATTATTTTTGATTTGTACATAAGTCTTGCCATCGGAAGCAAACATTGATTCTCTAATTTTTAATCATGTTTGTTTAGTTGGTTCAAATGTTAAGCGAAAATCTGAATCCATATTCTCATCACATCGGATTTTTTCGTAATGTCACAATCAGAACCTAAAATCAAAATGATGAGTTTACATTGCGTTTTTCTTTTCTCTTTTTACCCAAGCCGCGACAGACAAAAATTTCGCACTGACTAACCAGACGGAGTACTATGATCAGAAACGACCAATTTACACGTATATTATCAATCTCAACAAGACATTTCACACTACTTTAATCAATGTGTTTTATAAAATTGGATTAACTGGTTATTTTTTCTGTCGATTCTGCAGGTGAATTGAAACGTTCCATCATAATTGCCAGAAATTATTTCTATTCGTTCATTTATTTCCATAAGAACGATTAGCTCTGATTGTTTGAAACAGCCGAACGAAAAAGTGTGTTATTTATATAATTTCATATTAATATAACATATTTTCACCGGTCCTAACAAAACGGGGTTTTGAGCTAAAACAGTTTTTGGAGTATAACATTCAGCTTACTAGGTCAGTCATAATAATGAAGATATGACGTTGTTATATTGTCGCTGCTGGTCTATTGTTTAAAGTTTTAATTAGATTAATTTATTCAGCCTTTTGAGAAGGCAACGACACCCGAGGAAAAACTCGAAAAGGAAATGTCTTTATTATTACAAAGAAACACCGAAGACAAAAGGTTTTACCTACATAAAGCATCATTCAAAATTTTAAAATAGTCTGAAAACGCACTTTGAACTTGAACGATGCATACATTACACGGTACATTTTTGTCAAAATAAATGAAAGGTGGAAATCAGGAAACGTTGGAACTTGGTTCTTCCTTTCGTTTCTTTCTTGAAATAGGAACAGATGGCAAAATGCGTGAACAGTCCGCTGAGAGGCCAATATTGAACGATGATAAGAAACAGGGATAAGGGGGTGGGATTGTGAAGGCATGCTATTTCACATCATGTTTCTGACGGGGGTTTTGTCAGGGCGGGAAATGGGCCTCACGGGTCCAAAAGTATTCCTAAGCCTTCCTCTTTCCTTTTGACTTTATTGGAAAAATTAGCACAATGTTATTTTTTGTTGATAAAACTAAAAATCAACTCTGTTAAGCTGTCGATTAAATCGTTATGTTTGATAGTATAAAAAGTTGATTTTTTTTATTTACTCCATTATATAGCGTGGTTCAGTTGACCACCATTGAGCGGGATTCGAACCCACCACCTTCGGCCCAACTCGCCGCTGCTCAAACCATTGGAGCTATCATGACTTCGATCTACGTAGGCACCAATTCACCAAAGTGAAAATCTGAACTCATATTCTCATCTCATCGGATTTTTTCGTAATGTCACAAACATAACCTAAAATTAAATTATGAGTTGACGTCTTTTTTTTACTCAAACCGATTAGTAAGAAAGGACAGACAAAAATTTCACACCGACCAACCACTGAAGATATAAGCCGGATAAGAGATACTAGGCGAAGACTATCATCAGAAACGACCAATTTACACCAATACTATCATTCTCAACAAGAAATTTCACACTATATTAATCAATGTATTTTCTAACAAAAATTGGATTTACTGATTATTTTTTTCTATAGATTTAAAGCTGATGAATTGAAACGTTCCATCACAATTGTCAGAAATTAATTCTGTTCGTTCATTTATTTCCATAAGAAAGATCTGCTCTGATTCATTGAAACAGCCGAACGAAAAAGTGTGCTATTCATATAATAGCATATTAATGTAACATATTTTCACCGATCCTAACAAACCGGGGTTTTGAGCTAAAACACCAACTCCCCATCTCAACCTATTGTGAGTTCGAACCCCGCTCGTTACGCTAACTTTTTCATTTCAGCCAATATGTTACGTAATGATTTTTTAATTTAAGTTACTTATTAGTTCCTTGATCTTTATATTTTAATTTTTTTGTTCATTAAAATATTCCGGTTTGTAATTAATGGAACTGCCTGTAAAAATTAACGTAGGTGAGCGGAGAGAGCGAGGCTCGACGGTCCATTTCAAATGGTGTGCATCCGGTAATGAAATTGTACTCGTTAAGAAGACGGTAATTAAAAATTGGAATAGGCGAGCCTCGGTTTAATCACGGCGGATTTCGACTCCGTGAATCGTAATCTCAAACTGGCCCCCTGAGATAGGCCATCGCCAAATTACAAGCGTTCTATTTTCATCTACGTCCTAGTTGATCCTCCCTTCATTATCCCAAATATAATCCGCACATACTGAACGTCAGTCTAGATGCCCGGTCACGTTTGGAGGGAAGGGGATCGAGGACAGGACAATGGCCAGTAGGGTCGATGCCAAGAGGGTTCGGCAGCCTAGTGTTACAAGGTTCGGTTTGTATCACATCACTTTTAAAAAAAGTCATCCTTCCTTATTTTTTTCTATCATCAAAATCCTCATATCGAAGCCGAGAGAAAATTAAGTTGCGTTTAAAAAGGTTCATTTTACGATAAGAAATGTTTTGCGATTATAACTTAATTTCTTTATGGCCTTGCCCATAAACATATTGCTGTGCCGTGGTTACTCTATTGAGTTTGGCGCATACTTATATTTGTATTTTATTAAGTTTTATATAATTATATAGAACTTTTAATTGCTTTAAGTTTTTTATATTAGAATCTATTGTTTGAATGTTTTTGGGGAGAGTTGATCCATGGGCGACCAGCGCCTGAAACAGTTCCTCCTTTTTCTTTTGGTGACTTTCCTTTGACATTCCGACAATGCATTAGATCATGGGCGTTAGTATTACAGTAACAAATGGGGAAACTAATAATGTTTAGTCTGAAATCGTGGTACGGGAACTATTGTAGTTCAAACGCATTCTTCGTAATGGAGGTAAAAAAATCGTTTGGGACAGGTGTGTTAGTACAGAAGTAAATCTTATTTCTAGTCGAATAAAATCTACCTCTACGTTTCGATTGGTCATACATTTGTAGCCACTTTCCTCGTGAATACCTTTTATGTTTTGATCACTAGCCTCGATATTGCATCCTTTGTCAGTCGATCCTTGCCGTCATTGAAGTGATTCGTACTGTCCTTAATTCATTTAAGGCAAATCGTTTTGTTCTCTTTGTGCATGTGCATACAATAAAAATTTCATTTCAAGAGCTAGCCAACTTTCGAGATATGCTTCCAAAAGCAGCTAAAGTTGTCTGGAAATCTAATAATTCAAGTGTTCCTAGTCGACATATTGTCGTCTTCAAATTTTCTCTCCTTTTTGCCATTTTTCAAATTCTATGGGTGGGACTGAAATGGGAAGTTAGTGTCCGAGTGGATCGAAGACACGATAGCTCAAAAGGTAGTGCAGCAGTATATTTTGCCGAGGCTCGTGAGTTCGAATCCCGCTCGTGACATTGCCTTTTTTATCTCAACCAATACCTTATATAAAAATTATTCGGAAAATCAGACCACGAACTCTAACGTAGATACGATTTATGTTGGGCAACGTGAACCTTTGTGCATGCAGGATACTAACGGAAGGAACGTGAATTCTTCATCTGATTTGGCTTTAAACCATGTTAAATAACCTAAACAGCGCGTCCTTTGCCTGACAGGAAACGACATTACACATCTGCTAGAACAATAAGTTTCTTGTTCTTCTTGCGTGTGTTCGGAACTGATGGTCAGTGTATGCCCTTTAATTAGGACAGCGATCTATCGCTTTAAGTTTTCAAGCATGAGCTCTCAATTTCGTGAATTTAATTGTAACGTTCGTTGGTAGTGCGCTTTGGAAGGAAGACATGTGAAGGAACTGGTTTTGTCAGTGATTTAATGTCTAGGTGAGATCGTTTGAAGCAATCGCTAGGAATTTCCATGCTAGGTTCTTCCGGCTTACCTGCAGCAGTACTGACTTCTACTAAAATCCCATTGGTGGGTGGGTATGGATCGCTCACACCAGACCGCATCGACCTGAAATAGGTCCAAATTTTTTAATATATATTTGGCAGCATTACCTTAAAAATACTTCCATAGTCTATCCCGGAGTGGATAAATGCGTTCGCCATAATGACGCTCTAACGATGTTTAAAGCATTTTTGCAGTTATTTAACGCCAAAAAATTCAATTGATGATATTCTATAATCACCAATATAAATTTTAATTAATATTTAGCGGGGTATAAAGAACATTTATAATATAAAGGCCCTATTTAGACTTAGAAAAATAAACAGGTGTGTAATATAAACACAGAAAAATTGCCTTAACATACTCTATGAAAATATAAATTGGGGGTGCACGTGAGAGGAAGGTTAAAGAAAGCGGAAACGAGGAAAAGCACGAAGCGGTTAGCGATCCGTTAAAATAAAAACATTCTACTCATTATAAACTTAATAATTCTTATGAAATTCGTTTAAACTTTGTTCGCACTTCGATGAGCCAGGATGTATATTGTTTTAATTATTGTCATTTTTTTTTGGCTTATACCACGTTTTTATCTCATTCGAAGCATTTTAAGAAAAATATTTCGTATAACCGTGATGTGTCAACGGATCAGTGTATATGTCAGGTCGTTTGGTGTATTTTTATTATGAAAACTTAGTAAGGTCTTTGTTGGTCGGACTTCAGCTTGATTGGACTAACCCCAACAATTCCATGCAATACAACTGTCTCCTCAGGAATAATTATCGTTATAGGTCACATTGGTGGAAAGGATTTTATAAACTTATTAATCAACCCCCCCCCATCAACAAAAAAACTAGTTTGATCGTCTCCGATCATCCTGGTCGCCCAATCTGGCTGGTTTTGTCTTCCAGCCGCGTTTAGCCGTTTGGACTTATTGAGGAGTTTGTGCTTGTAACTCGGTCAAATCACTGTTAGCGATAGTATATGCCTGATAACCTTATGACATAGCTCCGCTTAAGACGAGGGTTCGATACTCAATTATTTTTTTTAACGTATTCCGTTGATTATATAGTTTTCCCATTTTTGCGGGAGAGGGGAATGGTTGCATAAAAAAAGGCCAGGGGTCAGGCTGGGAATTGAACCCACGAACGGGGGTCTTAAGAGCTGAGCGTCTAATTACTGTAAACACTCGGCTACTGCAAGCCCCCATTTGCTCATTAATCGTTTGTAATAATTAGGAGAAAAAATGTGTTGGTATAAAAGGTATATTACCAATTTAAGGAAATAAAGAACTTGTTTTAACTTAACGAAAACAGAGTTGATGATGGGTATTCTTCTGCGAGTCGGTGAACTCATGTTGAACCGGCCAGGGTCTGTCTCCGCTTGCGGGTTTGTTGAATTATTCGGCATTATGCCACCTTCAGTAAGGAACTCAGGGAGGACAGAAAGGAGAGGGTTCCTCACTGAAAATGGCGTACTGCCGAAACGCGTTTCAATAACAAAAAATCTGTAAGTAACTCCGTGCCGTTTCTGCTTTAATCAGTTTATTTTCTATATGCATAGCAATTAGAGGTTTTTATTACTATGTTGGGTTCTTCCTGATCAGTTTCCCTCCTACAACATACAAACGAGACGAAATCCAGTAGTGCCTCCTTTACAGCTCCGAATGAATTCCAAAGGCGAGCGGGCCAATATCGATCCGGCCAAGACATTTTTGTTATTAGTATATACCAATTATTTTCAAATGTTGTTAGCAGTAGTAATATTTAATTAATGTGTGTAGGACGAGGAGGAGAACCGGGGTTTAAGATTGAAAGAGCTCCTGGAGGCAGAGACGGAAGCAGTGACCCGGAGGAGAGGTACGGCTGGTCCTTATCTAGACGAAAAGGCCTACATCGCTGGGGGTGCACTCAGGAAGGGTGAAGATCCTTACCTAAGGAACAGGTTCAACCAGGAAGCGTCTGACCGCCTCCCGAGCAACAGGGATCTGCCGGACACCAGAGCTTCTATGTAAGTACATTTTGTCTAGATTTTTCCGACTTGCGCATTCAATATGGGACAAACTACATTTCCAAGAATGTAAAATGATGATATTCATTATACATTTTTAGATTTGAACCAAATATTTTGTCAAAACATAATGCAAAATTCGGTCAGGGTGATTTTTGTAGTCCACTCCGCTGGAAAAAAGAGCTGTTCGAGCTCTTCCGGTTTTCGAATCAAATGAGGAAATCCTTTCTTGACTGCGGTGCACAATGCTGCGCGGTGAGAGGCAGAATTTATTGTTTGCGGTAACTGAAGATCCGATACGCTTACGTGGAGGCGGACAATGGTTTGATAATACAGCACTTTTCTCCCTCTTCCTTTTTTTTCTTCTTCTTCTTCCAAACTTAAAATTCCATTCCAAGCCACAAAAGAGCAACGACTCGCAAATCCTTGCACCTGAGGTAGTCGAACCGTTCATTTTCTGACGTCTTTCAGTGAGGGTTTTTTAGAGATAAAAAACTTTTCTCGACAAATTTGATTATATTCACTTTTTAAACATGGAATAAACGGTGTATTGAGGTATGTTTTAAATGGGTGTATTGTAATCCAAATCTTGATATTTCGTTATTGTGACCTTTCTTCTTCAAATCTGTGGACTTATTAGTTCGGTAGTTTCCGGTCACGCTCACCTACACTCTCTACTTTGGTCTGTCAGACGTGTTTAGGCATTGTGACGTTCTTCGTGCTAAATCTACAAACGGGTTGACCCGTCGCTCACCATTGTAAGGCCGGATTTATACGTTGCATGCTATTGGCATGACAGTTGAGGTACTTACTAGTAATGCCAGCACTGACACTGTCAGAGACGAGCATTTGCTACACGGTGCTAGTAACTGACTTGCAACTTGTGATACTCTTCTAGTATTCATTTACAGCTGGCAGCTCTTGTGAGAGTTTGCTGTTTATCACAAAAATGTTGAGTAAAGGTGTTTTAAAAACCTATCCGGTCGTTAAACTATTTTAACAATACTTTGTTATTTAAATAGATGATTTGTTGTTCAACGAAGCAATCGTCGAATTTTAATAAGATTGGACCTCTTCGTTTACCCACTGCAGGCAGTTCAAAAAAGCTGTGGGAGACTGCTAATAAATCAGACATTTTTGTCTGACATGGTGCTGCCCTTAGTTGGAAGCAAACCTCGTATCTATCTACCTATGACCGATTTTATCACGCTTCTAATTTGACCCAGTGAAACTATCAAAAGGTTTGGCCTGTGGGTGAAAGTTTTATATCCCCAACCTAAAAGAAAAGTGACAGTTGAAAAATTATGAAAATCTGATTATTTAAGTTCTTTTAAGAATTCGGTTGTGTGGTGCTGCAGGAAGAATGATAGATGAACTCTTAGCTGCTGGGCACAACGTCTGTCACCTCTAAATTGGCGGGAATTGTACCGTTACTATTCACGAAAAGTGGCATATCTTAGTTCTGTGTCGAGCTTTAATTCATCGATGTGGGTAGTTACGATAAAACACTTGGGCTTTTCATGTTTTGTGTTTTCGCTTATGTCTTGAGGAAAATAAAGACAATATTGATACTACTCGCAAATATCCTTCTTTATCGATGATTGGATTTACATTTACAACGGCATTAGAGAGACGACAGCCAGAGCCGGTTCTCTTACGAAATTACGTTTCTGAACATGTCCATTGATCCTCAACAACGAAAATTTTAATTCACCACCTTTTAAACAAACAGGGGTTTTCTTTCAAGCGACAATTGTTATTCAATCTGATGTAGTACGCCACAACGCGCTTTAATCTCGCAAGATTAGATTATCTAGTTATTACAATTAATTCTCGCTGCCCTAGCAAAGAATCGTTAATCTGGGCTAAACAGGTTGTATAATCTGCGATTGAAATTTTTATTTATTATTTGTATATTTGCCGTTTGTTTGTGTACAAACAATAAGTACAATAGTACTATTAAATATGAAAAGGACAACACAAAGTAGATTGCTAGATTGGTGCCGTATTATTACTTATCTTACATGTGTAGAGATTAGTGACCGTTAACGGATAATTATTCAGATATCGTGAGATGCGGTCTGGTGTGATGTAGGTATCAGAAAAACCTTTTCTTTATCGTGCCAACGTTTCGATCTTTTATTGAGATCATCTTCAGGGCCTGGGATTTACAAACATAATTTACATTTAGAAAATACATATAGAATTTCTAAATGTAAATTATGTTTGTAAATCCCAGGCCCTGAAGATGATCTCAACAAAAGATCGAAACGTTGGCACGATAAAGAAAATGTTTTCCTGATACCTACATCACATCAAACCGCATCTCACGATATCTGAATAACTTATCTTACAGTTATAAAGAAAGCTAACCCTCAGCAATCAGAGCTTGAGTAGAAAGTTGGAGTTGCGAAGTTTTAGAGTGAAGTGTAATTTATTAGAGATATATCGTTTCTATATTATCTAGGACATACGCTATGCGATTAAGAAAATTGATTATACATATATTTAAATGCCAAATTGAATGAAATATATATAGTCTAAAGAAGGTCACAAATAAATATGGAAGAAACATAATTATTACTGTACTTTACTTAAATATTTCATCAAACAACTGTAAGATATTAACAAATTAGCCTATAAAATTTAATACAAAGTTTTTTAAACTTATTGACATTAGAAAAATTACTAAAGTTAATTTGACGCGTAATAGCAAATTGTAAAGCTACTATATGAATACCCATATTGTAATAGTGACTAATAAAGTGCAAAATAGACTATTTTCAACAAATTTGATCCCAAAATATCTCTAAGTATTTTGAATCTATAAAACAATTTCTAATCCAGAGTTTATCAACATGAATTTAAAATTTCAGATTTCTGTCAAAATATACACCCAAATATTTACATTGACCAACAGAATTAATGGTAAATGAGCATTAAATTTATTACAAGATTGAACAGAATGAAAGGTAATATCTTTAATACTTGCTGAATATTCTCTTTTACCACTAGTGAAGGATATTAGTGAGCATTTGTTAGTATTGCCTGTAGGAAGTTACAATCTAACCATTGTTTAATTTAAAAGAAATTTTTTGAAACAGTATTCATAAGATTGTCAAAACATTCAGATTGAAAAAGGAATACCGTATCAAAAGCAAACTGGAGAAATCTTCACTACCCTCCTACAAAATCTCAACAGACTATAAAGGAGAGAAAGAACACAGGAGAACATCGGATACAATGGTATGGTATACGGATGGCTCCAAAACAAATGAAGGGACCGGATCAGGTGTGTTCTGCACTAGCCCAAAATATGAGCAATCAAACTCATTAGGGAAGTTCACCTCGGTCTTTCAAGCAGAAATGCTATCAATGCTTGTGCCCTGGAAAATCTTAAGAGAGGTTACACTGACAAAAAATCCTCATAAGATCAGACAGTCAAGCAGCTATTAAAGCACTGGCATGCAAAAGAATTACATCAAAACTAGTCAGTGAATGCATCCAAAATCTCCAAAACTTGGGGAAACACAACGAGGTAATGGTATCCTGGGTGCCAGGGCACAGGGGGAGTTTGGGTAATGAAGAAGCAAATAGACTGGCCAGAGGAGGATCCGCAAGATCATACATAGGCCCCGAACCTATCCTTGGGATATCGAAAACAAACATAGAAACCTCCATCGCAGAATGGATCCAAACAAAACTAAGAGAGAAGTGGATAAACTCTAGCAGTGCTTGACACAGTAAACATATGATAAAACAACCCTCGCCAAAACTAGCAAAAACACTACTACAATTGGAGAGGGCAAATCTCAGAGGAGTGGTAGGACTACTAACCGGCCACTGGCATCTGAGAAAACATCTACATAACATGGGAATATAATGTAATGAGGAGGAAACAGCCACTCATATCATCTTCGAATGCGAGGTTCAATCTAACGTATAAAAACGACTCAGAGAACCACATTGAAGCAATAACAGTCAATGATTTGATATTTCTGAGAAAAAGGATCGAGTCTATTGACTAAACCAAGGAACTAGGAAGGTACAATAAGCAGAATGCTGCAGTGCCTGGGGTACACAAACCCCGCCTCCTAGTATCCTTTTCCACCATACAATACCATACCATCAAAAGCAAAACAATAGGGGATTCCATCAGACCTGAACGAAAACAATGTTATTTATATACAGTATAAAAAGTAATGGGCCTAACACCCCTGTGGGACACCACAATTAACGTTTATAGTTTACTTAGTACAGTACTGATTTTACCTACATGCGATCGATCACCATTCTAAGAAGAAAATGCAAGAATATCGAGGACCATTCCACCGTAACATATTGTCTTTTAATAATCGCGGGAAAGATCCATGGTAGAGGAGTAAGACGTCTTATTTGGTCACTGTCATTGTGTACACATTTCATTTTGGCGCAGGACGGAATGTAGAAATCCCTTATGTAGACCTACTTCATTTCTGTAAAACTGCCTATTTGGTTTTCCGTTAAAAGATTTATTTGTAATTTGATAATTACTGGTTCAAATTTAATTGATGGGATCAAGAGGCCTAGAGGGGAGAAAGGAACGCCACACGTTGGCTTCTTGGCTGTAGGAGCTGAATTACCCAAGGTACTGCAATTTAATCGGATCCCGCAGCTATTTTGCGGTATGTACTATGCCCGGAATTAATTCCTGCTACATTAGATGACTTATCATTAAAGTGGAGATTCAACAAACATCTCATTGGCCGAAGTGTTAAAAAGGAATGTTAAGGAATAATAAAAAACCTCTTCAGGGTGCAAATGAGAGGCAGATGTTTTTTTACCGTAAGTTATTCTTCATTCCTCCTTAATGATGGTTGATTGGCGACAATTTCATAACGTTCCGATGGAGGCCAACCTCAATATCCTGTTTACCGGACTTGTGAGGACGCCGGGACTCGACCCATCGTCCGTTTGTTATTCCACGACGAAATGTTTAGCGAAATTGTCCGAGGTGCGAACACTCGCGGCAGTTTAAGTTGGCACCATTAATACGGAAAAGTTTAGGAAAGCGGAGCCCAGCCCTCTACAATCCCTCATGAATATTCCGCACATCGCCCCAAGAGATTTCTCGCCGGCATAAAGCTAACTTGGAAAAGGGGGTGAAAATTCTTCATCGAAATTTTTCGTCTTTGTGAAGATTGACTTTTTTTCCACAGACACCTATAAATTCGTTGTCTTTTTAGTACCCTCCGTAAGCCTGTTGTTTCTACTGTTATGTTGCAACGATTGCTCATGCTTATTTAAAACCATCAATATGCATTTTTAGAAGATTTTAGACTTTCTCGTGTTGTGATGTAGTCGTTTGTAGATTAACGTCCGGTTTCTTGCTTTTATTCACATTATAATCATCGTCCTCATATCAAATTATCATATTTAAACTTTAAATTCTAAGATTTCTTTCTCAAGTGTGCGAGATAATGGACGTTTCTTCGACCGCCCCTGTTCATCCTGGTCTGGCTAATCTCGTTGGTTTTGTCGGTACTGTTTTAAACATGCTTCAGAACCTTTAACTCGATTAAATCTTGCGTTTAAAAATGCTAAATGAAGCAAACAAAATGTGCAATAACATAGAATCCTGTTCGGATCATAACTCTTTTTTTAAAGTTTTTGAATATTTTCAAAAATCAATCATTGAAAAATCATTATCAAAATTTAAAAATTAACGCAATATTTCTTTTAATATGATCATGTGGTTACAAAACATACCTCTTTCATTAGTAGCTGATACGAACCATTTGAGTAGTTTAACCATGCTCCTCCCAATTTTTTGTTAATGCAGTTGTCAATTTTTAACGGAATATTTAATGAGGGACATAGATGTGGTTGGTAGCGATAGAATCATGTTGCTAGCCTATGCAGATGGAATACCTTGGAACCTTGGGGGTTTTCTTGCATCACACCATGTCTCTTAGCAGGGTAGGTCCGTAGAATTGAACTAGCTCAGATGGAATGCCAGAATTCGTACCAGTAGGAATACCAGACCTACGATTATAGTGTTCAGAAAGGGGGGAGGGTAAACTTGCGAAGAGTGCAAAGTAGTTTTAGGAAGGGATGATGTAGAAGTGGTGAATGAGTAAGTGCTTGGTACATATAATTCACGATGTTGGGCCCAAGCTGAAAAAGCGAGCTATCTCAACCTTTTGCGCTCTAAAATTACTCCTGAAATACCCTCCCCAACTCTTTTGATACAAGGAGGATTTCCAGCAAATAATACTGAAGCCGAGAGAGCGTGTTGAACTCTCCAAACCAGTATTCTTAAACTGGTTGATGAAATCGTCAGTGGATGGCGCAATCAGTCTTACCTATTGGTCACTAAATGTTCCAAGCAAGTCTTCGTATGGGGTCTAGATTCGTAGGGGGCTGATGATGATCTAGAGGATATTTGAGGAACCAGAACGGTTGGGCTTCCCTCGTCCTTAGTATAACTTATGTTACTTTTACGTTAGTTTAGTTAGTTGTTACTTTACGACTTTTATGTTAGGATTCCACTGAAATTGATAGCCTGTATTTGGCAAGCTCTTAACTGGATGAGCCCTTGATGGAACGACCAAATCCATAATCGTGAGAATGCCGGACGGAACTCGTTTCAGACTTCGTGCTTCTCGTCGTGTGGCGTTGCCAGGGTCATTAATGGACAACCCATTTGAAGTGGGGAAGAAACTTTTCTTGATCTTTAGGGATTCTCCTTGTTACCTTACGAGATAAGCCTTTTGCTAAAAGACAAACATTTTATAACGCCAGGCGGACGAAAAAGAACAAAATAATGTGATCCGAAAGAAACTAACTGTCAGTTAACAAACATATAACGGATTCGGTGTGTATAGCTAGGGGGACTAAATACGACCTTACAGACAGCGCCTACGTATACTCCAATAAGCTAAGAAAGAATATTCAAAACAGCCGGCAGATTATTCTTATTAGGCCTTCAGGGCAGGAGAGATGTTTGAACAAGTAGAGAGGCTTCTGCAGTACTTCATCAGGAAGCTGTTCAGGGTGGTTCAGTATTCCCTCACCGCCTTCCTTTATGCTGAATTTTGTTGTTCCATTTCTTGGCGACCTGCCCGGCATTGGCTGCTGTATGAATACCTGTAGCTGTAATAATGTTTATCTCGTAAGATTTTGGTTAGAGTATTGGACTTTGTTGGTCAATTTATGTAAAGACCATTATTATCTTAGAGTTAAAATCAGACCTGGTAAGGGTGGAAGCTGCTACTTTTTTTGAAGATTCCCATATTCCTTGTGGTTTATCTAGTCTGGAACAGCAATACTATGGAAGTCCCTTCGGAAGAGTGATACGGTAGATGAAAACTACCCCACTTAAATATTTTGCTTGAGTTGTGATAAACCATTATAATTTCTGCAGCCTTCGAGGATCACTCACATAGGGCGGTCCGGGTGCTGTCTCCGGCTAGGTCAATGTGACTCCCAACGCATGCATTTCCTAAGTCTCATACCATTCTTTTAGTTAGGGCGGTCGAGTACCATCACTCTTTACAACTGTTATGTATCTAACCTTACTGATGGTCGATGTGGTCCTAATATTCGTCCATTCTCTTACAATATACATTCTCGCCAATATTTATTATCAATATTTATAGGTACACAAAACTATTCTCCAAAAACAGGAACAGTGGCCACAGATACGCGCTAAAGCACGTTTCTCTTACCAGGTAGCACTACATGCTCACTATATAGAGACAAGGAGTTGTACCCTAAGGTTAAATAGGCGGGACACATCTAGCAACCTTTCTCACAATTTCACTTCACTTGTCCTTAATTATCGTCTACGAGTCAGATCCTCCGAAGGCCACCTATCTCCACTGTTCCGAGTAAGTTAGAGCTTCTCGGAGGCCACCTACGTTACCACCTTCTTTTAATCTATAACGATCATTGGTGAATCCCTTTCACTCGATGCATATAAATTTCCTGAATTGTGTGAAAATAAAAATAAGAAAAAATATACGTAATACAAAAAAAAAAGAAAAGGAATTTTTGTGCCACAAAAAAAGACTAAGGTCTTGAGAAATAATATATTCAGCTAGTGTGTGGATAAATAGAAATATGTGACAAGTAAAGACATACGGTATCAACTCCTTGCCGTTAAAATTGAAAATGCAGCAGGTTGTTCGATTGAAAAAAATGAGAGACAGTCCTTCCTCGTCCTTTTGATAGCTAAACTCACACTCTCTCCTGCCGTAGGGGATTAGCTCATCCTTTGAGATAAGCTTCCGTTTTTGAAAATATTGTTATAAATCATATTTTTATATTGAATTTTTAGCGTTAGAGATGGTTAAGTCCACTGATTGGGCCGTCCCGTCTTTAGCCGCCTCGACCGCCTTTTCGTTACCCTCCAGACCTATGTGTCCGGATACTCTGATAATAATCACTGCTTTATTTTATGCTTCTTTTATCAGAAATAGTTATTTTATTATCATTCAATTATGTTTTTTATTACTGAAATTTTAGGTTATTTTTGAAGAAAATTAATATTTATTTTGATTGATTGATTGATTTTTCTAGGTTAGTTATACATATTTCCAATTTGTAAACTTTGTATATGTATTAGAATAACATAGAGGTAGTGAAGCTGATAATTTACTTAATCCATTTTTATTTGTCAAGAGTAATTTGGTGTTATTTTGCTGAGTTGGACGGTACAAAGTCATAATAAAGTTAAAAGAACAACATTCCATCAAAATCTGAATATTTATTCACATTTTCAAAGAATAACTGAAAAATCCCTCTTGTTTGGCCTGGGGAATTTTTAAATATGAACCAATATTTGGTCTTTATTTTCATTGGCCGTGTATGAATAAGAGAAAGAGAGGCCGACTTCCTCGAAGGCATACTGTGTATCACTACCTTGCAGCTTGTACACACAATATTTCTTTTTTGAAGAATGTTAGAACAGTTCGCCGCACATATTTTTTTAATGCTCCTCCGATCCCTGACGCAATTGTATGCAATCCACATTTCTCCGTCCCTTTATTTTTCTAATACTTGCCACGTATTTTCTCATGAATAAAACATCGGCATTTTCCTGTTTTGCGTCATTATATTCGTAACCGTCTAGAATATTGTTTCATCCTTTTAGAGGGCTTGATTATCACTTCTCAATGTTTTTGTGTTTTTTTAATACATCAACATGCCTATTGGAATAGATCGCAGTGACAAGTCTGCTGTAGTACTGGGTTGTAATTAGACAGCCGTAACTAAAAAGACCGAGTTAAAAGCGGTAAGGAAGCGTGGAATAGCGGACCCCCAACATTTCACCACGTTTGGCAGTCCAATTAATCACAATGGACCATTTCACACGACCCGATATGATCACCTATTTGGGAAAATGGCCCTTAAATATTTTATCGACAGGGTGTTAATATTAACGTTTAATGGAATATATGCAATTTTTTCAAAACATACATACAACATTCATAAGTTCGGACTATTTAAATTTATAATTTTTTGTGCTTCGTTATTCATCAGAAATTGTAATCTATGTAACTAGAAAATTTGTCGTGATAGTTGATATTCTTCGCTACAGTTACTGTTTAGGCCGCGTCTCTTCTTTATTTGTTTTTACACAACGAAGAAATTTTGAAGTTATCGCTGTAACAAAAAAATTTAAATTATTTCTTTCGCCTGAAACTGCGGTAATAACATTACCAAAAGGAAGATGACATTTTTGATATAGAAAATAGTGGCCGCGCCGGTTATCGACTATTACGATAGATAGGCTTGTCATCTACGACAATTTCATTGACTATCCGGTTGGGTAATATTATTGAAAGTTGTCTGAGAAGACGTCTCCCTGTCACAGTATCGATTTCCTGAGTGGGATCTAATCTCATTTGTACACCTTAACCATTGTACAATGCGGGCACTGTACCAAAGGAAGGTCAACAGACGAGGAATTGGGAGTTGTCTCCTGGAAGAAAAGGGGTAATCGAATGTGCTGAGATTTTCGTTTTAATTTGCGAAAGGTTTTTCAGCCCTTTTGCTATTTTTCCTTAAATGTAAGACGAAGATCCACTTTTAAGTCGTCCAATGGAATTATTGGAATATACTGTCGCCTCAAACATATATCGTTAAGTTTTGTTTCTTTTAAAATTTATATCCTTTATTATTTGGTGAGAGTGATTTGTTTATAATTTAATTTAACTACTTCTCCTTTTTAGACGAAAAGGGACCTCTGGTGTTGGGCCATAACAGTCATGGATCAACATAAGGATCCGATTTGATAACGCAAATCTAATTGGCATTCGATCGTTACAATAATGTATTTGTAATTACGATAAAGTTTAATTTAAAGAAAAAACTTAGTACTGGGGTTGATATTACCACTGCTGTTGCGAACCCTCGTCAAAAAAGCACTTTGGGGTCGAATCTGAGCCCCTACCCTCCTGAGGTATGCCCATTTTTGCTGAATCTTGTAGAAGTATTTTGTAACATTTATGACAATAAGTATACATTGTACCTGGATGTTTTTTTATCATATATATCACAGCTGATAGCACCACCGGGATCATTTCAGTCAACCAAAATTCAGACGTTCAGCTTGCTGCGTTTTAAGATCTCGTCTCTTCTCTCCAAGACTTTTTCACTTTCCCTAACTTGTGTAAGTGGCAGTTCACAGTTAGCTGTGACTAACGTAGCTCATTAGATAGTTGACTTGTGCTTTTTGCAAGATAGGCCTCGTTAAGGACCGCAGTTCATTAATTGAACTCCCTGAACTCTGTTCTCTGGCCTGTCCCAACTTTCGAACTTTTCAAGCTTTCGTTAATACACGGAAAAATAGTGAATGATGGTCAGGATAAAATAAACCTAGGTCATCATGTTTTATACAATAATTAACATTGCACCGACTTAGTGCAAGTCAATGTTACAACGAATCTAAGAAAGATTTTATTTTATTCAAGGATAAAACAAGATACAACAAACAGTTCATGGTTGAAAGTGAAGACGACCTCGTTGTGTAACATTTGCTATTACGTTTTTCCCCTTCAAATCGATTTAAATCCAGAAATGTTTCTGCCAAATATTGAATTCTTGCTGGTGTATTTGCCTCGCATCGCGATCCTCTTCGGCAAAGGGTCCTAGATTGAAACAAGATTAAAGCGAAAGGCCTCAATTTGTATTAAATTATTTATGGAATAACTCCCGTCGGGGTCGGAGACGTTCTGAACAGCGGAAAATTATTTCAATGAACTAAAAAATGTGACATGTGCTCGGGTTAATGTTAATATATTTCTCCTAACGCTTCCCATCAATCGTTAAAAAATCGAATATTTTCTATCAACAACGTTACTAGAAAAAAATTGATCTTTATAAACATTGACGGAGTGCATTTATTAAAGTCAAACTTGCTCATGTATGAATGAAGCTTTAGTAATTAAATTCATCACGTTTAATTTCCTGATTTATTACTGAAACCAAGTTAAATCAAATACTGACTTACACAAAAAAAAGAGACTTTTTTCATTTTGCAAATCATGGTTCTACTCACAAATTTGTTCTTTACAAATTTTGAATAAACAACAAATCATTCACAAAAAATGAATCTATATCCTCCACCTTCATCATATCTACAAGAAGATAGTTCTACACAAATCAATAAATACTTGCGATTAATTTATTAATTATACTTTTTAAGTTTTAAGCCAAAATATATCATTTATTTTCGATCGAAACTACTTTTGCGCAAAGTACTACTTTCTTAACTTTTCTCTTCTAAAAGAGAGTAGACCTGTTGTTAAAGTTTTAAGACTTTCTCCATTTATTATTTACAAAGTTGTACATGGTATTGTTCTTTAAGTTACCAAAAAGTCAATCATGACATAACGAAATAAGCTGGTTGCTCAACAGTCAAGAATCCTCTCTAATCCTAAGTAGTCTAAACCGTTTAACGATGCCGATGTTATTTATTGAACAATGCCTAAGAAGGAAAAGTGACAAATTGAAAATACAAACTCGCTATATATGTTTATAAATTAATCAGAATAATTATTTTTTATCTTCTAATGTCAAAATTAATTGCTATTTTCAATTAATTAATCTTTTTTTAATGCTTTGGTAGATGATGAAGTTAGTCTCAATTTGCAAGGGAAAATTAAATTGATATTTCAGAAATATTTATCTATAAATAATGGGGATACGTGGTTGAGATCGGGTGATGGTCTTTCGTAGGTCGATCGTCCTTATAGTTTCGCTCCTTTTGGTCTTTCAGACGGCATCTTCACTCATGAGTCTGATTTAGGATTTGTCAGACGTTTATTACTGACTTGGACCATTGAATAGAAGCGGAGAAGGCTCTTTGGGCGTGAAATAGTGTTGGGGTGCGTAATATACCGCGCCCTTTGAGAGCTTCTGTACTTATAGCACCGGTAAGTCCTAGTTCATTGAGAACGTTGAGTAGTAGGGCCGGTTTTAGCGGGTGAATTTCTTCTAATGTTACATTGTACATCCCAAAACCCTTCCTACTGCGGTGCCACAGTTTTTTAGCGTGTTGGTGCCTCTTTTCCTTCTTTCCCTCTATTGGGGTTATGCCAATCTTCTTTTGTTACTCATTAAGTCTGCAGAGTCCTTTTCTGTTCTGTTTTCCCTGCTCTATTTCATGAATTCTGTTGTTTTTATCCAAAATTAGCTAGAACTTTACTCGATTGTTTGTATCAAATGAGTGAATAACATTGGTTCCACATTTTAATTTTGTCCTTTTGTCTAAGGTACTCATTGGTAGTGTGGACCCCTATGCCACAGAAGGGTTTAGGGATTATCAGAGGTATACCAGCCCCTTTCCCTGCAAGTCCGTCGTAGTTGCCCTCTATTCCTCCGTGTCCTGGGACCTAGCAGAGGCTGACTTTGTTTTGCATACCTAATTTGTTTAGTTTAGTTTTGCAATTCAGCACCATCTTTGAGCTAACGATGTTTCAACTTAGTGCTTTGATGACTGCTCGGCTTCTTGTTTTGTACCATGTACTCACGTTGAATTGAGTACTGAATTGTATGAATTTCAGCCTGGAAAATACAGGTGAAATAGTTTGTAATAGTTGCTTGTGTAAGGTTTGAAATTAAAACATTATTGATATAAAGAAAATTTAATTTAAAGTACAACAGTATAATCGATAAAGCAATTTGCGCTAAATGCACCCATTAAGTTAATTCTTATTTGTCACAACTTTTCTACTTTGAAAATTATCGTGTAAATAGATTTGGCTTTTGGAAAAATTATTTATTGTGACGAGATTACCGTGCCAAGCTTTACTAATTTCTTTGATTAAACGACGGTGTAATTGATTTGTAACGTAACTTCAAGGAAGGTTGGAAAATGTGTAATGTATTTTCATATAGCCGACTTAAATTTTAAAGGGCTCAGCTTTCCGGCCCTTCAGTATTTTACGGAGGAAAACTTTTACATCGGCGTCATTAGAAGGAGGGGTTCTCATAAAAAAAAGATCCGATATGCAAATCGTCCGTTATTAAATCCATCGTAACCGAACGGAATAAATATCTTACAATGGAATCGAAATAAAGAGAACGCCGAGGGCTGGGAAGGGCTGTAGGGATTCGGAACGCATACGCGCACGTTTCCAGGGCAGTAAAACAAACCGGATAAAAGTCCGATCCACCCTCCGTAAAAATTTATATCCGCCTATCGGGCCCGAACGGATGTCGTCCTCTTTTCGGGGGAGGCCCTCTTTGAATCATTTGTACCGTTCCGGAGAATCTTGCGATTTAGCACAACGTATGTGCGAAATCCGCCGATAACGATTGAAATTCAAAATTAAACGGGAATTTTCTTTTAAGATGTCGGATTTGAACTGTTTAATTTTGGACGATATTACCTAGACCTTGTAGTCCTACGAGGGTACTTAGATGAACTGACAGTTCGATTTATGCCGAGTTCTAGGAAATCCCCGAAACTCAACTTCCGCACGTTATCCAATAAAGATCCTTTAACGTTATTTTCGTGCCTACGTTAATTTAAAGATTGAGGCAGTCTGAATACGTCTTTCAATGCGCTACTTAAAGTGGGCTTGAATGTAAAGCAATAACGTTCAACTTGAGATTTACAATGCCATCATAACCGCGGCGGTAGAATGGATCAATATAATTGCACTTCCTTTTCTATGAAAGTCTTATGTTGTTACATGACGATTTTACAAAGCTTTATCATTGTGATATATGAATTTTTAAATATGCTATTTAAAGAAAATAGTTTCTATAATTCTTCGACCACAGCGAGAGGTTATAAAATAGCTTCAATATATATTTAATAAACTACAACTTCTTTCACCTCTGGTAAATCGTATTATGTAATGAACTTAAAAAAATGGACTTTTAATGGTTATAGTATCTATTTATTCAGGCATCATTTGAATGGAAGCCTTATGTTGTTACATGATGATTTGCAAAGCTCTATATAGCTCAGATATGACTTTTTAAATATAGCATTTTAAGAAAAGAAAGTTTATACAATTCTTTGACCACAGCGAAAGGTTAGCTAATTCAAATTGTTCATTAAACTATATCTCTTTCACTTCCGGTAAATTATTGTGTTTACTGAATTTTTAACGGTTTATGGTATCTTCCATAAATTTTGATATCATTTGTCGAATAAAAAAAACTCGGAGAACGAGCAATGCCGCTGACACAAAACATGTCAGACCAGATGTGTCAAAAGTATAAATTGTACTATGAATTGATGAATATACATTGTCAAGTCATGTCGAGTGATTTACGCGATGATGAATGTCCGCGTTTGATCGTCCATGATTAGCATCGATCCACTTCTCGTAGCTCGGTCGTCGGTAATTCACGCGATTCTGAGAGTACACCCAATTCTACCTGGCGAAATTCAGAAACGCATCTTACTAAGAAAATGATAGAAATTAACTTTATAACGATAATCAGAAAAAGCCAAGGTACAACAGAGCAGACCGCAGTGTATCACAGTAAATATTGTACCCACCCTCGCCCAGAAAATCGATAATAGCCTACTATTGTCTTATTCAATATGTCCTATCTTGGGTCGTTGTTTCAATTTTCCATTTTATGAAAATAATGGTTTATTTAATTCCTCGACTATAGAAAAATGTTAGTAGTTTTTTCAATATATTCGATTACGAGCAGTGGTGGATCAAGTGTATGATCTCGATGAAGAAAGCAAATTTAGTTGTTAGTGTCAAGCTTTCGACCTATTTAACATCATCAGGGCAAAACACCTTAATATGTCTAAAGATTGACAATAATTGATTGGGCAATACTGCTACATTCCTTGGAAATGTGACTGAGTCGTTCTTCAAAAAAATTGAAATCGCCTTGTAAAAACTTAAATATGTCAATATTTAAGGTGGTTTTTGATGGTGATGGCCTTAAAATAAGTGGAAAGCTTGGCAGTAGTAAGTAAATTTGTTTTCTTCTTCAAGACCATACTTTGATCCAGGGTGTTCTTTAAGTAGTCGTTACTTCTGATACTGAATTATACATTCAATGTCCGATTATTACTTCCACTTCTGTTAAAATGCTGAGTTAGATGAACTTTTTGTACATTTAAAGATATTTTTAAATTATATTTAGCAGTTTATAATTTAAATTCTTTAATTTTCCACTTTATCATTGAATTTTTTTACCATCTTCAAGTTTTTTTTCGAATTTTCTGTGTGAAACTTAAGAAGATATTTGAAAATAAAATTATTACAAGCTTTCTCTTTCTTCCGTGCATTTAACCATTTAAATATTCCGTTCAAAGAAGATTATGACAAACTCCTTATAAATTGTTCTGTTTTTTTTTCTTTTAGTCCGTGACATAGTTTGGTACTTGGTGGAGGTGGGTCATGTAGCCATTGTATTTGCCATGCGGTTAGATCGGTGCCCTTTCGCCTTTGAAGAAATGTATTAGTGTCCGGGCTTGTCCATTTCCAAGACACCCACAGTGCATTATCCGGTTTTACGTGACTGAGTTTGTGGTGGTTTTTAACCGAGTGGAGGAATCTGTCCCAAATTCAACTTAAAGTAACTGTTCGAAGTCGATGAAGCTCCTTGGACCAAGCATATCAACAAAAAGTCAGCTTGGCCTTCTTTTACCAAGCTAGTCTCTAGATTATTTATAGAGGGAAATAAATCTTCTTTTAGCGACGTGCGTTTGTTCGCAACTATTCAGAATATTTTTTTATTAATGGGAATTCCGAATCTCATTAACACGATTGGAAGTTGATAAATTCAGCCTAAGAACGCTTTTAATCAAATGTGCTAACGATTTGTGTACAGTTGTTAAATTAACAAGGAAAAGTAGGGTGAAAGGCTGAAAAGAGTGGCGTTTAATTTCGAACGCCCTCGACCATCATTATCGGATGAATTGATGAAAGGGCGTTTTAGCCTCAGACCTTTTTAGATCCGCCCTACGTGACATTTAAAGCTACTATGCCAATGGATAAACAATGTTAATAGGAAAAGTTGTTTCTACTAGGTAAAAGAAGAGGGGGAAAAGGAACTACAAACAACAACAGCGATAGGACGTAATGAACAACCTTCGGTGCCCATGATTTGATTTTTTATCGATTTGAAATCTACGTTAAATTTTTTTTTGGTTCATGCAATGTTTTGATGTTTAATACTTTGCTCAATGGACTGACAAGGATCCGCGGTGGCCGCGTAGACAGGGCGTTCGACTCCGCGTGTTTGCCATGATAGCGGGTTGGGTTCGAATCCCAGCATAGCCCATAGATAATATTGTGAATAGTAATGAGAAAAATATTAAAGTTATAAAGTGGTTTTACTCTTTGTCCGCGGCTCTCAAGGGGTAGTAGGATGTTAAGCAATTATTTTTTTAACATACAGACACGAAAAAACAACGTAAAAATGTTATTTCCACAACTAAAATGCAATTCTTTGGTTAAAAATGTCATTTCGATTCATAAAGCAGGTGCTTGGGTGGTGGTACTATACTTCTTTGGTTCGACTATTTTGGATCTCATTGGAAC
Organism: Cimex hemipterus; assembly: GCA_039619505.1. Taxonomy (NCBI): domain Eukaryota; kingdom Metazoa; phylum Arthropoda; class Insecta; order Hemiptera; family Cimicidae; genus Cimex; species Cimex hemipterus. The sequence continues at coordinate 3,904,661 of CM077102.1, forward strand.
ATGGTTGTTCACGGATGGACTGATGGCTTGACAAAAATAGGGATTTGTGCCTTAGATTATATCGAACTGATTCGACTTGGAGCTGAGTTACCTCAGTTTTCTCCCACGGTCTGTTACTACCTTAAAAACGTACTCATCCTCCTTTTATGCTCACGTGTGAATTTCCATAATCTCCTATCTCATTCTGAAGTCCGCAGTGTTAAGTTTCCTGGCAGAAAGAAATTCCTTCGGCCCTGCGGGCGCAGGATCCTCTCCTTTTTGTCCGATCGGCCCCGGGGTCTTTCTCGGTAGAAAGCGAGTGAGAGTCGGGGTCAGGTGGTTGCGGCTCCTTGTCCAGTGAAAGCTATTTTCTGACCGCACTAATCACTGATCGGACATGCTGAGGAGAGACACGAGTTCTGCCTTGCATATCCCAAGCACGATAGAACGACTCAACGAGCCGGTTATGTTGCGTGCCCCGACAAATTATCTCTTCTAATGTACTAAGTGGCGCCTGTCCCTCGAATCAATAAACCACCAGTCTTTTCATTCCGATATTCCTCGGGATCATAGTGACTTTGTCACTTTGTTAAATATTTTGATGGCCACCTTAGATCAAACCGTTATTCCACGGCCACTCAGGTTGAAACAATTAAATATTTAAGGATGGTATTACCTTACAATTACATTATTAGATTATATTACATCTGCTGATAATTATATTATAACAACTATTGACACACCAAAGTCCTTAATTAAGTTTGAAATAAACAAGATTTTCAAGAGGGAGGTTTATTTATGAATTCATTTTAGGCATTATCTATGCAATTAAAATCCTCTGCCTCCGATAAAGTTACTCATTCATATTTAAATTTTGCAGATTGAATTTAACTTACTGATGTAAAATTGTCATTTTATTCATGTATACAGTCAATAAAGCATTATTAATTTAAGTTAATCGAATTATTTCTTATGCGTCTTTATTGTATATACCAGGTAAAAGTTTGATCCAAATAGAAACTTTTTAATCTCTTTATTCTCAGTTTTGGCGTTTGTTTCGCGTTAATACCCAACTGAATCAAGGACAAGTGGACAAAAATTAATGATATCAAACTGCGATTTAGTGTTTACCCACTCGCGTGAAATTTTCTATTGTTTGTCGTTTATGATCACCTCAGTCCGCCTAGTATCGCTGGTTTGGTATTCCAGATGCGTTTCAGCGTTTTGCCAGCTTCAGTGGTTTTTCGTTTGTTCGGCTATTTATGTTGGTGAAATGTGTGTAGGTCGGTTGTTGTGCTTTTCGTTTTATTTTGATATCGTGTACTCTTTTGAACATGCTAAATTAGATAAGGGCCGTTGTTGTCGTGTGCGCTCATAATTTGTTTAGTGCTTGTATAATTCTTAGTTTTCAAGTACAAGCTGTACAAGTTATAAGGCTTGTAGCGAGAGTCTGCAGTTTGTCAAACTTGTATTTCGTGATTTACAATCATCTTCACAGATAAATTGGATAAATAAACAGTCATAATATAGACAACGTCAACATACCATTTCACTTTTATTGTACAAATGCGCAGATACCAAAATAAGTTAATAACAAAATGGCAACTATGCTGACAGAGAGACTAATCAGACCACGATGTTCAGAAACGACAAAACTCAATCGTCAACAAAGATCTCAATGAATAGTGACTAATATTATTGCGCACAATTACAACAACCGTTGTTTCTTTACACACTTTTGCAATTATAAAAACTTGAAGAAATTTGAAACGGCGAATGTGAAAAATTATTTTCGAGAAGACGTGATAGTTTTCATTAGCTTCTTCGCGAGTCATCTTTTGCGGTCATCTTCGTGTCATTGAAGTAGCGACAAATTTAAGATCGTCATCATTTCGGCCACAAATTTAAAGGGTATATCAAGCTTTAAGATGTGAAAAGTACAATCAACTTCTAAATTTACAAGGATGTACATAACAACGTATAATAAACAGATTTGTGAAACTCTTTCCCCTCGCCCACGCTTACGCCCTTTACTACTTGAGGTTTATCTTCTATGCACTGTTGTCGGTTATGCGAACCTGATTGGAAAGTCCCTTTTCCCAGCCGTGCTATCTGATCGGCCTGATCTTCTTAACTCCTCCCACTTCGTGATCCGGAAACTTCTCTGTGGAAAAGCAGTTACGATCGTGTCTCATCGACGTCTTTACAACAAAAAAAAAGTAAAAGAAAAACGACGGGAATTTCAATTTTATCTGATTCGACTCTTCAAAACAATTCACCGTTCAGTAATCTATTTTGGTTTTCAAATGTTGTGATGCGGGAAAACAAAACATAAGAAACTAGCGGTGGATCTTTGAACAAAAAATCTCTGTAATTTTCTTAGTCTTTTTTTAATTTTCTTCTCCTAAATAAGCTTTACTTTATGTAACTATTTTATATATAATATTAGTAAGTAATAATATTTTTAAAATAAAGTAGAATGACAATTTCGACTTTTTAGGGAATACAAGAGTAACACCAAGTATCACTTGTTATTATTTTCTAGAGCGTTTAAGCCTTCTAGATCTTGGTCTTGGTATCACTCATTTACGTTATAAATCGTTTGTACGCCTTATCTGGCTCATGTCTAGATTAGACGTTACTTAAGCCACTTCTAACAATATTATTAAAAACATTAACCATCTCGTGCTCTCCACAAATGTAATTTTCCTGTGAAACGTGTTAATTTGTATTTGGATTTATGTAGATGTATACACATGTGTAGAATTGAGCGTATCGCTTCTCACAGTCCACAGGCAATTCCAATTACTGTAATTCACAATAATTATCAGCATGCCTCGAGAATCACCTACCTCGGCTATGCATCAATTCTCGATCCTGTCCGTCCAGCCACGAGGTCAATTCAGCACCCAACGCGGGCAGTTTCTATATCCAAACCCATTCATACTCTCACTCATTCTTATATACCATTCACTGAAGTAGGGTGGTGGTACTCAAGATCCTATTATGAAATACTATAGACAGGAAATACTCAGTAGTATTACGCCATGAGACCTATTACACCCAACATTCGCGACAATAAATACATTCATTATGGACACACGGTAGGTACACAATACTATCAGCACTACATATAATTAATTAAACAACCCCGTTTCTTTCAAAAACAATGGGGGAACAATGGGCCCAGTTACTCCCTGCCTGCTCTAGTACTTCTCACATCGGGTGGCATTCCTACACCGTCTATTAGGACACACCTTTCTCAACACATACGCGGCCTTTGGCTCAAAAGTAAATTTCTGTGTGTTAACCTTGCTTGGCCTATCCTTAATCGGGTGATATGAATCATCATATACGAATGAGATCCTCCGAAGCTCTCAGGCCTTTATCGACGTGCTCTTGATAAGTGAAAGCTTCTCTGCTAACCCGGCGAACCGACCCTGCTTTCTTCGTCACGTTTATTTTTTTATTTGACCCCGCTCGTCCGCCTTTTTCATATTCTCCATACCTGTGTCAGTGTCCACAGCCAACGTTTGGCCGAGACTCTCCAGTTCATGGTATTTCTCCAACAAGAGCACACGAAAGAGTCGACAGAGAAAACCAGCCATTGCCAACCGGACCCGCGATAAGGGAGCCGGTACAAACTAGGTAGCCATGGCCACCATCGAAACAACCCTAGCGAGTGCCTTAAACCTTATAATATAATTTTTAGCAGAAATCTGTAAATATTCTTTTTATCTAAGGTCGAACCCACGACGTCAGCTCAATACGCCGCTGCTCTAACCACTTGAGCTATCGTGACTTCGATTCACTTAGACACCAACTCCTCATCTCAACCTAAAACCTTTGAATTTTCTCCTTGCCATTTTTCTCAAAACTTTTCTTGAAACCGTTCGGGGTCAATTATGATCACTAAACATATGTAGATTTATCATAACGTTATTATACAAAACATCAGTACTAAAGAATGTCCGTTTTTATTTGGTCATTTATGTTGAAAATGCGTTTATTACTGTTTGCATTATGTACAGAAAAACATTCAGACTAATAAACATGGCCTTTGTGGGCTTATTGCTACTCGTCCATTGTAGGAGTCAATTGTCTACTATATAAAAACGGACCGTGATCATAGATCGACAAATTGAAAATTCCCGATGAAGCGAAATTATATAAACATACATGCGGGAAAACGGTTGAAAATAAAGAAACGCCTTATTCTTGTCTAAGTTGATAGATAAACTCTGTCACAACTAAAGGGAAAGCACGTAATTCATGCAACAGACATGCAAGGATCTGTACCAAATGATCTTCACTAGACGTCACGACTCCTCGTGATTTCCAGGCGGACACGAAATGCACTTGGTTCGTATAAAAAAAACTCTGTCAGAACTTATCCTCTATTAAGCACTATCAGCATTCGGGTCAAATTTTATATAAATATAAAAAAAAACTATTTCACAATATTTTACAATTATGTTAACACGGCTAATTATAAAATAATTATTTTAAAAAACAAGTTCAGAAGCAGGTTTTTATAAAAGCAAGGACATATTGTGTTAATATATTCAGCTTAGCGAGTGTAAATAAATCAAATTTTTAATAGTTGCTTCTGTGGGCATATAAACAGACATAATGTATAACGATAATAAGAAAATAAATTATTAAAGGTTAACGTGTTGATAAAAATATCTATAACTTTTAAATAAAAAATAAACTAAAACGCCAGTACTGATTCTGATGTCGTGGGTTCGTGTCCTGCTCTTGACGCTAATTTTTCATCTCCGCCACACTGCAGAAATAGTGAAACCTTAATGTTTATTCATCTTATCAAATTTGTTGGTGGTTTAGACATTTTTTTAAAACTTAGTTGAAAATATCAGCAATTAAGGTAATTGAGCTTACAATTAAACTTTTCTGGCAAAATGATTATATTAAGCGTTTAATTAAATACCCAAATTAATACAGAATATTTTTAAATCTTACCAAATTTTGTTTTACGATCCATCCCAGTTTTTTTAAAATTAATAGATTACTGCAAACCAATAAAGTTAATCTATTTTTGAGTACTAATACATATTTATACACTCACAAACCACTTTCAATCTCAGCCACACGCACCTTCGTTCTGTCTGCCTTTCTATTTATACAGCTCTCTCTCTCTCTCTCTCTCTCTCTCCTGTCTCT
>CM077102.1:3910223-3950572 GCA_039619505.1 Cimex hemipterus
CTCTCTCTCTCTCTCTCTCTCTCTCTCTCTCTCTCTCTCTCTCTTGTGTCTCTTTTTTTTCTCTCTTTCTTCTCTCTCGCTTTCTTTCTTTCGTTCTCTCTCTCACTCTCTCTCTCTCTTGTGTCTCTCTTTTTTTCTCTTTCTTCTCTCTCGCTTTCTTTCTTTCGTTCTCTCTCTCTCTCTCTCTCTCTCTCTCTCTCTCTCTCTCTGTCTGATGATTTGTAAAAAGTTACACCCGCTTGGCCAGGGTACTTAACAACAGAACAACTATCCGAAGGGTCTTCCATCGTTATCATGATACTGACGGTTACTCAAGAAACAATCGGTCGCCATCGTGTCACATCTGAAAGAGATGATCGTTTTATTGTTCCGAACGTACTTCGTAATCGACATTCTAGCACCGTTCAGGTCAAGCAACAACTTAAGCAATTTGGACATGTTTATGTCAGTTTACGCACTGTAAGGCGAAGCTTTCAAAAGTGGATTACTTGCGAAAAAGCCTCCCTCTGATTCAGAACTGCCAAAGCACAAAATATCTTGGTTACCTTTTGCAAGAAATCATATCAATTGGTCTTAGCAAGATTGGTCTAAAATCTCGATTTCGGATGAATCAATGTTTTTAGATTTCCTAATGACTGAGAGGAGGAAATGGTCGGGAGAAGAACTGGGGAGCGATATATCCCCCCCCCCCCAACATGTTCCCGAGAAGGGATGAAGCTGGTGGTGTTATAGTTTGGACAGACATTTCTCTGGGTCTTACAAACTTGATTTTCATCAAGGGTTCCTCAACAGCTGCGCGATGCATTGAATATGTGCTATCAGAAGTTACCTCTTACATGCCACTAATTTGCGTTGTCAAAGAGGGTAAAAAGTCGCACAGCGTTACCAGAGAAATTGCAGGAAAATGAATGGCGCTGTTGGAGGAGTACGTACGAAAATATTCCACGGCACTGCATTCAAAACCTCAAACGCAAGAGCAGGAAAATTTAGTAAAATTGTTTTACTCAGTTTAATTTTTTGATTTATTTAACGTATATTATATTAAACCTAAGCAGTAATAACTTTTAAATCAGTCGTGTTGGTTCTTTATGTGGCAGACGCGATTCGTCATTAGGCATTTTCAATTTGTGGATTTATCTCCCTTAGACTGCATGTAAGTAATAAGGATTCATTTTTTTCTAATGGGCGTTTCTGTAGGAAATGTAAGAAAAACGTTTATCTGCCTGACCAGATGCTAGAATCATAAGATAACGTAGGAAGGAAAAGAAAGTAGACAGGATTTTAAATTAATCAAACAGTACTAAATAATTAATGAATTTCCATAAGCTGGTATCTTTTTAATGTTCCAAATCACCGGGGTTTGTTACTGTTCGAAAAAAGGCGAATTTTCGCCGTGTCACTTTCACGGCGAGAGTGAAGGAGTCGGTTTATCCGGATGAACTTCATAAATAAAAGAAGAGGCCCACGGCCCCTTTCACCTTCCGCATACGTTACCACACTTAAGACTGGCCCTAGTTCTACCTTCTGCGGATGCATTTACCTCGCCGAGGTTATTAAAGGTTGAAACTTTGCCATTACACAACTCAATTGCAAGCTGGATTGCGGATTCAGTCCATGTTGTAGAGTTAGAGTACTCAATAGGTCAGTCAGTGGAGACGACCAACACTTTCTAACATCTAGGATGTTTTCTTCCTCATTCCACCAGCGTATTCTTGCAATAAATAGTGTCTACTTTTAGAGTCTTTCTAATGAAAATTCATTTTAACTTTCTTTTTATATGTGTGGTGTTTAGTGACCAGTTGCCAATAATTATTAGGAGATCGTGAGATATGGTCTGGTGTGACATTTTAGAAAAAAATTTTCTTTATCGTGTCACGTTTCGATCTTTATTGAGATCATCTTCAAGGTTCAAAGTGTTTATTTTCCGTGTAGATGTATGATTCTTTTCTGTCGTGTGAGTGCACTCTCTTGTCGGAAAACAAAAACTTTGAGCTCTGAAGATCATCTCTATAAAGATCAAAACGTTAGCTATAAAAAAACAGTTTTTGTAAAACCTACGTTACACCAGACCTTATGATTTGCCAATAATCTTTTTTTACGTTCTATGATTTCAGTGATCCTAGGATATCTAGTCAACTTTGATTTCTTCTTATCTAAAATCCGGTCCTTCCGTGTCCACCTAACAAATGTAACCTCTGCCCCTTTTCTTATAACCGCCGGAGTGCCCTAAGGTTCCATACTAGGACCAACACTTTTTTGCTACGAACATGTATATAAATGTTCATACATTTTTGTTTGATTATTACTCGTTTAATATATTAATGTATTTATCTTATTTGTTTTTTATTTATTTATTTATTTAATTTGATTAAACTTAAATTGATTACGCTATTTATTTTGCCAAGTTGCTGTTATATTTTATTATTTTTATGTTGTTATCATATTTACACATATCATTTAATCCTGTGACATCGCGACAGCTACTCAATACCTTATTTTTACGAGGTTTTTTTTGTAATTTTCCCCGAGCTCAAATATCATTCCATGGGATCAAATAGATCAATTATTGTAACGGGGTATAATAGTGCCGTGCCACTTCCCCTGAAACTTAAAGGATTGTGTTCCATATAAATTTATTACAAATAAAACAAATAAAAAAATCTGATTTCGGAGAAATTATTTTGTTCTACTAAATTAGGACACAAAATTGATAAAAACTTAATACCTATAATAGTTTCTGATTTCTTTGAAAGGTGTGACACTTTTTTTGGTACACTGACGGATCAAGTACGCAATAAAGGTCACTGGTACATCCATTACTTATATGGAATAAATTTAGAGATGTGTCTTTATATGCCATAATGAGTCATCAGGCCACAACCGAAGCTTGAATAAGGTCTGATAGACTAGCTAAACTAAACACATCCGAACTACAGAACAGAGAACTCTCAGACTTCCAGGTCACTAGTCAAATGTAACTGTATACAAACGTTTGAACAAAGTCTAAGAACATAAATGGTTCGTTCAGGGGGAATCTTGGGCACAAATCGCCTCTCAGGGGGTGTTTTGTATTCCCTGTGATGAAACCATGGTCACACCTGCGTGTAACGGCCGGGAATCGGCAACTCCTTGTAAGCGTTTTTCTTTGTTGTAATAACTTCTGCAACCGTTAAGGCGTAAAAAAAAATTTCCCAGAAAAAAATGTAGTTTTATTAGAGAAATTATCATACGCGCGTCACAAGTCCATTGATCGGAAGGTAATTTAAAATTAATTTTTGATCACGGTCAATCATAGTAAGTTATTTTGTCGTGTTATATTGCTGAAAGCTTTTCACCTTTTCAACGAACAATATGTGTCATCGTGTTAAATTTAGCTAACAGTGTTATCTGACATCCGATTTAAAATTTGTCAAGTGATTATTAATGTCCCAGGAATATAGGCCCGGCTAATTTCGTTGGTTTTCTATCTTCAATGTAAAATGTTAAATCTTGTTTGTTTAATACCCACTGTTTTGCTTTGGCACTTAATTATAAACAACATTGTTATCACTTTAATTTTATGGCCTTCCAGTTATAAATAATTTCAAGGTTTTCTTTACCCTTGCAAAGATGATTGATTGATCTGTTTTCTGATGGTCCCGAAGTGCGAATAGTCTCGCTGTGCGTTTTATATATTCAAATAACAAGTTAAGTATTGCAGACTTGTTATTAATTGGATCTTTGGAATTATTCCAGTTGCCAAAATTGTTCTAAGTTATACTTTTGCATTGGTCACTTATACCAAGGTTATCCTCAGTACCAATCTAAACAACATTCATCACATTATCCTAGATTTTTAATTTGTTTTAAATATAGGACAGTTGTTTATGTGTTTCAGCATATAACTAAATTTAAAATTATCTTAATTCGGAGTACAATGCACCAACTCTCCTCTTCTGGATTCCCCAAAACGGTTTCCTTTTTAGTATTTATAGTGACCATTTCAATCCATGATTACCATAGATGAATTATCTTTGTAAACAAGCTCATTATTAAAGATGAGCAAGTAGGAATATTTGCCCTTCTTCACAACAGCTATTATTGCATTTCTTGTTCTGAAACCAATAGAGTAGCCCAAGGCAACGATTTGCGCCTGCTAATCTCGTGACGCTCCAAACTCCTTACATCAAAATTTAACTAAACTTCCATAAAACTAATTTGCAAATTAAGTATAAATATGAGAATATGTAATAAATTAAACGGTTAATTCCAAATGCAGGGAAATGGTAAATTTGCATTTTATTTGATCCTACTGGACCAGTGCAACTACACGGATTAATTTTTAATTTCGTTTGCAAACGCAGAAAGTGTCAACACATTGCCACAGTTTTTACTTCCCATCCGGACATGGTTGTAAATTCAACTTAAGATCATATCATGTAATCCCTTCACTCCCCCTTTCCCCTCTCTCTACCTACTAAGCCCATCCAACCCACACACGGTATCCGTTAGATTTTCGGTTTTTCCGAAATAAAGAGACGATATTATTACCCCTGGAATCCTTAGAAATTACCCCAAAAAGCAGTAGAGTACATTACTATTTCCTACAGTACCAAAAGCACAAAATGTTTGAACGTCACCGTAAATGACTAATTCGTATATTCACCTCTGAAAACTTAATTCCTAAACTTCATTTTGGATTCCGACTGTCCATTGTATTGTTCAGCAGTGCTTGAGAGAAGCTGACACGAAATCCTCGGCTCTAGGAAACAAACAATATTGCCCAGCCGTATTTTCGGGCGTTACGGTATTATTCGACCGAGTGAAACGTAACATCTTCACAAGTTAAAGACCTCTCTCACACCTAGTATTTCTTCCTGAAATCCTCCCAATCAATAGTTAAAAGTTAAAATCGGCACAAATTTTTAACTATCACGCCAATCAAACTTGGCGTTCCTCAACGTTCCTTGGTATATTTCTGTATACTCTACACCATCTACACTGCGGACATACCTACACATCCAAACACACGACTCACAACCCGAGCGGACGACATCGCAACCATCCACAGTTCAATCCTATCCTAGCGACAGAAACAATCCAAAATATGAACCTCATAGCCGCCGATGGTACTCTGTGGCGAATGCGTTTAGTGCGCATAACCAACAAAGTAATACCACAACCCAACAAATTCCGCAACCTTGGGCTTTACTTACCTGGAACCCACATATATGATTAATAAGACAAGAACATAAATAAGACATGTTGAAACCCCTACTGAGAACAAAATCCACACTAAACATATATAATAAACTAATCGCTTGCAAAACACTCTTCAGACTTATTTAGTTTGAAATCTGTCATAACTGTAGAGCTAGGTAGGCAATATCGTTTCGAATGGTTAGTTACATTTTTGGTTTTGTTTGTGCAGGTGCAAAGATAAGGAGTACCAAACGGACAAACTCCCAGCTACCAGTGTAATTATAACGTTCCATAACGAAGCTAGATCGACACTTCTCAGGACTGTAGTGAGGTAAGAATCTTAGCGTTCTATAAATATTTAAACAAAAAAGTTTTTTTGTGGTAGATATTATAAGGAGGGATTATTTATCTTCAAGAATAAATAATTTGTTCAAGTCTTGAGAAACAGTACAAAAATAAAGTTAAATATTAGGATTTATCCAAAACCTACCGATAATTATGATTTTCTACCTTCTTTTATTAAGAAATCATTTAATATTGCGTCTATCTAAATTATAAATACTGAACAATTCGCTGTTAAAAAAAAGGCTGCGAAACAATTAATCGATTAACGATAATGACGAGTTAATTTGTTTTTTTATCGGCTCAGGGCAGTTTTTGGCGTTCCAGATTAAACATTTGGTTTAACTTTGTGATGCATTTTGTCTAAAACGTCGACAGGTCCAAAAATCATTTTATCTTTATCTATCATTATTTTATATTTCTAATAAAAGCGAGTGTAGTTTAAGATAGTCCGCGGGTGACACAGATGCAAGGGACCGGTCGGACATCAGAAGGATGTGCAAGACCCAGCGTCCCCTTCCCTTCGTAGTCCCATGGATCCCCGTTACCAAAGAACCCTGTGTCATCCTAAAATTAACCGTTTTTCATTGTATTGATATCCCCTTTATACTTGTGGTTTTATCCCAAGAATTTTCGGAAGACAGTATGACATATTAAACATTTTTTCCGTCATCTTCATATGCCTTGCAGCTTGATAAAATTTGATTCACTGTAACTAGTTCTCCACACGTGGAACAGGTTGGGCCCGTACGCCCTGCAAATCCTATCCTTTAACACCATAGAACCCAAACTTTATATCCTCCAATCCGTTTAGTTCTTCATATCCGCTCTTTTAAAAATTTTAAAAAGATCATTTCTAACCAAATTTAGATTCCGACCTTCCCGCTCTTTCCAGCCGGCCTACGTAGTTGACATAATTTATCACGAACTAGAAAGTTGTATTGCTTCATCGACTTTGGCCTGACTTTGGTCTCATGTACTAGCTCAAACTTATCCTGCCTTCAGCCTTTTCTAAAGAACTAAAATCTTTCTTAATCTTTCCTGGAAGTAAAAATAGCTTCCTGATTTTTGCAAAAATTTCTTTCTTTTCAAAATGAGTTGATCAAAAGTATAAAACATTCTTTGTTTTTCTGTTAGGTAGCGTGGTTGTAATTTTATTCGGCCATTTCGTCAGATTTGTTTTAAGACTATTAAATAGTCATTATTGTATTTTACTTCAAATTTCTTACTTTCATTTTTAACGCCTCTAATGGCGTCCGGCTTTCTTTAATGCTAGCATTGCCTGCGATGGAATGTAAGGTCAAAGTTGCGACGAAAGTTGCTTTTCGTGACTTGCTGCAAATCTGGTATAAACTGCTTTAATCTCGTGGCCTTTCCATTGGTGGTTCATAACAATTTCCGAAAGCCCAGTAGCCAGTTGTTACAATTTTTCTAAAATAAATATTTTCCACCACTGTTTATCGCTCTATGTTGATAAACCCCATTGGTATTGTACATAAATAATAAAAGGTTGCGCAAATTGGATTGAAAACTTTCACCCCTTGTCCGACAACTTTTCGAACTATCACGTTTTTCAGGGGGGGGTGAACGTGCGTCCATAAAATAAAAATCTAATTTTTGTTTCGTATTCAAGGGAGGTGTAGGGAAAAGGCCTCTATTGAAATCCTCAGTCAACGCACCTTGGATTGGGCGACAGGAAAATTTGATTTCGGCTTGTGATCCTTCCAGGAAAAAGAGAGGAGAAGTAGCACAAATTAATCGGCATTAATAAGCACATCTTTTCAATTTATTGATCAACCATTCACTCGATGAAACATTCGACTTCTTTAAAGTTAACTGAATAAGTTTTTGCACCCTTCTAAAATTTGATTAACATAATAAAATAACGATTTTGATTCTTTAAATAGATATTGAGAAAGAAGTGTTGGTTTATTACAAAGGAAATATCTGTTCAAGTTTTCTCCAGTTAATTTGCAAAAGTCTTTAATCGAAAATGGTGCTCTAAAGGGAACGATAGTTATAGGGGGAACCGGCAAAAAGTTGTGATATTGTTTTAAATGTGTTATTGTTCAACTTAAATGAACAACCTTATGAGATTTGTATATACAAAATGAGCCAACTTGTTCAGGAATGTTATTTACCGTTTTTTGAATAAGTTTTACTAGTTTTTGTTACGTAGTAATTTAATTTGATTTTTTCGACATCAAAAGGCATAGTAGCTAGGTTATATGTTTAAAAATGAGTTGATGGAAAGCGGTCGAGGAAACTGAATTTTACCCTGTGTTGTCGCTTACCTTTATGATCCTTCCTTCCTCAATCTAACTTTAACCCTTACCACGATCCGCACACGGTTACGTTTTTCTGGTTGAGTTAAATTTTGGGCTGTGAGGAAGGGCTGATCTATACCTAACCTACCCTGATAAACGTAGATTTTTCATGCATGATCCAAGTTTCGTTCGTCGTTATGATCGCAAAGAAAATGTTATTTTTATTTTTTAATGGAGGTTACCGACAAAGGAGTCATATCAGCCCCCAATGCACTGTGAATGACGGGTACCGAATATTTCGCCGTCGGCCCTGTCACTTTCTCCTCCACACAGACATTACCTGCATTACAATATTTTCACTCTAAAGATGGGATCACAGCCTCATTAACCTTAAAAGTCGGTTCACGGAACCCGACAACACAATCACATATGCCGAAGAACTGCCGTTATATCGGGCGTCATGTGGCATCAACGAGCGGAACCCCTGCGCGGGGTTGCCCCAATAAGGTGTCTTAGTATCATCGGGTATGGCCTGTCCTCATACGGCTGAACACTCCAGACCATTGGTCAGTCGTGTTCTTGATACGCACGAGCTCGAACAATCCGGAGTCAGCGTTCTTTTATTGCGTTCTTTACTGCTCGTAAAGCGTCAGAGGGCCGGATCGCGGTGATTCGGTCTAGAGGGTCATCATTTTTTCATCGCATCGTCTGCATTTCCGTTGCTTTCCAGCCCATATCCAGTTGGCCAGATGAATACCAACGTTTTTAGAGATTAGATAGAATTAGATCTTGTGCAAGCAGAGATACTCTGACCTTCATTTACTTGTGTAGCCCACCCACTGAGCTTTTTAATTTGTCCGACGGAAGGTCTTACGCGGGATTTATTTTCATAGATCGTTGTTATAATATATAAAAAAATCAAAAAAAATATTTAAAGATCGCCTTTTAAAATAAAACTGAAAGTGAAATGTTTTTCTTGGAGAGAAAACCAATTTTATTATCGAAATAAAGGCTGAACAAATGTTTAGCAAAGATTGTCAATATTTTGCTTGAACTCAATAAGAAACTTTCCAATCCACTGTTCCACTTGAGAATGTTGTAGTAACAAAAACAGACACTCATTCCTTATAAGATAATAACACTCGAAATAGAGTGTTAGTCCTTCTACCCTGTTCGTTTCTACGAGTTAGTTAAGCTTGAACTCTTCTGGTAGAGCCATCCGATGCAAATTGCTAACATTAAAGAAGAATGCCTTTTGTCAACTAAACGAACTATGTCACGCACTAGTTATACCAATATACTGGTTAATTTCATGAAAAAACGAATAGTCCAAATTACGGAGGAATATAAATCGGGACGAAAAACGATTCTTAGACGCAAGCACGCACAGTGGTTCTACCTTCCTTACTCAGTAAACTGGTTTGGGATGTTATTGGGTATGGATGGCCTTTGGCTATTACCCAATAACATCCCAAACTGGAGTATAATAAAAGTTGGTCGATAACTGAACCACCTTGTAAAATACTCAATGACAAATTTAATTTAATTGCTTGATAGTCACCTATCACTTTGCTCTATCTATCCTTGCTGATTTTTGTTGGTTCGGCATTTCGTCATTTCGAGTGATTGAATAACAAACACTTCTCAACGAAGAAGTATAGGATAGACAGACCAAGATGATAATCAACTATCACATATTAGGTTTATCACCCCAGGTTCTTTATCTCTGTAATTATTAGGATACTAAGGGGGTATTGTACCCATCCTTTTTGAAAGCTGCATTAGCCATTTTTTTTCTTAAAACTCGTCAAACTTCAATCCCTAGTCATCGCGGATATGTTGAAAGGCTGGAAGAAAGAGCTGGAAAAGGATGACGGACAAAAGTGGTGAAAGGCCGCAGGGCGCTCAAAATCGAAATCCGTTCACGTACGCGAACAAAAACTTCTTTCCCACGTTCCTTGCGCACATTGCACATGTGCAATTTTTTTCACCGACTCATGGGCTTCTTTTCGCCTTTTTACCTTTATCTCAATCATCTTCCGGTATCGATTTTCAACCAGCGGTACAGTGCTAAAAAACTGTATTCTTTTAAATGATTCAAAAACGAGAAACACAAGAAGGTATGGAAGGAGACTAGGATGGGTAGACGTAGGCGCTTATTTTCATCTATCAACCAACCAGTGAAATCATGCGAACCAAGATGATCGAAAACGACCTACAACGGTTCATCATTCTCGCAGACCTCAACAAAAAACGTGTCAAATTTTCTTGGATTATATCCTACACATTATCAACAATAATTGTAATAAAATCTTATTCACTGTAATACAAACTGTTAATGATTTTTGTTAATTTTCTCTAAATATGTACGTTATTTACACGTATATACATAATTGAAAAATGGCGAAAAGGCAAGAAAATTTCAAAAGTTGTAGGTTGAGATGGAGAGTTGGTGATGTACGAGTGGATCGAAGTCAGCCCATGTGGTTCAATAAACGCTCTCACCGCAGGTCGTGGGTTCGAATCCTGCTCGTGACGCTAACTTTTTTATTTGAACCAAGACCTTACATAAAAAGAATAATAATAAAGTAATACACAATGTTGAATATATTTACATTGATGGCGTCAGGCTCAGACCCAAATGTCACCAAGTTTTACAATCACGCAGGTCGAACTTTTTGTGCGAAGCCTCGACCATCTATCTATACTGTTACTTTTCTAATTAATGAAATTGAAAATTAAAGGTTTGCGTTAAGGATAATTCAATGTTACTGTGGATTTATGTTGTAACCATTGTTCGGGATCGTCGGATGATAACTCACATTGAATTATCCTTCACACATGCTTAAAATTTTTAATTTCGTTAACGGGACACGTATCTCTTCAAAGAAGGAAGTGCTAGTGTATGAAGGGCTAATCTATCAACTAGTACTAAGACTATTAATCATTCTGACACTCTCCAACGTTCTAAAAGAGTCCATCGTACAAATTCTTTTCCGATTAGAACTAAATGAAATATTTGATGTATTCCTAGAATGTTTTGTATTGCTCTGAAAATGTCGATATTAATAATGCAATGTCACAAAACGACTTGTTTCTTTTATGTTATTTTTTATTATTCTGGAGGGAGAATAATCCTAAATCCTGGTTTGTAAATAAAATATTTGTTTTATGTCCAGACAACATAAAGTACTGGTCGAGGTTTTTTGCATGTACTTGGTGTAAATGTACGTGAATTCCATGAAAATTTGGGTTTAATTTAATTGTAATACGCTGTTCTGAAAAAAATGTTAGCTCAAAATGAAAACATTCGATCCGCAAGAAGACTTTACATAAAAATACATTTTTGTTACGGGTTTATTTATGATTCCATAAATGTTCATTATAAATTATAAATCTCTGTTCATTATAAATCCACATAGGTTTAGGGGTCATAATTGACAATATTGATTATTTTAATTAAATATTCTATTTATCTAAGGTCTTCATTGGGATGAAAAAATAGCACAAAGAGAGAATATTCCAAAAGGTTGTAGGGTGACATGAGGAGTTGGTGTCCGAGTAGATCGAAAATCACGAAAGCTCAAGGTCGTGGGTTCGAATCCCGCTCGTCACGCTAACTTTTTCATCTCAATGAAGTCAATAGACATAAAAACAATAATCAATTGAGATACATCATAAATTTTCTCTGGCATTTTAACGAATTTGTCATAAATCTTCATTTATCATATAATTGTAATATGTTTTCCTGCTTTACACATACGGATGTAACACATTCAGTTACTTCATTTTTCCGAAAAGGATTTCTCATATAAAATATAAATTTAACAATCAGGAAATTAGTTTTGAAAACATATTCGTCATCGACTCTTCTTGTTTCTATGCGGAAACATCAAATATTTTATCTCTTCATTACCAAACTTAATTGTTTAAGTTAAACCTTTCACTTTTCTAAACCCAAACCTGTTACATAATTAAACGTATTCTGACCCGATGTAGATTTTGACAACCCTTTTTTGAATCATTGAAGCATTATTCATATTCAAAGGGATTTTTGAATTCTGAAATCTACGTTAAGGAAAATTAATTACCGTTTAACCTCATTTTAACCTAATAATTTTCAGAGCGTTGGTTAGGCTTTTGCTCGTTTACAGCCCATGGAAGAATTAGGTGCTTTTTGTTTTAGCTACGGTCCGAAAACGTTAGATAGATAGATCCCCACAGGCAAACAGATTCGCATTTAGAAAAAATTATATATGTTAATACAAACAGAACAAAATAAAATAAATAATAAATAACAAAGACTACATAAAGAAACAAAATAAGACCAATAGAATATTGATTCCCTACATTCCAATGTATTCATACCGGTAAAACCAGGCTTTCTGAGCAAAATCAACAAGACCCTGGCAATCGGAGCCGTTCAGAAGTGCTATGAGCTCTCCCCTCGTCAGAAAACCCCTACCCACATACCTCAATTCGTTCAGGACTGAGCATCTAGCAAGAAAATGAAATGCATCCTCACGATCACCCGAGTTACGTAGAGAGCACACTGCAGTGGCAGAAGTACTACCAGCCCAAGGCCTGAAATTCAGGAACAACAACTCCCCCCGTATTTTAAACCACCAGCGGAAAAAAGAGAACGGAACATCATTTGCTGGAGCAGAAAAAACGTATAATCTGTTTAAGATTTGCATACGGGTTTTCGTCAATTTCAGTTTTAACTCTTTTCAAACCAAAAGGAAAGAACAAAGATATTTACATATTTGTGTATAAAAAGTTGAATTTATGGTTACTAGTAGTTTCATTAGCGTTATGTCTGTGGGTTTGATGCTTCATTTTTATTTTGTCGACGGGCGGTTGGTCAGACGTCCGTCGTACCGTAGCGTTTTCTGAATTGTACGTTATTTGGCAAGTGCTTATGGTGGCTCGATACAAGAAGAACAAGCGGTTAACAATCGAAAGGTACTGCAATATGTCCCACGTAATTGAAGGGTGCCAATACTTGGTAACATACAGAGAGCGCATAGGAATGCCACCTCATACGAGAATTTGCTTGAGCTCAACGAATATTTGGGTATCCCCTGAAAAGAGTTGTTTTATTGTACCTACTTGCTAGATATCTCGTTTTCTGTCCACTGGGGTATGTTGGAAGTGAATGCACTTATTAGTGAATGGATATTGTGAGAGGGTTGATGCTACCTAATATTCGGTTCTCTGTCACGATTTATGGAAGGACACTGGTTTTTATTGTACGTATTATATAATACTTTATAAATATCTCGTTTTTTGTCCACTGTGTTGATAGTGAATGTATTTGTTGGCGTGATTGTGTTGAGAGGGCCGTTGGAGAAATATTGATACCTCATTGACCCATAATTAGTTTAGATACATAATATGTTTGGTGGGTGATGGAGGATTGTATGGATTTGGACTAAGGCACTCCATCACCTTAACTAAGTGAAAGTAAATAGGAAAGAAGTTTTTAAGAATAAATAAGTGTTAATTGGTTTGGAATTAGGAACTGATTGTGTCGGGTGAAGAATTGACCTTTATTTGCAACCCAACATCAGCGGCTGGACAGATAAGACCGAGGTCTTGATTCCGGACTGCTAATACCCGAGGTGGAAGATTCTCGAGGCCTGCCGGTAATTTATTGCAAATTACAAAAGCTGGCCTAGCCGCCATTGGACTGCGAGAAGTGATAGGCTCAACACTGAGCTCGCGGATTTACAGATACATTGGGCTTATATAAATCAGTAATCTGTAATATCACACCGTTAATATATCTGGGAGAATAGTGCGCTTTGTATAAATTCTAAATACGCCATTGATTTATCATGGGTGGTACGCAAGGAAGCTAACAAGCTAAGCTTAAGGTAGCATGAAGATAACTCATTTTGTAAACAAACAACTTTTCTTATCGTCTTTTTTCCGTTTTAATACAGTTATTTTTCATCACGGAAAGATATCTTGAACCTGAAGTTCGCAAAATGAGTCGGAGTTACCGGCAAGAGGATATCGAATGTCTCAGAGCTTAGCACAATTCTGAGGGAGGACTGGAAGTGGCAAATCGAGGCCTGCAGTGGAAATCAGTGCATCAACGCTAAGAGAGGACAGAACTATTGTCACGTAACCCTTTCCGTAATGCTCAACAGATCCTAAATGAAGAACAAAATGTTTTGGCAAGGCCTTTATCACCTCACACGATTCGTAATCGTTCGTAGCAAGTTTGCCTCATATCGTGGTCTTTTTGAGATGATCTGCAGCAACTGAGGACAATATGGTGCAGCGAACGTACAGAAGAGAACACCGATTGGAATACTGTAATATTTACTGATGAGTCGCGTTTCTGCCAGTGAAGAGCCTACCGAGAACAGGGAATGCGTACAATGCCCCAATTCGCGCTCCCTTCAGTGCTGTTTTTGGAGGAGGCCCTGCATCTGGGTTGGGATTTACACTGAAGGACGAACCGGACTACATATTGTTGGAGGCGACCTCACCCCAGTCCGTTATGTCCTAGAAATTATCAAGGAATTTATCCCTCAAGCCATTGATAAGTATTTAGATTTCTGGATGACAATGCCTGAATGCATAAGAGTAGAATTGTTTATCAATGTTTAGAAAACCAGGAAACTTTCCATTTGCCCCTTCTCCCATTGTCACTAGACCTCAATCCTGTTGGGCACATGTTCGATCGACTTTTCGACCGTCCGCAGCCAATTGACCTGCAACAACAGCGTGCAGCATTGCATCATCTGTGAAGAGAAATTCATTAAGATGTTAGTGACAACCTTATTAGCAGTGTGCCTAACAGGTACCCAGAGGTTTTGGCTAACAGAGGACATTATACACAGTAAATTAAAAACATTGCTGTACCCAATAAAAAAAATTATAAAATTAAAACCTTTTATTTTGCAATCCCTTCTTTCAGTTTTCATTCGGTAAAAAACATAATTTCTAATAAATTTTAAATAATAAAAACAAAATAAAAATGTTAGGAAAGTATATACTACAAACTGGCAACGTGTGAAAATAAAGCTTATGATAAAAAAAACCTTTTTGATTTTTTACTTGTGAATAGTTTTTGTTAAAAATTAGGTTTATATAGGAATTTACTACTCCACTAACAATGGCGGTATGCTGAAATTGCGGCTAACAGAAAAACTCAGCTGGACTCGGGAGACAGGGGGTAATCATAGACGGCCATACTATCCAATTCTATTTAGAAGATAAATTTAACATTTTTTAATAAATTCAGCCTAAATAGGCAATTTAAATACAATTTAAGATATTGTAAAAACCTGCTTGTCCGTACGTTGAAAAATCTGAAAAGGATTTGAGCAATTGTGGTTTATACGTAACGTCGATAACGAATATTGAGATACGATATGGGGTTGCCCAATGGGCCGTTACAATAAGCGTTTAGGGGTAATAAAACAAGTGATCCGCAATTTTTAGCATTATAAACAAACACTCTAGAGCCGTTCCCATGACCCATTCATCATCACAATTTCAGCTTTATGGAAAGTCGTGAGGCATTTCAGCCAAGTTTAAATTACCCTCAGGATCTGCCACATTCTCTCTGGATCATAAGTATGGATTGTTTTTAAAACAAGTTGAACTACTTTTAAAAGTTGTCCCACATCACGTTGGGCAAAATTTAAACTCCACTCTCCAATCGGGAAACGCCTCCCGGTCTGCAGAGCCCTCGTCCTGTAAAGTAGTTTGCTGTGCTTTCTGTGATGCAAATCAGCAACGATTCCATGCTTTATTCACAAGTCTGGGTGTATTCTAACGAAATTAGCTCGTGAGTGCCGTAATTAATTCGACCCGGGCCGACTTCTGAAATTCGTGTTAGTCGCGGTTTCATCTTTTTTCTCGTATGACAGCCCAAGTGCTTTGTTCATGGAATGGATCTGGACTGTCTTTACCATGATAGTAGATCTGCACATATGATTACTACATTCAATTATTTCTACAAAATGACGACAACTCTAGTGATGAACATTATGTAGAACGTGCGATGAAACCTTTTATCGTCAAATAGATAAATTCAAGTAAAATGTTGTAATGAGATAAAAGTTTATTTTCCACTTTACCCTTTCTTATATATTATATTTTATAATGCGGTTGTGTTAAATCTACTTTGGGTTGAAAGCCGCCCTTGGTCCATTAGGTTTGGCGTACTCGATCGACCGCTTTTAGCGAGAAAATTGTTCACACAGCCAGAATTGAACCAAGGTGCGCTAATGAAGGGAAGTCTCGATGCTTGGCATGGTTAGATGCCCGTATCGATTTTAAAAAATTCGCTAAAGCCCATTTCAAAAGGTTTCGGTTTAAAAACAAAAACTACAAATTATGGATAATTCCGCCTAGTGGAACAGACTTGCCTAGTATTAATTATCTCCAGTAGAATCATGGAAATGTTATAATAAAGCATTATAATAATAGCCGTCATTATTATCATTTGGGAGGGGAAGGGTGTAATGATAACATCCGGGGAGCATCATTAGGACTTCGAAATGCGTATTCACAGTGTCGATTTCCTATTTGCTGCTTGTTCAATTCCAAGTTAATTAAAGGTTGGGTCTGTTCATCGCTTTGTTCCTAACATATCACTCTAGTCGATCTTACTTCTACATTGGAGCACAAGTGTTATTACAACTTCTTGGAAGGGAT
This sequence comes from Cimex hemipterus, assembly GCA_039619505.1. Lineage (NCBI taxonomy): Eukaryota > Metazoa > Arthropoda > Insecta > Hemiptera > Cimicidae > Cimex > Cimex hemipterus. The sequence continues at coordinate 3,926,696 of CM077102.1, forward strand.
AGTTCAAATACTTACCTGACCTAATTTAAAGTTGTTTATTGTGTTAGGTGGATCTGGAAAACACCGCGGCTCTTCACAGCGGGGAGATGTCTAAATTAGAATAAAATTTGAAAAATAGGAAGATTCCCGACCAATTTTCCAAAGATGACTTAAGGCACTGTTTTTGTAATATTCAACTCAATGTTGGTTATTATACGTAAAGTTTTGATATGAAATATAATAGTCAGACGATCGAAAATATTATCTGTACGGGTTTACACTGCGATCAAAATTAACTAAATGCTTATGTCATTTCTCTTCGGTAAAGTCAATATTGTCAAAGTTTAAACAACAAAATGTTAATGTAAAAATAAGGATGAAAGCCTGGTCCAACCGAAGCAAATAATGTTACTGCAGGGCTTAGATTACAAATCATCATGACTATATAACCTTTATATTCAGTTCAAATAATAATTGTAATTATTAATTAAATTTTTCAATCCCTAGAAACGATAGTATAACCATCTATTTCCCCATATATTATTATTATAAAACGATTGATTGTTATATGCATTCGAATAGATAAGAAGGTCAATTGTGTATTTTTAGCGATCTTATAATATTATCGTTATGTTGTTGTTATTAATCATTTATTACAGTGATGATGATGACTGAAGGAGGCTAGGAAGTTGAAGTTTTTGTTACTGCACTGCCTTCGGGCTTATTGTACTTTCTTAGCCCCTTAGTTCAGTCAATCGACTCGATCCTTTTCTTAAGAAATACTAGGTCATTGGCTGCGTTGCTACAATTCCTTTACTGGAAAACCGAAAGGTTTCTTTGTATCCCAGTTTGTGCCTCCATTGAGCGGTTGCTTCGCTTTCGAGATAATATAGATTATTTCTTCCTGCTTATTGTATAACCTACGAACTCGTTGTTTTCACAAATGATAGTGACTGGTAAATGTCCTCTCACTCTTAGTTTACCCCTCGTTAACTGTTAAAGGGAGTTTGGCAGCCTTGGCTGAGGATTGCTTACTCAGTGTATACCTCCCCTAGAATTTATCTACTTTTCCTTTCGACTTTTTTTGGATCCAGTCTTTGATGGAGGAGCCTGTGTTTGTTTTTGTTATTCCAAGGATAGGTTCAGGGCTTATAGATGGAGTTGCCAGTGAGACTACTTTCTCATTACATAAAATTCCCTTACATCCTAGTACCCAAGTTATCATCAGGTTATTGTTTGCCCTAGGTGGGATCATTTTGGATGCATTCGCTGACTAGTTTTGATTTTTTTTTACATGCTAATGCTTTAATAGTTGCTTAGCAATCCGTCATTATTGAGATTTTGTTGTCAATGTAACCGCTTTTAAGGTTTTCTAAAACACAAGCATTGATGGTATGTATTTCGGCTTGAAAGACCGAAATGTACTTCCATATGGAGTTTGATTACTCATAAACTCCTGCTCAAAATTAACGCACCACCTTAATTTTTAAACAGAAATTCTTTTTAGAGAAATCCAGCTAAATCTCTTCATGTTTATTCTCTTTTTTATGCTTCACAATCCCACAAAAGTAAACAAGAATTGTTTACAATCGTGTTAATCCGCTTTGAAATGGATTTGGTAAGATACACAAGAGTTTCCTCCTGGTTTATTCCTCAGTTTCACTGCATCTGCTTAACAGACACCATTTCTTTTGGAAGTTTAAACTTTAATTTAGAACTTATGGCGCCCATAAGACATTTGAGTGAGCGTGAAGCCGTCAGAGCGATGACTCTTCTTGAGGAGGGCTACAGCCAGCGACAAGTTGCAAGAATAATTGGATGTCACCATACCACCATCGGAAGAACTCTCCAACGGTTCAATGAAACTGGCAGCAACACACGGAGGCCTGGACAAGGACGTCCAAGAGCAACGACCGAGAGGGATGACCGATTTTTGCGCTTACATGCCCTCAGAACGAGGCAGGTGACAAGTTCGGAAATGAGTAGCCTCCTTCAAAGCACCAGGAATGTCTCAATTTCGGCTCCCACTGTTCGAAGAAGGCTGAATGAGTTTGGCTTGAGCAGTAGACGGGTTGCTTCAGGGCCACTACTGACCAGAGACCACCGAGTAGCCAGGCTGCGATTTGCCCGGGATCACCTCAACTGGAGTTTTGATGCCTGGAAGAGAGTTTTATTTTCTGACGAAGTTAGAATCGCTCTTAATTCTCCAGATGGTCGTGCTCGGACATGGAGACGAAGTGGAGAAAGATTTGCTCAGTGCAATATTATTCCTCGCGTCGCCTTTGGTGGAGGCTCCATCATGTTCTGGGGAGGTATCAGCATGGAGGCCCGCACAGAGTTAGTCGTTGTTCCAGGACGGTCTCTAAATGCACCAAGGTATGTGGAAGAGATCCTCCAACCTCATGTAGTGCCTTTCGCTAGGAATATTGGACAAGGCTTTTTATTCATGCAAGATAACGCTAGACCTCACCGTGCGAGATCGGTGGAAGAATTTTTAAATGAACAGAATATTGAGCGGATTGAATGGCCAGCTCGTAGTCCTGACCTCAACCCTATTGAGCATATCTGGGATCAGCTAAAAAAAAGGATTAGGAGCCGAATACAACCTCCTAGCAACCTTTCGCAACTGCGCCAAGCGGCATTGGAAGAATGGGAGAATATTCCACAAGAAAGGGTAAAAAACCTCATCAACAGCATGAGAAGACGCCTGGATGCAGTAATCAAAGCCAGGGGAGGCAACACCAGATACTGAGTAATTAAATTTGTGTTTGAACTTAAATGAAAATTTTTGACCTTTTCAGTCTTTTTTATGGAATATTTTTTAATAAAGTTTACCGTCCTTTTCTGCTTTTCATTTTCATTTGTAATGTTTTATTATTAATAACCTACAATACTAAAAATAAAAATAACGTTCAAAAAACACCTGAGAAAAACATATGGTGAAATATTGAAGTGGTGCGTTAATTTTGAGCAGGAGTGTATATTGGGCTAGTACGAAAAATTCCGAACCGGTTCGTTTGTTTTGGAGCTATCTGTAAAGCATATCTTTGTGTCTGATGCTCTGCTGTGTTCTGTTGAGACTTTGTAAAAAATGTTGAAAAAAAATGTTTCGGGGTTCATGTAGTCTATTATGGAAGTATGCAAATGTATTACTTGGGTCTTCGTGTCTTAGCCTGTAGTTCGCTTGTTTACTATCAGGTTCGACTTCTCTTCGCCGTTTTGGTCTGGCTAAAAAAGGTCTGGCTCTTTGCCAGTTTTAATGACTGGCATCAAGGATATAAATGAAGGAAGGCAGTCTCTAAGGGAGGGAAGATAAACCAGAATGTGTATAACAGACCAACACAGCGAGTATTTGCAGGCTAAACTACAAATATATTACTCTCGTGGATCAAGGTGGCCCTTGGACGACGTGACCCATAGAAGTACGGTCATCCTCACCTGATTAAGAATAGACCAGGTAAGGTTGACCACAGAATGTACGGCATGCAAAGAAAACTTCAATAATTAATTGAACGGGGAATTTTTTTACCTAACCATATAGAGAGCGCGTAGGAATGCCCTACTCGATATGAATATTTTGTTTGAGCACGGCAGTTCTCCTGTTCTAATTCTTGGATGAAACAGGGTTGTTTTGTGTTTGTAATACTGGTAGTTTTGTGTACCTAGTGTTTATTGGGAGTGAATGTATTTATTAGGTTGAAGTGTAGTGTGAGAGCGTCAATAGCAGAACCATGGTGGCTAGTCAGATAAGACCAAGATCGTTGATTTGTATTTCTGCTGTTAGTTCCTGATGAGTTTGATTGCTTTTATGTTTTGAGCTTGTACAAAAATGATACGGTTCCTTCGTTTGTTGGAGCCATCCTGTGTTCTCTTGAATTATTCTTCTTCTTTGTAGTCAGTTGGACAATTTTATTGGAATGGTAGTAGAAGTAACGTATAAAAGTGCAATTACGCTTGGGACTTAATTGATTACAGTTTGATCGTTACCGTTTTTCCCATGTTCCTCTCTTATTGATCATTTCCTCCAATAGAAACTCGTGAAAAAAGGCAGGATTCTTTCTTTTTTCAGGTGAATATAATACTTAGGATTTTGAATGTGTTCAGGATTAGTTTTTGTGTAAGATTAACATAATTTTTATATGTATGACTGAATAACATTCATTTAGCCATAAATAAATGAAATATTTATGTTTTTCTTACGCTTCTTTTCTTAATTCTTGTACAGAAATTGATCTTTTTTTGAACATCTTAGCAAATAAAATTTATTATTATGTAGAAAATAATATAGATAATATTCTTCAAGCGAGCAGACGCTGTTATAAATTGACACCAATTTGTTATTCTTTTTGCTGTTTAAAATATTAAAAAAATAAGCCCAACTATTTTTTGCACTTAATAAAACGTCTGCCTGTTACAATCTGCATAGTTGATGAAAAGTAATGGCCCATTTTAAATGGCTTGTTCCGAAAACGCCGTCGGCTTCTGTAAAATGGAGTGCCGGCAGTTTGTCTTTATCATACTCCGGTTTTAGTTGATGGATTTGGACAAATGATTTATACGGTGTATGACTTTTCTCTGACCTTTTGAGCGTACATTAACCAAGCAGCGGATGTCTGCAACCTGTGATATGGTAATTGTTGAGAAAACGTTTGCAAATGTATTATTTGTTGCCGTTTCAAAGTCTAGTTCTTTCCCTCTCTCTCTCTTTCTTTCCCCCAATTTCTCTATGATCTGTCTGTCTTTTTTCTTTCTTTCCATTTACAATCGATGATGTGACAACTATATTTCTTTCTTTCTACCACCCCTAATCACCCATTATTTCAGTTAAGATACGGGAAATCATTAAATTCCGAAAACTAATCAAATCATGCCATATCACATAACCGACATCCAACAATTTGGTTTTACTTTTTAATGTGCATACTTAAAATATTTAAGTTTTTTGCCAAGTGTTTATTATATAGTGCGATTTGTCTTCAGCGGGTAGCCGACTTAATATCGTTATAGTGTAAAAAACTGTACCAAATGTAAACTGAAAGTCGTCAACCCTCTTTACAGCCGGTTCCCAGTATCGCCCAATATCACGTAAAACAAAGCAGTATTTTTTCGTTCTCTTCTGCAGCATTTTAACGTCCATCGCATATTCGATGAACAACTGTCAAGATAAAACCATCGTCGTCAACTGTAAAACACTAGCTTTTATAAAACGTTGTAACGTTCATTTTCTATTACAAAATTTGTCTTAATTTAGTTTTCTAAAAAATATCATTTATATACTTAGCTATTGTAAATAGTTTATGTTGTATAAACTAAAGTTTAAACTTAAATTATTGGAACACTTGGATAATGAAAGCACAACAAAACTAAAGGGAGTGTTATCAGAATCTTGGGTTTAATTTAAATAGTAATCTTGTTCTAGTAAATTAGAAGTCAGGACATAGATTTTTCATACTACTTTTAAAAGATCAAATTTAACCCCTTATAAAAACAAAAAATTGTCATGTATCGAAACAACGTACCAATTTATTTATCAATAAAATTAAAATTTTAGTTAATAATATAGATTTTGTTTTATTTTTCAGTGTTTTGAATCGTAGCCCGGAGCACCTAATCAAGGAAATAATTCTAGTTGACGACTTCAGCGACAATCGTAAGCATAATCCAATTTGTACAATGTATGCTGCACTCGTACTCTGATTACTCCTGATTATTACATTTTAATCAGAACTACGGCTTCATTCTATGTTTTATACAAAAATTGGTGCTTATCGGTTGTTTATCGAACTTGATGATGAATTTGTTGAAGTTACCCTATTCATGTTAAACTTTTTTTTTTCAATTCAGAGACGTATTAGAAAATTTTTCTAACAGAATTCAATTTCCAGTCACCTTTATTGTTTAATATTTGTGTTACTATGATTAAAACGTTATTTCAGCACTCGACGGAGAAGAGTTGGCTAAAATCCTAAAGGTCAAGGTGATCAGGAATGATAAAAGAGAAGGTGAGTTAAAAAATTTGTATCTTATTTCTATTTATTTATTTGTATTTGTCAACTTCTATTTTCTGGTTTATGTAAGTTTAATTTCTCTCATTTATACAATACTGAAAAAGTCCTGAATGATTTTCACTTTATATATTACATATACGCGTCGTCTCCAAGAAAAATTGTTTAAACATGAGAATAATTGGGAAACTTTAAATTTTAAGAAAGGTATTAACGCCGAAAATTTCCATCCATTCGCCCCTTCACACCCGCCTCTCTTCAAAAAGTGAAAAATGGTCGGTAATCCATCATGCGACGTGAAATCGCTTACATCCCCTGGGTGGACAATAATGGAGAATAAAAGCATTCATTTCCAACCTATTTATGACAGCAAATCGCACAATAAACCGAATGATATCAGTCGTTTTGAGTGATCGTAAAATCCGCTTTCAGTTTTCTATGTCCTTATGTCTGAAAACGGTCGGTTATGGGAGGTCGAGTATATAAACTGAACAAGAAACCTATATGTAATATATAATATTCTATCGGATGAGCAAAACGATTATTTGACGATTTTCATCCTCGTGAAGGCGTCGTGTTCTCGTTATCACAACAGGGTTTTCGAACGATAATGGGATCGACGAAGTCCTCACTCAAAACCTTCTTCAATGGGCCATTTAGGAAGCCGGCCAAATTAAATATTTATTTTAAAAACATCAGTCTGTTTAACTTGCAAAAAGCATTCTGAAACACAACCCGCACTTCATCCCTCAAACCAACTTAAAGAGTACTAATTTGAATTAAGTAAAGTAAGGAGGGCTTTCGGGTGTCGACAGGAAAAAAAAAGAAAAGAAAGAGCGAGACCCACTTTTAAAATTGCTGTGTTACACATTTTAGTTATCAAAGAAAAACCATTCCTCCTAAATTAATTAAACGTTATTATTTTGGGGAAACTAGGAACCAATTAAATAAAGTGTCCATTATTTGAAAATTTGGTGCTAACGGTAAAAAATTGAGATAAATTATTTTTAAAGAACTCCTGTTGTTGGGCGGCTGAAAGCCTCAACATTGTAATTATACCAGTTATATATATTTTATCAGTATATTTTATCTAAGGTTTTTGGCCAAGATGAAAAATTGTCCCGAGGTGGATTCGAACTTAAAACATTAGATAAAAAGAATTGGAATGACCATCAGTTATGACCAGTAAGCAAATATGTATTGATTGGAATTACATATAAAAAACTGCCGGTTGTGAGACGTTGGAAAGCTGTGATGTACAGTCGTGGTGCATTTCAAATGAATCCGTTTAAATTTTGAATAAATTGTGACGGGTAAAAGCCCTAGGTGAAAACGGTCTGTTTCCATCGATTTCACTTAGGGGCCCCCGCCTTTGGGAAACGTAAAGAGCTTTTTGGAAAATACACTGGGAAAAGGCCGCGACCAGCAGCAGGAAGAAGGCAAATAACATCTCCATTCTATTTATGCTCCCTTAAAGGATTGTCGATACTTCGCCACTCACTTTTCCGAGTTCGAAAGTTCGTTTTTCATAGGAAGTTGTACAAACTTAATCAACTGATTTAAACAGATTTGTACATTTCTCGTCGGGATGGGGGTTGTTGTCAACCCTCATCCGAGCGCCCTGACAGTTTTATGATTAACGTTTAAAACGACGTTTTGATCAACCATGATTCTCATTTAAAAATTAAGGTTGGTGTTTTTATTGTACAATATTTTAAAATAATGGAAAATGTGAATCTCATCCAGTGTTAAATTTATAATTTTTCTTTAATGCTTTTCAATATTATGCGATCATCTACGCTCATTCAGCCTCGCTTTTTTTTTGTCAGACTTGTTTCGGTGACTACCCATTTTCAACAGTCTGCATATTCACCGGGTTTTTTTCTTTTTCTTTTTTAAACATTATATGTTTACACAAAAAGTGATTTTGAGGATAGGGGTAAAAGAGGCGACCACAGCCCTGCAGTAGACCTGATCTATTGTGTTCTTTTGGTTTTTTATACCTCATTGGCCGGCATCAGTTGTTAATCAGCTTCCATAGCCTTGCCAATTTCCTTAGTGTATGATATTCCTCTCAAGAACAAGTTACAAGAATCTGGACGTACAAAGACCTTCAGAAAACTATAAAATGTGTTGCGCAGTCTCCTCCTCTTCCTGTCGGCATAAATATCTGGCACATTGCTGGTTTCGTCAAAAAAATCTTTTTTTAATATTTTTATTTCGCCTTTCTACTTAGTAAAATCAACTATGTGAATATATCGTTTTCCAGTATTTTTTATGCAGATTGCTATAAAAATGTACAAACTATAAGTTTGTCAATAACCAACAAATTTTTTATAAACCAATTATTTTTCTAAGTAAACTAGCTCATACATTTATTTTATTTATTTCTTTTATGTTTTTCTAGATGAAATTTCTTTTTACAACCTCCTAAGACCCCTAAATATAAATTGCTGCTCAACACTGGGTGTGTGATAGTATTTGTTCAGCGGTTTTTTTTCTTCAATTTTAAATTGCAGACACGAATATGAAATTGCACGTAGACATTTCTTAACGCTGCCACGCGCCTGAAAAGCCATCGTCGCCAGAACAGCGAGCCTAGGCGATAAATGTGATATTCATTTTTGTGCCGATTGTAATTTCAGCGGAGGTTAACGATATCAGATATTTACTCTTATATATCAAATTAACGAATGCGAACTACCCAGGTATGTAAATTAACATGTAGTAAACCAGCCTCAGTCCAAGGGATAGGTGACGTTTTTTCGGTTGGAGAAAGTCAAGACGTACAAGAATTTCTGAGCCTTCACGGATTCTTCGTCAATCCTTGAACTTACGTGAACCTTTTCGCTACCTTGACCTTCCTTGTACTACCTAATCTTCACTTTTTAACCCCTTGTTCCGCCCCCTATGGATTTACATTGTTAACTTTCTCCTCGGGCCCGCGTAACAGAGACCTTGGAACGTTGGTCCTAAAAGTTGTTAACGTAAATTTAAGTGAAGGGTTGGTGTAATCGACGTTTAATTTATTTACCACGTGTTTCAAGGTGATATTTCATTCTCTGTGCAAAATGTTAAATAAACTAGAACGGTTTGAAAATAAATAACGTATGTGTAGAGATTACTGATCGTTAATCGATAATTATTCAGATATCGTGAGTGCGGTCTGGTGTTCGATTTTTATTAATATCACTTCAGGGCGCAAAGTGTTTGTCTTCTGTGTTTTTGTGCCATCCTTGCGTGTCGTGTTGAGTGCCCTGAAGATGATCTCAATAAAGATCGAAACGTTGGCACGATAAAGAAAATGTTTTTCTGAAACCTACATCACACCAGACTGCATCTCACGATATCAGATTAATTATTAATAACATATATTAGTGTATACGATGTCGGGCATATTTTAATTAGGTGAATCTATTGAATGAACATTTTTTTACGATGTTCCAGGCCTTATGAGGTCACGGGTGAAAGGGGCCGATGCAGCCTCAGCCCCGGTCCTCACGTTTTTGGACAGCCATGTCGAATGCAACAAGAATTGGCTGGAGCCGCTGTTGGAAAGGATCGCAGAGGTGAGGTGGAAAATTGGCAAAAGAGTAAATGATGTTATGTGACGGCTTTTTTCCAGGATAAAACTAGAGTGGTCTGTCCGATCATCGATGTGATCAGTATGGACACTTTTCACTACATCGGCGCCTCTTCGGATCTCCGGGGGGGTTTTGACTGGAATCTCGTCTTCAAATGGGAATACCTGAGTCAAGAGGAAAGAGCGAAACGAATACTCGATCCGACTCAACCCATTAGGTATTACTGCTTTTTTGTTTACATTTCGTTTTAAATTGTGAGGTTTTTGAGGACTGCGGGATGACGGACGTTGTTTTAAATCGAGGAAAAGATCCGTAGTCTATAGGCTGTGTTCAGGACAGGCATATCATGCTGATTTATCACGGTCAAACTAACATTTAATTTTCAATTTAAAAAATTGTAAACCAAAAGCCCAAAGCAAAAAAAAGCTCAGTCATAATATTGTTCGTGAAATACAATATATCCTGCGTGTTTCTTAGTGACTTGTTATGTAATTTGTTGAAGACGTGAGGAGCGGTAGTAAAACACCTTTTTTCATTTTTTGCTGTCGTTTCGATCTTTATTCGGGTCATCTTCAGGGCCTGAGTAAATTACAAAATATATGTTGATTGGAAAAAATACAATTAGGAGGTAAATGTAATGTTGAACCAAATATCACATACACTAATATGGCACCACACTTTATGTGAGTATGACATACTTGGTTCAAAATTTATATTTACATCTTAAATTGTATTTCCCATCAACATATATTTTGTAATTTGCCCAGACCCTGAAGATGACCCGAATAAAGGTCGAAACGCGTAAAAAATAAAAGTGTTTTTCTAAATTACCTCATTTTTGACTGCTACTCACGATTTCTCAATACATACTGTTGATAAAAATGTCATTTGGGATTTACCTAGAAGGAAAATAGAGTAACATAACCACTTTGTTTACATGAAATTGCCAGTAATTTATTAGCAGAACAGCAGGAATTTTGCAGGTGTTTTCTTCACTACACGGTTGATTTTTACTTCTTGTTCAAGGGATTCTTTTACGAAAAAGGCCGACCCCTTGCCACTTTCCAGCCCTTGGGACGGCCAGGTACGCTCTTTCCGAATATTTGACATTTAGCAAACTTAAAATATTCTTGGGAAAACTTTGTATGTGCAAAAAAAATCAGATATTTCCATTTTTTCGAAAGACAGCTGTATGACTTGTTAAATAGATATTAATATATTGTTTTAGATGGCTGAAACGAAATAAATAATAAATAGCATTTTTCCCCTGTTATCTCAATTTGATCAGATCGTTAAGAAGAACATCACATTTACCCCTAAGCAACAATACGCGAAATTAAAAAAAAACTAGATATCTTACAACTCTGAACAATTTTTCCAGGGCACCTTAATTTGTCATTCGACTGCCTGGATCGGAATTTGCCAAAACACATTTCTTTAAGTTTTTTGTGAATTTCTAAACATTTCATTGAATTTGAAGGGGCGCCAATTGGCGTTACGCCATGTAAACTTTCAAATGAATCCTTTTTTGGAAAGCCCTTTCATTTTCTGAATTCAAAACACTTTTACCTTTGCAAATCTCGCCCAAAATGAACAATAAAACCCACTTTAAACCACGTTTAGTAGTCCTGTTTAGTGTAGTCATATAGTAGTGTTTTTTTTTAATTTTTTATGTTATTGTTTAGAATACAATATTCCGTACAATGGAGTTGGGTTATAACATAAAGTAGAATAGGTACAAGCAAATAATAATAATAAATATCGCAGTGAACAAAATAATTTGAATACAGAGTTAAAACGGAAAGAACGAATTGAATCTTCAAATACAAGAAATCAAAAATTACCATCTGTCACTGATTCAAGGCGGTAAGTAGAACCTTAGAAACATTGCTTTATTTTATTTTTAAATAGTATGAAAAATAAATCAAAAAAATTGTGATAGCAAAAATATATAAATCACAGTCATAGAAATAATATCATTACAATGGACTTCTAAATAAAATACTCCTTTAGTTTTCTTCTCTGTTGTATGGCAATTGAACAAAAGTAACTATATTACGTGATATACATTTCTATTTTGAACACAAAAACCTTTCAATAGGCTTGGCAAAAACCTTTAAATACCACCATATCTACATTAAAGATGTTATTGAAACAGTCCCCATAAAAACATATTAAAAATAATTGTAATTAATCCTGATACAAAAGGTACTCCAATTCTTCTCAAAAATAAATAAATCTTCTTTCACCATACTAATATGCTAAAATTTATGTATAATCTATTCGTTAAATTTAATACTAAGAACATAATTATTTTTTCATAGAATAAAAAAGGATAGTATAAATAAATGGGTTCAAATTAAACTGATTCAAACAGATAACCCAACTATGTAAATGATGGGACTACTCAGAAGTTGCAACTTGTATAACTACAAATAAGATAAATTTCATTGTGAAATGAACATTCAAATATAAAATGTTTTACAGTTCAAGCAGAATAGGCACGATTTATTTGGGGCAAAGGAATACCTATATCCATTGATGCATAATACAAGCGCAATATTATTTCTCTATGCCAGCATGGGTTCCATTTGGGATTAAGCACAACCTCGTAATTATCCAGAGATTGTGATCATATGTCACAAAATTTTAATATTGAAAAGCACTTAAGGATGATTTCATTTGACAAGATTTGATACAGTTTGGCAAAAAGATATCGTTTACTAACTTATAAAATACAATTTCCCAAGCTACATTAGTAGTAGATACATCAGCTACATACAAAACAGAACATTTGCAGTAATATCAAATGAACTTGTCTCGTTTCTGCATAATATTGAAGCTGGGTACCCACAAGGTTCAGTTCTAGGGGCCAACCTTGTTCCACATATTTTTAACTGTGCAGTATCTGCAACAACCTTCCCATACTAAATAACGCCTCAACTTTCGTTATTTAGCGAGGATATTCATCCATCAAGTTCATATGACTTTCAGGTTGTAGGAACTATCTACGTTCTATATCAGATGGGCTACCTTTCAGATCTACGGATTTATTTGCTATTTATTGTCATTCCTTACAACTATTTTTAACTTATTTTAGCAACTATTCCTAGCTAATGCTAAAACTGGTTGTAGCTTACAATTCCATCAACTTTATCTGTAGTTAGGTCATTCCTGATCATTCTTGTCTCACAGCTTTAACACGTCAGTATGTTTTTATAGCTGTACAGTCAACTGGTAAAATGCATCAGTTAGACAAATACATCTAAACGACAGACCTGGGAGATCATAGAAAGATCAACCTATAGCTTCACCACCTTGTAGACTTACAAAGAAAATCTCCCAATGAACTTCTTTATCACACCATTATGCATAAGACATTTATTATTTTTCAGAACACCGATGATAGCTGGTGGTTTGTTTTCAATCGATAAAGATTACTTCAACCACTTAGGGAAATACGATATGATGATGGATGTCTGGGGTGGTGAAAATTTAGGTATTCTCATTTAATATGTGATGCTGTGAGTCAGTTCTTGAAATCTTTGGTTTTTCACTTTTAGAAATTTCCTTCCGAGTCTGGCAGTGCGGAGGAAGCCTTGAAATAATCCCCTGTTCAAGAGTGGGACATGTATTTAGAAAAAGGCATCCATACAGTTTCCCTGGAGGTAGCGGCAACGTGTTCGCCAAGAATACAAGAAGAGCCGCCGAGGTCTGGATGGACTCTTACAAACAGTATTATTATGCAGCTGTGCCATTGGCAAAAAATATTCCATTTGGAAAGTATGTACTTGAGTTATCTGAATGGCAATTTTTACTGTTGGAATTTTGTGTTTTTAGTATCGATGACAGGCTGAGGTTGAAAGCAGAGCTGAAATGCAAGCCGTTCAGCTGGTACTTGCACAACGTCTACCCAGAACTATCCATCCCAACAACGCTGGTTTCTGTGCAGCAGGGCATCTATTGTCTGGACACCCTGGGCCACCTCATAGGTGGTACCGTCGGCCTGTACCCGTGTCACCATACTGGTGGAAATCAGGAATGGGGCTTAACGGACTCTGGTGTCCTCAAGCACCATGACCTGTGCATCACGCTAACTTCAGACACACCAGGCGAAGTCGTCGTAATGAGGCCTTGCGATAACTCTATTCAACAGGTTTTTACATTGTCTCTATTTTTCATTCTTTTTCAATCAATCGAACAATCTGTTTCCACAGCATTGGGTGAAAGTCCGGGACGACAAAAGGGGAAGTTTACTCAAGCATGCGACTCTATCGCTGTGCCTGGATTCGAGGTCGGTGCAGGAGAAGGGCCTCACTGCTGAGCAATGCGACAGCAATTCCCTTTCGCAACAGTGGGCTTTTGCCGCAACACGAGCCTAGCTAGTCGGACTAAAAATTGCTCATTTTCTAACTCGTTTATCAGAATAGGTTCTATCGAAAACCATGACATTTTCATTTTGGCAGTTGAACGAAGCCTGGGCTATTCATTAACTGACATCACATTTTTTATACCTTTGAATCTATGTATTTGTTATTGTTATGCCCCAAGTCTTCCACAATTATTTTCCATCTGTTATTTATGTTTGTTTGTAATAAATTTTTGTACACACTTTTAGTTAAAATTGTATATTTGTACATTATGTAATTCTATTAAACTATGATTTTCCAATTATGTTACAAACTTTTGTTTACAAATTACTGGTGTAAATAACAAAGTTATGTAAATAAGGAGGATAAGGATTGTTCAAATTTTCAACAAGTAAAATATTATTTAATGTATTTAAAGAAAATGAATAATAACATTCCAATGGCATTAGTACTTAAGTAATTTAAACAAATGACATTTTTCAGTAATGTGTATATAGAGTTGTGTAGCATAATTGCATAATTTACCGTTATTCAATATATTTATTATATACGTCTTTATTTCTTTGTGTATACTTTTATATCATTTGTAAAATAATATAAATAAATCTATGCATAACATAACATTTTAAGATAGTTTTTGTTACGATCTTTTTATATAAATTTTTTTTTGTTGTATTTGAAATTTATGTTTGTTTTTTTCTGCCTTCATTTTTTACATTCATTATTTTTCTCTTCATTGAATTTCTTTCAGAATTATTTTAAAAACTAAACTAACAAAAGGAGTAGATAAGATCTATTTATATGTAATTAGAGATTCAATCCGTTTTCATTGAGCTTAAATTTCATAACTTAAATAAATTCACATTTTATGACGATATGAGGAATTAATGGCAGCAACAGCAATCTGCTTCCATTCAAAAGTGAACAGAAAAACTCTGTTTCATGAAGTGAACCTCACTAGAGGTGTATCTAGTTCATACATTGATTTTTATATTAAACAAGGAAAAAATGTTGATCAATGATCTATTCTGTGTTTATAATTTTTTTCCTACATTACTAATTAGCCATAACAATATTACGGTAACCCTGACCCAAGGATGGATTAGCCGGTACTTCCTACAACTAATATTTCACTAGTATATGTTGATTTTTGCTTTTAATTCTGTATATAAGTTTCTCCTTTCTTTTCTTCTTTTTTAATTAATTTCTTAACACCCCCCTCCCGAAGCCTCCTCAATTTAAGTTTACTTCCCCATGTTGTCTTCTATGTAGGTGATTAAAAATTATTATTTAACTAGTTATCTGTTTATTATTAATTATTGTTTTCAATTTTTCTTCTCAATTGTCTTTGCACAAAAATTAAAAATTATTGTTCTGTGAGAACATTATTGATTGCAGTGCATTATCATGTGTTCCAAGTCCTCGAGGGCTTGACAGGTCGAGCATGATTTTAACGCACTTTTTTTGGCATGTATGTGCAGCGGAACAAAGAAATTTTGGGGTTTCGCTGACTGAAAGAAAATTGGTCATCTCTCTTCTCAATCTGTCTGCCAATTCCTCATAATGTCCTTGCATATCCAAGGAGTATAGGTATATGTCGAAAACTTCCCTCTTTTGGGTTTTGTGTCACTCATTGCAAGATTATCAACTTTTTATATATTTTTTCCTTTTTTTAAGTCCTCTAACCCAATGTAAGTAGTAGTAAGTCGTTATACCTTTCTCTTGTGACAAAATTCTGAACTGTTAACAATTTGTCCTACAATGCCTGGCTTTCTGTCAAAGTTTCTAATACTTTCCACATCTGGAGTCTGAAAATTATCAACTTTAACAACGCTGAGTTTAGTTCTCGAAAGCATTGCAATGCTTTTAGAAAAACCATTAATTCTGCTGAGTGTATGGTCATTTTAAACCGGATTATTACTAAATGCTCTAATTCCAACACCTACTCTTAGCATTTAAAAAAAGTAATAAATGAATAAAATAAACAAGTTAGAATAGAATAAGTCGGTTATTCCATTAGGAAAACAACGTATAAAAAATGTTTAGTATTTTACATGATCTGTTGTAACAATGGCTCTTTAATCATATACACTGATGGTTACTAAAAATCTCATATGGTAGGTTGTTCTTATATAATTGAGTGTCTCCCTTCTATTTTTCATTTACCCTCACTTTTCAGTTCATATAATGCCGAAATATTTGCCCCTTTAAATGCTGATCCCTTTAACAGTCACCATAAAATAATTATATTTTTGATTCTTATAGTGCAATTCAGAAGCCATACTCCAAAAATTCATTAGTTCAAAACATTTGGCAAAGTCTTGTCGGGTATGAGGGAATTGGGCTAACTGGTAATGCAGCAAAAGCTGCACAGAACAACCCCATTATCTCAGTTTTAATAAATCCTAAATATATATAGCATTTTCGAACTTAAATTAATTAAATATTGAGAAAATCAATGGAAATAAACCACTTCCAACAAATTACGGAATATAAAAGAGCATTTGTAGATCGTGAGATGTGGTCTGACAGATTTAAAAAAACTTTCTTTATCGTGCCAACATTTCCATCTTTACTGATATCATCTTCAGGGCCTGGGATTTATAAACATTGTTTAAATTATACACAATCATAAATCCCAAGTCCAGGAGATGATCTCAATAAAGATTGAAACATTGGCACATTAAAGAAAATGTCTCACAATCTCCAAATAATCATTAATTAATGGTCACTAAATGCCATATAAAAGAGACCATTAAACTTTAGGAAACATCCTTCCAAACTTCCAGGCGTGATGAGGTACTATCTTGATTAAGTATAGGGCACATAAATATGACCCACAGGCACCAACATGTCTTTGTGGTCATCAATTAGATCCCTTTTGTCTAACGTCGGTTCGTTACCCCAAAATCCCCTGGACTATAAAAGAAATGAATAGAAAAAAATTTATCAATTCTTTGAAAGTTTAAAAATGAGAAATCTCTATAAACTTACATAATTTCCAATAAACCACTCTTAGAACAAAGGTGATGAACCTTTGATTTTTTTATTATATTTATTTTATTATGATTTTAAAGTATTTTTCATTATTTGTTTTTTAATAATGGGTACAAGTGTTAAATTAGATGCATTACCTAAATTGCAGCTTTTTTCTTTCAGCAGTGAATTATTGTTATGCTTGTTTTTTATTTTCTTGCCGAGGTCTAGAGGTATGGGCTTAAAATTTGGTAATTTCCGATTTGTTCTGATCCGCCTACTGCCTGGTCTTGCTTGTTTGATCTGAGATGGGTTATCGTTTCCTGAGACTCCAAAGATATCCTAGAATTGATCGGTCTCTCAAATCTGAATAGGTAATCAATACAAAAGTTTGAATTTTTCAATTAATTAAAACGAAATTGTATGTTATCAAAAAATTTAATTAAGAATAAAACTAAACTAAAAAAATAAATTGTCTTTCATGAATATGGCCATTAACGTGAATGGCAACACTGTTGTACAGTACTACAGTTTATAGTTGATCACGTTGTGTTGAGGTTCTGAGTAGTGTGCCAGGTTATCCTCATGTATTCGTCCTCTATATTTTGAACTTGCGCTTCTCTCCCTTAAAGATGAGCGAGGAAAAGATGACAGAGGTTGTGGACGACGCGTGGTCGTTGAAAATCCCCGAGTTTAAACCCGAAGACATGCCTCAGTCACTTTTAGAAGAGAGTTCGTTTTCCACCCTCTTCCCTCAGTACAGGGAACAGTACATCAAAGAATGTTGGCCTCTGGTTGTCAAGATTCTAGACGGCCACTTCATCAAAGCCCAGCTCGATTTGCGCGAAGGCACGATGACTGTAAAGACAACGAGGAAAACTTGGGATCCTTACATCATCGTCAAAGCGAGGGACATGATCAAGCTACTGTCCAGAAGCGTCCCTCTCGAGCACGCCCAGAAAGTCCTCCAGGACGAGATCGGTTGCGACATCATCAAAATAGGTTCGATGCTGCACAACAAAGAAAAGTTCCTGAAACGGAGGCAGAGGCTGATCGGTCCGGCAGGATGCACTCTTAAGTCCATTGAACTGCTCACCAACTGCTACCTGCAGGTCCAAGGGCAGACAGTCGCAGTAATAGGCCCATACAAAGGAATTACTCAAGTAAGTATAATACATTACATTAAAATTAAGTTTATTTCGACAGGAATAATAGAAGTGCTGTGTAACTTTCATTCTAAAAAGCAACTTCTGGTTTGTTTCTACATATAAACTAGAGCAAGTACAGATTTAAGAATGAGAATAATATCCACTGAGATCAATAAGGGAAAAAGTTTATCTGAAAGCGATCTTAATTCATATCAGAATGGAAGTCTATAATGTGGCACCCAAACAGAATCACTGAACAAGGTGAAATGGAAAAAATTTGTATACCACTAGAAGCTAATGGAATGGGGAACTTTTGAAGAAATTTGCCGAGCTCCAAGAGTTTTTAGTTTTTAATAGTTACCTAATCAGACGTTTTCAAAAAATGTCGAATTTCAACAGTTTTGTTTTTTCTGAATTTTTTGTGCAGAATTTATTCTTCAATTTTGCTATGTAAATAAGTCTTCTTACAGTCAATTTAACATTCTAATTCAGCACTCTCAACACACCACGCAAGAATGGCATAATTACACTAAAAACAAACAAACACACAGCTCTGAAGATGATCTCAATAAAGATCGAAACGTCGGCACAATAAAGAAAATGTTTTTCTGCAGCTACATTTTGAAATATATAAGCAATTTAGTGGGCCTAAGTCAAAAAATTTAAATAACCCAAAACCTGAAATACTTCTTTACTGTTGAGATTGGACAGGGGTTTGTAAGAAGCATTTTGTTCGTTGCATATAGTGAGCAGTAACACTCCCTGAAGTTTTCAACAGTTATCACCAATCACCCTGTATAAATGAAAATTTATTCTAAATTTTATTATACATATGCTCAATTAATTATATATAATTTTTAGAAAAGAAAAATTATGTTTGATTGAGTATATGAAAAGGGTGACGTTTTTATGTTTTCTATTTTAATTAACATATTTGAAAAACATTGACAACAAAATATTGTCAAATGTGTAATAAATTCCTTTCCGCACAAGGCCAAACTTCTTCCTTGTTGTGTAAAGTTCAACTTATACTTGAAACCCACCAGGATAAATATAGTCGGGTAAACATACAAATACTCACATAGTTGAACCAACTTTGATATTTTTTTATTTTTCATCGGATTTTGTTTTCAATAAATAATACGTTTTGACAGTTACGGGGGCATTCAAAGTTAAGCAACCTACATGTAGGCGTTTTTAAAACATTTTAAACTTAATATAAACAAAATAATAATTAGATTAAGTCAATATCATCATAATCAATTTAATGTTTATAATAATGGCCCACAATAATATTTAAAATTTTATTTATATGATATATTTTACCTCCCTTTCTAGGTACGACGATTGGTAGAAGATACGATGAAAAACATCCATCCAATTTACAACATAAAGGCGCTTATGATTAAAAGGGAACTTCTGAAAGATCCAAAGCTCAGGAATGAGAATTGGGCCCGGTTCCTTCCAAAGTACACAAACAAAAAGGTCAACAAGAAGAAGCCCAAGAAGAAGCTCAAGAAGAAGGAATACACACCATTCCCGCCTCCTCAACAGGAACGGGACGTGGACAAGCTGCTCGCCTCGGGTGAATATTTCCTCAAAGAGGAAGAAAGGGTCAGAAAACGCAGGCAGGAAGTCCTCAAAAAGCAAGAGGAGGCTGAATTGCAGAGACAAGAGAGGAGGAAACAGCCTTTCATACCTCCGGTCGAATCGACGGAGGCCCCGTCTACATCCAAGACAGAAGATGTTGACATCGAAGCACTTAAGAAGAAAATTAATAAACATAAAAAGGCAAAGAACATATAATTATGTTTAATGTATTATAAACCCCTACTGAGTATCCACAGATGTACATATTATTTTATTTATAATAAAGAATTGTTTTAGAATATGCAGTTATCTTTATATTTCTATATTTTTCCAGAAATTGCTAGTACGTACAACAATTGACTGTTAGAGGGTGTATGGAAGCATGTTTGAAAATAAACTGCTCATTAATAAATAGGGATATAGCCAATTTTATATTTTTATTCCCCAATTCCCTAGCATTTTTATTTTATTTTTATTAAAAACTGCATTAAACTTTATTAGAAATTATTATGTTTTTACTGGAGGAAAATTTAATATATTAAGGGATTTGAAAAATAACAAAATAAAAGTGTTGGTACAATCATTTTTTTAAACAATTACTAATGTGTATAATGCCCTATAATAAGGTTGTCATTAATTTCTTAAGAAATTTCACTCCATAGATGTTACAACACTGCACTCAGTTGTTGCACGTCAACTGATTGCAGGTGGTGATCGAAAAGCCTTCTCTGTAATAAATTCCACATGTACCCAATGGTATTGTGGTTTGGAGTCAATGGAAGAAGAAGGAGACAGATGGAAAATTCCCAGGTTTTCTAAACATTTATGAACATTTCTGCCTCTATGAGGTCTAGCATTGTCATCCAGAAATTGAAACCCCCTGCTAATGAGATCCTTGATAATCTCTTGGTCATAACAGACTGTGGTAGGTCGCCTTAAACAATATGGAGTACAGTTCCAATGTAAATCCTAGCCCAGACCAGTGTACTGCCTCGTCCAAACTGCACTGAAGGGAGCTCAAACCAGAGTATTGTTTCAATCCCATGTTCTCGGTAGACTCCTAGGTGCCTGCTATCACTACCCTGACAGAAATGCGACTTACCAGTAAACATAACAGCATCTTCTAGGTGCTTGCTGCTTCATATTCTCCTGAGTTGCTGCAGGTTGTCTCAAAGGGGCATACAATTTGATACCAAGTTCAACAATCACAAATCATTTGTGTTGATAAAGACCATGTACTTCATTTAGGACCTGTCAGGCATTATGGAAAGGGTCCTGTCTTGCAGCAATGACAAAATTTCTAATCTTAGCCATGTAAGCATTTAGATCCACTACTGGGCTTCGTATTGGCACTTCCAGCCTCAGAATCAGGCTATCTCAGGACCATGCTTGGAGAAACGCCAACTGCCTCTGTGAACCTTGCCTGTAACCTCGATTCATTGGAAACTTCCGGTTCAAGATGATGTCTTTCCGTAGTTAGAGAGAATATAATTGGATTAAAATTGAGAAAAGGTGTTTTGTTTTCAAAATGTGTAATCTTCTTGTTTACTATTCTTAAGTAAATGGGTTATTAAAAATGAGGATTAACGTTTGTTTTTGGTTTGTATTTTCTATTTTTTCATATCCAACTTAAAAGAATATACCACTTAATTTAATTAAAATTAATAGAATAAGAATAAATTACCAATGTTCTTTTTTGAGTAGTTATTCAATTTTCAAGTCGGTCAAGCTGTAATTTAATTATTTTTAAGACTAAACACTTGTTGCTGGTAGATTTTTAATACTAAAAATAACTTTAGAGAAAATATAGGTTGATAAGATTTTTAGCTGTGGGCTTTTTTGAAACAGAGACTTTACGCTCGGAAGTGGGTGAGGCCATGTGCTGCCACCATCTCTTCCCCCTCTTCGATTCCTTCGTCCAACCCGTGGTTTTATTTCGGCCGTTAATCTCATTCGTATTTTCCTGTTCGTACGGTACGGTCGTTAACCACACAGACGAAGAACACGTTGACGAGGGATCCGAGATTTAAGCATGTTGAAAAAAGGCTCTGCACTCTCTTAGGACCGTGCTTTTTTTAAATTCTCATCTGTCCGTCGAAACCGCAAAGATGTTTTTCCTCGACTACCTCGGACATGCGACTGTGGACAAACGGCTCTCGAACCCGATGGTGCCGTGGATCGTCGCCCAGATACGACGCGGCGACAACAAGAAAAAGGTGAGCGAGACTGGCCGGACCACACTTGATAACAGACCCCTTCCGGTGACATGACCTAGACCTCTCCATAAGGGGATGTCCTCCGCTCTACCGCGAGTAACTGCCGGTTCGGATTTCATTACTTCACATCTTTTCACCTTAGAAAACATATTCAGGGCTAATTCAATGGCAAATACAGACTAAACACTATTATGTTTATAACACTACTATGATCGAAAAAAGTTAAAAACATACCTGCTTTAAAGTATTTCCTCTGATATTTACAAACCCTGTCCATTATTATTAGAAATGATTTAAATTTATTTAAATCACAATCTTCTCGAGGTATATCGTGGCTAATGTGTCCTCAACTAACAAAACAAAAAAAATCTGTTTTTCAAACGTATTTGAAGATTAAGTGTCATTTTTAAAACATAAATTTGCATGTATTAAAGTCGTTATGATTGACGATCGTTACATGTCGTGAGGTAGAACGTTTTATCGTTAAAATTTTTATTTACTGTCATTACTATGCGACTCCGATAGTATTTCGTTTTTTACGTTATTAAATGCTATTTTTAAATATTTGTTTGATACGTGTCAGACGCAGTGACAGGCAAATATTCTTGTTGCTCTCCGATCTTGATCTTTTCACATTGTTCGCGTAGTCATCATCTTGATTGCCCATCCTCGATCATTTTTCGTTGTTTTAGTCGTGTTTCGGCAGTTCACCATTTTCAGAGTTTAGATGATTCAAAGTAAGAGAAATCACCCACACACTAAAGATCGCTAAATGTCAAAATTCGTTTGAATAAATAAAACTGGGCGAGGATAGTCATGACAGTATGATTAGAAGACTATCAACTTGTTCTTCTCAAGAACTTGTTGCTTCACAGTCTCCTATTTTCCTGGTCTGGCCTATTATGCATCAAGTCATTCATATCATCCTATATATCAAGTACATTCTAAGATTCTTTCTTGAGATCTTTGGATGTTCAAACATAGTTTGGGTTTTTCCTGTCATCTAGGTTTGCCTACAGTCGTTGATTTTTTTAAATTTCAGACGCGTTTTGGCATTTCGCCATCTTCATTGTTTGAGTGATTCGATGTGAGAGAAATTATCCAAAAACTAAAAATGGCGAAATGTCAAAATGCTTCAGAACCGATAAAACCGAGCGAGGACAGTCATACTAAGATGATAGTGACTATCAATCATCGTACTTGTTGCTTCACAGTCTCCTATCTTCCTGAGCTGTCCTATTCATGATCAGGTACATTATAAGATAACATCTTGAGCTCTTTAAATGTTCAAACATATATTTTGGGCTTTAGGAAAAGATCATCTCGGTCATAGTCGTTGATTTTTTTGTTTCAGACGCGTTTCGACATTTCACCATCTTCATTGTTTGGGTGATAAGATGTAATTCAATGATTCTTCCAAAACACGCGAAATGTCAAAATACTTCTGAACCGATAAAACTGAGCGAAAATAGTCATGCCAAAATTATTAGTGACAACCACAAACTGATCTGTCGTATTCATGATTACATTATAAGATTCCATCTAATAAAATGAAGAGCTTAAACTCGCTTTGTGTCATCATAAATCAATACTAAATACTAATCGTTTAAAAATCTTAGATGTAAAGCTTTATTTGTATATTTTACACTAATTAAAATTTATTTGATTAACTATTTGATTTACTTCTTCACATTAAAATAAAACTGACGTATGTCAAACACTTTTAAAATGTACATCAGTTTCCTGTTTCACGGATCGCGAACCATTTTTAAAGAAATCGGTAGTGCAAAATGAATTTTTTATGGTAACAATCGTCAATGATAAGATAACTTAATTTTGCACTTTAAAGGGTCGTAGGAAGCAAAAAAAAAAAGGTGACTTCAAAAAATGCCCTATTCTAATAATATGCAAATGAAAATATTTTTATTGTAACTCCATGAAAATGTACGATATAGATTTATTAAAAAAAAAAAAAAAAAAAAAAAAAAAAAAAAAAAAAAAAAAAAAAA
>CM077102.1:3950582-3968538 GCA_039619505.1 Cimex hemipterus
AAAAAAAAAAAAAAAAAAAAAAAAAAAAAAAAAAAAAAAAAAAAAAACTATTAAAAAGAACCTCAGGTTTCTTGTAAATTTCCTTTCTCGCGAACCATTTTAAGTTAATATAGGTAAAATCGTGAAAAATAAAGTTTTATATGTTAAATTTTAAAATTAACTAACATAAAATCATACTTTACTGGTGTAGGATTTTTTCTTTATCTAAATTAATACATATTTTATATCTATATATGTAGTCAACTATCAAACCACGTAAAATATTGACAACCAAGGTTTTTTGTGAATACACCACTTGAAATGTGGGTAAACTTTGTTTTCTAATTACTTAATTTTAACATGTAAATTAATAACAGTTTTATTAAAAACCAATGAAAACATACGACCAAAAACGTAGAAAACATCAGTTGTTTATTTAGAAATATGTCCGATATCGTATACACTAATATACGTTATTTATAATTATTCAGATATCGTGAGATGTGGTCTGGTATGATGTAGGTTTCAGAAAAAAATTTCTTTATCGTGCAACGTTTCGATCTTTATTGAGATCATCTTCAGAACCCAAATTCTTCTGTGTAATTGTGCCATTCTTGCGAACAAGGTTCACTGGAACCAAGTTCAAAGGAGTGATCGTTTTACTGAACCTCACGGCCTAATGATGATGCTAATTGATGAGTGTTAGTCAATAATATGCAAGAGAGAAAGCATTGAATTATATCATAAGACGAAAAAAAAAAATTGCCGAGCTTGTTGTTCATATAAATACAAAAGACAGATTTAGTGGGGTCGTCGGTAAGGCGTTGACACGGCGCTCATTGCTAGTGTCCGGCGTTCGAATCCAGCGGGTCCGCATTCGTACCAGACATACTTACAAATGGGCTTTTTTCAAAAACACCAACACCTCCGAGGGTTGGTATGTCTCTGCTGTTGTGGACCCTCGTAAAAAATGTATATCAGAAGTTGAGATAAATTTTTATTGAAACGTGGGAAGAAAAACCGATTAAAAATCGCTTTCAACGTTTTTTGATCAAAAGTTCAATATTTAAAACACGATATTTTGTAAAGAAACCGCACTCTGAACTAGGTTTAACCCACGCTCGACTGCTGATCAAAGTTGAACCGGGTTCATCATTTGCAGTCGGTTCAAGGCAGCATGAAAAACCGCAATTTTTAAATTGAACCTGGTTCAGCACTAAGCTGAGTTTAAGCCACGTAGGTGCAACCGGCCCATAAGGCAAATGGCTCCAAAAAACTATATTAAATTCCATATAAAAAAAATCATAACTATAATTTTACACTAATTGAAAGTTATGAAAACTTGTTTTTATGAATGAGTGCTTGAATCACGCGTAGTAAGTTGTGGGGGAAAACTTCAAAAAGATGCGAGATGTCATCACGTTCGACTGCCAGCAACGGAATAGTCATTTTTCACAACGAAGCAAAAGGGATGTTTCAAGATAGTCTTTATCCACAACTAACCCATGTATTATTTACTTTTGTGTATATGCAATCAACTACTTTCAGATGCAATCAATTTATAGATCGTACCGATTGTTCAGATGGAGTAATTCAATTTAATGTCTATAAACAATTTATGAAGGATTATTGCTTGAAACATGAATGTGAATTAATTGATGTCTCATTGAACGTGCCAGAATTTTCCGAGGAAAGCATAAAAGCTACAGTATTGGTATTATACTAGTGGAAAGAAAAACAGAAAACATGTTTATTCTGATTTGTTTAAATTATGGGTTGTCATATTTGTTTTAGTTTTCAAAAAAGCAGCTAGAAAACTTGCTTGTTTTTACATTTTTTTACTGGTAAATTTGCATAATTGCGGAACATTATGGAAGCTCTGTTGTGCTAGAGAGAGAAATGCTCAACCGCCTGTTGCTCAATGTCAAACAACCACTTTTAAATCAGTAAAAATGAGTTCGAGGCCCTTTCTAACGTCAAATCCTTTGAAAGAGAATTAATTTTTGGGATATGAATTGGGATCTAATGGAAATCTAAGAGTTGTGCTGAAATAATGTTTTATTTGTATTTATTTAGAAATCGTGAGATGCGGTCTGGTATGATGCAGGTTTCAGAAAAACTTTTTCTTTATCGTACCAACGTTTCGATCTTTATTGAGATCACCTTCAGGGCCTGGGATTTACAAACATTGTTTCCATATAACAGTTACATTTTGGATGTGGAAAAGTGAATTTATACAATGCACAATATATTTTTTATATATTCAACCAATGTATTTCTTTTTTTATTTTTCTCCGGGATAACACAAATGCCATGAAAAAAGAACAAGAAAACAATTTTAAATACTATCTGGGGATTCTATGTTTGAAATATCATGGTTTATAACTGGCCGACTATGGTTTAGCATATTTATTTTCATTATAACTTTTTCTATGGTTTACATTTAGAAGTAAATTTCTCACTGAAGGTCTTGTGATGGATTTTACGAATTTCAACGCAGACCAACTTAACCTACAATAAGTTAATAATCTTTTGTTTTACTTTGCTATTATTTGTGTCATGAATAAGTTTGCCTAAAGCTGGTCGAAATATAAATTATTTACTTTATTTTCGATGGTCAAGTTTCTGATAAAATTGCTTCCTCGGGAAATTCATCTCATAATTGCGGAATGGGAGAAGATCGTGCATCAAATTTTTTCGTTTGAAGAATTCGGTAATGCGCATTCCACCAAGACAGAATGATTTCACTCACGCAGAACTAGGCCCCGATAATTATCTAAATATTCTGGTCGTCAAGGCTCTCTATTTACATATGAATTCATTCTCCTAGCTTTTGTGAAGAATTAATGTTTTTACGTCACAATTGTCACCAGCCAGACTAACTTTCAATGATGAGAGCATTGATCCGGAGTTGATTGCGTATGTTTTGTGCCATTTATCAACTTGCAATATCAATCGAGATTGACGATGTGCTACATTTGGTCATAAATTTCGGAGAAGAAAAACAAAAATCCGCTTCAATCGCATCGCGAGGGAAAAAGTTCGTCAAAGCCCTAAGGGACAAAATTAGCAGATCACGTTATTTGCCGAGCGTTGGTTCTATTTTTGGTTTACTTTAGGCGTGACGGATTTAGGAAAGCTCTCGTGGTGGAGAGAATAAGATGTTCCTTCTTTATTATCCGACTGGACAACAGTAAAAGAAAAGTTGTTGTTTTTTTCGTTTGATACTTCAAAATATCGACAATGATCCTTTCATATGTCTTTTAAAATTTCATCTTTGAAAAATTTCACTTTATCCTTTGTCGGAAGTGGAAGTGCAAGGTAAAGCCATCTGACGGTATAGAAAGATGACCTGTAGAGGGGTACGAGGATGAATCAGACGTTAGCCCGTTGAAAAATACAATTCGAGGCCATTTCATACTTAGAAAAAATTCGCGAAAAGCTGGTAGTAAAGAACCGAGAATTTGTCATTTGGTTCCTTGACTAACGGGATTAGCGAAATAACATATTACCTAACTAGGCGGCTGCTGGATGGATTCCTCCAAGGTTGTACACAGACAATTTCAGGTTATACTTGTATTAATATAATGAACGTAGAGCTTCGTCTCTGATCACCCTGGATCTTCCACACAAGTTGTGGATGTTGCATGTTAAAGATTTTGTTCAATGAATATCATCAAAGTTAGTAGATGTCTATTTTTGCCTTAATAACAGCATAAAGTCTGTTTTTTTCTAATATCTGCAATTGAAAAAAGAAATAAATAAATAAAAAAATCGAGTTCCTTGTCAAACTTCAATTTATCACTGAAGCAGTCCATATCTGGTTTTATTTTGCTGAACTAATTTTGAACGATAGTCATATCACTAATTACTGTTTGGCTATCTGACTGCTATGTTTATGTTTTTGTATTCAGAAACGAACACATGAACTTGAAAATTGTTTAGAAATACAAAGCGTCCGAAGTACAATTTTGGAATCCTTTCAAAATTTTTTGCTGGACGTAATGTTCCGCAAGTGTGAGATAGTAAGATAATAAATAAAACCAGACATATCCGCAGGCATCAGACATGCTTCCACCACCTTTTATAATGCTCAGGATCAAGTTTATTTGTTTATTGACACAATCAAAATGAGACCCTGGTTTTCTATATAAGATCTGCATTAAATCGTTTTTAAAAATATTTTCTTTCACGTAAGGAGTTTTCGTATTATGCTGATAAAACATGCCCTCCGTCCTTGTTATTCGTTAAAACAGAATGTTTTGAAGGTTCCATTAATTTTGGCTTGTATTTTCACTCAAACAGCACTCTCGTCCTTCCTAATAAAAACGACTTTGACATCACGATAAACATAATTTGATAGCAATTAGCGTAACGTGAAATTCATGATAATGCATATAGACACGAGGGGAAAACGTATTTTGTTGTGTTAATATTTAGGTTTTTTGATAATTAACGAAATAACTTTCGTTATTATTTTATGATTTTCAAAAATAAACAAATTGGTAAAATGGCAGAATTTTTAGAACCCATTCACAAATGTATTTTAATGTTCATTCTCATACACAACAAAATCGTTGCTTTAGTTACAAGAGAACGCTGAGCCACCAGTGGCAACATACAACTAAAGTACAAAATACCACGGAGATACTGCAACTTGTATTAATTTTTTTCTCTTTTTTATTTAGAAATCGCGAGATGCGGCTGGTGTTATGTAGGTTTCAGAAAAACATTTTCTTCATCATGCCAATGTTCGATCTTCATTGAGACCATCTTCAGAGCATATATATTTTGCATTGTATAAATTCACTTTTCCACATCCAAAATGTAATTGTTATACGTAAACAATGTTTGTAAATCCCAGGCCCTGAAGATGATCTCAATAAAAATGGAAACGTTGGCACGATAAACAAAATATTTTTCAGAGACCTAATCATACCAGCTGCATCTCACGATTTTTAAATAAATATCGATTAACTGTCACTAATTACCACACTTTTTCTCACTTTGTCAGAAGAAAAGGAATCCTTCCAACCATCATCTCCGGGTTTCCAGTTGTTTTTCAAATGTTTAAGGTCTGTTATTTAACACAATAGGTAGTTAAAATATAGTTCAAGGATGGGGTGATGCAAATATTAAATGATATGTTTTATTTTCGATATTGCGAAAATCTGGGTCATAATCTGTTTTCCATAAACCGCCCACAAAAAAAGCTTTACAAGGAACGAAGCTAAGGATTGTCCCCTGCCCTGTTCCTTTTTTCTCCAACCGCAAGGCTAAAAGAAAACTGCGAAAACCTGAGAGTTTAAGTTCAGTATAACAAGTATCGATCGTCGTTTAGTTGGATGAATAGCAGGAGACAAAATTGTGAAAGTGGAACAGCTTTTTCCATCCAAGTCAAAAAGTTTCAATTGCCGTTCGTTGTTTGGCCCTCGGACGAAGCCTTGGCGTTATTTATTGTAGTGGCTTCCAGTGAATAATAATTGTTGTCGGCCGTCCTTAAAGACCGATGGAGTTCTCCTTCGATGCTTATGGTAGTGAAATTTCCATTTTATGTTGTACTAGCCGTCGCCCTTAGATGGCACGTTTTTAAGAGTTTATTTAAACTACGAGGTTATTTGAACCTAAGTTGAATTAAATGTAATTAAAATATGTAATACATTTTTTAAGTAAATGGAATGTAAACTTCATTTTTATTTCATTTGGGTAAACATAAGCATAAGTCATATCAACCCTCGGGGTGTCGGTTTTTTTTAAAAAAAAAGCACATTGTAAGTATGTAAAGTATGTAGGGTTCGAAAGCAGGGTTGCTGGGTTCGAACCTGGGACCTTTACCTTACAATGAACGCCTAGACCTATGCGGCCACCGACGCCCCTTAATAGCAGTGTAAAGCTCGATTCCAGTAAAAGGTTTTTTTTTTTTTTTTCATTTTTCCCCATTCGTATTCTTATACATCTTAGCATGTCAAGAGTCAGACAATAATTAATATAAAGATTATGAGTTATACAATTGCCTCTGTCGAAAAGAGAAAATAGAGGAAAAGTAACGCATTAAAAATAACAGAGTTCGAATCTTGATACAAGAAAACTCTTAACGGCAACAATAAATAATTTATCTATTACTTTTCCTCTGATTTCAGTACATTGTCTCTTTATTATATTACTACCGTTATAGATAAACTTTAAATTAGTCTGAAAAACACTCCTGCCACTATTATAAAAATATTGAACAATTGGTATCAATTTAATGAGGACTAATAGAATGTTATAGCAAAGGAGCAAAGTTAGAGGAAGCTTAATTAAGCGCTACGGCTCAAGAATTTGCATAGAGGTCTAGTAGAAATATTTCGCCTTATTTTAATTGCGTTGTAGAACAAGAAGTACGTTAAATATGAACTTGTTTCTTTCCTTTTGAATTTTAAACTTATGTGTATATCTGAGGACAAACCATAAAAATTCGTGATTTTTTTTCTTCTTTCATTTGCAACTTTGAAATTTTTCGAGAAACAATCCGACACATCTACATTCGAGAACAAGTAAGACAATTATCCAATCCCATTTCGCTTCTGTCAGAAGGACAAATATTTGTCCAGTTATCGTTTGTCAATGATAGGCGGTGAACTGGTAAACGAGATTGTTCAAATTGACACAGCCTGTTTTTATTGACCGTCTAGTTTTACGATCGTTTCGTAATTGGAATTCCAGAATAGCAGCATCAACAGCTTTTTCATAACATATCATAATTGGTATATTTTTTACATATATATGCAAAATTACATTAAATTCTACATGTAGGAATTCCATTGACCTGTTTCCATACTTCAATGTTGGATTACCGATAAATTTAATGGGTGCTTCATTCCTTTATTGTAAAAAAATATTTATATAAACTTTTTAAGTAAAACGATACTTGATGTTTGCTATATTTTTTTGTTCATTGTATTTAAAAATAATTAAAACTTTACTACAAAACTATTAGGAATATATCCGGGTCATGGGAGCTTCGGGTGGCAGTTGTTCAAATGAGATATTTTAAAACAGAAACGACAGAGACTTAAATCTCAAAGATAGATTGAGTATACCAAATTATTTGAGGTCTTTGCTAAACATTATTTATAGTCGTTAGCAAGTAAATAAATTTGTAATTTATAACGTATAATAAAAAATTGACCCCTCAAAATTTAATATATTTGAAAGAAATTGACCCAATATAAAAAAAACTAACATTCAATACGATTACGTGAATTACTATTTAGGAAGGTCGTCAAATTTAAAAAGGTTGTGGGTCTCTTGTTCCTCTCCTTGAAGGACGTGTTTTGTAGTTGTGTCTTGTTTGAGTGCTTGTACTTATTAGTGTGATTGGTGAGGGGTGATGCTGAAATATAGCCTCCATCACTGTGTGTGTTTAGGGACTATGGCGGAATATTTATAATTACCTCATCGACCCTAATTTAGATTAGATTATTAATATTGTGTCTAGATCGAGCAATAAGTATTTAACTGGATAATCAGAATGTGTACAATGTACATAGGTGTGAATGTATTTATTTGTGCGATTGTATTATAGACGTTAGTTTTAGGCTAAATTATAGTTAGATTATTATAGTTATAGTTGATTATATTGCATGCGATAAGGGCTGAAATGACCTAGCTGTCGAAAGCCCCCCACATTGATGGCTATGTCCAGTTGGTTGGGAAGTATCATATCGCAATTTGGCAACGACCTTTGGTCAGTTTTTGATGATTTTGGAAACTTGATAAGAACAATCAAATTGCCCTTAATTTATAAGAGAATCAAATTATTAAGGGCCCAACAAACCAAGAGTTGAAGCAATTGCTGTGAATTAATTGATGTTTTTGTACTAATGAAAGCCGTAATATGAGAAAATAATTAATTTCCTTAACCAAACTGTATAAAGATACTACAATTATATAAGAAACTATATAAAATAATAAAGATAAAGAAAAACACGTTTTCCTTTCTAAAAATGCATTGTCACTATGAGTTTCATTTTACGTTAATTGCTATCAAATTAAATTTGTCACGATCGGCAATCCGAATTGTCTACTAAACCTTTGATGTGATTTCACTATTTTGAAGAATTGCTCTGTATTGGTCTCAAAATATAAACTACGCATTCGTTCGTTGGATGTTCTCATAATTCCATTAAACCTTTTACTAAATTAATTCCATATTGATTTTGTTTATAAAGATAGCATTTAAATTATCGTTGAATGTATCAATTGTCAAGTACTAAACCAAAAAGAGAATGAAATGCTGGTTTGAATGATGGGGTTTGTTTTTGGTGCCAAACGTCTACTGATTGTTCCACATCATGGCTTTAAACTTTTAATTAATAAAAACTGTTCTTTAGTTCTAATTGGAATTGGAATTGTAAAATGGTATTTCACACCAGACCTATAAATTTTTTGTAATAACAACGATTTGCTTCAGTTACATTGGATTCATGCGTTAGAGTTGATGATGAGTCTGTGAACTCAAGCTGAACCGGAATAAGGTCACATATTGTGTCATTAACCGGGAGTGAAGACGTTTCCATTAAGTGACCTTAAGCCGGTTCAGCATGCATTCATACATTATTGTTACGAATAAATTTTTAAGTATTGATCTAGCAACGCTAAATACTAAAATCAGACAGGACGTTCAAGCTTACATTTTGGAAAATGGCAAAAAGGTGGTGTTGAGATGGCAAATTAGTCCGAGTGGATCAAAGTCACGGTAGTTCAAGTGGCAGAGCAACGGCGTATTTAGCCGAAAGTCGTGGGTTCGAATCCCGCTTGTGACTCTTCTCCCAGTGGGCACTCTCAACACCATACACAAGAATGACACTCTTAACGGATAACAAACACTTTGAGCTCTGAAGATGATCTCAATAAAGATTGAACCGTTGGCATGATAAAGAAAATGTTTTAAAATTTACGTCACACAGGACCGCATCTCACGACCTCCGAATAATCATTGATTAGCGGTCACTTAAAATAAAAATTAAATTTTCGAAAAGTGAAAGTATTAAAATAACGAACTTTTTTTAGTTACTATCATAAATTTAATCAAAGCTGAATTGATTTTTTCTTTCAGATTGTTGCGAGGGTTGAACACGGAGTCATTGATGTGAGGCTGGAAGAGAACGACGCCCCGTTGTGCACGCACACTTTGAGGCTGGTTTCCAGGTTGACTGTTCAGCCCAGCTACCTCTTCTACACTGTCAAAGACAAAGACCAACCTCTACTCTACTGCCATCTATTCCAGTCAGACGATCAGCACATGGTGAGTCTTTTTTTGATAACAATTAAAACTCTAATCGAGGTGTGATTTGTGCCACATACACAAAAAAAGCCTGATCATTTGCAACCCTTATGTTCTACGTTTGAATATTTTAATAAAACTTTGCAGCTTATTGTCTCGTGGTCATGACAAAACGCAACGATGATGAGCCATGCCATACAGATAATAGGCAACAACATTGACTATCAACAACCGACCTGAACTCGTTATATAAAAGCATAATATTCCTTTCAACAGCATAACCATTCTCGGCTTAAGTACTACTATACCTACTGGCAATAATCATCATGCGACATACACATAAAACGGGAAAAAACGATCTGACACAAACGGAACATGTAATGCAATCGTAATTAATAAACAAATATACAAAAGACATCCCAAAACATTCACATGCATAGGAAGGCTTCAAATTACTTTGTGGCATATACAATGGACATATTCCAAATGAAGAACCTTATGAACTACTCAAATGCATCATTTGTTCCATTTAAAACACGATATAACATAAAAAACAACCGAGCCACAAACAAAGCTACCGATTAGAACATACACGAAAAACATAAAACTTTCTCTAGTACACCTCAAAAATCAAAACAGTGACGATTGATTATTATTATTATTATTATTATTATTATTTAATTCTTCTTCTCGCTTAAACCTTTAATATTTGAACTCGAAATAAGCCAAAATAACAGATAATATCTCAGAATAACATATTATGATCAATCATGATTAATTAAATTCTCCCAAAAAGACCTTAAATATTTCGCTCCATACAAGAATTAGGTTTTGTTCTTCGAATTTCAGCTTATTATTGAAATTTCCATCTGATTTTTGTAAGAAATACACAAAAGAAAAAGAAAGTTCCCTTTCCGTGGGCCTTGGTTTAAGTCGGGATATAATATAATGCGTTTCCTTGTTCCTCGGTTACCTCATTCATTTATCGTATATTAGGTAAATTGCCCTAATGGGAAAAAGCGCTTGACGAGTTCGCTAATTTTGTTTGTCCATCGGCTATTTTCGTCGTCAGGTCGCCGGCAACAAATATTATGGTTATTGACCCTCAAAATTACTTCCGGCATAAAAACTGAAGTGGAACTTTACCGGAAGCCTTGAAAATTGTTTTCGTTCGACTTAAACCCCAATGGCTCCTTCTTCAACGGCCGGATATTCTGTTTTCTTCTTGGGTTTTGCTGGGTGATGAACCTTTAGTGTGGTCTTTTCCGTTCATCCTGGTAGGTCAGACTTCATCTTCAGAGCGG
Organism: Cimex hemipterus; assembly: GCA_039619505.1. Taxonomy (NCBI): domain Eukaryota; kingdom Metazoa; phylum Arthropoda; class Insecta; order Hemiptera; family Cimicidae; genus Cimex; species Cimex hemipterus. The sequence goes on from CM077102.1 coordinate 3,961,134, forward strand.
AGCATGGTTATAAGTAGGGAGAGGCATTATTAAGCAAAAAAACATGCTGTAGAATTAATGACAGTTCATCGGCATTCATCCTTTGATGGCTCTCATCGATGAAAAGAACTTAGGCTTTTTTTTTAAGCGTTGTTTTTTTAAACCATATTCTTTGACATATTGTTGTATTTTGAGCCACATTTTTCATTTCGAGGATATTCGTTATTTTGTTTAAATTATATTTGCAAAACTTGCTGTTAATGGGTCTTTCATCAACGGTCCGATCTAAAAGTCGTATGAATGTAGTGAGTTATAATAAAAAGGATATTTGTGATTGATAGAATTTAAAAATAATATTGACGTGAAGTTTTAGATTTCCAAATATCCTGGTCTGACAATTCGTATTTGTTTGTTTCGGAATATCTTCGATGCATGAAGAAGATAAATGTATATTGATGTACCATGCATCCAGGTATACATTGCGAAGCGTAACCCACTTTTCATTTTCAGACGTCAAACTCATTAAGGTCTGCGTTCCCCTAGGTGTATCCTTTTTCTTTACAGACTACACGACTGACATACCTACATACATATACACCCTAACACCCACATACCGTAATCCTTTCTCTTACCCTCTTGAAACTATTGCAAAAGCATGATCACCTAAACCTCATTACCGAGTTTTACTCTTGGTAGGGCATCAACCTAAATGAAGAAGAGCCGGCACGTGACGGTCGCACTTCATACAAGAAATAACTGCCCATGTACATGTACAGTAAGGATAATCTTTCCGTCCAGTGGAACACAAATAAAACACTTGAACCAAAATCCACAATGAGTGCACACAATAAACTAACAATATACAAGACTATTAATTATATATAATTATACCGATTTGGATTAATGGAGTTGTGGTAGGGGTTTAGCCACGGCATCCATCATCCAAAGAATCCAGTCCTTTGAATCAAATGTCTTCTGTCGCATCCTCAACGCTGATTCTATGACACTAACCAAACCAACAAAACTCTAGGCGTCCCCATTTGTGACGGACCTGATTTATACAGGGGTCCCTGACAATTCTTTTATTGATCACTACAAATTGCTAAATGCATAAATTGTTCTACAGAAAACAATTAAAAAAAAATCTTTTTAGAAAACCGACCCAAACCAAAGAACAACATGATGTATTAACTGTTTCATGGTATGACAATTAATATGAAAAATCGAGCGTCGTGTTTGAGTTTTTTCTATTTTAGAGCAATAGAAATTAAGTCGTTGTTGAGGACTACTATAAAACTTTAAGATAAAAAAAAACAGCTAATAAATAAAAAAATTAAAACTGATAAATGACTGATGAAATGAGATGACGAGCCAACGAGCGTCCTTAATTCGTGGTTTTGGGAGATTGGATTTTATTAATTCATTGACCCTCACCATGGAAAAAACAAGAAAAAACCAGTCAAGGGTGAGATTGGACATTCCGACTTCCCCTGAATTTCCTTTAAGGTGTCATCTCTCTTAACTTAATGATCTTGAAGAGGAAAAACTGGTTTTGTATTTTAATCATATGTTAAATCCCATATTTTCCTATGAATTCTGCGGTACATGTAATAAAGCATTACATAATTTATCAATCCGCTCACCCTACTATTTAATTACGTTGTATAAAAACTTGCCCATGGAAATAATTTTTTTTAGATATTCTATTAATAGCGTACACTTCACAAAGGTGAATAAAACGTGATTTAAATAATCACATTTAAAAGCTCTTCCATAATTCCTTTGCGAAATTTATAATTTCCTCATTTCAAGGTTGGAAATTAAGGGACGAAGAGTAAAGAAGTTTCAAACGCATTGTTTTGCTGCAAATCATTAAGCCTCTATTAATATCATAAAAGTATCCATACCCTCAGACTTGGCACGTATAGGCTTCTTGTTTACACTGCCGACCGCCCAGAGGCAGAACCCGGAATCGAATGAAAAATACTACACCCAAGATTTAACGCGCATTTGACTAGGGGGTCGTAACCTTTTGGAAAATTCCCAAAAGTTGACATTTGAACGCTAGAAATAAGTTAAATACTACGTATCACGTGGGATAAACAAATATAAAATATGTTTTATTTGTATTTTTGAGTATTGTCGAAAATCGAACACCGAGACACAACACGAAAGGTTATTCGTCTGTGAAACGTCTTTTCTATTATTAGCTTATGGATTTTGTCCAGATGGTATTATCCAAAATTGACAAATTAATGGACCCATAATCTCGTCGTGTTGTGTTAAGACAGGAGAGTTAATTGAATTTAACAGCCCAGTACCACGCAATATCAATACTCATTAAAGAAGTAAACAACTAAGATGTACGGCGGAGTGGAAAATGTAGCACAAAACAAACAAATCGTGGTCACGTTGACAAGGTAGAAAACATAACCTCGAGAAATGCCATGCAATTCAGAATTAGTTTTTAATTAAATTTTATTAGTAAAGTTTAAATAACTGGAAATTAATTTTTAGCACAAAATTCGTTGTACTCTTGTCGTCATTAATTCTTAACGTGAAAATTTAACCGAAACTTGCCCAGCCTTGCTAAAACTATTATCCTTCGTTGTGAGATTATTACGTCCGAGGTTAAAATAGGCATAATTCGAGGCATTAAAAACTTTTGCGCGACTGAAAAACTGAATATTTGCATAGCCGTTTCGACGCACAGTTGTATTCGGGAAGATAAACTGGAGTTGTGAATCTTAAAATATGGTAAATGACAAACGGAAATCGGATTGTAGATCTTAAGAAATTTCTTCTCTAGGTACGAACGGTGGCTTTTTGTACATTACAGTACCGCTACAGTTCACTGTAGCCTTCAGGCTTTTATTGATTCCCGCTCCATACTAAAGAGTGCAGGCTTTTAAAATCAAGTCTACAAATTGACATAATTAAGTTTTTAATAGACGATTTCAAATTTCTTCGAAGAACGTCTGACATGGCCAACGACTGTAATCACCGAGGGACGGGGTTACAGTCCTTGGCAATATTAGACTGATTCGTACGTCAAAAAAATTTGAAATCTTCTATTAAAAACTTAATTATGTCAATTTGTCGAAATATTAACATTGCCGTGATGAAATACTTTTTCAGGATTTTATTATTATTTTTCTAATGAGTTGTTTCATAAAGGTCAGAGGTAATTTCTGAGACACTGGCAAGGATTCAGAGCTGTTTTTTTACCTTCCTATCCGCTTCATCCATGTCGATCCGATTTGAGCCTTCAGTCAGCCGTTTTATTCCTATTTTCCTGTGTTTAATTGTTGGAGTAGAATTAATCTTATTTCATCTGCAACTTCATAATCGACATTATTACTGGATAGAATTGACAGAGATTCTCCACTATTAGTCCTTTTGTTTTAATCTATAATACAACCCTCCTTATTGACTGTAATATAGCCATCATAGCTGCTTGATTATTAGAGCAGTGTGAGCTATATTTTTCTTTGTGGACTCCCTCAGGGTTTCCTTCTTTAAATACGTCTATTGCACATCATTTTTTAAAATTGATTTTGTTACCAACAAGTTTTCTTCTACAATTGGATCTATAGTAACTGGGAGGTGTTTTGGTAGCCCTGACAAGGGCCGGTGTTGTTTGGAAGTGTACCGTTGAGACCGCTGGGATCGAGTGTGTGTACCTGTTGATATTGAGCTTGGCCAAGTGCACCGGTTTACCTGTAGCCAAGTCGGCTACGTTGAGAAGACGAGTTAGAGGCTAACGCTGAAAAAACCCATACTATCGTAGTAGGTGCTTCATTAATGATAAGCGAGAACTTGTCGAGTTGACGAGTTTCGAAGTGATAAGTGAAATCTCGTCGAGTACACGAGTCTGCTGTCGTTGTCGGTGCTCCTTTAGTGATTAGAAAGATTTCATCAAGTAACACGGGTATGTGTGAGACTTCGTCGGATTGACGAGTCTGAAGCCTGCAACGCACTGGCACTGCTCTGATTCAATACAGAGTGGAGGGCGGGACTATCCCAGTGCTGGTAGTGACACCTAACGTAGCAACCGTAGATTTCCACTACAGAACTATTATTTGTGAAGGGGAAAGCCGCTTAAGTCGGGGTTTTGTCTCTAAAGTCTATGGACAGTCCGTCTCATGTTTGACCGGATTCAACGGTCGTGTGTAATTTTACAGCACTTCCAACTAATTCTTGGAATCTCATCTGTCAGCATGCAGGTGGCCCGATAAGAGAAAGTTCTATAGTCTTTTGTGATACGCAATATCATCCGGCGCCATGCTGCCATTTTATTTTACAATATTCAGCGTGTGCTGAAAAGTGAAAGAATTGCGCCTCGATAAATGATACTTAATGCTTCCTTTTTTAATTCTCAATAGATTAGATTAGACCAATCAGTTGAAAGTTGTCTAGCTCCACAAATTTGGTCAATGTGTGAATTCCAATTCGTCTTACAATCTGTTATTACTCCGAGATATTTCAGCGAGTCACTTTTTCGAGCTTCTCGGCCATTAAACCAACATTTACCTACTTCCGCTTGAGCCGTGCAATCACAATTAGAGTATTGGGTTTCCCGCGTTATATCTGTTGTTTTTGAGAGGCCAAGTTTCAATTAGAAACTAATGTCATTTTCCTGTGGTTAAATTTCATATTTCGTTTCTCCTGGTATGAAAAAAGTAGATCGTCCGCAAATACTATCACATCAACATGTTCTGGCAAGTCTAATGGTTAATCGTAGTGAACCGTCCGGAAATCTGGACCGCAGTAAGTTTCCTGCAGGCATACCGTCTTTTGGTTTCGAGTACAGTGTGCAGATTTTGTACATCGAGACTTTCCTAAGAGACAAATAATTTTTTACCAGTACAAGGTAGGGGAGTCTATGAGGTGTTGATCCTGTTTCCCATCATCCTGACCTCCCCAGTCTCAGTTTGCTATAGCAAATATATTTACACTTCGCCATCTTTGATAGTTTGCTTGGGTAATGTTATCAACACCCTTTTTTATGGTCTGAACGTGCAACCTACAAAAACAACCGAACTAAAAGTTATTAGCCAAGCAGAAAGGCTTAAGTGGGACTTTTATGTTGGTGAATGAGAAGTTGTACTTATTGAAAATTGATAGAAATTTTTTGAAAATCTTAGTAAATATTTAGGCATAAGGTCCGTATTTGTAGATCTGCATTCGCGTAGAGGAAAGAGGCATGTCAATGAATATATTCACTAACGTGTAAATCACAAAAATGGCATTTGGACAGCAAATTATGATGCTGCTTATTATTATATTAGTAATATAATAATCCGACTTTTCATCCGTCACGCAAATCAAAGCTGGCACTCCACAAGTAACTGTCTAGAAAGTTCAATCGTCTACACCCCTGATATACCTACACATCCAAACACACAACTGACAACTTACTCGTACAACACTCCAATCTTTTCCTATCCATAGAAGGAATTCAGCAACATCTGAATCTCATCCCAGACTGGTGCAATCGGTGGGGATCAGGCTCACCGAGAAAAAGCCAATAAGTTAAATCTCAAACAATACCTGCACATACATAACACACAAACCGTTTGCAGAACATTCATCAGAACTGGTCTTACGGAGTCGAACTGTAGAGCTCGGTCTGCATTCAACGAATTCAATCCTTTCATTCCAAGTTCTCCGACTTATCTTCTCAACGCTCCTTTCTACAATCGAATAAAATGATCTGTAGAGAATTAAACTCCCATTCGTGAAGGATTTGTTCTGAACACGCTTCCTTTACTTCCGCCTTAACCTATCCCTCCGCCCTAACCCACTTGCCCGAACTCTTTCCTCAACGTCCCACCCTTAAAATCCTCCACACATTCTAAAACGACGATGGCCTCGTGACCTCCTATCTTAACCCAATTAAATAAAAGAGAGTTCCAGCACTGGCTGGTATTTCTCCCCACTGCCTATTGGTCTGACAAGCCGTCAGATTTGCTACTATTTGCTCAGAGTACTATTATTTGCTCAATGTACATATGCCATATTTTACAGAAGTCATCTCTCTATTCGGAACGTCTGATAAATACCCACGATCTATCAAATTTTATTTCTCAAAATAGAACCCAATACGTCAAGCAAAGTAAAAGAAATCGTTACAAACAACCGAGAGCTGTAAACATTCTTGCATCTATCTTTTCGATTGTATTTAGTGTGTTTCGTTTAAAAAAAGTTTTGGCTGATCGTAATCTTCCTTTGTACGGAAATGGAACCAAGAGTGAAAGCTTTTATGATGGTAAGGCCAAGTTTCGGACAAGCAGTTTCTCTCTTCTCTTCTCGACGATACCCGTCAAAGTGGATGAATTTTCATGGTCGATAAACCAAGCCTTCACTCAATTGTGTCGCAAACTAACGTCCAATAGGATTAAAAATAGAAACACCTAAAATAGCGCGAGCCCGTTGACCCATTTCCGACCAAAATGAAAACGGTTCCGCTGGAGATTTTGAGGCCGTTCCTCTTCAACGGTCATCGCCCTTACCAAAAATTGCTCGTTCGAAAAGGACCTTTTAAAATTATTACTACCGAGGGACAACAGTGGTATAACCGGGAAAGAGCGTGACAGCCGGAAAATATCGATTACATCTCAGACAAATGGATTAAGCAATTAAACTCACATAAATAATTAATTACATTAAGATAAATAATAATTAGATTTTTGTATTTAAATTGCAGCATAACAATACTTCTAAATTAATGAAATTTACGTAAAGAAATCTGTTTTTGCTTTTTAAAATAAAATAAGGTTCCAAATAATCGTAAGTTTAAAACATTGTTAAATTACTTTTTATTATTGTAGTCTTTCTTTCGTCTTATTTGTCTTTTCACTTACCCACTCAAATTTGCAATTGGATCTGGCAAAAGCCCAAAGTAGGTCGAACTAGGACGACAAGTAAAGGCCAAGTTCAGACTAGGTATGCAATGCATAAGTGCACAGCTTATGTGTGTTTGAGCACGCGAATTTTTGGAAAAATATATGTCGATCCTGCTTCTTTACTCTCACAAATTGTAACGGGGTTTGATATTTTACCTTCTTTTCCCACAATGTTCTGTTCAAAAATGTTATGATTCAATATTATAAATAGTATCTGATAGTAAATGATACTGGTTACTACAGCTATCTCAGTTAATATTTTAAAATAAAATATTCAAAGGCCCGTGTCGAATTATTTTGTATTAACTGTTAACTGCTATGTTCAATTAATTTGAAGGGCATATTTTGTCCATTACCTGTCTAGAAACACCGTTCTGGGTGTTTAAGAATTTTGATTATCCTATATTTTACTGTATTCCATAGATGGAGAGCAAACATTCAGAACTCCTCGGTTCAGGGTGAGATCTCTCCTTCTCTCTCTCTCTCTCTCTCTCTCTCTCTCTCTCTCTCTCTCTCTC
>CM077102.1:3973538-4035137 GCA_039619505.1 Cimex hemipterus
CTCTCTCTCTCTCTCTCTCTCTCTCTCTCTCTCTCTCTCTCTTTTTCCTTTTAACCATTTCCGATTTTCTAGTTATATGTTTATAATTATATATAACATATATAAAATGTCGTACATATTTCTTATACGCGCATCTCCCCCCTCAGATTGTTTTTTTTTATTCTACAGAGCTTGTCGTGTTTATTAATGCTCAATCCTTCAATTTATAATTAACCAGCTTCGAGATTTTATTGATAGAGATGCGACAAAATAACCTGAGTCTCGGTGCATTGTCTCCGCATTGTGGGCTTTATCTACACTTCTTTTAGCTGTGGCGTTTGTTTGAATTTAAACGTAACATCCGTTAATAAAGTCTTTAAAGCGGGCTTAGTAGTGGTATAAACAGTTGGTTTATTTTTAGGCGATTTCTAAACCTGTCGGAAGAAAAGAGCAGTTGGTTTTATTGTAACGGAAGCAAGGGTATAAATTACACAATACTTCCTTGGTTATTCTCCGTCCGACTCAACCTTCCTGGGGTTCGTACTTGGGGAGGACGAACAATAATGACTTTGGTCGAAATAGTACACATTACACGTCCAGTTAAACGATTTTTAACCACTAAGGTTTAAAAGATCCTTGGGATATTCATATCGGCGTGTCCTTTAAAAAATGTGTTTAAAACGATTTTGTGACTGAACTCGTCGGGATTTTCACAAACGGCGGTGACATAGAAAATCTGTTTCCCATTGAATTTTCCCCATTTTACCAAATTGTTCGATATGAAGTCTATCAAAAATTACTCTTTTGTGAGTGAAACTTGCTAAACTTTCTCCTGGTTGGTAATGATCTTCCTGTATTTATCATTTGAGTAACATTGACTTAACAGTATAACTCGTCTTTTTATCCATGGAAAAACATTAGGACATTGACAGTAAGAGTATTAAATTTTCGATTTTCATTTCAGAAACACCAAATTGAATTGTCAAATTTGCATAAATATGTTTGAGGTTTGTTCGTTTTCATCTGCATATTTTCCTAGTTTGGTCTGGCAGGCACGCTTCATCATTTGGCCATATGAAGAGGTGGGTTCCAAACAAACGGGCCACCCACTGAAGATAGAAAAATCCCGGAAGGCGTCTTGAACGGAAACAAAGTCACAAGACTCAGCGTAAGTGTACCCGATTAAACGACGGGTTCATCACCCCGCAGAACTCAAGGAGAAATCTTATAAACATACCAATCGCACCCGAGCAAAAAAAGCATGAAATTGATCAGCCACGTAGTTTATCCTTGGAGATGTTAATGCTTGGGTTTATAATGGAGTTTTACCTCCACAATTTTATTTGTAACTTTCCCCAATCATGCTTGGGTCTGTAATTATTCGGTAATCATAGATAGGACGCTCATTTTGTGCGACGGGTAAAATGAAAAGAGCCAGTAAAAAAAAGCCTGATATTTTTTTGTCATTCGATTAATGTCCCACCATAACTATGCTCTTGCTATCTTGCAGATTCACAGATTCGGTATGTTATATCATCTTGTGGCGTATAAGCTCAACTTATCGTAAAGGTTTCTGTAAAATGTACATTGTTTTCCATTTAAAAAATTGAGACGTGGAAGGGGATGTTGTATTGAAAAATAAAGCATGAATACCTTATATAGCTCACTTTATCAACAACTTTTTTAATTACAATTATTTGTAGTTTGATCGTTTCCTGAAAACTGAACGAAAACTTAATTTATTTTAAATATTCTAAGATGGAGGATCAATAGACTGCTAATATCAGTACAAAAGAACAGATGTCCTGTACTAAGGCCCTTTGTCCTTCATCTTTTTTACGCATGATTCAAAAGAGCCATGTTGGAAGTTTTGCTTGCCCATCGCCCGTTTTTCAGTCAGTAGGATTTATTTTGAAGTCGCTGTTTTTGATTAGTTTGAAATTATACTTCATCTGATATCATTTCCTCCCTCAGGTCGCTTTAGTCCTCTTAGGGATTTATTTTGGAAACGGTTGATAATTTAATGTAAGTAATGAACCGGTAGTTTGATCGTGACCCTTCATTTGATCTGACCTATCTCGATGGTTTTGTTCAGTCAGACTCTTTGTGGCTGCTTCTGGTTGGTTTGGCCGACCAAAATAGACCCATATGCACATTTTAAAATGAATTTCAATATTCACAATTTATTCCTAGAAAAGTAATGTTTATCTGTTATTAATATCAATTCTTATGTATTCTTTCCATTTTAGTTGCCGAACAGGTTACGTATTGCATATGAGAATGTATGATCGTTAAGTGTATCTTCAGTACGTCCGTCTCTGAAGTTAATTCGTGCTGATTCGCATTCATTGAGTTTAATGCGTCAGCGTTTTGTCCATGAATTAGCTCTATTCAATGCCCCCTTGGAGAATTTCGGAAGCATATTGTCCAGTTTTCCCAACAGCCAAAACATTTTTTTCCTATTGCATCCTATTCCATAATAAGTACTCAAAACACTAATCTAAGGTGCACATGCCAGTTAGTAGTTTGTCATTATGTATGATGTTATTATGAGTTTTGTATTAGAAGAAATCGTGTTAGGTTTGTGCCCTAATGCCAGACTTCGTCGAAAGCTTGGGCAACCTCCAGTGGCTTATTTGATAGTGCTAATAATGGTCTTACAAGTACCAATACTTTTTGTTTCATAGGAAAAGACCTCACTAATACTATAGGTGATAAACAAGCAAAAAACTACATAAGTACAAGTCATACAGTTGGAGTGGTACCGGGAATCAAACACATTTGTTGTTTCAAGTAACCATTATTAGTAAGCAAAAGGCGGAATCAGAGATCCATCTATTTATTCCACAAACGAAGAAAACGGGCCATTTATAACTTCTATTTGGCCATGCAACAATTGTGTGACCGAGCATTGACTGCATTCACCACAGGTTTTACATCTCTACAAACGGTGACACTATTTGTACCATGTACGTCATCTACTGGGAGGAGCCACTACTTTCCATATCAATGTAATGTGACATGCCGAAAGTACTGCCCTTTTTTCTTATTTGGTTTTGTATCAGTGGGCCTATCTCTAACAATAGCAACTCAAGTCTGTACGACGACATTCTGAACCGTTCTTTAAATTCAAAACACTTGTAAAGTAAAATTGACCCATGTTCTGTAGGTTTTCCGACGTCTTGTCACATTTTGTCGAACCGCAGTCATTAATTTGTTCATCAGCCCTACTGAAAAAAAAATCATCTAGAACTCTAAAACATGCAGAAGCAAAAGAACACTAGGAAGGTTGAAGGATATTTTGACAGTACAGGCGATCTTTTATTAATAACACAAAGGCAGATATTTTACAAAAATGTTAGGTCTCGTGGTCCGCTTGGCCAAATAAATTCTTTTCAATTAATTAATCTTTAATTAAGGTTTTGGTTGAGATAAAAAATTTAGTGTCACAAGCGGGATTCGAACCCACGACCTTCGGCTCTACCCCTTGAGCGAGCTATCGTGACTTCGATCCACTTGGACACTTAACTTCACACCTCAACCCACAACCTTTTAAATTTTCCCTCCTTTTTGCAATTTTTCAAATGTGTCGTCAGGATTTGGAAAATGGCAAAAAGAAGGGAAAATTCGAAAGGTAGATTGAGATGGGAAGTTGGTGTCTGAGTGGATCGAAGTTACGATAGGCCAAGTGTTAGAACAGCGGCGTATTCAGCCGAAGGTCGTAGGTTCGAATCCCCCGGTTGTGACAGAATTTTTTTAACTCAACCATAACCTTAATTTAAGATTAATCAATCGAAAAGATTATTACTGACCGTTTATGAAACGATATTCCGTGCATTTTAAGCAATTTTTTTGAAATTTCGACTTTACAATTTCTATAAAGTATTTTCGTTTTTTTTCTTTTTTTAATGAAACAAAATTGTACAAATAACAAGTTACTACAATTATCCTATTAATTTGCAACTGATTATGAAAACTGGCCACAGTTTGTATAATAAATTTGTGACGTCTGAAGAATCATTAAATTAGCATATACCTCTTATTTTTCCTCTCCATTGGTGGTGGGGGGGATTCGAATCTGAACAGAAATTAGTGTTGAATATGTAAAAATAAAAGAGCCTGAACAAAAATTAGTGTTGAATAAAGTTTATGAGGAATAAACTTCAAAACAAAGCGGTAACACTTTTTAAATTGTGTAATGTACTTTACTGATGCAACAGTTCACGTATTATATGAAATAAAAGTGAAAGAAATTAATTTATTTTTCAAAACCGTAACCAAATTATTGTTTCAATTTGCCCTTCAATTGAAAGGGGGAAAATCATGTTTAAACTATTACGTCGGACGGAAATCGTTAACCGAGGATCTTCGTCTGTAGGTACAATTGATCTCGTGGAAGAATCGTCTTTAGTGTGATCCTTGCACAAAAAGAGACATTTCATTACCATTCTGCTTTGAAAAAAACAAACAACTAGCAATTGAGTGATCATAAAGCACGTGACGTGTGCGAAAATAATCGCAATCCGTTATGAATCATTAAATTTGCAAAGGCCGACTAATTGTCCTGATACTGAGTGAACAATAAACCGAAACGCAACTAATATCCAGACAAACGAGAGAACGACTAACATTTTAGCAGCTTTATGACCCCAAAACCTATTTCCTTATATAGGACACCCATTCACCCATCACCCTGCGCAGGTACCCTTTTCCTACACTTTTTGGGAAACTACTGGTCTGCCGATCTATCCTGGAGGATCAGGTGAGGGTTTTAACTTTCTTCTTCTTCTATAAGAACATATCGCAACAAATCAGAATTAATTATTCTACTTGTATCATCTTCCTTATTTTAATTTACCATTTAACATAAGCTTTTTGGCCATCGGGCCGTAGGAAGGGTAAGCGGATAGATAGTAGATTATAACTAAATAACAAATAATTATTTAGAGATCGTGAGATGTGGTCTATCTCTAAGTAATCATTATTTAACTTTCACTGAATATTACATACACACACCTAAATAAAAAAGTTAGTCAGTAAAAGAAACCGAACAAGAAAAATCAGGTACACAGAAAAACACACTCGAGGAGAAAATTATGAAAAAATGTCCAGTAATATTTCTAGGGTCTATTTCATAATGAAATATACATTAATACTATTAGTTTAGTAGCTTGTACTTTGTACAATTTTGTTTTATAATAAAAAACACACACAAGTACAATATACAAGTTGAAAAGTCGAAAGTACAAGACAAATTGTTTAGAATACAAGGAATTCCGGTTCATAAACTATTGACTATTAATAAAACTATTAAACTAATAATAACTAGTAATACAAGTCTCAGATCGCCTATATTATCAAAATGTTAGGGTAAATTTTAAATTACTTTTGCTCCTGCATATCTTTACAATTCTAGAGGATTTTCTTTTCAGTAGGGATATAGAACAAATTAATGACTACGGCTCGACAAAATGTTACTAAAAAAACCTATAGAATATGGATGAACTTTGGAAATATTTTTGAATTTACAGAACGGTTCAGAATGTCATCGTACAGACAAATGGAGATAGGATAATAGACATTAGAAAACCTTACAAGAAATGTGCCAGCACAGTACTTGTATAATTTCTCTAATTGTGTGGTGATTAGAGACCATTAGTCGATGAGTGGGCACTCTCAACCCGACACGCAAGAATGACACACGCAGGAAAACAAACTTCGAGCCTGAAGATGATCTCAATAAAGATCGAAACGTCGGCACGATAAAGATTATGTTTTTCTGAAACCTACATCACGCCAGACCGCATCTCACGATTTCCGAACAATCATTTTATCTAAAACTATTTTAACAGGGATTATGAAATAGTCCCCTGACATAAATTATTAAAGGCTTTAATACACTCGATCACCGCGAAGTGGAAACCAGAAAGAAGAACCCTGGAACATTTCTTGAGAAATTAGACACCGTACGTGGTCTAATTTCTCCCAGTGGTTAATGGGAAAAGCGAACAATCAAGGGCAGGAACGGAATTTCTCACATTTCCTCGGAGCTTTCGTCCTCCGGAAAGATATTTTATAAAAAATCTCCACAATTCTGATATAATATTCGAGGAATTCCAATAACCCGTTGAATTCGAATAAAATCTACAATATTCAGAGCTATACATCAAAAGATTTAAGTCAAAGTCTTTTTTCTTTTTTTTTTTCTTTCGTGAAACATGTTTAACCAGTTTAAATGTACTCACTTACAAATGGGAACGAACATTAATAAATTTGCCTTTTGAATAACTAAAGAAAGATATTCATGCTGAACATAATGGCTTAGACGTGTGGATTTGCACGTTCCGATCCGTGAATGCAAATAGTTTGGCTTTTTTTTAGTGTTCTTTTTTTTCTATCATAAACACGAAAGCGGACCTTTTTTTGTAACTTTTACAAGCTTGTAATCAAGTCGAAATCCATTTGTAAAAACGAAATGCTTGTTCACTTCCTTTATTGATACTTAAACATGTTCTATTTCAATTCTCAACATAACAATAAAATCTGATCGTTGTAATTATATATTAAGAAAACATAGAAACATATTCATTTTCGTGGCACTACTCTAAATTCATGTCACATCAATTGAACAAAGCTATGCACGGTGAAGACACAATCAGAGGAGAACGTGTTTGGCAAGTACGCCTCTGCGAAAACACTTTCAGCTTTTTTCCACGGTTGGAGAAACTACCGCGCTTTAAATCGGACTGACCAAATAAATCAACGGTTCGAGTTAATTGCTCTTGCAAAACTGATAGTAAAATCGAATAATCAAAGATCAAATTAAATTTAGAAAGTAGGAGTATTGCATATTTGCCAAGAAGAAATTAATTGTATCTGTAGTTTGGTCTTTTTCCATCATCCTGTCACACTGGTGGAGTCATCGTATTGTTAGTATTTAACCTGCGCGTCTGCCTCGACCCTGCTTATAACCTAGATGGCGTAATGCCGAAACGAGGCGAAACTAGTCTCAAAGATAAAAAAAGTATCTAACAATATCTGGATGGTAAACAAATTCAATTGTTAAAGTTAAACTTGCTCCCTATTTTAAGGTCATCATCAGATTCTAATCTTAAATATGTCTAGAAATTGACGTAATTTCAAATTGCTTTGAAAACCGACTCCATCCTACCGTTATAGGGGCTTTGATTAACTCTACGATGGCCTTAAATAGGCTGAAAACTTGGCAGTAAAAATTGAATTGGCTTTTTCATCAATACCATACAGTAATCCAGATTATTCATGAGTAACAAAAGTAGTCCATAATTTACTAAAATAATCTGGCAGACTAGGATGATTAGAAACGACCAAGCTATAGATTCTTAAAGAGGGAGGGAGGCGATGCGGAAAGCAGGCGATAGTTTGCCAGCCGAATGTAGATGTGGAGCTGGCAACGAATCACTCTCCCATGTGCTGCCCACATGCCCATCGAGTAAACAAAATATAATTAAAAGGCACGACGAATACGTCGGGTCCCTTGCGGCCTCTGTGATTCCGGGTACCAAGTCAGCGACGAGCTCCTCTTAAGGACTGACTGATGGGCAACGCTCCGACCGGACATAGTCGCCGCTAATCAAGGATGAAGTACATGTGCTACATCTTGCAGTGGCATGTGAAACGGCGAGTACATGGTTCTTCGTGACGTGGTCTGAGAGCGGTGGCCTGAAGCTGTATTTTGTGGCCGAAGGGATAGTGATTGATACCTCGGAGTATCAACTCCCCGGGGGTGCTCCTCACCATTACTGATCGCTCTGCATTCTTCTCTATTGCGTGCAGTCTATGGACAGGGACAGTTGCTTTATGCTACCTAGACGTAACCACCCATGAATTGCCCAGATTGATTCCGGACCGAGACTGCCTCGATCAGGCAGGACCATGAGGTGGCATTGAAGTTATCTATCCGACGCTGGAGAGAAGACTGGACAGCGAAGATCCTTCACAAGACACCACCGACGGCGAGGAAGTTTCCCAGTAATAGTTTCTTTTTGGAAGAAAAAGTCAATTAGCCAAAAGCTGGTGTTTATTTATTTGGTCTGTCAAGGTTATACGTAAGCAGGGTGAGACAAGACATCAAGTTCTTTCATTTATGCTGATTTTCCCCTTTTGATTTGACTTGAGTGTGGAAATAAGAAAAACCCACCACCATGGAAGAGATCGCGAATCGCCGAAACGCGTTTGACAGCCCTTCATAAAGCCTGGACAGACAAGGATGTCTTCAAGGAGAAATCATTAGTTGTTTTTACCTTTTTCGATTGGGTATAAACGGGTGAAAAGGCGAAAGTTCAACATTTTTCTCTGTAACAAAAGTTTCTAGTGTATCTACGTTTATTTTTCTTTTTTAAATCTACTACTTCAAACGAGGGAGATTTTTCATTAGGCAAGATTTTTTTGCCTTTGGTTCACATCACACGGGTGAATGAACTCATTCACGAAGAATTATTTACGAGTAGGAAAAAAAAAAATAACTAAAGACAGACCTCCCAGGACTATTATCGATATCTATCAAATGTTCAAAGAACTCAATTTTTTGACCCACCCCGTGGCGCGGTCTGTCCTCGCGCTAGACGACGACGAACTGGAAAATGTCCAAAAGACTTATTATTAAACCCTGGCCGTTTACCATTTACCAGTAAGGACACAAAACTGTATGTGGTATGCGACCTTTAATATGTCTCACTAATTCCGAAAATGAAACGGTTTAATCTAGAAGAGAAAAAGGTAAGGAAGAAACTCCGGTCGGCAGGTCCACAATCGCAAGCCCTTAAATAACGAATAGTGAGATTCGTCATCACTTGCTTATACTTTTCTTTTCCATTCATTATATATATACTTGAGCAATAAATTTGCTTTAAATATAAATACTGTCTGTTTGTTTCAATTATTTCAACGTCTTAAAAAGTCCAATTTTTGTCTTGATGAAATGTTTTTTAAATAATTTATAAGCCTCTGATATGCTCTCAATTTTCAATCTCTTTTCCCATCATTTTACGTTTATGAATATAAATCCTCATACTATTGAAGAAGTATTAAAGAACCTCTCGTCTCTATTGTTGAACTTAAGAAGCAGCACTGGATGGCATCCATAATAAACTATTCAAATGCTCCAAACTTTCTACTGTTCCAATTTTAGTTTCACTTGTTAATAAATCCTTATCTATGGGAATTTTTCTTTATGTACTTAAAGGTAGTTATAATGTTCCGGTTTTTAAGAGTGGTGAAAAAGTATGATTTGTAATTGTAGACTTATTTTGAACACAACCTGCTGTAAAGTTTTTGAAAGTATCATATTCACTTCCTTAAATTCAGTGTTTAAAAACGTGATTATTCCTTATCTATATGATTTTCATTCGCAAAGATCCACATTAACCATCTTAATTATGTTTCAAAATTTAGTCTTTTTCCAAAGTAGTACAAGTTTATTGTATTTACACTGACTTTTCAAAAATTTTTGATAGTCCATTACATTTCGTGGTCCGATTGACCAAATAACTTCTTTGAATTAATGAAACGTTTGTAAGGTGTTGGTTGAGATAAAAAAAAAGTGCCACGAGCGGGATTCGAACCCACGACTTTCGGCTAATTACGCCGCTGCTCTACTCCTTGAGCTATCGTGACTCGTGATCTCAACCTACCTTGCGGATTTTCCCTCCTTTTTGTCATTTTTCAAATCCTGATTACACGACATTTGTATTGTTTGATTGCGATGATCGTACGATTCTATTAAAGAAATTTAAAAAATTAGGCATACATGGTAATTTATTAGGTTAGTTTGCAACATCTTTAGAAGGTCGAATGCTGAAAGTAAAAAAATCGGTATTGTCGCGTTCTAACAACTTCTGGAGTTTCTCAAGGGTCGCACTTAGGGCTTATTCTTTATAAAATCTGTGTATCTATATAATAAATATATCTGATTCTCTTTCATTAGACCTTACTTTTTGAAGATGATTTTAAAATATTACTTAAAAATAATTGGTGTTCAACTAATATATCCTTTTAAATTCTGGCAAATGTTTAGTTATGACCTTCCATTAAACAAAATAACCTATCAAATTTGTCTACGCCGAATCAGACTCGCTCCTAATTAGACGTGAAATTGTTATAGATCTTGACATCATTATTGGCAGTCGGGCAAACTTTCACAAACACATTAATGAAACTATTGCTAAGGCAAATAAAACTTTAGGGTTTACGTCATACTAAAAAATTCCATGATCCCGATACACTTCCGTTTTAAAACTTTATACTCTTCCACTGTACACCATATTCAACGTAAATGTCGGCTCTAAAATTGTTCTGCACAGAAGGAATTTCTTTGATTGTATTGTATAAATTATTACAATCCTTAACTGATTGCTCATTACTGCTCAACGGAATTAACTTTCATGTTTCATCTTATCATTCCGGACGTCCAATAACATTTAAAATTCTCCATCGATTGTCATTGAACTAATTATGCCAAATTCAGTTTTATACCAAGAACAACAAATTTGTTAAACTCGTTCGAAAATATAGATATATTTAATGTCATTTTAAGCAAATTTTATTATTAGAAAATTAAATATTGCATCATTGATATAATTAATGTTGAATTTGATTATAATTAATAATTGATTTACTATACCTATTTTAAATTGTTTCAGTTCATTCTCAGTTTTTGTTATTATTATAAATAATAATTTATGTACATTTATAATGTTAATACTTTTATTGTATACATTTGCCATAGGGAAACCGTAAATAAATAAATTACTGATTTATTATATGAAACAAACAGCATTTTAATAGTTACGGTTTTTATACCCTTCAGCATCATATATATTTTTTTAAATTAATTGCGATGACAGTTATCAGAGTTTTATAGAAATAAAAAAAATATTTGAGCCACGTATAATCACCCTTCCAACAAGTTATTTAAAATTTATGACAAAAATCTTGTCAAACACGAGCACTGTCAAAAACTGCAAATTAGTTATTTGACTTACTACGTTCAACGTTTGGCTGCGTTGTTCTTTAATTAAATTGGAAAATTTTCTATAGTTTTTTATGTAAAATGTATGTATGTAATTATTTTATTTGCCAAAGGATGCATTATTTAAACCACCTTAGGGTTTGGAATACCCATTGACTTTTATAAAAAATTGAACAACTACAAATAGGTAATGATAATTTTACCAAAAATGATATATGTTAATAATGTTGTGTCATTGTCAAACATACTCGTACGAAATTACTGTCTAATAAAAATATAGTAAGTTTTAACGGTTTGTTTTTGTTCAAATTGAATTTCAAAAATTATAGTTAAAATGGTGTTAAAACCCGATTTCCTCTTCGTCGAGCAGCGATTTTAAATTTACGAACAGGGTTATAGTGGCATTTTTGCTCTAATTAATCTTTTAAAAATAATAATGACGTTCGAGTAATTTGGTTCAAACTTGTGGCGAAGAGATGCCAATTGGCAGTCGTTCTAGGAAGGGTTTTTGCTCTCCGAGACACTGGAGTTCAAACGTTTTCTCGCTTTACCAAAACCATAACCAGCAGTTTGATTAGGATCGGCTCAATTACGTGTGTTTTATAGCTTTTTTGATGTGTTCCCTGTAAACTAGGAATTCGTCGTGACTGGCTGTTGGGGTTGTCAGACTGAGCCTTCTTAAGTTCGCCATTCAAACGTAGTTCTATCAAAAACTACCACTTTCCATTATTGATGCAAGGTTTCTGTTCGATTTAATCAAACACCAGTTATTAACGTGGTTAAATAATGCAATGAAGGAGGATTTTGTAAAAAAAAAAAGAAATTCAGGCTAATCACATTTCTCCAGCCATTACAGATCACACCACTAGAATTATTAGACATATGAACACACAGGCATTTATTGACAATATTTTCAAACATTATTACACAAATACAACCATTAAAAAGAGATCACATGTTTTCGAACGTCTTAGTTCGTTATGTCTATCAAACGCTTTTTTGTGCACTTCCATATTGCAAGTGGTGGGTTTTTCATATATTCCCTACGATAGACCGACTGGCAAAACCAGCAAGACGAATCGGACTGGATGATAGTTAACATTCAGACCTTGAGATATCTTACAAGAAGAATCTGCACTTTGGTCGTATAGACATCCGAGTCTGTTTCTATCTTCAAAAGCTGTTTCAATAGTATGACTTCTGAAATCATTAGGTTGGGTGAGGCAGGGACACAAGGCCAATCGGGGAATATGATAGCCAACATAAAAATTTATCGTTTGGTTGTTCCGACTGTCATGATCTGCCTCTCTAGCAGACGGGTTTTGGCATTTCGCCATCTTCCGAACATGCGGGCTTACAACATAAGAAGTTTTATGCCGTAATTCTTTTATTGCTATTTTTCAATAACCGAGGCTACACGGCTAGTTCAACTAACAAACAAAAACAAGCAAAACAAAGAAACGTACAAGGAAAGAGGGAACATTTTGAAAGGAATCGACAATATAAACGCCTCGACAGGAAAACACCTTCCCAAAATTAGTAAGCATTGCAAAATGTTCACGCCTTCGGCTTGTTTACGAACGTTAATGGGGATTATCAAGTTGTAAAAAACAAGAAAAAACCCCCATCTCCATGGTCTACGATGCGACCTTCCTTCCTGTGTCAACCTCGCCATTTACACTAAACTATCAACGTTTGTTTGTAGCTTCCGTTCGTTATATTATGATTAACACAAAAAAAATGCCAGTCTATCATTCTACATCCTTCTTTTTTTTGACAGATCGGGCTAAAAAAGCAATCAATTATAATGAATCTTAACAGATAAAAGCTTAATAATTCATTAGGTATTATTCTATACAAACCTTCGTCAGTCAGTTTTGTAAATTCAATTACGCTTCCTTTTGTTTTAAACCAATAGTAAGTGCAAATTACTTTTAACGTCGGACATTTTTACGGATCTTTTGCAAGTTTTTCCTCACCGTTTATAGGCCTTATCAATAAAAATTCCGACTGTACGTAAACTTTGAGTTTGATGATAAAATAATGGCGAAACGTCTTTTTATTGTGGGCGTTGGAACTGGGGAAAGGAAGATCTATGAGGGGTATATTGTGAATGTATAATAATATTAATAATAATAATGATAATTACAGCAATAGTCTGCTTGATTTTTGATGTATATATATCAGTATCAAATTCAATTTAAAAATAAAATAAAAAATATAAATTAACAACCATATTCGTGACTCTTTTCAGGCTTGAAAATCGCTTTTTGAATCCTTCGTTTTTATTTTATTAAATACTTTATGTAACAGTAATCTATTCGCAGACCACACAATCAACTAAAGATATTTTCATTTGTTTTGTACTTAATAATGCATGAAAATAAATTAATAATTTGCTCTGATAGAATTTAATTTATCTTATATCTAGTTTGGTTTATCATTATCAATTTTTATTATTATCATAACATTTTATTAAAATGTGCTACTAAGTTTTAACGATGTGATTTGGATTTTATAACATTTTCCTCTGACAAAATATCATAAACTGTTTTGTAGGATTCTGCTGTATTTTCGCTGATAATTTAAAACATCAGGAAATCTGGTCATTTTCTGCCCTGTTGTAATGTGTAACTGTTTAAAAAATTTAACATTCAATCGTTTGACAGTTTTCCATCATCTTGATAAGGCTGTTCGTTTTGATGTCAGGCCCGTTTCAGAGTTTGCGTGTGTCTCCCTTCATATACCTTAACGGTACGCACTGAAGATGACGAAATGCCGAAAAGTCTTAATGACGCAGCAAGGCGGACTATGACGATCGGAAATGACTGAACTTCTTACTCTTATATTAACTGACGACTAATCGAAACCAGATATTTTTTTAAATTCCAAAATGGACCTATTTATTTTCGCGAACAGTGTTTAATTTTCAAATGTACTACTATTTTGACAGTTGTAACAGTTTTTAATTATTCGATCTACCTTGCTGTTGTTAGTTAAACCCGTTCCGGTGATGGTGGTGAGGAAACTACCTAAGGACTGCAGTCTTCTGGCCTATTGTACCTCCGTAGTTCCTTAGTTCAGTACATAGACCAGGTCTTTGACTGTTACTGCTACATTTTCATTCCCTAGGTATTTTTCTGTATGTTGGGTTAACCTCTCCATTTAGCCGTTGCTTCGCATCCGAAGATGATATGAGTGGCTGTTTCTTCCTCCTCATTGCATAATCTGCACGTGGGATCATCGTTATATATGGCCATGATATGTAGATATTTTCTCAGATGTCATGACTGGTTAGTAGTCATACCACTCCTCTGAGTCTACCCCTCTCCAATTGCAGCAGTGTGTGCCAGACTTGGTGAGGGTTTTTTTTTTAAATTTGGATCTGCATTCTGTATTTGTTTTTGTTGTCCCAGGTATAGGTTCGGGGCTTATGTATGACCTTGAAGATCCTCCTCTGGCCAATGTTTCTGCTTTTTCGTTACCAGTAATTCCTTTTCGCCCTGGCACCCAAGATATCATGAGGTTGTTGTGCCTCCCCAGGTTTTGGAGATTTTGGATGCATTCACTGACTAATTTTGTTCTGATTTTTATACATGCTAATGCTTTTTTTGTTGCTTGGCTGCCAGATGATGGAATGTATTTCTGCTTGCAAGACGAAATGTACTCCCCTATGTACAACAGACGTCCGATCCGGTTCCTTCGTTTGTTTTGGACACATCTGTTTAATATATCACTGTAGCTGATACTCTCTTGAGTCCTTCATCTCCCTTATAATCAGTCCGTTGAGACTGTATAGGATGTTGTAAAAAATGTTTCCGGGTTCATATAGTCAGTCCCCATACGCGTTCCTGTATATATAGTATCGATATCTTCAGTGTGGATTTGTAGATTTGTTATTGGGGTAATTGCCCCTCCCTCCTTACAGCCTTAATGCACTGCACTGAGATGGCGTAATCCCAAACAAGTCTCACAGAAGTACTAACTAAATTGCAGATTGTTAAGATAATCAGCTACTATTATCAAGTTTTTAAATTATATAACTGTGTAGTATAACGCATATATTAGTGTTTTCGTTTCGCAATGTACACTTTCCTCCATGTTCTAACGTAGTAATATTATCTTTCCAATGATTTTTGTTTTATGACTTTCCCTCAGGTTTTTCCTTCTTAAGAAAATTAATCTTTGCTGTTATTTCGTAGTGGAAAGTGAAAGATAAAACAGATAGCTGTTTTCTCTAATAAGAGCAGAGTTGTTTGAGTTTTCGGAGTTGTTGATACACCCTTATTCCGAACATGGCACTTAGGCCAAACGGAATTGGGGTAAAGCTAACTGGTTTAGAAGACCAATATAATAGAAATATCATAAGGATTTCACGAAAGGAGGGGATACACGTTTGCCGATAAGCCCGTAAATCCACGTGTCTTTGCCGTGTTTTGCCTTTGTCGGCGGACCCGGTCGGAAAACATTTCCTGAAGGATGCGAAGCTGAACGTTGTCGACATTGACCCCCTTGGGAAGCCGCGGCCAGGCCTCTTTCCAGTCATGCTATCGTATTTTGTCTGGATTTGAAAGTTACCAAGAACTGACTAATAGTGAACAACAGGAAAACATGCAAAAATTGCTTCCGCCTGACAATTAAATAAATTATGAGTTTTCCTCTTGCGGTCTACGGGGTGATAAACCTACCGTTCCGGTCTGCCTAGACTCGCTGATTTTTGTTGGTTCGACATTTCTTCATTATCACCTATACCCTGACGATGAGAAAATGCCGAAACGTGTCTGATCCAATAAAAATCGGCGAATATTGCAGACCAGAATGATAGGGATCAAACAATAAAAATCTTATGGTTTTTATAAAATGCACATAACAACATTGATTCAAAATACTGATTTTTTGCATATAAACGACCAGAGACTAGTTAGTTGTTGTTTTGCGTGTAATTGTTCTGTCAAATTGTAAGGACTATGTTATAATTTTTTTTTCATTAAAACATTTTTTATTCAATACACTCAAAAATCCCCCCATTTGTATATTATTTGTGTGAAAAATTGTATGGAATTTTTAATTTTTTTACAACTTATTTTTTTATACGTGCATGTTCACTTCTCTTTAAGCATCGATTAAATGTGTTCAAATGTAGATGGATTAGCCTAAAATTAAGTAGTTGATTCAGACCTACTAGTTCCGGCCGTCTACAGCCATAAAATTAGAAAAAATACAGGTTGTTTAAACGAATAGACCTCGGTTCAGATAAAGAATTTAACTGGATAGTCCTAATAATACAAACTTCCTTTTTCTTCGGTTGGATGTTCGAATAACAAACATTCGTGCGGAAGTTTTAGACGAGTTCAAAAGTTCGCCTTCCGAAAACAACGAAAATATCTTTTTACTAATTAAACCGACTTTACGAAGAGGAAAAGATTCGATTAAGTAAAAGGCTTATTTTGGCTGTTTATCCAGGTCGTGTTCTGGTGCCGACGACAGCGTTCTCTTTCACCATTTTTAGATCAGGCAGGCTTTGTTTCCTAGAAATTTCAAAAATAGAAATCAAATTTAATCGTTTGTATTTCCAGACGTCTTGGCCCGTTTATTAATAGATTTTTCACCATTTACAGATTCTTGACATGATGGCCACCATAAAGGAGCAATCAAACAAATTGACGAACAGGACAACAACTTCGCTCTGTCCTGACATTTCACCTTCTTCTTCCCATTTTTTCGAAGTGAGTTAATTTTCTTTATTTTTCAGGTCATTCACTGGCCAGAGACAATAGTCTTTTTTTAAATAATTTCAAATTTCATTTTATAAATTGTCAATGTTCATTCCCCTTCATTCCCCCTCGAAGTTTGAGATTTATTTTTATCTATTAAAAATTGGTATTTTTTTAAGTATTATAATTTCCCTGACAAGAATAATGAATTTAATAATAAAATAGCCCATTGTCATAATATCTATAGTAAAATATTAACAACACTCAAAGACCAAAAACCAGACACACTTATTTTGTCTTTTATTTCAAATTATATGCATTTTCATCTAGTTTAATGTAAGTCAAATTAAACAAGACCAGAAATTCACGAGTAATTTTAATAAAAATTATATAATTATGATAGTTTGAAACAAAATTCTCCATAACACAGAAAAACTTTTATTAATGGAAGAAATTTAATTACAGTTTATTACTTGGTTTTGCGCTTAATAATGCATTAAGAGTAAAACCAGGTAATAAATTGTTAATTTAAATTTTAACCTATTATTAAACTTGTTTCTGGTGTTTTGGTGAATTTTTTTTCAAATCATTGTAATAATTTTTTTTTTATTAAACTCTTCGATTTCTGAGCTTCTTTATTTGGTTTACAATGTTATTATTACAATAATATAGCAAATATTTTTGCTTTGTTTTTGAGAATATGATGAGGAGCTGGTATTGTAATACGCAGAAACAAATTATCTTCTTTCCACTTCCTGATGATAATTTGCTGAAACTGTTATTTTAGTGTAATCCATTTTTAGATAATAAAAATACTTCCTTTAACTAGTGTCAGGTTCTCAGAAACTGATTAATAACCATCGGAGCAAAAGATGTCTGTGCAATCCAAAATCACAATCTTGAAAAAAAAATTTAAACGTTATGGAAAAATTAAGCAATTAGTTCTTTCCTCTAAATGTGGAAAGAACTCTAGAAAGCAGTGTTAAATCATTTCAGGAAAATAACTCAATTTGGGCAAAAGGAAGAACATTTGTTAAAATAATCTTCTTTCAATCTATCAAAAATTACACTATCATTAATTCCTAGCAAGTGTAGTTATTTTTACCTGGGTTTAGTCACATTTCATTTGTCTTTATTCTTTATAATCATTGTGTCTATTTTTGGACAGTAACAAACTTCTTTTGTTCTAATTTTAAATAGCAGTTTTTCCAGTTAAACCCTTTATTTATACTTACCCTGTTAGTTTAGCCTAGTGTTTCTTTTGTAGCCGAAATAAGGTGAAATATAATTAAAAAGAAATGTCATAATTTTGATTTTATAAAAAAAAATAAAAAATACCTCTGTATAACTACGGATTAAAACACTCATAACTTTGAATTATCATTATTAGCAAGTCCAGTACCAAAATTGTTTCCAAATATTATAGGTTTTTTATATCGGAAGGATTAAAGTTTCCCATAAGAAAGTCCCAGATACATTCATTGATGATGCATTGGACAAATTTGATACTTTGGAAAGACTGAAAAAGGAGAAAAATGAAACTCATTCGTTAAATGTAAGTTGAAAGAAACAAACATAACTTGTAAACTGTTTTTACACATGAAATAAATTTTAGAATAATGATGATACTGTGCTTAATGGCGTTGACTTGAAAAAAGGAGGTGCTTACTGTTCATCCGACGGCCAGGCTGAATCCACATGTGACACGCAACCGTACGTATCTAATCAGGAAATTTTCATGTCTTAAGTGGAACTTTCAATTCAAACTTGTTTCTAGTATTGAGGGAACAAGAAAAAGGTCTGGTTCTGTCGGCAGCACACTGATAAAAAAGCATGATCTATTTGTAAGTTCATTCGTTAAATATGTATAAAATTATTATTTTAAAAAACAGCTCGATTTGAAAATTCAGTTCCCTTAAATTGCCTTTGAATATTCTTGTTTAGAATAAAGATAATGGCATAATTCAACCAGAACAAAACAGGACAATGGTCTTTCATGTAGGAAGGACTGATTTGCGACTCATAAGCCCTGACAGAAAGCAAGTCTTGCTCCACAAATATTTAAAAGAGATTACTTGTTCCGTTCAGGTAAATTTAAACCTAAAAATAAATTTTCAAATGAGTTCATTTTGTATTAAATCAAACTTTTATGTGAAAGGGTATGAAACATCCTTCATATTTGGCTTTTATTTGTAAAGAAGTGACAACAGAGCCGGTGACTTATATAGCATATGTATTCAAGTGCCAATCCCCAGGTGTTGCTGAAGATCTGGTTACAGGTAATATTTAAAACTATATATTTGTATTTCTTCAAAACTGTACCTAACACAATTTCAGCGATAAGCCAGGCATCGGTGAATGATAAAAAATCCAATATTGCTTCATGCGAGCACTGCCCTATGGTCTGGTACCACAAACTTTGCTCTGAACTCGAAGGTTTGAACGAAAAGGCTATGGAAGATGTGCTGAATCGAAGGCTCAACTTGCTTCCGGAAGCGGAACACGCCATAGTCCAGATGAAGCTAAGCGGTGTCGAGCCTCCCCAAGGGGGTGGCGCCAAAGAGCATATCGAACTCATCATGATGCTTCTCAGAGCCCACTGCGAAAGTAAACAATCTCGCCACATACACGACACTATTGAAAATAGGTAACATTAAAAATTAAAAAAAAAAAAAAATCCAGTTTGAATCGATACTATTTTATTTTTTCTACCTTAGACATGAATTCTTAACTCATTTTTCTGGAGGTGCAATATTCCTGAAAGCAAAACGATCTCTCACTAGCTCTTTTGATCAACTGCTAAAAAGGAGAGGCAGCAAAGATGAACTTGGACCAGTCCTAAGCATGTCTACCAATAATATATCCAAGGTGATATTCTTTATATATATATTATAAGAATAATAAATAAAAAAGAATAAAATATAAATTAATATAATTGGTTGATGTTATATGTTACATAAGTAATATAAATGAATCACTGATTGCAGAAAGGGCATGGGTCACAATTTGTAAATTTTACGGGAGACCAAAAAAACTTCTCTAATTTCAAATTTCAAGTATAATAAGATTAATTTATGGATTTTCTGTTTGTTATTATATAGTTCAATGTTATTCTACATGAACCAACCGAAACTGATATTTATTTCAGTAATAATTTAAATTAGCGTGCAAAAACCAATTTCTGGGAATTGATGACTCATGTCCTTTCTGCAATCAGCGATTCAAATAGTTGTCATGAAAATAATTCAGTTGAATCTAAGAGGCATCTAGCGAAAATTCAACAACTTCAACATGTGATTGTAAGCATGAAATATTTGATAAATGCCATTCAGGAAATGAAACTGAATCCAAAATCATTAAAAGAGGTAGTTTCAAACTAATATGAAAAATTATAAAAAGGGCAGAATTGCTTGCAGAGGAGTTCGCTTACTAATCAAAAACAGTAATCTTTTCTTAAATTAATAATACTTGAAAAAACTTCTTCAGCCTTACTTCATCCATGGGGAATTCAACATTCCTAGTCCCATTTTAGTCAAATTTCATACAATGCAATGTAAATAATCTAAATGGTAGATCCCCAGCCCACCTTTGCGAGAGATCCAATCCAAGACTCCATCCTACACTGCTGTAAAACTGTGAGTCTAAACATTCCCTTTTGTCATCCAAAGCTTTAATTTAACCTATTAAAATTCTTAATTTGGAAGGCCAATTGTATGCGAAACACAAAAACATTTTAAGTTATAAAATTTATTCCTGTTCTCTAATTAGAATTTTGAATTTTTGTTATATAATTTAAACATTTCCCATGGGAATAATAATAACAATGGAGTATGGGCTCTTTTTATAGTAATAATAATATCACTCACTTTCTAATTATAATATCCCACACCCTATATTTCATTAAATAACGACAAAAGCTTTTCCTTCTGGAGATAAATTTTTAATCAAGGAGTATGTATTTCATTCAACACTTCCCATAGAAGGAGGATTCTTTTACCAAACTCAAAACAAGTTCCAGTTCAGCCAAAGTGAGGGTAGTGCTCCAAGCTTCTTCTTTAAAAAAAAAAAATAAATAAATAAATTATGTCTTTGTTCCTCCTTAATCTGCCTGAAACAATCGGATACCAGCTGGAATTAGAAATAGATTCAAAACGGCGAGCAATATGCTCAGCAATTTGAAACGGTTCTGTCATGACCATGTCTTCTGCACAAAGTTATCATAAGTATCATAATTGGGGTTTTCTTTTGCCCAAAATTGCCCAATCTATATCTGAGGATTTCAAGCACGTGTTAAATTGGAAATGAAATATTTTATAAGATTTTGTCTGACTTCCTTTATTACTCTTCTTGACACTGGATTTATGAAACTTTGACAAAGTTTCAACAGTCGGAAACTTCCGCAACCATCTTAGAGCCTTTTTTTTACCCTACTGACAAGGTCACATTCCCTATTCAATCAAGGATCTCAGTTATGAAGTTTCTTGTTTCCTGTTTTTCGTATCACTTCAGAGGTGGCAGCTTTAATTTATTAACATGGCAATTTCTGTCTAGACACACAGATTAGGAAGGTGGGAAATTTGTGGATACTTATTCTGATCTGCCATATGGGTTGTTATTATTATTATTAATTATTTATTTTTAAAAATTAACTCTTCTACCCCTATTTTGGAAAGCCATTAGAAGAATTCGGTAAAAGAAAATTAGTTATTCAATATCCTATATCAAACAAAAAAACGGCCAATTAAATGAAGATAAGCAAGAATATCAGAAAACTTTGCCCCATGACTTCAATTGGCATCCTCCTCATCAAATCCCCCCTCAACTTTTCAATCACATAAAAATGTAATAGAACAGCCTCCATTGAACATAAGTAGCAGTTTAAATGAAACTATGGATATATCCTTTTAAAACTACAAATTTAAATGTGCCCTCCAGAAAAGATAAATAGAAATTTTCTATTTGTCCAGTTCCCCTCCTTACAGTCAAACGCAATAACCATCCCAATCCCAAAAAAAGACAAAAATCTTTATGATGTAAAGAATTATCGCCTTATATGTCTCAAGGTCCCTATTTAAATTGCTTGAAAAAAATGATTGGGAATCGACTGAACTGGTTTCTCGAAACTAAAGTACTGCTCCCCCAATAGCCACAGTACCACTGGGAGGGAGAAGCACTAGGGATTATATTGGTTTTTAAACGCCTACATTTCTGAGGCTTTTTCTGGAGGTAAAAAAGTTCTTGCAATATTCATTGATATATAAAGCGCTTTTGTGAGATGGCTAATCCTCGACAGTTTAAAAGAAGCAGAGATAGACAGCTTATGCTTACCTTTCTACAAAACTTCTTAGAGCACAGGAAATTTCAAGGTAGATGCGTTAACTCCTTGCCTGCTGAATACACCAAGAAAATGGTATACTCAAGGATGCTTAATGAATGCCTCACAATTCTGTATGGCACTAAATAATGGTATTAATTTTATAAGATACAAATATCACTTTGTTATTTCATAACGTGCAAAAAAACTAAATCGAGTCATCTCTACTCAAGAGGTTTGGCCATCTCACCTTCCAAACCGTTGCACACTTAGCATATAGAAATGCTAAGCATATCAAAAGAAGAGGCTCTCCTGCCTTGGTATAGAAGCCATTGACTGAGCTCAAGCAGAAAGCTCACAAAGCAAGTCTGAGGCCTGCATTATGTTAAATCATTTTTAGCACACACTCTGGTACATAAGCCGATTCGATTTTTAACCTCACGGTTGCTTTTATATAACTTGATTAGGGTCAGTCTGTCTCCCATATTACAGAACTCAGTTTTTATGAGGTTCAATGATTGGGTACATTTTGCTTTAACTGTCTTTAAGTGAGTTGCCAAATTATGGTTTCTTTCAAAATAGAGACCTGATATGTGTTTCCTACAATAAGTCCTCGCCATTTTAGACAATTTCCTTTTTGCAAAAAAGTTCAGCCTTTGTTTTGAAAGTAGGAGAGGTGACTCGATTTATAATTTTTTGCATGTTACGAAATAACAAAGTGATGTTTGCATCTTTAATAAAATTGATACTATTATTTATGGCTATACAGAATAGTGTGGCAGTCATTAAATATCCTTAGGGTTTGGTTCTTTGCAGACTCAAGATTGGAAATATAAGATTGATACATTGCCCAAGGAACCACTAACTATCTGTTTAGAATGTAATGAGGCGTTGTCAGTAAAACACATACTTACATGTTACTATACCACAGAAAGAATAGATTAGTCCCTGCATGATATAGCACCCTCATGTTTCTCTTTTTATTTAAAAAAAAAAGATAGTTCCTACTCACATTAAATTGTTTTCCAACAATCTGGATTTTGAGCCCTTAGCTCCTTGTCAGTTTGATTATTATTATTATTATCTTTAACCACTAATTTATAATTAATTTCTTACAGTATTAACCATTATAACATTTACTTGTGTTATAATTCCCGATTTTAACGCACTCAAATTGAGTGCCATTAAAAAACCAGCTTCTCATTGTAACATAGCATTGGTGGGGGGGGGTATCAGCGGGTTCGCTTTTGCATTTCATGTCAAGAGAAATCAACCTGACGATGAGCTAAGAGCTCGAAATCTGAATCGTTGGAAAACAACATAATGCGAGTATAAACCATCTTTTTAAAAAAAGGATAAAATTGGGATCGTTGGAGGAAGAGTCTGGGGATTTGTTTGTGGGCGTGGTGCGCCATTGAACTCGTGGTGTGGTCGGGGATGCTTGGCAGATCAGATGGGTGAGCAACTTAGACAGGTTTAGCCCCAGGTCTGTCAGGGGGATGTGGACTTTTCCATAATGGAATAAATGCAATATAAATTATTTTTATCCACATCTACAAATAGATGAGTGCTTACACATCTGTTCTGATTGTGGGACTGGCTGGGCTGTCTCTTGGGATGGTGTTGTCCTGGACTGGCCTTCATTTTCTTTCTCCGTATTCACCCACAATTAATTGGCCTTTTCAGACCGACCAAAGCTGGCCTCAACAATGTCAAAGTGTTGGCGCATGGCTTCAGCCTAAATGAAGCCCACCAAAGAGTCACCATAATCGTTTTTAATGAGTTGGGTGCTTAAGGCATATACATAAAAAAAAGCTGATTTGATCTCTGCCGATGTGAATCCTCATATATTATGAAAATGGATTTTTTTTATAAAGTCCTTAAATATTACATTTTTAAGGACTTACATTATTTTTTATTTTGTTTTAATATAAACATATGTTTAAAATGTAGGAATTATTTTATAATT
This sequence comes from Cimex hemipterus, assembly GCA_039619505.1. Taxonomy (NCBI): domain Eukaryota; kingdom Metazoa; phylum Arthropoda; class Insecta; order Hemiptera; family Cimicidae; genus Cimex; species Cimex hemipterus. Next base: position 3,997,523 of record CM077102.1, read on the forward strand.
ATGTAATCAAAACAAATCAATAAACATTTAATTTATTGTCAACATTGTTAAAAATTAATTATAAACTAGTCTTAAAACTATCCAATTCAAAAAGTGCAATTAAATATTATTAGATGTTCTAAGTTTCAATAAACTATACATGTACAAAGAAAAATCTAATTCAGTGAAGGGGGGAGCTGAGATTAAAAGTCAAATTAAAAGGCAGTATTTGTATTGTTAGTCATAATTGGTTGGTTTTGTCTTTTTGTTTTGGTGAAGCCGTTATGTAACAAAAACTCCTTGTCAACCTTGAATCATTGGCTCGCATGTCTAAACATCCAGTTGAATTACAGGTTCAGACGTGGTTTTATTAGCTACACAAATTATTTGAAACGACTCTTAAAAATATTCTCTAAGGATTGCGGCTTTGTTTTGTATTGTAATTTGACTTAATTCTAATGGAAATTGTCAAAATAATTAGATTCCAATGTATTTCAATGTGCTTCCAAAATTTTTTAACTGTGTGGTCTCACATTCAAAAAAATTTCTGTTTCGTTCAAAATCTTTGGTCAATATTCGCATTTTGCCTTTCTGGTTTTTTTTTAAATAAAAAGAGAATATTAAAATTAAAATTTCTTTGTAGGACTTAATTCACGAGTCATCACATTCCCTGAACGATTCGCCAGAAGATTCTATAACTGAAGAACCAGGAACACCTGGATCAATGATGAACTTGTTAGTATTTTTTTTCAAACATTTTCCAACAAAATAATTTGATCTATTTATCCTCATTTTCCATTCATAGATTTATGAAATTGGGCAACAGCCCAAAGACACCTTCGCAAGATTGGAAATCGAATGATTCAGAGAAACCGCCACCGCGGTCTTGGAGGCAGGCAATATTCAACACTGTCATAACTCCTAGTAAAGCCCTGCAAGGTATCCCCCCTGTACATAATTGATTTATATTATGAATTTATCTGACTGTTTTCTTATTTTAGAAAAAGAGAAGCAAAACAGGAAAAAAGACAAACAGTTTTATAGGGAGTTGTGGAAGAAAGCTATCAACCAGACACGACTTCTGATACGAATGGAAAAAGAGAATGCAAAACTAACCGGTAAGGAATTCGCAAGAGTATAATAACTGTCAATAATTTACAGTTTTTTAACTAACTTGAATTTTCCAGCTCGCCAGGAAGAGGCCAACGTGAAAAGAATAAAACTTGAATATGAGGAGATCGGATCTGTGGACAACTCCGACCTCTGGGATTCGATTATCACAGAAGACAAGATACGTGACGACATGATTGACTTATTGGCCTTTAAAGGTGTCCCGAAGATGAAACGAGGCGATATCTGGCTACACTTAGTCAAGCATCAATCTACAAAAACTCCTTTCAATCTGGAAAACTTTCCTTACTTCAATGTCCCATATGAGAATCTTTTAAAAGAGTTGACCTCCCACCAACATGCAATATTAATCGACTTGGGTGAGTTTATTTAAATTTCATCTTTTTTACTGAGTGTGTGATAGAAAATAACTCTTGGAAATGTATTGCTTGTTTTATTTGGAATTAAAATTTTTAATAATAAAGATTGAACAATTCATAAAACACACAGCCCATTATTGTTATTATTATTATTAAATTCACTAATTTCATGGTCCGCTTGACCAATTGATATTTTACAATTACTTAAGGGTTTTAGTTGAGATAAAAAAGTCAATGGCACGAGTGGGATTCGAACCCATGATCTTTGTCTTGATAAGCCGCTGCTCTCCCACTTGAGCTATCATGACGTCGATCCACTCAGACATCAACTTCCCATCTCAACTGCATTTTTTGAATGGCAAAGCTATGAAAAAATTCATAAAAGGTGTGGTTGAAATGGGAAGTTGGTGTCCGAGTGGATCGAGGTCAGTATAGCCCAAGTGGTAGAGCAGCGGCGTATCTAGCCGAAGATCATGGGTTCAAATCCCACTCGTGCCATTGACTTTTTTATCTTGACTACAAAATTTAATTAATTGTAATTGTTATTATTTATTATACTATGTTGGAGATAGTAAAAATCAGTACAATAATTTTTATTGCAATTTTTATGATAGTCGGTTTTTACACCATACATTAATTTTATTTCTAGCATATTAATATATGTTCATTTTTTATTTATCATCGTATATAAATAATTTATTGATATTTAAAACTAATTTCATAAGATGAAAATTTCTTGAAAAAAAAAAAAAAAATGAATTGATCAACAAGAGAATGACTGACTTTTCATTCAGACCGTGGTAATGATTTCTCCTTGAAATCCCAAAATAAATCAAAATACTCTGACGAGAGGGCAATTGTGTACACTCACAATATTTACCTGACCTTGTAAAACAAAACCATACAAAGCATAAATAAGATGAAACATTGAAAGGTCAGATTTAAAAAACATAAATCCAAAACTTATTTCATGATAATACACAGATAGACAAAATTAACACACTACCCTTAAATTTTAATGTATTTAGGTTTATTCATACTTTGCATGCCAAATTTTGGTTTTGTTGTAAAAATAAAACATTTGGAAGAAAATGTTTATTACCAAATTCTAAACAATAAAATTATTGAGGAAAGAAAAAAATAGAAAATTAAAAACAGTTAAAAATGTAACAAAAACAAATTTTGCCCCTTTAATATTTTTTATAGTATTTCCATCTCTAGCATAAATCATATCCATTAAACATCTTTGCATTCTTTGTAAAAGATTTCAGATCAAATCCTGAGGAATTCTTTTCCATTCATCAAGGGCAACCGTTTCAAACTCTTCTAGGGTGTTAAGACATAAGTTTCACCGACATACTTGTTTAAGTTGGTGCCAAATGTGTTTGATTTGGTTCAAATAACTCATTTCCCACCTCATATAGGTCATCCACAATATGGACCCAGGCTCTATGGGGTCTGACATCTACATTAGCCAAAATCTCTCACTGATGTGAGGGCTGATGGCACATTCTTCAATTATTTCTTGTAAGTACCTCTATGAAATAAGAGATCATTCTCACGGGTGCCCCAGGAAATGCCACACAGAACACCAATGACCCACCATGGTAGCCACCTGAGGGTTCTCCTTACTCTCTGCATATGAAATTACACAGAACTGAATATTTTCGACCAGTTCTCATTTTATCTGAAACGCAAAACTCATCCACAATCTTTCAGTGTCCAATTTACATGCGCCAGAGAGAATTGAAGCCTGGACATTTTCTGAGCTGTGGTAAATAGAGGCCAGAGTTTATTTTTGAGCCTTCTTCTTATAATCCTGGAAGAAATTGAAAAAATTCAGACTTGTCTTATCATATTTATATGATGGTGTTTGATGCGGTTTCATAGATCCTGATGACGGATGAATCATCTCTCATCTGTATACTTAGGCTGACACTGTTTTAAAGTGGGAAGCCCTTCCCATTGTAGAATGATTTACACTCAAGTCGTCAGGCGAACTCACGCAGGCTAATAATATATGACAACCCAGACACTGACATACATGAATGCCTAATTGGACCCATTGAAAAAGATTCAGGAATAAGAACAATATCAAATGAAATGTACAAAGAAAAAAGATCAACTGGAACTATATGCTTAGTAGGATGGAAGGGCATAATGCTACTGTTTGGGCAAATCGGATAAATCGGTACAAAAGTAAACAAAGCATTATTTACTGTTAATTTTGATTACAATATTTTTTCCATTTCAAGATGCCAGAGTTGATGCCAATAGGATTGTGTTTAGCATAGCCTAAATGCATCACATTTCAGCTTCACAATTTAATTTTAATCCAAAAAATTGAAGCGGGGCATTAAATTTGTACATTAGGGTACATCAGGGTTCGACTTAGGATTTTCCTTTTTTCCTTTAACATTTAAACATGGGCATTTGTTTGTTTTTAATTTTACTTGAAACCTGTATTTTCTTAAGGAAACATAAATTATATTATCACTTGATTGTATTATGATTAATTATTAATAAGAAAATTATAATTTTTAGGAAGGACTTTTCCATCACACAGTTACTTTAGTTCACCCCTTGGACCAGGGCAATTGGCACTGTTTAATATTCTTAAGGCTTATTCTTTGCTCGATCCTGAGGTCGGCTACTGCCAGGGGCTCAGTTTTATAGCTGCAGTGCTGCTTTTACATGTAAGTGCTTTCTCTAGTGATGTGTTAAATCACAAGTAATCATAATTGTATTATTTCAACAGATGAGCGAAGCTGAAGCGTTCTATCTTTTGAAACACCTCATGTTCCAACGTGGGTTTCGAGCGAGGTACCTCCCGGACATGACGGCACTCCAAGTGTCGTTATATCAACTTTCGAGGCTCATGCACGACCACCACCCGCAACTTTACACACACTTCGACGCACTCGATATCCACCCTGCTCTTTATGCAGCTCCATGGCTCCTCACACTCTTTGCCTCTCAGTTCCCACTAGGCTATGTTGCTCGTGTTTTTGGTAAGAGTTACGATGTGTAAAAGTATATCTGGCGGAACTAAATTCTGAACTTTTTCAGACATGTTGTTCGCAAATTCACCTGATATATTATTCAAAATAGCACTTGCTCTCATTGGCCACCATGAGCAAAACCTCTTGAATTGCGACAGTTTCGAGCTTGTCATGGACTACCTTAAAAATACTCTGCCAAAAGTAAACACACAGACTTTAGACAGACTCCTCAAAGAAGTAAGCAATAATGAATTATTAACAATAACATTAGTTATTCAATTTATGATTTTCAAGGCGCTGAATACGGACATATCCAAAGAAATCAATGAATATGGTGTTGAATACCATGTCCTACAAGAGGAAATGGCATCTCCGAGGCCAGAAACCAAAAAAATCAAGGAACTCGAAGCCTCAAATCAGGCATTAAATCAACAACTCTCAGCAATGAGTCAGCAGTTGCAGGTAAATAAACATTTTTGGTTTTGTTCTTGTTGTTGTTATTATACCCTAAATTGTTTTTTTTTTAATTTATTAATAGAAGTATTAGTTCGATAATATTCACAAGTTTAATTTTTCCTTCTAGCATTTATTTTAATTAAAATAATTAATATAGTATAACTACTAAAAATACAGAAATTTAAGATTAGCTTTCTGTTTATTAAAGTATTGATTAAATCTATGTTTTCAGATTGAGATAAGCAATAAAAACAGGCTGGAGTCGTCACGTTCTAATTACATGCAACAGCTGAATAGACTGGAAGCTGACAAGAAGAGTTTAGAGAATTCGGTAAACACACTTGGCTTGTTTATCAGCGAGATCGTCGATGCCAACAGGGACATTCAGGTCCCAAAAGAAGTGCTCAAAATCCTTCAAGAAATCAACATCACATCACAGAGGAGGAAGAGCCTGGTGTCGCAAATGAGTGCTCCTGAGTTTTTGATAAAAGACCCTGTCAAAGTCATAAAAGAGGAAGACGAGACAAAGCCGGTCGAAGAGAAGAACATCGGGCGAATTTTAACCGAAGCTGAAAAAAATGCTATTGCCCTCAGGAAGAAGCGAGAGCAAGAGGTCCAAACGAAACTCAAGTCAAGCCAGAGCTCTTTAGAAATCGGCGTCCACCCTTTGGACTCGAACAATGTCCCAATACATTTTGAAGGTACGGTAAATCTTAAAAAAATCCAACTTCAAAAAACAAGGACTGTTGCAAGTATGAAAAATGTCGAGCTTAAAATTGTAGAAAAGCCGTCTGACAGTGTCGCAGATAAACTTACGCTCACGAAAAACAAGGTGACGCGACTGTTCGAATCGTGCAATGACGTGTTCAAAAGGGAAGAGAATTACAAGCCGTTTGGTCAAGAGACACAACTCTTGATCAAATCACAAGCAATGCAAAAATCGAATGGATTCTTGACATGAGACGATTTTTGTAAATTTTTATTTTGGGACTTTTCCACTTCAATACGAAACCAATGTGATATTTTTGTGTGGCATTATTATGCTTTCTTTTTTTTTCTTCATTTTAATTGTGCTGTTTTAACTTTATTATTTGTTTCAAGCATTGGAGAGAATATTTATAAGGATTGTGTTTTAATATAATGTGATTATGTTGTCGTTGTTTTTAATTTATGTATTTGTTCTTTGTCGCACAATTCTCAACTGGTCAAAGTGACAAAAAACCAAATATAAAAACGCATACATCAAGGACACGATAGTGAACAAATTGTAAATTTTTTAGGATATAAACACTACTAATCAGCCTTAGCAGATAAGACTGAAGGTATCGCACTTAATAAAATTTTTGATTAATAAACAAAAAGAAACTTGTGGTACATGTTTAGCCCCCTTTTCTAAAATGTTATTTTTCTATGAATGATTTTTAAAACTGAAAACCTTTTCCATGATAACTCCATGTGCCAAGATATGCAGGTATTTTTGTAAGATTCAGTAGTTTGTTAGTCGCATAATTTGAGTTTTTAATTAACCACTTTAACGCAAATCATTCCTAGTAAAAAGTAATACTTAATCCTTCGCTTTAACTATAAAATGAAATTCTTCTAAATCTTGCAGTTATTTTCTATTATTATTCAGATTATTACAAACCAAATATTTTAAAATGTACATCTTTTTATCCTTTATTTTTTTAAATTTTTATCCGAGTGTATTGTGTATGATAGTGAGCTAGTTACTTTATGTTATTTCAATTTCTGTAAAAACAGGTTGAAAGAATCATTTTAAATCATTCTTACACAAAAACTTCACGTTCAAAGAATGCCCATTGCTATAACATTAAAAAAAAAAAAATACTGATACGAAAGAGAACTTTGGTTGATTAGTCACAAAATTCGAACAAGTGAACAAACGAAATACACTAGATTCTACATATAAACTTTAAAGGAATGTTCAAAACATGACTTCTCATATAAGCTAAGAATGAAGTTAAACTGACGACAAACAAGTAAAATACATTACAGGCACAATATTTTATCGCCTTACTCCCAGTTTTTCCTTATCCCAGAAACGAACTAACTGCACAACCCGATCTATTTGCTATTTGTCACAATGGCTTGACTAAATTTTTTTCTTTTTAAATAAAATTTACCGACTGTAATATCAACCTTGCTTTCTTTAGGTTGACAGTTCAGCATCCTTCTGTAAAACTGTGATCTTTATGCTTACTCAAATTTGAACTTCCAAGCACTTCAGGAAACTAGAACTATTGTACTAATAATAATAGTATTAACATGTTCTTTGTATATATCAAGATATTTGCCTCTTATTTTTTGTTATGTTACTATTCTTTGTTTTTGTTTTATTATTTTTTAATTACATTTTATCTTTAAAGTAAATTTGTTGATTTATTTGTAGCTTTGCCTAGTGTGCTATTAATTTTTATATTTATTAAAAATCCAATCGTATTATATTGTACATTATTGTTAACTGAGTCAAGTTTAAATCAGTTTTTTTGTACAGGTATTTAAATATTTAAGCGATTTTGAACTTTGATGTATTAAAATTGTTTTGTTTAATAAATTTTTTAAAAATATCTATTATTATTTTATGAAGTGATAGTCTTCATTGTATCAAATGAAATATTTTCCCTCTAGAATTGCATACAGACAATATCAAAAACAGCTAATTTCTTTCAACGTTTGTTTTGTAATGACAAAACCAAAGGCAACAAATTTCAATATAAACAATACACTGAATAAAAAAATAAAGTTTTCAAAAACTGTTTTAAAAATTTAAATAATTGTAATAAAACTTCAAATATGTGGTAACATTTATTTAAGTAAACAGATTTACATAAAACATTTGTTAGTACAGCATTTACATCGAACTAATTTTTATAAAAAAGTAAACAAAAATTATTTTATTAATACAATCTAGTGACTAGGAGTTAACAACAAGGATGCTACAGGGATTTGAAAAACACAATAAACAAAATGACAATTACTTAAAGGACTGAGTAAATAATGTCAGTTAAAATTTTAAGCAGAAATATGCTCTACTTTTGAATAGTGACAATTTGATTATAAGCGAGTCTTATAATTTTTCTGGAATATAAACAGCCTTTTACCTCACTTCTAAAATTTTTATTAGACAATTAAAGAACACATTTTCCGTGGAACAAAAGAAATGCTAAAAGTACCGAATCGGATTTGTAAAAACCAATAGGTACAAGATTGGCTATAGAGTTATATTACTATTAATCAAACATGTATTAATAAGCATAGAGATAAGAAGCATCACACCCACTTATAATAACAATTCTTTTTTTTAACTACAAAAAACACTGATATAACTCTATAAATCCATTAAAATGTTTTTATGAGAACTTGTATTTAAATTTTCCAAGGAAAAATCCATGAGAATATACTGACAATTGAATTGCTTTTGTACGGTATAAATGGCTGGAATGATCACTTCGAAGAATCAGGATTTCTATTTATTGTGCTTTACATACTCATAAATCCCAAACTATAAAGCTTTTTTTGTTGGCAAAAATACTCTTCTTAATACTATTTTGTTTATATTTTTGTTAAAATAAATACTTGGGATACATTTCTATAGATTTGGCATAGGCAAAGTTATCAATACATTATCATAACAATGGTGATTACATTTACAAATTTATCCTTTATAGGATGTATTGCTCTCTAATTCTTACTACTACTAATAGGATCTTCAGCTAATCAAAAAATAGAAAAGTCTTAAAAATGATTTTATTTGTTCACGGTTTAGGCTTTAATCAATTCAAGATGTCAATACTATTTATTAAGTAAATATAAAATGTGATCACATATTGACTGTTTATGTCAGCAAAATGGCTTTTGTTAACAATCAGTGGGAGCAATTATCCCGGTGGCAGTTTTAGAAATTGTAAAATATCAAAAGTCTCCAGCATTTGGCCAAAAGTACAACTCCAACGGTAAAAACAGTTCTTGTAATTCAGCAATCACTTATACACCTTTGCTAGTACTACCTCAGCTAAGCTTAACGTCGTCGTCCACTACGCTCCGATCACTGATTTTCTTCATGATGAACTCGACTATGTTGTAGATAAGAGCTAAAGATATTACGTACATAATCAATGTGCAAGACTTAACCATAAGTAATGTCTTTTCCGACGTTATTATTGCAAAGAGAAGGTAACTGCCGTATCCAAGGCGAACCGTTAGGAACAAAGCTGAAAAACAAAACGTGATTCCACACATGCGAATCATGGCCAATTAAAGAGCACATACCAAAAAAACTGTACTCGATGACTTGATAGAGTACTGTGTCTCTTTTCTTGAATGTTCTCAGAAACCATCGCGCTTGAAGCAGTGGGTTCGTCAACTCCATACTCCCCAGGCCTCCTATTGCTTCCGCGCCTAAGGAATGTAAAATAGAGAAAAGTTTCGACTAAATAGCTTTTATCTTTACCTGAAAAACCACAGCAGAGTATAAAAGTCAGGGACAGGATACTCCCAAAGTGATGTGCGAGTATAATTTTTACTTCTGGCTGGTATTTCAGACACCAGACAAAATCATATATAAAATAGCCTAGGCTTATTACCATTGTTATGTAATGGAGGGGAGTGTTTGGCTCGCCTGAAAAAAATCCATGTAAACCCGATTGTTAAACAAATTTTCACTAAAAACACAAAATTCACCAAATAAAGGTAAAAAAATAAAATTACGTAAATCAACCACGAACATATTACATGTCTATTCCTTGTTATTACAGGATGCTAACAGCGCAATGCAAAGTCTAAATTTTACTGGTCTTATAGTACATAAATATACACGTGATTCACTATAATATGCATTGATGTAGATGAGGTAAAAATAAATTATTTCATTCGTCCTGATCCTAGTTGGAAGTGGACATTAGGTTTATATTCATCTTAGTTAGGTAAACCCGATTGTTAAACAAATTTTCACTAAATACACAAAATTCACCAGAGGTAAAAATTAAAATTGCGTAAATAAACCATGAAATACTACAAGTCTAATCCTTGTTATTACTGGGCTCTCAACAATGCAATGCAAAGCGCTCTAAAATTTTACTAGTCCTCTACTATAAATGTTATGAAAAAATGACAAATCAAGTTTCATTTAATTTAATAACATCTTTGTAATTGTTTGATTAAAAGAGGCACAAAAAAAAAAAAAAAAAAAGAAGAAATAATAACTAAAATCATATTTTTATGCAGATCATTTGATTTGATTACTATTAATACATATATAACAACCATTACATGCTTTAAAAGAATGGGCCCAAGGGATCCTGTACAGAGGAAGAGAATGGATTTTATCCCCTTTATTGATTATTACTACTAAACCCATTCGAAATGTACAACCTACAAGGAACTCTCAAATCACGAATCTACAAACATTTTTAGCGATTAATGCTAATTTGCGTAAATTAAACCTGGCTGTATGCAACGACCGAAACCCTTGGATTTGTGTATGTAATGTCTCCATCCACCAGTAAATATACGTCTAGAGGAAACCACTTGGAGGTTTCCGTCCTACATCAGGAGAAAAGGAAATCTGAACATTGGGGATCCACAGACATAGCTGGTGCTGAAATCCAATACATTTCCAATTTATAGAAACAACCGAAAATCATAATTTTTTTACATTTAACGTACAACCCAATAATTTCAGCACAAAAGGAACGCTGGAAGTAATGAGTCTACTACAAAAATAATATAAATGACCACACTCCAAAAAGTGAAAAAAAAAAAAAAAAAGCTGATACGACAATAAATAATAAACCCTGATTTTTTAAAATTATTTTACTCAGCAGCACACATCCTCTAAAAAGATTGTACAATCTTAAGAACTTCTATTTGTTGATAGAATGGATGACAGATAATTTCAGTAAAAACGGAACTGTAAATGTAATGAATCTACTAAAAAAATAATAAAATTGTCTACCCTTCAAAATGTGAAAAAAGTAATAAATCTACAAGCAGGATTGGTGTTGAATGCCAATTTTCAGTTGGAAGAAGAGCTGGTGTAACATGCAAAAACTCTTACTTAAAAACTTAAGTCTTTTTTTTTACAAAGTAGGTGCTGAAAACCATTATGTTTTAAATTGGTAGAAGAGCTGGAGCAACAGCCAAAAGCCAGTTTTTATGTTTTTGTTTTTTAAAACCTGAAGGTTTTTAAAAGACCTGAACCTTAGAAACTACAAAAAAAAAAAAAAAAAAAAAAAAAAAAACCGTCGATTTTTTAAATTCAGGTTCACCCCTAGAAAGGATTCCAAATCATGGAATAATTTCCATAGAAAAGAACATCTGAATATGATGAATCTACTAAATAATAATAGTTGTCCATCCTCTCCAAAAGGTGAAAAAAAAAATTAGTAATGAATCTATGGTCATAGTTGGTGCTAAAAGCCAATTTTCAGTCGGAAGTAGAGCAGGATTAACAACTGAAAATCGTGTGTTTATTTTTTAGCCTAAGGGCATCCATCCATTACAAAGGGTCCTAAATTTTGGAATAATTTCTGTTCGTTGTACAAAGGTTTAGCTACAGTTCCAGGAAATATCACTTATTAGTGTAGATCGGGGAAAAAGGAACTCGTCCTTCCCCAACATCAGTTCATCCGCTAGAAAATGCCAAAAGTTTGGAATAATTTCGTTTCGATGGTCCTGTAAGTTGGAAGTTGAGATTAGGTTTCCCCCCTTGGTTCCATAGTTTTACACACCCAAATAACCTTAGAGTACAGGCAGTAACTACTTACTGTTCATTGACTGTTTAATTATCAAAGTTAAAGTAAGTAGTTTTTCAGGTTTTAAAAGCTTAAGGTTTAAGGATTAAGTAAGAAATTGAGTGATTTTTAAAAAAAAATGTGTAGAGAGGATGACTAAGTTGTCTCAACCACAGTATCTAACCAAAGAACTTATCTTTCGCAATAGTCTGCCAGCCAAAATCTGTACTGACGATTTTAGATTTGATCACGAGTCATTTCTCAGCCAGGGCTACACTTAAATTTTGAATATATCAATGGGAATAGTTACCGGGCTCGGAGAGAGGATCCGGTCCGAATTTTAGAGAGAGGTAGGCGAGGATTATGCATATCAAACCGTGGATGGCAGCTACGATCCTGGTCGTGAACTCGCCACCGAATTCGTACTTGACCCTGTAGTGTTGGTAGAGCTTGTACCAGAGCCATGAGCAGAGCGACGCGAGGCCGAGGAGGCCGGCCTTCGCCGAGAGTGACATTTTCCCAGGCGGGAGTTTCGCTCAGGGTCGGACCGACTCGACGCACGACTTGACGGAGAACCGGCCGATTTTCATCCTCCTCCGATCTTTCCCACGTCACGCCCGCAAATCGCAAACCCTGCAAATAAATCGCTACCGGTAGGTTTCTAATACTTGAAACACGATCGAAACTGTATTTCTATACTACTGGGATAAAGGAAAATCACATGTTTTTTCAATTGTTAATTTGTCTGAGAAACAAGCACAGGTATACATTTTGTACGTTATCATCCTTTAATCGATTACCGGGTTTTACCTTTACCCTCATTTTCCAAATATCGAGAAATAACATTTGAACTTTGCCGTGAAATCGATTTTTTTTCAAAATTCCAATCTACACATTTCACCGGGAATTTTAAAAAAATGGTGGCACTCCAACGTAACACTACCCTCTTGTTCCTATTTTATATTCTTTTACTAAATTTGTTTTTCTTATGTACCTTCATCCACCAACCCTTTTGATTTTCGGCGGATATTAAAATGTTCGGGTTTCTTAGGTCTCCGAGGTTATAATATAACACTAATGGACAAAATAAATGCACCACCCATAAATCTTAATGTATTTAGGTTTATTCATATTTTGCACATCAAAAATGCATAGGTTTGATTGTAAAAATAAAGCATTTAAAAAGAAAACGTTCATTATCTAATTTTAAAAAAGCGAGTAAAGAACAAAAATAATAAAATTTTAAAACCTTTCGTCCCTTCGACATTGATTACTTCCACCTTTGGTGCATATCATGCCTTTTAACCTTTGCATTCTTTGGAAAATATTTCTGGTAAAATCCTGACAGATTCTTTCCCATTCATCAAGACCAGCCGTTTACAACTGTTCTGGGGTTCTTTTTTAAAAAACATGGTTCCTACTCACATTAAGTTGTTTGCAAAAATCCAGATTTCGAGGCCTTTAGCTCATCATCAGGTTAGGAACCATCTTTTTTAAAAGGATTGAACTCCACATTCACCTCATCATTTATAATGTTCATCAGTTATAAACGGTTCTTGTGTTTGGAAGTGTTTCACAAGGTTTCTCCATTCACTAGTTTCCCCAAAAAGACATTTTTTTCCACATTGTGTTGTTGGCAGCCGTTAAACAATTTATCTCAAGACTGTAGCACCAACATAATTATATATATTTTTAATTTAATTTTTTTAACGAGGAAATTTGTAAAACTGATTAATTAGAGTTATCATACAGGTCACAAATATCTCTGGTTTCATTAAAATTGTATATCCATACGTTTTGTTTGTCTTTTTTTTTTTTTTTTTTATATATATTATACGGAGTTTGTCCAGGCAAAGTACAGGACCTGGGTATCGGTGTTGCTTAAGTTGGCCACAAATGTGTTGGAATCGGTTCAAATTTGGGCTGGCCACACCCTCGGCGCTCTATTCCAACATCGTTCAGCAGTCATCCTCAGTATGTGTTTTATGAGGCCTGACCTTATCCAGCATTTGCATGCCTCTCACATATGCACGTTTTTCGATTGTCTGTCAGGTCTTTAGGATGACAGTTCAGCATCCTCCTGTAAAACTGTGAACACATTCTTTGTATATATCAAGATATTTGCCTCTTAATTTTTGTTATGTTACTATTCTTTGTTTTGTTTTATTATTTTTTAATTACATTTTATCTTTAAAGTAAATTTGTTGATTTATTTGTGGCTTTGCCTAGTGTGCTATTAATTTTTATATTTATTAAAAATCCAATCGTATTATATTGTACATTATTGTTAACTGAGTCAAGTTTAAATCAGTTTTTTTTTGTACAGGTATTTAAATATTTGAGCGATTTCGAACTTCGGTCTATTAAAATTATTGTGTTTAATAATTTTTTTTTAAATTTATTTTATTTATTGCTATCTGTACATAGTATACATTGAGCAAATAGTTGAACCTGATAGATCTGCCAGACCAGGAGGCAGTGGGGAGAGAAACCAACTATCTTTAATTGGGGGTTTAACAATTTAAAAAAAAATTTATTGTATGAAGTGATAGTCTTCATTGTACCAAATGAAATATTTCCCATCTGTAGAATTACATACAATCAATAGCAAAAACAGCTAATTTTTTTCAATAAACTAGTCAATTGTATTATAATTATAGATTTTCCCAATTTATTTTTCAACAAAGTTTGTTGTAATGACAAAACCCAAAGGCAACGAATTTCAATATAATACACTGAATAGAAAAGAAAATTTTCAAAAACTGTTTTAAAACTTTAAATAATTGGAATAAGACTTCAAATATGTGGTAACATTTATTTAAGTTAACAGATCTACATAAAGCATTTGCATTGAATGAATTTTTATTAAAAAAATAAACAAAAATTGTTTTATTAATACAATCTGGTGACTAGAGTTTAACTAACAATAAGTATGCTAGAAGGATTTGATAAACACAATAAACAAAATGACAATTACTTAAAGGACTGAGTAAATAATGTCCGTTAAAATTTTAAGCAGAAATACCCACTACTTTTGAGTAGTGACAATTTGATTATAAGCGAGTCTCATAATTTTTCTGGAATATAAACAGCCTTTTACCTCACTTCTAAAATTTTTATTATATAATTAAAGAACACATTTTTCCATGGAACAATAGAAATGCTATAAGTACCGAATCTGATTTGTAAAAAACCAATAGGTACAAGATTGGCTATAGAGTTATATTGCTATTAATTAAACATGCATTAAGAAGCATAGGTTATTTGGAGATTGTGAGATGCAGTCCAGTGTGGCGTAGGCTTTAGAAAACATTTTTATCGCGCCAACGTGTTTCGATCTTTATTGAGATCATCTTCAGGGCTCCAAGTGTTAGTTTTCTGTGTAGATGTGTCCTGTGGAGAGTGAAGTAAGCAAAGAGATAATAAACATAACCTCAACTAATAACTTTTTTAATTACAAAAAACACTGATATAACTCTATAAATCTATGTTTTTAAGAGAACTTGATTTGAAGTTTTCCTTGAATCCTTGACTTTGGAATGATCACTTTAAAGAATCAGGATGTTTATTTATTATGTGCTTTACATACTCATAAATCCCAACCTATAAAGCTTTTTTTTTTTTTTTTTTTTTGGGGGGGGGCAAAAATACTCTGCTTAATACTATTTCATTTATCTTTTTGTTAGAATAAATACTTGGGATACATTTCTATAGATTTGGCATAGGCAAAGTTATCAATACATCATTATTATAACAATGGTGATTACATTTACAAATTTATCCATTATAGGATGTATTGCTCTCTAATTCTTACTACTACTAATAGGATCTTCAGCTAATCAAAAAATAGAAAGTTCTTAAAAATAATTTTATTTGTTCAAAGTTTAGCCATGAATTCAAGATTTCATGTTAGAGTACTGTAAATGAAGTATTTAAAATGTGATCACATATTAACTGTTTATGTCAGCAAAATGGCTTTTGTTAACAATCAGCGGGAGCAATTATCCCAGCGGCATGCTTTAGAAATTGTAAAATATCAAGTCTCCAGCGTTTGGCCAAAAGTACAACTACAACGGTGAAAACAGTTCTTGTAATTCCAGTAATCATTTTTACACTTTTACTTGGAATACCTTAGCAAAGTTTGATGTCGTCATCCTCTAAGTTCCGGTCGTTGATTTTCTTCCTGATGAAGTCGACCATGTTGTAGGTAAGAGCTAAAGATATCATGTATATATTCGATGTGCAAAACTTAACCATAAGTAATGTCTTTTCTGACGTTAATATTGAAAAGAGAAGGTAACTGCCGTATCCAAGGCGAACCGTTAGGAACAAAGCTGAAAAACAAAACATGATTCCACACATGCGAATCATGGCCAATTAAAGAGCACATACCAAAAAAACTGTACTCGATGACTTGATAAAGTATCGTGTCTTGTTTTCGGAATGTTCTCAGAAACCATCGCGCTTGAAGCAGTGGGTTCGTCAACTCCATACTTGCCAGGCCTCCTACAGCTTCCGCACCTAACGGAAAATGTAGAAAAGCTTCCCACTAAATAGCTGTTATTTTTACCTGAATAACCACCGCAAAGAATAAAAGTCAGGGCCATGATAGCTCCAAAGTGATGTGCGAGTATAAGTCTTATTTCTGGCTGGTATTTCACACACCAGACAAAATCATATACAAAAAAGCCTAAGGTTATTGCCATTGTTATGCATTGGAGGGGAGTGTTTGCTTCACCTGAAAAAATCCATGTAAACCCGATTGTTAAACAAATTTTCACTAAAAACACAAAATTCACCAAATAAAGGTAAAAAAATAAAATTACGTAAATCAACCACGAACATATTACATGTCTATTCCTTGTTATTACAGGATGCTAACAGCGCAATGCAAAGTCTAAATTTTACTGGTCTTATAGTACATAAATATACACGTGATTCACTATAATATGCATTGATGTAGATCAGGGAAAAATAAATTATTTCATTCGTCCTGATCCTAGTTGGAAGTGGACATTAGGTTTATATTCATCTTAGTTAGGTTTACAGAACGAAATGACCTTGGGAACTACAATAAGTCTAAATGACAAACATTCCCACAAGCCTTGTGACTACTTACCATCCATTGACTGTTTAATAACTCAAATTAAAGTAAGTAGTTTTTCAGGTTTTAAAATCTGAACTACGGTTAAGTAATAATTGTTTTGACTGATGTAAAACAAAATTGAGAAGACGATGTTGTTTCAACCACAGTATCAATCCAAAGAAAAAGTCTCGCAATCGTCTACATGCCAAAATCTATATTGAAAATCTCGATGGGAATAGTTACCGGGCTCGGCGAGAGGATCCGGTCCTAATATCAGAGCTATGCAGGAGAGGAATACGCATACCACGGCGTGGATGGTAGCCACGATCCTGGTCGTGAACTCGCCACCGAATTCGTACTTGGTCCTGTAGTATCGGTAGAGGCTGTACCAGAACATTGAGCAGAGCGACGCGAGGCCGAAGAGGACGGCCTTCGGCGGGACTGACATTTTTCCAGGCGGGAGTTTCGCTCAGGGTCGGACCGACTCGACGCACGACTTGACGGAGAACCGGCCGATTTTCATCCTCCTCCGATCTTCACATGGAACGGCCGCAAACCACAAACCCTGCAAAAAAAATCGCTACCAGTAGTTTACTTATACTTGCAACAAGATCGAAACTGGAACTCTACACTACTGGGGTTTGGTTTTTATCTGGGAGAAAAGTAAGCCAATTACGGTCTAATTGTGTGGTAGAAAATTTGAAATGAAACCGAAGAGAATGTTGTTTGTCATTTTTGAATTTTCCAGGCTGAATTCGATAAAAAAATCGATTTTCTCATCGATGTAAAAATTCTAAGTGTTTTGTTTAATTATAAAATTTCATTATTGTTTTCAGTTTTATTTTGTTATTCGTCATTAATAATTTAAATTTAGGATCAGCTTTAACGACTTCAAGTCATTTTTTGGGTTTCATTCAGTTTCTTCTTTCCAGTACTGTAGAAGATTGATCTTCGTAAAGGTCTTGGGAAGTATATTTTTACGCCGATAAATTTATTTTGTTATTTTCATCATTTTAAAAATAACGACAATAAATAAAAAATACGATTTTGAAAATGTTGATTGGAATTTGTTTAGTTTGTAGTTTTAGAGTTAGATTGAGAACAAGGAGCGGCATGAGGTTTTTGGTCTGTATGTGTTTGATTTTTTAAAAAAGAAATCGTCGATAGATAATATTCCAGTGTTGTTCACTGGTTTATGGATTTTTTTCTCTGATATTCTGTTGAAGGTTTGAGTGAAAATAGATATGAGAAAAGTTGACTTCCTGTTTCATATTGACCGGTTATGCGCTAACCTCGCGCAGAGTCAGAACGGTCCTCGCCTCTCAGTCAACAGTCGTCCTTCGTCTCGACCCCGCTCGACGCGCCGATCCAGTTTGGAAAATAAGAGGGAAGAGGGCCTGGTAAAAAGGCGCTGGTCGACTCTAGGATGAGACGGTGAGTAAGATCAGGGATTTTGCCGGCCCCGGCGACCAGGCGGAGGCCAGCACTGTTTTTCCAACGGACCTTCACCATAATCGCCATTTTCCCCGTAGGCGCGAAAACCCGGGCACGGCGTTTCTCCTCGTCCAATCGGCGGTTCCTCAGGAGACTCCGACCAGAAGGGGCCGCACTTACCAACGTTCTCCCGGCTGATGTAAGTCCGTTTATCCACTGATTTTAATCCAAAAATAAATTATTCTTTAATAGGACGGCTCGTCCTAACTCGTTCAAACATGTTCTTTTTTTAATGTTTTCGACCGTTCACTGCACGGCCTGCGCTACTCTGATCGTCTTCGATCGTTTTATATTTGAGATAATCTCTTTTTGCCGATGTTTTAAGGTTTAGACGTAATTTCGTGCTCCGTCCAGACATGAGGTAACCCCAGAGTAATGGAGGACGGCCTGGCCTAGACCCAGTTCGCTGGCTCCTCGCGGCCGAGCTCTTTTCTACTTTGAGGCAGCCAACTTTCGGAAGGGCCGGTTCGGGTCCGGAGGCGGCTTTCGGGCCCTTCTTCGCCCTTCGGGATTTCCCCACGGCCGCCGACGGCCTGGCCCTTTCCTCCAGACGGCCTCGTCTAACCTTAAATCCGGGAAACTTTCTCTTTTCGCCGAATTTGAACTTTCTCTCGTTTCTCCCCACATCTCGGCCTCCGGGGTTCGTTATGTAACAGTTTTTCTTTTTTAAACGACTCGCCCCTTTCGCCCGTGTTGAAATTGTATACGCGTTTTGCACAGTCATTGGGTTTCCCTGGAGAAAAAAGGGCAATTTATCGATTCTCGCCCTTGTGAAAACACGTCACCAATCCGAACGTTCATTATGTTTTAACCTTTTGGTTCTAAAATCCACAAAACTCGACGGCGTGGTTTGACGATTTTTTTTCATAAATTTTAAATTCTGTCGGACGGTTTTTTTGATCGTGAAACAGGTTTTTATCCCCTGCCATTTTGAATTCCAAAAGTTTCATAGAACATGAACGTTTCGATTATTGAAGCACGTGTTTTCAAGAAATTTCTTGCTTGGAGCGATGACAAAGACGTTTTATGTAATCCCCGATTGAAAAATGGCTTTAAAACCTTTTCTATTAAAACGTGTTCTCTCTCTGGTTTGTTTCTCGGTTTTGCATTGGACATTCTAAACTTACAAAACGTCAAAAATGTCTTTTAACACTTCTGCTGCGATCATCTACAAAATGGCATGGTGGAGGTACACTAAATTTTATTTATTTATTTTTTTATTGTTTTTCAGACCAGTTTAAATATAAATGACCATTCTGTATTGAATCTTAACTTGTTTTTTAGAAATAAATATCTTTGTTATATGGTTGTATCGCGGGGCTTCCCAAATTCTTCAGTCAGCGAACTCCCTTCACACAACAAAATCCAGAGCAGACCACCCGCTCGCATTAAGTACTTAAAATTAGGTACCTAGATTTAGTAGTATAGAACAGAAAATTTAAGTTTTACAAGCCAGTCCATTCCAATTTGGTGTGAGGGAGATCACTTTGAAGACAAATATTAGATCGACATACTTAATTTTACTTACAAATTGACAAATTTCATGGTCCGCTTCACCAATTAATACAATTAAGTAAGGTTTTTAGTTGAAATAAAAAAGTCAAGCATAAGTGGGATTTGAACCCACGATCTTCGGCTAGATACGCCGCTGCTTTCAATTTCTGAAAGATGGCAAAAAGGAGAGAAAACTCAAAAGGTGGGGTTGAGATTGGAAGTTGGCGTCTGAGTGGATCGAAGTCACGATAGCTCAAATGGTAGCGGCGGGCGTATCAAGCCAATGATCATGGGTTCGAGTCCTGCTCGTGACACGACTTTTTTTATCTCCACAAAATACCTTTGTAATTTATTTACAAAATCCTGAATGCAAAAATCAACTTGGACATGACGGAATCAATTTATGTGTACAACTCGTGCCAAATTAAAAAATAATAATTTGAACATTAATGAATTAATAGAAAGAGTGTGGGTGTTTTTAGTCTGCTTGATTTGGATGAGTTTAGTTTTGGAAAGCTAGCAGGTGTCGTGTTGAGCATCTAACACAGACCATTTTGTGTCTCAGGGAGTGATTTTGTTTTTCCCCCTTTCAAAGATTTCAAATCTGGACCTAGCATACCTATCACACTCTGCGAGGTAGTGTCATGCCGTTTCTTCTTTTATTTCACAAAACCGGCAGAAGGTGTCTGGTGAAATACCAATGACGAAGAGGTGTGTTCTCAAAGGGCAATGGCCCATCAGAATACCTATCAGCTTCCTATTCTCCCTTCCTTGAGATAGAGGATAGCCATTTCGATTCTGCCGGTTTGATCACAATAAACTCTTTCGATTGCTCGTGTCTGGGGGATAAATTCTACTCCTCAAGGAATTGTTTCATGCCCCAGCAATTGATAATCTCTTTGGCTGTGTTTATAGAGTGGGGTAATACCGGTTGTGGCCTTACAAACGCAATATCGGAGCCTTCTTTGGCCAGGCCATCTGCCTCTTCAGTGCCATAAGGTCTTTTATGAGCTGGTATCCAAATGAGGGTTACTCTGTTCTCATACCTAGAAGTGGATCCTATTGATCAGTTTCCTCCACCAGCCTAAATGTTGATCTCTTTTTGTAATGACCTGACTGTCAGAAAAAATTCTATCTTTTCCCTTGATTTTTTTATCCTTAAGTGTTCTGCGGCAAACATCCATGGCCCATATTTCCGCCTGAAAGACGGAGGTGTTATTAACAATAGGAGATGCTGATTCCTAATTGAGGTATATGTATTCCAGCACCGCTTCCACTTGTCTTTAATAAGTGAACTATCGGTGAAACAGTCTATGTTATGATGAAAATGATGGCATAGAATTGCATTCTTCGATAACAAATTTATCTTGTGATAATCAAGGTGCAAGGAGGTGTTAAAAATGTCTAGAGAAATCTAGAAATGTTAATTAAAATAAACATTTATGTTAGTAATAATAAAAAATCACAATAATATAATAAAAGAATAACTTCTGCTTTGGGTGATGTAAATTTAAAAATGAGATAAAAAATTATCTTCGGTATTCATGAGTGAAAAGTAAATATAAATAAATACAATGGTACTCTTTCACCTTCATGGTTTGGTTAATTAAATTACTCTTCTACAGTAAACTTCCGTTTTAGTTCTGAAATTACATTCTAATTATTAACTTCATCAATTGTTTTATGACATAATTCAAAGAAATATCTGGGTAGAAGAGATACGAACGACTTTTTTTTTTCCTAAGTGTCATAAAAAATGGCAAATTAAAAGGTTTTGTTGTAATTATTGTACCTTTTTCTGATTACAAATTGAACACGAGGGCTGAGGATTGATATAATTGACGTATTTGTTATTCTTTTTATAGAGGACTATGTTATTTACAGTGCATATTCTAATCAGGCTGATTATTATTAACTTACCACTGCTCGCTTGTAAATACCAGGAGGTAGTACTTGTCAAGTTATTAGAGAGATTCTAGTTTGAATTAAATGCTGAATGAATATCCAAGGAGATTCAAGTTGTTTTCTAACTAAATCTTTATCTGAAGTTTGTCAACATGGACTGTTATGCACAGTGATTTCCTCGCCAATATTGTTTCTAATCCATCCTAGGCCAATCGGCTGTTGGTGGTGTTATGTCAGACATGTTTACACATTTAGCCAATTCAGTGTTTCTTCTGTGTTTAATTCTCAATAATGTCCTCAGCTAAGTTCAAAAATTACAACCTCACCAATGAAAATGGCAAAATGTTAAATCATGTTTGACATCTCAAAAAAATTTCCACTTAAGGAAGTTTTAGTGCAGCATTTTTAATTTGTAATTGGTAACAACAAACCAGTTAATAATTACTAGAATAGAGATTACTAGAAAGTGTAGTCGATGAAACCTGCAGGACGAACGGATCTGGATGAAAATAGGAATGTCAACTTCATGAAAACCTTGAAATACAGTTTGTTATGTTGCGACAATGGATTTCTTTTAAAAATACAATCTAGTTGAAAATAGAAATAGCTGAAATTTTTCAACACTTTGACATTGAACTGTCAACTATTCATAATTTCCATGTTATGACAATCAAATAATAAAATGTGTAACTTTATGTGATAATTGTTTTCACTATTTGAATAGAAACAATAACATAAGAATAAGCTACTCTACATTTGTATTCATGTTAAATAAGACCATAGAACTGAACATTCCAGAAATTGTGACATCCTATTTCAAATATTGGATGAAATTTAGCCAGTTTAGGTGGATTGGGTATAGCATAAGTGTTGCTAGAATTAAATAAGCATTAACAAATATTTTTCCCTTGATTCAACTCCAAGAATGGCTTTGAAGACTTGAACACAATGAAAAATGTGATTATCAGTCGCGTTTTATGTCATAGCACAAAAATAAATATATTAATTAGTTGTTGTTTTTTTTTTTGAAAAGTTTCATCTTATTTTAAGTTGATCTTTGAGTTTATCTATTATTGGAGGCTAAAATGGATATGTCATTATTGAAATCAATGCCTATAATGTTATTATAATTGTTATTTGTCAATTTAAAAATAACTTTCTCTTTTTAGTTGTGTACCTATGGGTTTTTCCAATATTGATTAATCAAAACAACCCCTACCCCAAAAAACAAATTTTCTTCTGAAATATTATGCTGGGTGTTCTTTTATAGTTCGACTTTAGAAAACAGCTTAGATTTAATTCTAAATTTTAAGGATTTCAAACTTGAGGCACTTTGAAATTATGGAATTTAAGGTTGATTCTCGTATAAGGTGTAATGAATCTGAATCACAGGACCTTTTTCTTTTATTAAATAATTTATTACCAACATCTAATGACTATGGCTGTTCGTCTTCAAAATTTGGGTAGTACTTACTTCGTAAAGTGATTATGATTTAGTTTAATTATTCAGATATCGTGAGATGCGGTCTGATACCTACATCACACCAGACCGCATCTCGCGATATCTGAATAATTATCTATTAACGGTCACTAATCTCAACACATTTAGTTTAATGCTATTTACACTTCACACAAAATCAATTGACAACTATGTACGGAGGGGGTCTATTGAACGAACTTTTAAAGGGTTTCTAGTTACACATGAACAAAGATAAATCGAGTAATAAAATAGGAAAAAAATTACATGTTAAAATCATCATTATTTATTTCATTTGATCATTTTGGCTTGTTGGAAAACGTTTGTTGTTTCAGATATCTGAATTCCATTGTTCTGTTGAGAAATTGTTTGTACACATCTTTATGTTTCTTTTGTAGGAATTACATTCAATGTGAAAGGATCAATTCACACAATGGATTTTGTAGAAAACTGGGTTATCACCCAAACCTTGGGAGAAGGGGCGTACGGAGAGTAAGTCGACACGTTACCAATTCATCCCGGCCGAAACTTTTAACATAGTTTCTTGCAGGGTGAAGCTTGTTACAAACAAAAGCACAGGCGAGAATGTAGCAATGAAGGTGATCAACTCGTCATTAGATCCTGAGATTAGGAGAGCTGTTCTGAAAGAAATTGGGATACACAAAATCCTCAAAAGCCCACACATTATTCGGTTCTACGGCAATCGTTCTGAAAACGGCATTGATTACATCTTTATGGAATATGCACCACACGGTGAGCTCTTTGATAGGATCGAGCCTGATGTCGGTATGTCAACAAATGACGCTCAGAAATTCATGATGCAGCTACTCAATGGCGTGGTATGTCAATTTTTGTTCTTTTTTAAATTTTTTTTTACAAATTACATTCAATATTTTGTAAATAGGAATATTTGCATAGCAGAGGGATTGCTCATAGAGATATTAAACCGGAAAACCTCTTGTTGGACGAGAAAGACAACTTAAAAATATCAGATTTTGGCCTGGCTACACTCTTCCGTTCCCATGGAAAGGTAAGCCAATAGTATATGAACCCCAATGTTATCAGAATAAAATAATTCCAACCCAATTTTTGTTTTGGTTATTTAAAATTTTTCAGCTTGTCCGAGTGGAACTAATAGCACAAATAGTGACCACAAGCCTATCCAGTTATAATTTTTTTTCCATAATCAAATTGTTCAATATTAATTTTAAAAAAATGAATGATGAAATATTTGAAAATCCATATTTGATTTTAATTTTGATTCAAAAAAGGAACTGATACGTTTCAGGAGCGTCCTCTGGACAAAAAATGTGGTACCTTACCCTATGTTGCTCCAGAAGTTCTTCACCGGCCTTATGCTGCACAGCCTGCTGATGTGTGGTCATGCGGCATCGTCTTAGTGGCCATGCTAGCTGGAGGTAATTTTACCTAAATTAAATTGATTAAATTAAATCCAATATCACCTACATTCTTGTTGATGAAGTAAAAGACATTAATAAGTAATAAACAAAATGATTTTGGCTCGTCTCTTTTGTTACAATAATTTTTTTCAGTACATTTTTCATTTTAGTTCGTTTATTTTATTTTTGGTCAACTGTGAAGCACAAGAAGATTTGGAGGCTCCCCTGTCTTTGGTATCCTAGCTGTAGGCATGGTTTATAAGTCCTAAAGCTATTATACCAAACTCATGGTGGTCTTTAATGAAACACGTTTATTTTATTTTCTTATTTAATTTTGGTTTATTTTTTTTGTGTACAACATTCATAAAAATTTAAACTTCCACACTTAACAAAAAAAAAATATTAATTTTGTTTACATTTTGAGCTATTTTTTAAAGAATCTGAATTGTTTTAAACGTTTCATCACCAAAAACAAATTAATTAATTTTTTTCATGATAAATTGTTGTTTCATTCAAATGAGCTGAATACAATGTTCAATGATTATTAATCTACTTTGATAAAATGTTAAAAAGCAATATTTGTTATAAGCATTCAAATTTTGTGTATTACTGAAATTATGTACGATACTTGCAATGTGTTTTTCAAACAATTCAAAACTTTTAGAGACGTTTATAAATTGCAATAGTAATTTTTTTAAAGTAAATTTTTTCAAAAAGTATAACAAATATTGTTTTATTTTTAGTATATTTTTGGTTTGTTTTAACTTTTTTTAGTTTTAGTTTGAAAATATTTATTTTATCATCTTAACTAATCACTATATTATTTTTAATTAATTAATTCTTTTACGCAAAGTAAGGTTGAGATGAAAAATGAGCATCACGAGTGGAACAGATATCAATCCAGAAGAGTAAAATTCCTACTTGTGGCTCTAATTTTTCATCTTAACCTTGCTTTGCATAAAATAATTTATTTTATGTTCATGTTAATACTGAGCCAAAAACATTTTTTTATTTTATAACTTAATAATAGATGAGAATTTTTTTTTTTCATAAATAACCTGGTTTTTGCTTTGTTTTCTAACCTTGTTTTTTCCCTTTGCCTCTTTTTCTATTTGTGGTCGAGCGATGTAGAGCTCCCTTGGGACAAAGCGGATGTCGACTGTGTTGACTATCAGATGTGGCTGAAGGGCGATTACACGAATCATTCGCCCTGGACCAAGCTGGACACCCTCTCGCTCTCTCTCTTGCGGCATATCCTCGCCTCCTCGCCTTCCTCCAGGTACACAATTGCCCAGATCCGGAATAACCGTTGGTTCACACAAAGTTCCAAAGGTTCGTTTAAAATTCTAAGTATCGCATTAGTTGTAAAGATGTATGTAATTTGTATCTGCTAGTGTTGTTAATACTGTAAAAAAAAAAAAAAATGTAAAATGAAATTATACCTTAATTTATGAAGTTTAATAAGAGAGAGTTCACGTTGGCAGGCGTGTGTCGTGGTCAGGTACTGAGTGACTCTGAGACATGTGTTTCTCGGTAGGCACTAAGTACCTGGCCGGGGCTGCGCCAATATTCACCTAGAAGATCATCCTTCTTGCTGCTGGCGTTGCTTTGGTAAGACAGCTGTATGAGTTGTATTACGCCATAAAGCTAAATTACCAAAGCATCGACTTCGGCCTGAGCACCCCACCAGGAGTCTGCAGTCTGCGACAGCTACTGTTGTCCTCTCTTTGGTGATCTAAGCTGTATGACCTTTCCCATTTGGTATATCATAAAGCTAGATTACCGAAGTCAGGAAAACAGGATAAGCTTCGAACACAGCCTGCATGGTGTAAGTACCTTTTAAATTTAAGCTGTTGTGATATAAACAATTACATTCACTTCTTCCTTTATTTTATTTATTCTTTTCTAGTCCGATAGATGATAGATTTCAAGCATATTTTATTTTTATAATCATTGTACATTGATTTATGCATGACATGCTCTCCATTGCCAATTAATTTCATTTGTCTATAAAATACATTTAAATTTTTTGTGGAGTAGTTAAATCGATTCTTATGTTCTTTGTTAAATATTAAATGGAAAAAAATGTAAAGCTGCCATTAAGATTTAAGTTCATATGCTTATTTGTTTATGTATGAAGCTACAGAAAAAGCCTCATTTACAACCATATAGGGAAAAAATTGCATGAATTAAAGACTGAAAGGTAAAATATTTTCTAGGAGAAAATAGGAAGAGTAGTAAGATGTTGAAGAAAGATGAAGTCAAACCGGAATGTAAGTTAGTAAGCTTCTCCCAGGATTTGGCGGTCTTGAAGAATGAAAGTGATGTCGAAATCTCGATGTTTCTCTCCCAACCAACCTCGATCCAGAACATGCTGTTATCTACACAGTTGATTAATACGCAGTCTCCTTCTCCTCAGGTAAAAATAGACAGTCATATATGTAAAACTGTCCATCTGACAAATCTTTTGTACAGAACTGTCTACAGAAGTTGGTAAGGAGGATGACTCGTTTCATGGTCAACGAGGGCATATCTGAGGCCACGTTAGAGCTGACAACCACACTCGAAAAACTTGCCCTAGCGTGGAAACCCACCACAAAAAATCTAGTAAGTTTTATGAAATAATCACATTGCGATTCAACCCTGATGACTCTTTAATTTTCTTCAGATCACAGTCAACACAGTAGATAGGAGGAAAGCCCAATTGATATTCAAAGTGAACATAATTGAAACACCATTTGGAACACTACTTGATTTTCGGCTGTCAAGAGGCTGTGGATTGGAATTCAAAAGGCATTTTGTTTGTATTAGAACAGAGCTTAAAGAGCTCATCATTTCTCATACGACATACTAAATTTTGGAATAATACTCAAATATTGTTTATATGCAGTGCACAATTGTTTAGTTTTGTAAATAAATATTTTTTTTATATTACTATTTACTCTTTGTTTTTTCTGTACCAAAGCCACTTCTTTTCTTTACTCAAAACTGGAAAATCAAAATGAGAAAGGAGTATGGGAGAGGGAGAGACTGAGTGGATGATGAGTGCAAGAGGAGGAGTAGGAGTGAATGATCGAGTGTGAGAGGATGAAGTATTGATGAATGAATGAATATGAGAGTTCCTTTGCTTTCCTTTTTTGAGATTTACAAATCTTGGCTTGGTTCATATCTGGTGCTTTTGTCTGGTGTTTGATTTTTTCTTCCTTGAATCTTAAATCCTTAAATCGCAGTGGACCTAGTGGTTGTGATCCCGTGAGTGAGAGGGCTACCCATTTTTTGTCTAGTTAGTAAACCTGCTTCTTTCTAACCTTCATGTCTCGGGACCCACCTTAAAAGGTAATCTTGTTTTCCTAGAGTCTTAAGTACTCCAAGACAAGATTGAAGTTGAAATCATCCACATTTAGTGCCTAAATTAGCTGCCTGAGCGAATATAAATCTGCGTTCCTTTTGTAGTTTTCTTTTTTAACTCGTACGAGTGTATTGCATGGACTTGACTTTTGTCAATTGTTCGAATTTGAACTTTGCTAGTTCAGCCCTTTTACCTCTATACATACCCCTTATTTCGTGTAAAATATACACTATACAAAGGCCCCTTCGTGAAACTTGGGGTTACCTTTCTTCCCAAGGTACCTCTGTATAATTGGAAGCGACTGTTATTTCGCAAGCAGTTCAACCAATGTAAAAAGCTAGTGCTAGTGAACTTAAATCTCATTTTAAATACATCAGGTTGCGACTATTAGTTTTATAGGAAGAGGAACAACACCCAGTACCATGTGCTCTGGGCAGATCAATCATCAAACGTGTGCTTAGCTAACATGCAACTAAATAGACACGAGGAAAGAAAAAAAAAATTAAACCTAAAAACCTACTGCTCTGCTAACCCTCTAGATAAGTATGTCAATAATTTGATCTCAGCAGTTCTCCAATACTCCTCAGATTTTTCACAAAAGGTTAATTTATTCGACATCCTCCAACACATGGCATATCTCCCTACTATGTAATTCAGATTTTGATGTAGCATTCTTACCCACGACAGTTCCATCGATCTATGTAACGAAATACTAAGTTTCATATGAACACATTGATCATCAATGGAGTTTACTCAATGTTAAAAATTTCGACAAAGTGAGATAGGGTTAGCTTGGCTAAGAGAGACTTTATTAAAATTACAGTCTTAAAAAGCAAAGCTGACAGAACACTTCTCGGTACTTAGGGGGGAATCAGTATTGAGGGAAAACAACAGAATCATGGTTTACAACATGGTTGTTAAAACTATTTTACTGAATGGCCCCTCTTGTAGCCACACTTGTAAAACAAACTCTAGTAGAAGTTTAAAAATTACCACATTGCATGAGATCACATGCTCTACTTGGATTGGTGAAGAGGTGCATGGGACGGCCAAAACACTAATACCAGCCGAGCCAAACTTCCTGCCAAAGATGGTTTATGAGGGTCGGCGCGGCGACCCATTTGTCTGAAGCGCGTGCCCTGCGGCCCATAAAATACAAAGGTAAGGGCTCAACGGCTCCCGCATTCGACGGTCATTCTCGTTGGCCGAAAAAGATCAGGACAATTGGAGTTGGCTCACTTTTGCCAATGAAGCTTTTAGTTTTAAAGTTTTGTTTGGATTTGCGGCCAAATTAAAGCTCTACCGAGTAATTCGATCGTACATTTTCTATGCCCAAGAACGTATTCTGTTCAGCAAATAAAACTAGTGCCACAAGGCTGTGTGATTGGCTCGTTTGGTGAAAGATTAGCAGTAATTGTCGTAACTAAACTAACGTAATTGTCGATAATTAGTATTTATTGTTATAATATATCCATGCAGTTAATTATATGCCAAAAACAATGGTAACAACTTGATGGAGTTCATCCCAGTCCAAGATTGGACGAGATTCACTACCTTCTTCAGTGGCTCTTATCCGAACTAGATAGTATTGTAAAGTACATATATTTTTCTTTACCCCATCAGCCAACGATTAATTTACCATGACAAAAATCCTGACGGCTCTTAAAAGTTTCCTTCGATTAACCGGCTGGATTACCGGAGCCGTTAGAAGCTAGAAACGGGCATCTATGCATGTCTGATTTCTAAAATAAAGTGTTGCCGTTGAGAAAATACCCCATTTATCTCGGACTAGTTTTTCTAGTGTTAATAATTAAGTGAGCGAGGAATGCCATCCTCTCCAGGCTGTTATGCTTCAGGCTCTTCTCGGCTATGCATTACCGCAGCTAATTATTTATATCGATAACCTTAATTTAATTATCGTCCTAGATAATTAATATAACTTAAGATGTAATATATTATACAGGTTTTTACAATCTATTTTCATTACAAAAGGAAAATTTATTTATTTTTTTACGAGGTTCGCGACAGCAGAAATCATGCCTGAGTACCGGAGTTTTCGAAAAAAATTGTATGTCGGGAACGAATGCGGGCTGCTGGATTCGAACCCTAGACCTTACTTGATGTCCATGCCTTAACCTTTGCGCCTCCCCCCCCCATCAAAATTACTTATTAAAACTTTAAATATTGCAGATTAGGACATTTATTCAAAGAACTTGTATTTGTGCTGTAAAATTTGTTTTAACGAAGGGTTAATACAATAATTAACTGAATATGAAACATATTTTTTAATATCCTGTTACTGATTGGTCAAAAATCTTTGAAAGACTGCTACCAAAACTAAAACACTATTTATCACAAAATATTACCAATTTCCAATTTGGTTTCCGACCACAGCATTAGTCCAACAACAGTTTCATAGATAATTAAAAAAAAAAAAAAATACATCAACTATCATACAGACGGTGTCACTTAGGTAACAAGACCTGACCGATTCAGGTTCCTCAGGGCAGCGTCTGGGCGCTTTTTATTCGTGCTATCCGTGCACCCCCAAATCTAACTTACAACGACAACCGTATTTGCATATGATCTTGCCATTCTAAGTCTAACAGCTTCTAAGCTATTATCAAATCATGTTAAAAATCTCTCCAAAAGTTTACTCTATCTACCTATCGATGTTTTGAAACGACACCGATAATCGTACATGCGGACCTAAAGTTGATTCCGTCAAATATTTAGGGGCGCACTTCATAAACGGTAGACATATTCAAAACATCAATGATGGTATGACGACAAGCATTTGTCAATTTCACTCTTCAACGAAAGGTTGTTATCGCTATCACTTTTCCGTCCCATTTGGCAGTATGCGTCATCTTTCCTGGGGTCTGCAAGTTTAACAAGGCTTTAAGTCCACCGAAATCGAGTTCTGCGGATTATAACAGGCGCCGAAGTGGTGAAATTGTACGCATAACTTAGTATTCTAATACCATCTTCACTGATTTTGTCCAGTTTCCCTCCGCCGAACTCAGAAGGTTGAATATTATGTTATTCGTCTTGCTTAGGTGATCGTCCCAAGTAATTGGACATCTATGTCGGTCGGTTTGTGTTGATACGCAATGACGATTTGTCGATAGTTTTATGCCAAGATGGATTTGATTACACTCTTCAATGCACTATTTTGAATAAGTTGCGTGAATTGACAGACTTTCTTGATGCAAGTATAAGAAGCGGTCTTTTATATCAACAGAAAACCTGTGGTGGAGGACCCCCTACCATTATTTAAAAATTTGGAAAATAAACTGGATGTTGAGCATTGCAAGTGTGAACTCAACGACTTGGGAATTGCTTCTTTACCATTGGGTTGGTTGGCATATGTAGCATTTTCATATTGTTGTAGTCCACGTGTACCTATTCTTCTTCTTCTTCATTCAGTCTTATTGGACGACCACAATTATTGACTTCAAGAGATCAATGAGTTCAGTTACATGCACCATCGTGCTGAATGACGACACATCTCTAAAGACATAATTTTCCTTGTTTTCTTGTCATTACTGGTATGTGGTTCACTAGCTTGGGCCGTTCCTGAACTGCGAATAGTTTTTTTTAAGAACGGCCTTTTTGGCCATATTAGCCCTTTGATAGAAGATACAGGTCTTTGTTGGGCTTTGAAAAGGATGAACTGAAAGTCCCGAGGGGGTGCAGATTCATAGTGATGACTTACATGCCATTATATTCTCAATAAAGAAACCCTTACTTTCCCGCAATAAACCTTCAAAAAATCAATCAATTGAGTAAATCACAACATTTCACGACTTTTTAATTAATTTTTCCCCCTTATGGTTTTTCTTAACGGAATGTCATAGGGAATCATTTCGGGTGAACACTCACCCATTTGTAAATGTCACTGTAACACTTACGAAACTGGTTTGAACGGTTCATCAATCACAACGTATCAGATATTAACGAGAATCGAAATACAAATCTTCGCAATGATGAGAGGGTTTTTTTTCTTGCCCCAAATCATTATTGTAGCTGGAATGCTGGTGTAGTATAATCAGATTTGTTTAAAAAACTTAAAGTACAGATAAAACCTTCGTCATGGCTTTATTTTGTCTGCGACTAACTCTGCGTGAAGCTTATTAATAGTTCTTATAATCGGGTTTCATAAGGTACGAGGAACGGAAAAGGCCAGGCAGCGGGCAAATAAAGGAATGCGGAGTGTATCGGAGTTGGATCAGTTGTGTTTTTAAAAGGGAAGCCTCCTGTTGAAGTTTAATCCGATGCGACGGTTCCATCCGAGCGTTCCGACGGACTAAAAACACTTGTAGAAGTAACCTTAGCCGACCCCTGTAACATGATGTCCACGGCTACCCTTCGTCCGCGATACCCACCACCGAAAAAAAACTTGTACCATAATTGGCCGCCGACAACCTCTTGAGGTCTCCGCTCGAGAGGAATCACTATCTGAACCAACATAATAGGGTAAAATCAGTTTTGCTAGTCTGTATGTTGGGGCCGGTTTGTATCGGAGTTGATCGGTAAGATGGTTCAAGCATCAGTTTTAAACGATGAAGTATGTCTTTCCGCATTGACAATTTATTTGATAGTGGAATTGTTTCGTCGTTTTTTTGAGTTTTTTTTTACAATATGTTGGCTTTCTTTTTTGCTTGGTAATGGGTTAGTTGCAAAGTGTCTTTTCCGATGTCAGGTGAATCTGGCCCATCTATGCAGTTTAGACAATTGCTTCATGTCTGGGCGATAAACTGTGTGAACTTTGTAATTTAGACGGGTTTTCACGCACATCATAAATTTGTGCATATAATTAATTAAGGTTTTTAGTTGAGATGGAAAAAAGTCGGTATATGATGACCGAGTGGATCGAGGTCACGATTGCTCAGGCGGTTGAACAGCGGCGTATCTAGCCGAAGGTCGTGGGTTCGAATTCCTCTCGTGCTTTTTTCCATCTGAGCTAAAAACCTTAATTAATTATCATGTATTAATCGGCCAAGCGGACCACGAAAGTAGTGAATTTGTGCATTACATTAGGACCTTCTTTGGAAACGTTAACCCGCGCAGATTATGCAATTTATCGCACAATTTTCCCAGTTATCGTCTGGGGTCTTTAAACATGCCCAGATGCACTTTTAGCATTTATGAAAGGGTATTTGGTCATGAAAACTTCTGCCAGTTGCCAGGAACGAAAACACAGTATCGCATGAGCTGATATTGGTTTTCTCAAAACCCCATTTTTAGATACTGAGGAAGTTTGCACTATATAATTTGAAATACATATTCTTAGTTAATTTCTAAAATTATCAGTTTTCTCTTATTTAGTAAATGATATAACCATAGCACACAGCGTTGTTTTTTCGTTTTTTCGTTCTTATAGTAAAAAATCCAACAAATTGTGGCTCTTATCTTTCAGTTACTCATTGTCACTTAGCCAAAAGTAACAGAACTGAAGAAGATGGACATAACTGAGGCGAAAACTGAGATAGCCTACACACCCTCAGTTCAGTCAATTGTACCGATTTTTACAGCTTTTTGTTTAAGATAGATAACAGTTTGGATAAACAGAGGTAAAAATGTCAGTATCGGACTGCGAGTTGAACCGACTCTGGGTCACTTATTGGGTACGTTAGATTCGCGGGTTTTGATGTTACTCACGTTCGGCTTTGCGCATCTTCAGGGAGAAACCGGTTTGTTTAATAGTTTGTAAAATACATTTATAATACCTTTTTGCGTGTTTTTTTGTTTGTATTTTTTTTATTGGTCATTGATATTAAATTTAAACTGTATTATGTGGGTAGCTCCAGTCTGATGGTATGAAGTAATGGAGGAAGTATATGAACTATTGTAAATTGATTTGTAGAAAATCGTCAATTCCAAAGGCAGTTTACCTCAATTTGCTGCTTTTCACCTTGTAATAAACGACTTTCGTCGACGGTCTCCGGCCGGATCCGGCATAAGTTTGTGGTTCGGGAGCGTAGTCCATACGAGAACTGTACCTGCTTGGGCGGCCGATTAATCATGTGTTAATTGGTGCGTCCGTCGTTCTGTGAAGTCAGCTTGATGGATGGAGTTCAGAGCAATTACCAATTAACCGAATTAGATGAGCAGAGATCAGCTCGAGGAATCGCCGATATGAAATATTGGCAGCCTCTTGGCACTTCGATTGCAGTCATAATCCGACAACAAGCCGAAACAAATAGTTCAACACCAGTTGGACTGGAATTTACCCATTATTAATTACCGCCATCCAAAAGGGTCATTAAGAGATTTATTACAATCGGTCAGTCATTTCCCATCTGATTTGCCCACAGAACTTAATTCAATAATTAATTATTTTACCTTTTTATATTCGATACTTTATTGTTCCGATTGTTATAAATTACATCCACTTGTAAAAAAGAATAATTAACAAAATACGAATACAATACTAATTACAAAAATACACAGATTCGTAAATTTTCATGATATAAACGCGTTATTTCTGAAGTTATGTTACTTTTACTGCACGTGTACTGTTTCGTAATCTTTGCTTTAGTTACCACGCATTATTTGCTTAAAATGCGTGTTTACAAAATAATCAGAAATAACTTTGATCAAAAAAGGTGGTCAAAGCAGATTGAAAGTATATCAACGATTTCAACAAGGATTTTTAAACATCTACTCTACCAAGACCACCTTATTTATCTTGGTAATTAAAACCATTGATTGCTAGTAATAAAAAAGAAGAACACAGTCTATTCAAAAACCTTACAGAACACATTAGCACATTATGTTTTTTTGTTTTGCCCTTATGACACCCCGGAGCACAGACGAAAAAGCTCATCAAAGGCCGACTGCAGAAACAAATGGCAGTACTATTAAACCCCCGGAAACTTACTTTACAACATTCTAAAAAGTCCCAATAGACGATAAAGGAGAGGAAGAACACAGTAGAGAATCAGGTACAGTGTTATGGTATACAGATAGCTCCAAAACAAACGAAGGAACGGGATCGGGCATTTTCTGCCCAAAGCCTGTGCAATCAAATTTATCAGGGAAGAACATTTGGGTCTTCAAGCAGAAATATATGCCTTTAATGCTTGTGCCACGGAAAATCTTAAAGAGATTCTGATACCGAAGAAGCCATTAAAGCACTAGCGTGCAAAACAATCAAAATTAGGCAGTGGATGCATCCAAAATTTCCAAAACGGGGGGAAACACAACAAGCTGATGATGTCTTGGTTGCCAGGGCACAGAGGAATTTTGGTTAGGAGATAGCAGACAGATGGCCAGAGGAGGATCTGCAAGACCATACATAGGCCCCGAATATATCCTTGGAACAACAAAAACAAATATAGAGTCCACCATCGCAGAATAGATGTAAAGAAAACAAAAAGAGAAGTGGATTCTTTAGCGGTGCGAGACATAGTAACTTATGATGGAACAACCCTCACCAAGTCTGGCAAATTCATTGCTGCAATTGTAGAGGGCTAAACTCAGAGGAGTGGTAGGACTAATAACCGGTCACTGGCATCTACACAACATGGACATACACAATGATGATCACACCTGCAGATTAGGATTGCAATGAGGAGGAGAAAACAGCAACACATAATCTTCTAATGCGAAGAAACAGCTCAATAGAGATTCAATCTAACATACGAAAAAAATTGGGGAATGAAATTGGAGCAGCGACAGTCAATGACCTGATACTTCTAAGGACAAGTATAGAGTTGCACTGAACTATGGAACTAGGAAGATGTACTCAAAACTTAGAATATTGCTCCCATCTTGCCCAGGAACTTCGGAACTCTCGTTATGCCAGGTGTATAACGTTTCTCGTACAAGTGCCGATTTGGGAGGCTTCGATGAGTTCTTCCATACATCCTAGGGACTGATGAATCCAAGTACACCTCTAATGGCATACTCAACCGTTGGAATTTTCGAACGTGGGCAGAGGAAAAGCCGAGAATGTCGTACTTTTGTCAACATGACGTGGTTCACAGTTTCAGCTTTTGGTGTGAACGTCACGGAAATAAATTAATTGGGCCTTATTTGTACGAAAATAATTTAAATGGTACTCAGGTTTTTAATATTTTGAGGGAGGTTTTACCAACAATATTAGATGAGCAGCAACAATTTTCCTGCATTCCTTTCCGGCTAATTTTCCAGCTTGATGGATGCCTCACACACAATTCTTTCCAGAAGAGGCGTTATTTGAATCCACACTTCTGGGATAGATGGGTGGATAGGACACCATGACCCGTCTGTTGGCCTCCTCGGTCAACCGATTTAACGCCACTTGGCTATTTTCTGGGGGCCAATTAAAAACCAGTGTCTACGTCAATTATAACCCAGCAACCTCAGTTGAAGAACTGCGGTAAGGGATTAAAAATGCTCGCCAATCCATCTCTCCTGACTCTACCGCTCTGAGCACCGGTGGAGTGTGGCTCTTTGTATCTTTAAGCAAGGCAGGCAGTTCGAACATGAAATGAGATTAACAAATAACAAACCAAATGTCTTTTTTCGCCATAATATTGCCATTTTTAACGAATTTAAAATACACAATTTTTTCAGGGTAGAAAATCCTTTAAAATGATGTATCAAAACTCATTTAAAATTTTGAGGTTGAACGGGGCCTGAAGTACCTTGTATGATTTTTCTCTAAAAAAACTAAAAATTTGAAACTAGACTAAAAAATATTAAACACGTATTTTTGTTTCATTAATATCGCCATTAGTTCAAGAGTAGTTCAGCCGGGCCATCTAAAAAGGATACTATATTATAGGATACTGTATATTAATAATTTAAAATAGTATACAGTGTATATTAATAAAACATATGTGTATTAATAATAATTAACATTTTTAATATTTCAAAATTTTTCTTATTGTTAGTTACTGAGAAAATGACCAGGATGGGATGCAATAAAGTTAAAATAAATAATAATAAAAACAACGAAAAAATAGGCACCCAATTATCTCAAAAACATCTGAAATTGAAGCCGTTTTATTGGAAACAAAAAAAAATTTTTTTACAACTCAGCCTCAGACACACCAGATTTCAACTTAAGCTTATCTTTTCGCCTTCGAAAACGGAGAAACTCGGAGTAAGTCGTTTCATTTCAGGATGGACGGGCTAATAATGATTATCTTGGATAATGACACGTTTTGCTTCCGATAATCAAAGACATTTGATAGAAAGGCTGTTGATTTTTGTATAATGACTGTTAAATTTTGACAGGAATGATTTTGTTGTTGTGCTCCTTACAACGTTTATTTGCGAAAGCCAGCTGATTATAAGGCTGTTTTGCTTTCTAACGAGGGCCCATTTCCTGCGGATCCGGAAAAAGTATTAATCGCCCTCTTTCACAGGCATTTTGAATTTTAACAGTCGTCCAAGTTTAGAATCAAATACCGCGTGACACTGGAGGAAACTAAAATCGATTATAATGGCCCGCTAATATATGACAAAAAGCGATGTGGAATCTATTTAAACAAAAACATGTCTGTGATAAATTCAAAATACAATCTGTCATAAAATCTAATGACTTGAATATTTTTTTCATCACACACTTAAATAAAAATAAGAATTCTTAGTTTACTGAATAACAAAATTGTGCGATTTTAATGTATGTCAATCCTAAAAGTTAAAAACAATGCAATTAATAAGGCCATATAACGAGAATAAATTGGGAGGGAGGGGAGAGAGAGAGAGAGAGAGAGAGAGAGAGAGAGAGAGAG
>CM077102.1:4050137-4061344 GCA_039619505.1 Cimex hemipterus
ATATATATATATATATATATATATATATATATGGTACTATAATAGTTAAAACAATTCGTTAAAATTTGAGAAGAAAGTGTTTAAAGACGGGGAAAATATCAGTTGTTTTTCCCTATACAATGGCGGATACGGTGCGTGAAAGAAGATATCTTCAGAAGAACCATGATTAATTTGCATGTCAGTATTAAATCACGGTAACCAAAGAAATAAATTAATACTTTTCTTATAATTATCTTAATAATTACTTTATAATTTATCAGTATTGATCACTGATTGCAGATCATTTTTACCGAAGAGTTTTTAAATATGTCAAAACTAAAACTATTTTGGAACATTCGGTTGGGGATTCATCTCACATAGGAGGCTTATGAAGCGAAGTGATTGATTCTTAGGACGCGACGCGATTGAAGCTTTTGATGCATGTCACGCGACGCGATTGACGCCTATGACACGACGCGATTGACGCTTTTGACGCATGTCACGCGACGCGATTGACGCCTCAGACGAGACGCGGTTGTAATAAGCTTCCAAATAAAAACGATCCTCAAATTAATAAATAAGCGTTCCCTGATAATTTGCGTGTGTGTTTAAATACCCATCATAAGACATATCCATGTACATATGTATCTTGCATGCAGTGTAGATACTCGTTCCGTTTTTAGTTTTATCTCACCCTTTGTTAGTACTTACGGTTGTTTCGAAGAATTGTTAAAATTCAAATGTCCTGGTTATATCAATCGTGGGAACCATGTTATTAACTACAACATTAAGTTTTAGTCCTTTTTGGTTCTTCTTTGTCGATGCCGATCATACTATTCTTTCCTGCTTTCGTAATAATTTTACCAGGCAAAGGATACGACTTGACTTACCCTTGGTGGTAGAACACTTATTGGAAATAAAATTAAAGGAAAAAATATTAAACAATTTTTCATTAGCATCGGAAGTTATGATACTCTGAGATGGAAATATATGATAAATAAGCCAGTATACATTGCCATTTTTGTAATTGAAAACGTTGGGTAATTTGGCATTGTGGCCCATCAACCAGATAACACTTGAGAACGTAATTCCTGGAGACAGCCACCTCATTTTTGTTTGGGGGGAATCATTCATCAGGGAATGATGAATACTTCCCATGTCGTCGGACAATATTGCGAAAAGTCTTGACTTTAATGGCTGCGACTTGATATAATTAATAATTTGAACATACTCATCCC
Organism: Cimex hemipterus; assembly: GCA_039619505.1. Taxonomy (NCBI): domain Eukaryota; kingdom Metazoa; phylum Arthropoda; class Insecta; order Hemiptera; family Cimicidae; genus Cimex; species Cimex hemipterus. The sequence goes on from CM077102.1 coordinate 4,051,355, forward strand.
AAACTTTCCTAAAAGGGATGACATTTGTTTCATAGGTTAAGCATGTCTGAGAAATCAAAATGACTATTACTGCATCGTAAAAACTCTCGTTTTCTGTACTCATTACTGCTAGTTTTTAGTTTTATTTATTCCTTCTATATTTATTTTTCATAAATATTATTATTCCTCACTTTCCCCAAGCGGTCCGCGGACTGGGATGACCCAGATTAAACTACGTATTTGCGTTACATGGATAGTACCACTTTTTTATTGTCAATAAATTCAATTACTAATGCATTTTTCAAATAATTGCCTGTTCAATTAAAACACATGGGCATGTGCCAGAAACAATTGGAAGAATCGAAGATGGACTTTTTTCCCGGCTGTGTTTACAAGGAATGTTTTTTAAAAAGAAAAACCTATTTTTTGACTTTGGAGAGTTGCAAACGGTAGCCTGTTAATAAGCGGTTTTGGTGATTCCTTTGGTCAAAAAGAAATTAACCGAGACACCATGAGTCGGCCAATCCGTGCGGCCGAAATTCACACATGGCTCTTCTTACAAATGGTGACCACTATCAGATAACCCACCTCCTCTGGCTAATAACACGTGAATCCCGTTGTAAATAATCCCTGGCTAAAATGGTTCCACTTCGGATTGAACAATCAGAGGGACAGGAAGGCGTGTGGGCTAGGATCGGACACATGTAATTTCTTAGCCGAGACACAACAATGAATCGGCCCCTACCCACACACACGCGTTCATTTCACGTTATAAACGAGCCCCATGGGCTCTCAATGGGGTAATTAATAGGGTTGTAATTGTTTCCTATTTGTTCACTTCTGCCTCCATGCCAACCGGCCGGATGATATACGGGCTGTGACAAAATTAATAATGCGCCGACGATAAATCTGCGTCTCGTTAATACGCCGGGATTTACGTACGTTCCCAATCTGGCCTCGGGGACGCGATAAAAGATAAATTCCCATGATTTCATTCTTCCTCGAAAATATTTAACATCTTCAAAACGGGGAAAACGTGTAAAGGGTTCCGTGTACGAACAAGACCTAATTGTTACGCCCTTTGGGCCCGCTTGGTGCTAAGTCAAACCGTTGTGGATAGACCACCAACTCCATGGGATTTCGAACTTATCTGACGGGTACATCAGTTTGAAAACGAGCTTGAATTGACATTGATGGAACCGGCGAGTTTACCGTTTATCAAAAGGGCAGTGAGAGGTGAAAACGTGATATCAACAGCTTGTCCTCTGTGAGGAGCCTGTTTTCGATACTTGTACCTTGTCGGAAACTTTAGGTGGTCTTTTTTCACACACCAAAAATTAAAAGTAATTATTTCATTCATTAGATTTTGTGTCCGATTGACCAAAGAACATCTTTCAATCAATTAATTTTTATGTAAGGTATTGATTTTGAAAAAATGGCAAAAAAGGAGGGAAAATTCGAAAGGTAGGTTGAGGTGGGATGTTGGTGTCCTAGTGGATCGAAGTTACGATAGTTCAAGTGGTAAAGCAGCGGCGCATTTAACTGAAGGTCGTGAATTCGAATCTCGCTTGTGACACTGCTTTTTTATCTCAACCAATACCTAATACATAAAGATTAATTATTTCATTTATAATATACATTAGGCTCAACATCTTGTTGAGATCTAACGAGTGATGATATCTTAAACGCATTAAATAATATACTAACTGTAAATAATTGAACATTAGGATTGGTTCCTTCTTAACTGGAGAGTGCTAAAATTGTTGCTTGTGAATCTGACGAATATTTAATTCCACCAGATCCACATCACCCTCCTTTATGTATAACTCTTTGTTTGGGCCAAGGGCAGAGTCAAGTAGATCTTGTACTTCCTCAGTTTCTAAATCCCCTCATGTCCGAAAGTCAAGCAGTCATCAAAACACTAAGCTCAAACAACTTTAGTTCAAATATGGTGTTAAACTACAAAACCAAAATTTGGTATGCAGAGCAGAACAAAGTCAGCATATTCTGGTCCCACTCATGTAGAAGCGTACACCTTTGCTATACTGCCGATAGGAACCGAACCCTTCTGTGGCATAGGAACCCACACTAGCAATGAGTACCTTAGACAGAAGGATAAAAAGACAATTAGCGCACAATGTAACTCCCTCATTGGGAACAAATAGTCCAATAATCCAAGATCCTCCTAATAAATTTCAGCAGGAAAGAAGTAATAGAATGTATCAACAGAAGCAAGAAAAACTGTGAATACATTGCTAAGTTTCTTAACGGACAGGTAAAAAAGATTGGCATAACCCAACACGGCACATGCAGATTCTGCAAAGAGGCAGAGGAGACTCCAACGTACCTATTAACATAGTGTGGTGCAACAGGAGGAACTGCTTTGGGATGCACAAGAAGTTAGAAGAAATCCAACCACTGAAACCGCGTCTGCTAACCAAATTTCCCGTTGAATTAGGACTCATCAGTGAGCTTATAGGCACAGAACGAGGGATGCAATAGCTCTTCAAGGGCGCACAGTAACCTCACTATCACATCTACATCTACGGTGGCGAAAGGTTTGTTGTATTGTGTAATAGCCGAGTCAAACTGACATTCGAGGAGTACAGCTCACTGGAAGCTGTGTGGAACAGTTGGCCGCACGGCCCAGTTTCTCCTGGCGATGGCGTAGACGTCTCTATCTCACCCCAGGATATTTCCTTATTGGTTCCTCACTTGTTTCTCCTCCCGAAGTTTCTTTCTCTGACGGAGACAAACCCCACGCTCATTGGCAACGGTTGAGCGCACTTTGTCGGGTTTCTGATGACAGTGGGCCTCCACCTATTTAAACACTTTGATTCAGAGGCGAAAACGGCACTGTAAAGGACACGCAAGTGGGTAAATGGTTTTCCTGAAAACGGTCCGCTTTTGTCCATTATCCTATAATGGAGTTCATCCGAGTGATCATGGCAACGATCTCCACCTCCACCAATTCTTCACCCGCCCCATCCCTTGTATCCTCCCTTTACCACTCTCAAGCATCCATTTCACCTTTCAGCTTAGTTTCTTCATGTACATAACTTTCAGAAGTTTTATTTTCTTTGGTTTCAAGTTTCTTTCATTGTACCGTTTTGTAAAGAAAATTTTTAGTTAAAATTTTGATAAGCGGTATGTTTGGGATCAAGGCAGAGTCGAGTGGACTTGTCCTCTTACCCTGTACTTCCTCTGATCCTAACTCCCATCCCTTAGTTCTCGTCTCGATCTCGTACGATCAACCAACATCGTTAACCCCCCCCCCCTTAGAACCCGATGTTTGCCGCGTTTTCAATTTCCAACAATTTCCGTTTTCCATCCACCCTGCAGGTCTCCATCATCGTCGCAACCGGAGCCTCAACTTCATGAGGGGCATATTATTCTCCTCCGTTTTCAACATACAGTCCATAAAAGTCAATTAAGTCTTCCTTTCTTCCTATTTGTTCCTTATTTTATTCATTCATTTTTTGCTAGCCCAAACACTCGTGAAATCATATTAAATCTTTTGAGTATGTAATGTCTACTTAAATTATTAATTTCATACATAAACATTTGAAAAAACAGTCGAAGAGACAATTTAAGTTATATTTCTTTTGACTCCTAATTTCGAATGATAAAATAAGCCTTGCTATTTCATCCTGCATAGGGATAAGAGTGCTATAAATGAGAAAATTGCAACACAGCAACGAAATATGTTGTATAACATTACATAACCTTGAAATATTTTGAACATTTTAAAAATCTTTCTTTTGTACTACTTCCTAGGTTTACTCTATACTTAACATATTTGGGAGTACAGTTGAACAGAAATATAATAGACAACCTGATTTTTTTTTTAGATTTTTCTAAGGGAACGTTTATTTACAAAGCTGTTTTGTGTTTTGACAAGTACGATAATTTGTGTTCGTAATTTTTATGGCTATGAGATTGAAATTATCCAAGAAACCACGGAAATGAGAGGGATATTGTAATATTATGCAAATTCTTCGCTTATGTATTTCCCTTAGATTTATTCTATCACTGAATTAAAATATATAAAATCCCACGATTCCTGCTTTCACAATCGTTTCTAGCCTTGATTCTTTGTATTATTTACCTTCTATCGACAGGTCGGTCACAGGCAATATATAATCAAAGACATTATTTAGTAGTGAAGGTTGAAGTTTATCATTGGCATAAATTCAACTTTACTGATGACAAGAAAAAGAAAAGGTTTGACCAGAATTTATTTAATTTGACACATTTTTGCAGTATGGATTGCGATAATGTGCTTTATTTAACAACCAATCTTATAATGATTATAATGATCTGCAAAAAGTATGCACCACAAAGAGAATGGTAGTTTGTAAAAATGTATGCGATCAAAGATATCGAAAAGCCTTTCAACTACAAAACTTTATTGGCTTCAAAAAATAAAGGCATCTATTTATGTTTATTAAAATTTATACATAAGTGCGCGTTTACCATATGAGAATGAATTGTTATTTATCTATTCGTTTGTTTGTTCGTTTATTCTGCCGGCTGCTGTTTTCTTGTTGGGTGATGAAGGGGGCCTCCAGAGCGAGTTTGCTCCGGGGGTTTGGGAGATGTGAACTTTACCACATTATTTCGATGTTAGTGGTTTTTATCCACATTTCCGCTAAGACCCTCGTTATTGAGAAAGAATATTCCTAAAGAAGAATACCCAAATTGCAGGCCCGTTGATCTGCCCGGCTGGTTGGCTGCGTCCGGGGTGGTACTCTTGGTAGCGCCTAAATAGCAACCCTCCACATGTTGTTACACACGAATTTTTAAGTCCGGTGGCTAATGCGGAAACGTAAAGCCATTAAAAAAAAATCTTATAACCGCTGGTATAATCATAATTCATGACCTTGTGAATAATAAATTAAAGTAATTGTTATTTACACTCAGTAGTGTTACAGTCCTTCACAGTGTTGGGCCTGAGTCTATATTCAAATAAATTAGTGACCAGTTATTAAAAACACAATTATGCCAATTGTAGGCTTCTGTACGATTGTACTGTCCTGATGATGACCTTCAAATGTATAGAAAGCTTGGCAGAATTTGTTTTTTGATTTTTCATCCACTAGACCGTACCGGATTATTCGGATTTGCCATGTTTATAAGGTAAACATGTAGGTAAATTTATTGTTGTGCGGTATGATGACAAAATTGACCGATAAAAAACAGTCCATCCTTTATTGTTTGTGTTATGTTGCTCCTGATCTTATTTTCCTGATAATTCACAATGTTTGATCCTCATAATGTAATACGGGAATGTTCGTTTTTAGATTATACTAATGGCAAATCCCATGCAGTTCGCTGAGAATTTCTTCAGTGCTAGTTCTGAAAATATGTACGGCAATCATAATTAAAATCGAAATAAATATTTTATCAACTCTTCAACATGTAGGTTCTTCATCTAAACAGACTTGCTTTAGATAATTATTAATTTCTATTCCATATGGTGATAATTTTTGAACATTGTATTTGACTAGTTTGACAATTTTTTTGATAAGGGTTATAAAAACGGGTTATAAGTTATCTCTTATAATTTCTTTGGCCATATTCGACTACAGCAGACTTATATCAACCAAATGTGTATGATTAAAAAATAGATAATAGCCAACTCACGGTGTATGTTTAAGATTTCTTAAAAAACAAAGCATTTTGTGAAATGGGTGTTTTTATGCTTGCAAAATGGTAGACATTCGCGTGCATTAATGACCTAGAGAAATTATGAAATTATTACGTCATCATTCTGAATAGATATTTTGACGATTTGCCCAGAGGCTAGGCCATATATCAACACGGGCTTGTTTGAGCTTATTATTCGTTTCAATTGTATATGGCCATGGTTTTTGGACAACTGGGTAACGATATTTTCCGGCCAATCTAACATGAACGGAGTCCTTCCGCCATCGGCATCCCAGAGGCATTCCGTCGGCTTGGTTAATGACGTCGTGTACTTATTAATTTCCAGATGTGAAGCCAAACTTCCTCAGCCAGGTGGCTAATTGCCGGCTGAGGGATGGGAAATGGCCCCTCGGTTGACTAGTTTATCAGATACCTCCTTCGAGCAATTAATTATCCAGGATTCTACTTTCGACCGACCGATACCGCACGTATCCACCTTCATGAAATCATGCACCTTTAGTTCTATTCCGTTTCGTTCGACAGCCTTCTTAACTAATTTATCAGCTTTCTGTTGAGACATTTTTGAAAAAATAAAGCGAAGGTTTCAATAATAAATTGGCAGTTGGTTTAAAGTTGGTATAAAGTACTTTGCGATCGTTGTCTTATTTTAACCAGTCCATGTTTGAATCCATGACAAGTCAGGTTACATTTTTAAACTGCAATATTCTATGGCGAATTTTACAATTAAATAATGTAATTTGACCATATCGCTTCTTTCCAGTAATTAACCTTTTTATGTAAGGTATTTGTTGAAATGAAAAAGTTAGTGACACGAGCGGGATTCGAACCCACGACTTTCGCTGGGACTAAATGCTGTCTGATAAATACGCCGCTGACTCTAACCAACTGAGCTATCGTGACTTCGATCCACACGGACGCCAACTCCCCATCCTGCTCGTGCCAGTAACTTTTTCATTTCAACCAAGACCTTACATAAAATGATTAATTAATATAAAGAATTATTTTACAATTTAAACCGTTACACGAATTCACTACAAGCAAAATTACTGGTGATCTGAGCACACTGTGTTGGCCAAGTACCTGCAAGCTGTCATGTGGATCTTACAGGAACCAATTCATCTCGTTTCCACTCTTGTATCTCTGCTTTCTCTTGAAGTAGGCTTTTCAGATTTGAAACAGCTCTTCGAAATTCAGGTCTTACATTAAAAAGGGAAGTATCTGAAAATTGCAATTTTATCAAAATTACTGTCGTTTTTAGGTTCGAGGAGGAAGTCTAATCATCAGAATGATAAGGCACTTCCCGTATAAGTAGGAATATGAAATTAGGTACAAAGGTTACTTCCCTACTAAAAACGGGATATTCAATAAAAAGGTAAGCTTTATACAGCAAGTAAATAGAAAAAATCTGAAAGTTGTAATTTTCCACAAATTAGTGCGGCTTTAGTGGAGGAGAGTCTCACCAACAAAATTATAAGCCACTTCCTATATGATCCTAAGGTAGGTTTTATAATGTAAATAATGGGAAACAGGACTGTGATCAAGAGACCCTCATCTCCAAAAATGGATCCGCGACAATCGATGGTCCTACACTGCAAAGGGCAGAATCTTGTTTGTGTATTTGCCGACAATGCACCTTGTAGATTATGTAGAGTGACCGTGGAACCAGGCATCATACTTGCACAGATTCTGCCTGCAACCTTTGCAACCTGCGGAAAGTACGCCGCTAACCAGGACACGGAACCTTCTAACTAGTCCACTGTCCACACCACGAAACCCACAGAGAGCCGCTGAAAAAGATGTTCCAGAGAAAAATCTGAAAAAATTGCAATTTTTTCAAAATTATTGCCGTTTTAGGGAGCGGCGGGGTAGTCACATAATCAAAATTGTAAGTCACTTCTCGTGTAACTAGAAACTTAATATTGGTACAAATGTAAGTATTACTTTATAAGTAAAGGTTAGAGGTAAATATCTGAAAAGTTGCAATTTTCTCAAAATTAGTGCCGCTTTAAGGGAGGAAGGGGCTCATCAAAATTAAAAGGCATTTCCCGACGTTCTGTATAGGTAGAAACATGAAATTTGGTAAATAGATTGGTCGCATGGTTTAGTATATGTCTTAGAAGAGATCAAGTTTAAAGTCATCAGCCGATATTACTTCACTGGCATCAATTTCCCATTCGCTTGGCTTACGTCTTTACTATTCATAAAAGTCAAGGATTAACTTTGTCAAATGCTTTATTACTTTAGTTACTCAATATTCTCACGTGGCCAAGCGTACGGCTCAGCCCAAGTTGACTCCAGGGAGTTCACCTGATAAAACCGTCTACGAGCACCAATCACCACTATCACTAAAAATCTTGACGTCGGAAATTGAAAGATCGTACATGGGTGACTGGTGTTGAGAAACGCCAAAGCTATGTCAGCTCATCAACAAAGATCTAAACGATCGTACAAGAGAAAATCTACGACATGGATAATAAGATCTTGTGCTTCATCAACATCCCAACAAAAATCTAGCGTGAAAAAAGGGTCAATTTCCAAACCCCCTTCAAAAGAATTAGCCTATCAATTTAATGATAATTACCCTTTGGCCAAGTCCGTTCTTTATTAGTTCATAACTTGAGAGAACTGAAAAGTAAGAATAAAAAGTTCCAGACTCCCAAAAAAAGTCAGCCTTCCAAAGCAGTGATATCAACATTGTAGCCAATCTCACTTCATTCCTACGTTTATGAGCAACCCTGTTCCTTTCTTTTTATTATTTAATGCTCGGCCAGTTTTAGAAGGTGCTATGAGGAGTCTGGAACTTTATTCTTTTCTTCTGAATTCTCTACCTTCCCTTCAAATCTCTATGTGAACACAGTCCAAATGTATTAATCCTAATTCAGAAACTGGCCAAGTGTTATGCCCATTGTCTATGGATTCTAGATTTTTGAGCTACACCTTCCTACCAATCGATTATATCTTCCTTATCTGAGGTTTTTCCACATTCCTAGCCTTTTTGATACAAAATCTGACCTGCAAGTTTTGACTAAATAATTTCATTCATATCACCTCGTGAAGCCATGATAATTGAACATAGTTCAGTTTGAATTTTAACCCTCCTAGAGATTCTTATTGAGTTTAGTTGTTCTGACCTTATTACAATTCAGTGGAGAGGGATTGACCCAGTAGCTTCTTTTTTCATTATATTGTGGCTAGAGGATATCTCATCGTGTCTGTGATCGCTCGAGCATCAGTACTTTGGGGCTTTTACATTTAGTAGTTTTTTTAATTAGCCAAGACACACATATACATCACACTTACGAATACGCTTTGCAAAGAGCTTTTTTATTGTTTAAATGTGAATATTGGAACGTTTTTTTTTCCTGAGTCAACATTGAAAGAATTTGCAAGAGAAAATGATCAGTTTAAATTTGGCTGATCCAAATAAATTCAAAAAACACAACGTAGTCAAAAACTGTGGTAAATACTGTTTGGTAACATATACCTTGGGAATAAATTTGTATTGTGTTAAAAATTGTACGGCAAATTTGAGAGGATTCGTCAGAAAGCGAATACAGGAAATTAATGCAGAGCCGAAGTTTTTCAGTTGTTACTCTACTTGTATTTAATTTTTTCTCTTTTATTTTGTTCCACTCGGCCTTTAAGATTTGATTTACGAGCTGGAACCAGTACCATTTAATATTCAACTCCTGCGATCGGTCGAGGATCGATCGTTGCACGCCGCCCCGCTCGCAACTCAATGGGCCCAGCCTGTTCATTGTTCACTTTACAATCTCCAATTTAATTTACAGCCCTTTTTAATTGTCAAGCATAGAGGATGGCTCTAAAACTATAATGTCCATTACAAGTAGTCGTATTAAGTGAAAAATATATTAGTTTGGCATTAGAAACCATCTATCCATAAGTTTTTTTTTCACAGGAACATTAAAAGAACCATCTAATAATAATAAAATACCTTAGCCTAATGTGGAAAAAATGAAACGATTAGGAAGGAAATGAAAAGGTGCGAAATAACATAAAAAGCAAAAGTAAATGACATCAATAAAATTAATCATAAATTGATGAAGGTAAATGGGGTTGACATCATCAGAAGAAAGATGAGCACAAACTAATAATTATGTTGTATATTTCATATATATGGTACACTTTCACTAGAAGATGGTTAAACACATTTACTACACAATTTAAAAAAAATGAAAAAAGATGTATTTTAGGGTGTGCCTACCAGAAGGGGTTGAATGATTGAATGAATGAGTGAAATGGAGAGAGCAAGAGAGATAGGGAGAGAAAGAGAAAGAGGGAGAGAGAGAGAGAGAGAGAGAGAGAGAGAGAGAGAGAGAG
>CM077102.1:4061744-4098640 GCA_039619505.1 Cimex hemipterus
GAGAGAGAGAGAGAGAGAGAGAGAGAGAGAGAGAGAGAGAGAGGACAAAGGAAAACTTCATTGTCTTGGGTGCAGGTTCCCTTAAGGACAACAATAATAAGAAATACAAGCATGTAAAACAGCTCTCTCAGTGCTAGAACAATGATTTGGTAACATATATAAATATACAATTTATAACGGAATTGCCCACGAAGACGTTTCACCAATTCCTCCAATCACAGTTTGTTTTCTTTCTGTGAGATGATTCAAACCAATGGAAAGGCAGTACGGAAAAATTAAATTCCTTTCACATATGAATGAGCAAACAGTGATTCGGCGAGTGAATGGCTTTTGAAAAGTCAAATAAAACTAAGACCATCACCATGCATTTATCAATTAGCCCAGCGTCATCCGTCAATTTGAACATCGCTCTTTGAGTTCAGTACTCTCTTATAGGAGGTTTCGTCGATGCCCTGATTGAAATGGATCAATCAAGACAGATTTCTCAAGATACTCTACAATTTTTGAGAAACAGTGAGTTCCCATGGCTTAGGCATCGCTCAGAAAACGTGGAGGTGTAATAAAAATGTAATGGAAGTGAAGTAGGAAGTTTGCGTACCAGTGGCAATTGGGAATATAGATGGGATTGTAAAAGTCTGTAGAGAGAGGGTGAGAGAGAGAGAGAGAGAGAGAGAGAGAGAGAGAGAGAGAGTGAGAGAGAGCAACAAAGTTTATGAATGATGTTTGTGATTCTTCTAAACTTTTGTCCAATCTGTTTGTTAACCGCAAAGGCAGAAGAAATATCTACCTCCTTAGGGATAATTGGACAAGAATAGCGATTACTCGCTGAATTGTGTAATGGCGCAGACCGTTGTTGGTATTAACAGTCGTTTTGTCAAATTAGTGCAAGACAAGCTGATTTGAATTGCAGATCCGTTTTTTTCTCGAATTTAATTGAAACCGCAGTTTCGTTGCGGGCTTGAACAATATGTCAGCCGTCGGATGCGGGGTCCTGATTGTTTCGCCGGCTCAGAACCGTTGACAAATTGCAAACCGTTTGTTCCAGGCTGAGATTTATCGGAACGATTTTTTAACACTTTGATATGCAAATTTCTGGTTTACCCAAAACGGCTTGTCTGAAAGGTCTTTGAAAACAAGTCAAATGCTTCGGAACTAAGCGAGTCTAGTTATGTGCATACAGAATATCAATTTCCATTCTGGCAGCGTAATGAGCACGCTGTCGCTCTTATTTCTCATTCATATGTTACCAGTGTTTGTAAATGGCTCGCTATTGCATAATATGTATACATTTAATCGAACTACATGCACTATTTCAGGAGAGTTCATCTGCCGAGATTATATGACGAAACGTGTCTGGCGTATGGTCGGATCAAAAACCTGCGAGACTTGGTAGAAAAAATAGCTGGAACTGGTTACTTTGTAATAAAGAAGAAAAATTTAAAAAAATCACGAAAAGTTGAGTTTTTGAAAATATGATTTGTTTGTTAGAAAGCACTTATTATTTGAAGTGTGCGCTAGTCTTTTAGACGCTTCGGCTGCGTATTCTATGGAGATAAGAGGCATCACTTAGGGCTACGATGTGTACAATTCTAGTGCGCGTTTCCTTGAAAATATCAGCCTTTAGTAGATTTTGGGTCAATTATCGGCCCCTACGATTCTGGTAAGAGTATTTTCATGCATGCAGCGATGGACTTTATCTGGGCACTGCTATTCTAAAGCTTCTTAGTGTTAAAGCCAAAGCTCCCAGGAATCTTGTAGGCTTTGTTTGTCAATTTCACTATCGGTTGAGCAAAGCGTTAAACGAAATAGTGAGCTGTTTTTAAAAAATCTTGAGCTTTGGGATAGAAGATATTTCTTAGCTTCACTATAGTCTGGTGGAAAACAACAGAGGATAGATGCTGGAAAAGCGCTTATCATTTTCTCAAAAGTTATTCTAGCTGATGAACCTCAGGAAGTCTTGATGAAATGGATGCAAAGATTGTTGCGTATCTACTATTGCGAGGAGAGTGCACCTGCTGTGTTTATAGCTCAATCCCAGATCTTGCAAAACCTGTTGATAAGTTTTTCGTATTAAAAAGTAAAGCTCTTAATAAAGAATAACGAGCAATCATTTATTAATTATATATTGAAAAGCGTCCTTAGTGGAACGAAATGTTGTTGACGCAATTTTGTTTAGTCCTGCGAGGGGATGACGCCCCCAGTTTTTCTGACAGGCGTCTTTCGGTATTTATCCTTCTTCAGTTGTATGGTTGGCATATAAAGTTAAATTGTACTACCTAAATGAAATAAAACGAAATTATTTATTTAATATATTTCTTACAATCTGTAACATTATTTACACGTGACAGGAAAGTTCATCTCCTGGGTTATATGGCGAAACGTGTCTCGGATGAATCAAAAATATAAGTAATAAGTTAAATTGCAATCCTAACCAAGATTGGCAAAAAGTCTGCTGCAATTGGGGAGGGCAAAACTCAGAGTAGTGGTGAGACTAACCAGTCACTGGTATCTCAGGAAACATCTACACAAGATGGGTATATACAACGATGATCCCATTTGGGAGGAGGAAACAACCACTCATATCATCTTCGAATGCGAAGCAACGTCTCAATGGAAGTTTAACCTAACGTACGGAAAAGACTTAGGGAATCAAATAATTGCAAGAACAACAGTCAATGACATGATACTTCTAAGAAGAAGAGTCTACTGACTGAACTAAGGAACGGGGAAGATACTATAATCCAGAAGGCTGCAGTTTGCCTGGGGAATACAAACACCGCTTCCTAGTACCCTTTCCACCATACCATACGAATAAGTTAAATTAACAAACATCATGGATCATGTGTCATGAGAGGAGAAGTTCTCCCAGTTAAACTAATTTCCTTCATTAGGTCGCGAGGCCATCTCTTCAGTTATCTGGTGGGATTGCAAGGGTAGTTTCTATTAGGTAAGATTGGGCGACTCAATTTGGGTGAGGTGATACCATAGCTGTATCGTCGGCAAAGGATATAAGGATGGTGGAGGGTGAAGTTGGAATATCTGCCGTATAGAGGATGTAAAGGATTGATCCAAGTATACTACCTTGAGGCACCCCCGCTTCGAGAGGATATTATTCACAGTAGGCCGATCCTTGGCAGACTCCGAAGAGTTAAGCAGCATCGAAAGATTAGGTGGTCGGTATGCGGTAGGATTCGTTTTACTGCCTTAAACTAACGAGTACAGAAAATATAACTAAAGCGAAATAGCGTGCAATCTTTACCAGATTAGTTGGAATAGATAGAGCTTATTTTAAAACAATCCATATATATAGTTGCATTTACTATTTACACGGGGATATGGCGGAGGAATATGTTCGTTGGTTTGATATTGTTGATTGGCTTATTTTGATACTTTCTGAAAACCCACCATCGAAAAGGAAATATGATTGACGGACTAAAATAGCTAGTATATATCGATTACGTTATAAATATTGGGAGAGTTATTGTAATCATGTTGTAGTGATGAATCTGCAGTTAGGCTAACGCCGAATACTCCCCTTGGCCCTCTGGTCTTTGGAAAATGGGAAAATGATAAAATGTGCCTGCCAGGCCAGGATGATGGAACTTGACTAAACTGCATACATTATTTCGTTATGCAAACGAGTGTATGCGATTTGCATAGGCCGGATCAAACACGGCTGTGCAATTCGAGATGTCCTTTATGAAAAACGCAGCATTGTGGTGGATATTATTAATTGCGGCTGACCACCCGGGGAGCGGATTCCGCAAATGGTTCCTCTGGCATCGCTTGTAAGAATTCGGACAACCTCGTCTCAATCTCCTCACTCATATTCCTGAGTCGAATTCAAGGCATACGAAAAAACAAGGGAATTATTACGAAAGGACATTGGGGATACTTCACAACCGGTTTCTTTTCGAAGGTATAATTATATAATGCGGTTATTCCAAGACATTTTGTAATCTGTTGATCCTAATCCATCAGCTTCTGTATAAATTAGGAGATATGAAGGACAATAATACTTTGCACTATTGCAGATATAAGAAACAGAAAGACAAATTTGATAATATTATCTTATGACATATGTTGATGTAGTTTTGATGGAAACAAAAAATAATGAAGACTTTATAGTATTTTTTCTGATGTTAAAAATAGTGAAGCATGGCAGCAGACGACTGGTCTTCAAATATTCCCAAGTTTTTGTATTATTCATACTATCTTATCGAACAAAAGACGGAACTGTTTAAACCGCTATCGTTCTGACAGTTTGCAAATAAGATTTAACACATCCTTTCAGATTGAGATATTCGTCGCAGTTCATACAGTTTCTGTGGACGTTTGCGTTCAAAGAGAGTGTTTTCCCCGTCTGCTGTTTCCAGAATCGTTAATCTGGGCCTGTTGACAGCAAGTGGCCAGTTAGAAAGATGCTAATGAGGAGTGTTTTGGGAGTGATTTGTCGTATGTGATTACTGGTAAGGAGAAGAAGTGGAATGCCGTTTCAGCCTTCGGGTATGCGAAGACACCATTCTTAAGATGCCCGGCTCTTCTTCTGATCTGACCGACCTACCTACGTTCTCGCCGTACAAAATTTTGATTCTTTACCAACCCCTTAAACCTTTTGTTAAAAAAGTTGCTTGGATTACTGTGAAAGCTTCTGAACGATTAAGTTGAATTATATGTATGAAATCTTAAACGAAAAAATATTATTAATTATTTACATTCGTATGACTTAAAATATAATTTGGGAGACAAAAAGCTGTCCAAAAGTTTTCGAAAAGTGGACATATTAAAAATGTAAAACATCAGAAATATAAAAAGACAATACACAAGGGGAAATATCAAGTAACCACTGAAGATGGCAAAACGCTTCTAACAAACACCAGCGACTGGACATCAAACAACGAGATTAAGTGCTCATGGACTTTGGAATGTTAAGGTTTTTTATTCATAAAAAATTCGGAATCAAGCGGTTGAAATTATAAAAAGGACATACGCACGAGTAAACGAACAGACCGGGCAGATCAGGATGGTTCGAAACGAGCGAACTATACTTACTTCGTGTCACCGCTACTGGTATTTGGCACTCGGAATTAGGTATCCTGAAGGATAGAGGAAATTGTGGGGTGATCATTCTTCCCATCCGTGTTCCGACCGGAAAATAGTAAAAGATATTTTTACTTTATTTTACTTTATGCCTTTTATTTTCTTTAGCCATGGAAAGACATCATATTGAATCAGAATTTCGCAATATTATTGTGACAATGAATAATCGAGATCACCGGCGCGTAGATATAGAGGCAGTTGGCTCCGCGGGCTTTAGAGCGATTCCGAGATACTTGAAATGCCAATAGGAAGCCTGGAAGTGGATCTAAGCGCATTACGACGCCAAGGGAGGATAGAAATACTCTCATTACTGCAAGACGGCACTTTGTCCGTAGTGCCCGCCAGATCCTAAATGAAGTACAACATGTTTTGGCAATCAACCAAACGATCCGTAATCGTTTGGGGGATGGATGTTGGCTTCAAATCGTAGACCCTTTGAGACGACCTGTACCAACAGCCCGCCACCAGTAACTCAGGAGAATATGGTGCATGCTTTCCCGAATACTCGGTCGTCCTAAAAAGGACAATGAGGATCTTTAACATCCGCACCTATTCGGCCTTATCGGACGTTTTGATTCTCGAGATGAGTGATGCACCTTCACTGTTACTGCCGCAGCGTTGGTGTAGAGGCAGCTCAGCCCCCAAGGGCCAAGACAACCTCGCTCCCCGCTTGCCCATTCTGTATTAAGCATCAGACCGTAAGCCCCGCGCAAATGGATACCTCTTGTCGCAATACATCAGCCTGGTCTTCCGCGCACTCCCTAGATAAAGAAGGCCAGTATTCGGGATCGCCTAGCGTAGAAACTACCAGATCCAGCAAGAAGTGCCAAGAAGAGAAAACCAATTAGAAGGCTGTCATGTTTACTGATGACTCGCGTTTCTGTCTATACAGTGACAGCAGGTGCCGAAGTGTCTACCGGGAAAGTGGGATGCCCCCAGTTTATACTCCCTTCAGTACAATTTGGACGTAACGTTATTTGATAGGATTTACACAGGAGGACGAACTGTAATACATATTGCTGAAAGCAATTACACCGCAGTATGTTATGTCCGAGAGATTATCAAGGAGTACATCCGTCAAACCAGAATTCTCATTGACAGGTATTTTTGATTTCTGGATGATAATGTCAGACCTCATAGAAGCAAATCTGGAAATTTACCATCTGCACCTTCTCCCATTGTCTCTAGAACTCAATACCATTGAGCACGTATGGAATGAGTTTGGAGAGTTGGAGAGAAGGTTTTTCGATCACCATGCGCGGCCAGTTGATCTGCCACAACTGAATTCAGTGTTGCAACATGTTTGGAGCGAAATTCCTTATGAAATTAGTGGCAGCATTAATACAACTATACGTAACAGATGTACAGAGGTTTTACCTATCAAAGGGCACTAACAGAGGGTATTAATTGTTTAAACATATGATTGAGTCCAATAAACAATATTATGGAATTAAAACCTTTTATTTTTCAAAACTAACAATTAATTCTTTCTTAAACCTCCGGTGCAGCGATGGCGCAGGGTGCGTCATTGTCCATCACGCACACTTCTGAAAATGACCGGCAAATTAATAAGACCCGGGGAGACGAGAGTCAGAGGAAGACATGCGGATGATTGCAGTCCTAGTCTGAGTAATTGAGATAAACACAGGTCTGGGGCGAAGCGGTGCCCGGATTGGCCGGCCCCGGCCAATGGAGCTCAAAGCCTTCATTAACACCTCTGCTATTCCCTCCCACTGCAATTCCGTTTATGTAATGCTCATCGACGAGAAACGGCCTTGCCCGTTTCTCAGTCTGGCATCATGGCAATGCCCCATCTCTCAATCTCAAAGGACGACGACGGGGATTTCTCCAAAAATCTTCGGAATTCGAGTGATTAGGTGAAATATACCAACTCATCCCTTTTTGGAACTTCCTTGGAACAAATACAAATAGCAATTTACATTGGGTGAATGTATTTAGCTAATTTAAATTAATTATACAGTGTATTCGGCTACTCGTGTTACAAAATTTGCTAGTAGGTTCTACATTCAAAATGGAACCAAAACGTCCTGATTAACTATAGTCCGAATTTCCACGGAGTTAATTCACTTTTTCTTATTTTTTAAGATTTCACGGCCTTGCTTCAAATAAACAATGATAACTTGAAAACTAAAAGTTTTTTTTGTCTTGTAGAAACGTGTGGTGATTACTGAACGTTAATCAGTAATTATTTAGTAATCGTGAGATGCGGTCTGGTGTGATGAAGGTCTCAGAAAGCATTTTCTTTATCGTGCCGACGTTTCGATCTTTATTGAAATCATCTTCAGGGGCTGGGATTTACAAACATAGTTTACATTTAGCAATTTTGGATGCGGAAAAGTGAATTTATACAATGCAAAATATTTTTTATATTCAATGAAAGTATTTCTACCCACTCAAAGTGTCTTCTGTGTAATTGTGCCATTCTTGCGTGTCGTGTTATGCTGTGCCAGTGAGGTTTTGCTGTTTTATGTTTATATACGTTGGTTTTTGAAGGGGTAGGGAAGGAAGTCGGTATAGAAAAGACATTTTTGTATAAGGAGTCGAGTTCTTTGGGGGTGAAAAGAGCTGACGAAGGGAAAAAACCTGTTGGCAATGGTTTGGCCAGATTATCCTTTCAGGATTATAAAGACAGGGATAAACAGGAAAAGGAAAGCTAAATTGCTGGGTAATTAAACTATGTGAAAAATATTTGATGTGTGGGCTGTAATGTGATGATATAGGTACATTATCTATTGAATTTGATTAATGATATTGGCGTAACTGCGACTGAACTGATGTTCAAAATGGAGGGTAGCGAGTGCTGTAGGATATTGATTGTTTTTTTTTATGTTGCTTTACCAGATATTGGGATGTAAGTTGCCGGACAGTTAGTCTAAACATTTGATATAGTTGAATACGTCAGATTTATTTGTTATTGCTGTGTGATCTTTCATTTTGGAATAAAGTGAATTGTTTTATAATTTTTGAAAGCTATTTTGAAATTATCGGACGAGAAAAATCTGTTTAATACATTTATTGGTTGAATATATAAAAAAAATATATTTTGAATTCACTTTTCCACATCCAAAATGTATTTGCTAAATGTACACAATGTTTGTAAATCCCAGGCCCTGAAGATGATCATAATAAAGATCAAAACGTCGGCATGATAAAGAAAATGTTTTTCTGAAACCTTCATCACACCAGACCGCATCTCACAATTTCTAAATAACTAAAAGGTTTGTTGACAAAACGTTGAGACCATTGAAAACTACGATCAATTGCCAATAAGATGTAATAAACTTTATAAGCGTTTTAGTACTTTGAAAAATATTTATTAGGAGAAATCCGTTGAGAATATTGCAAACTACGATCAATTTCCAGTGATAGCCAGTACTTTGAAAAACATTTAAGTATGGTGATTTGAATCTACTATTTCCAAACGTAGAAACCAGCAAATTTCAGCAAATGTACTCCTCTATTTAATATCCTTTTTAGTGGTGCAATATTTTTAAAATCACGTTTTTCAATCATGAAGAAATTGATGAAGGAAAGGAAAAAACCGTGGTTGAAGGATTGGTAAGGTAAAACGATTAATCCTAATATAAAAAAAACTTAAGGAAATTTTGAATGAATTTATTAAACATTTTTTAAAAATTTGCGTTCAAAACCGAAATAGTGCATGTGTTTACTTATTTAACATTTATACATTATATTTTGATTATAGGATTATTGCATTATTATTTTCCAGAATATAAGAGTTTTAAGATTCAAAACTGGGGCTGCGGTAGCCGAGTGGTTAGCGTGAGAGACTCTCGGCTAGTAGACCCCGCGGTCGCGGGTTCGATTCCCGCCGTCGCCCCTGGGCCTTTTTTCACGATACGGATTACGGAATAAATATATACAGCAGTCTGGCTAGATATGCTTAGTTCATGAGGCCATTAAATAAAAAAAAAATTAGTTATCTTGTTACACTGAGGCTACTTTTTCTAATGAAGAATACTCTTGTATACATCTTAAACCGGATAATTTAATGCTTTGCGTCGAAAATACAATGAAAATACAAGCATTTCGAATCAAAATTTAAAAAAGTTTAATATATTCATTGAAAATTTCCTAATTTTTTAAAAATTTTGTATTATTCGTTCTATCATACCAATCCTTCAACCACGGTTTTTTTCCTTTCCTTCATCAATTTCTTAATGATTGAAAAAAAAGTGATTTAAAAAAATTGCACCACTAAAAAGGATATTAAATGGAGTAGGTTTGCTGAAATTTGCTGGTTTCTACGTTTGGAAATAGTAGATTCAAATCACCATACTTAAATGTTTTTCAAAGTACTGGCTATCACTGGAAATTGATCGTAGTTTGCAATATTCTCAACGGATTTCTCCTTTTAGTTTTAGAGTTATCATTTTTTATTTGAAGGAATGTATGAAATCTTAAAAAATAAGAAAAAGTGAAATATCTTTAATAATAAGAATCGTTCTTTTGTTTGGGCGCCCACCCTGTATGTCAAAAACTCTCATTGTCACAAACCCACCAAAAAGATAGCGAAAACCGCGACTAGCACTCGAAAACAGCGAAGATAGGCGGACCAATATGATCGAAATCGATGAAAATACGGTTCATCACGGAGAAATCAAAGTTAAAACTTAATAATTCAACTTATAATTTGTTTTTCCAAAATTGTACGTCTTAAGATTTCTGTTCTGTAATACATTACAACAATTAACTTTTGCTATTATCAATGATTAATCTAAGCTCTTGGTTGAGATGAAAAAGTTATCGTCACGACGGGATTCGAACTCAAGACTTTCGGCTCAATACGCCGCTGCTCTAAACACTTTGTATCGTCAGCTATTGTGACGTCGATCCACTCGGACCCAAGTACTCATTTCAGCCTACAACCTTTTGAATTTTCCCTTTTTGATATTGTTCATGAAAAGAATAATTAATATTTTCTATTATGACCACTAATCATATACGTATTATTTTAAAAGTTGCCATTTTTAATTTCTTATAACCTGTGTATGTACTTATATATAAATGTTACTAGGCTATACTTTATATTGCTATTAAATATATATAAAGTATAGCCTAGTAACATTTATATATATCTCACATACACAGGTTATAAGGAATTTAAAAAAAAAAAAAAATATATATATATATATATATAAAGATACATACAAGCTTCATACCTTTGTTCAATAAGTTTTCCCAATTATTTGTTTCTTATCTCAGATTCTCGTTCATACTTAGCAATAAAATAAAAAATTCCTTCTGAGGTAGTACATTTACATGCTGGACAAGATATATCTTCAGTGCCAAATGCCGTGGCTTTTAATTTTAGAATTCCTCCCCTTTCTTTAACAATCCATCGAAATACTTTTCCCACATCCACGAGTTTCCCACGCATCAACACCAAAAATTTTTGAATTTTTATAAAGAGTATATTTTCCTGTGCTACCTATCCAAGCAAAAAACCTATCATTATAGTATCTTTTTAATGCTTTCTGCAGTTTATTGAATTATATTTATCTATATTTCACAACCATGTAAATTTTCTCTAAGTTAACTTCCTTGAGCCAACTAGTGTTCGACCGGATCTTTACACATGCATCTTTGAATATCTTGATGAGGACATAGACAACATCCTGACCACATAGTTACAACATAATTCGTTATTATAAAATTTATGATAAGTTAATCTCTAAAAAATGTAGGTTCTGAATTCATGATTTCATTGGAAAAATTATGCAAATTTATTCAGGTTTTGCCTTCCTAAAAGAAGAACCAGTTAATAATTTCATGAGTTTTATTTTATTATTAGAGAAGCAAATCCATAATGCTGATACAAGAAAATAAAATAATCGATAACAAAATGTGATCAGTAAAATTATGGTTTGTCATGATGCAGTTTTCTGTCTCATAAACTTTTGAACATTTTTATAAGATATTCTAATTTTGGAACTAAATTAAATTCTCCTGTAGGACTTTAATATTTTTACGGTTAAGGTTTTTTTGTTTCATTGTTTAATATTCACACTGTATGAAAAATACAGATCTTGAAAATTATTTCATAAACTTTCCACGCGCCTGAAACATAAAGATACGTTATTACATTTCCTACTTTCATTCTAAATAGCATTTTATGTTTGATATGATCGGTGATTGGTTTTTCACCCGTACTGGAATTTATGAAATTTACAATCAAATTTTTGTATTTAAAAAATCGTCGATCCGTCTTGTCTCGTCGTTTTGATCCGTCAACATTGCACGTTCAGCTTCAGCACTCGCACAAAATTAAATTAAAAGGTAAAACTAAATACTAAAATTACACTAATGTCTTGTACCGATGGTGTAAATTTAATTGCATTATAAGTTTTTCCTTAAATTCATCCATCGATGCCTGTGGCTTTTATTGGGTTTGACGTCCGGATAATCGACCCGGAGCCGTTTTCCTTCCGGCCAAGTTATTAAACCAAACTAAGTTATTAAACGCGTAGGGTCGGAGCGAGCCCGGACCCGATGACTGATGACATCTTGTGATGAACTCGTGTCATCACTCAGCCCAATTACAACCAACATATGTCGAGCTTCTCGCGTCTGACCATTTGCTTGTAATCTTCAGCCCTCCGGCGAACCCCCTCAATTATAATCGACAAAAAAACAAAACAAAAAAACAACAAAAAACACCCACCTTTTCAGCCACAAAAATGAACTCGAGCCGCAAGTCTACGCGATTTTTATGTTGGATTATTTTTAAGTTTATTTGAATCTTTCACTATTGAAAATTTTATATTTTTTTCGAACTCGAAGTTAAACAGCGATGAAATAATTAATATCGATATATTGATACTCCATTTTTTAATAAAATTTGCGATATTTCACAGAGGTAAATTTACCTTTACCACCACCAAATCTGAACTTACGGTGAAACAATCAAATGAATTAAAAACAAGAAATATTGCTGATTTGAATTAATTAACAATTCACCCGGTTTTTCTCACTCTAATATCTCTGCACCTATTAAGATGGAAATTTGAAAAATAAATTAAGATTAGGCCGCTCAGGACACTGTAAACAATTAGGTACTTAATATTAAGCCCTTTCAAAAAAGGAGAAATTCAAAGCTAGCGTTTTTGTTACTGCTAACTCACTCAAGAATGCATTTATTTAAAATTAAGTACAAAGGTAGTTCTAAATATTAAAAAAAGTAAAAATCTGACTGTCTCATTGATCATCAAAATTACAAAGTTACAAGGTATAGGTTTCAGAAAAACATTTTTTTTATCATGCCAACGTTTCGATCTTTTATTGAGAACATCTTCAGTGCTCAAAGTGTTTTCTGTGTATATTTGCCATTCTTGTGCATCGTGTTGAGAGTGCCCTGTGGCATCCTTTGAGCCCTGAAGATGATCTCAATAAAAGATCGAAACGTTGGGACGATAAAGAAAATGTTTTTCTGAAACCTAATCACACCAGACCGCATCCCACGATATCTGAATAATTATCGATTAACGGTCTCTAATCTCTACATATAGCTAGAACCGTGAAATTCAGTAAAAAGGTAGGCTTTATGAAGGGAGTAAAGTAAAATATCTGAAAATTGAAATTTTCTATAAATTAGTGGCACTTTAGTGGGGGAGAGAGTAGTCTCACCATCAAAATTATAAACCACCTCCTCTATAGGTAGAAACATGGTATTTGGCCCTAAAGTATGTTTTATAGTGTAAATAAAGGGAAACACAGGGCTGTGATCAAGATATGCTCAACTCAACATCATGAAAGTTGACCAGTCGATGGCCAAAACAAAGATGGAAAAATGGTTACGCGACAATCGATTTTGGCCCTTATTTAACGGTTAGGTTTTTGCTGGGATAATGTCATTACTTCCTAGATAATGCGGTATCATATTGATTTATAATAATTACAAAATCCGCACAGAGATGCGTTTCAAGTTGTTAAAAGACATTACAAAAAAGATAATTTTAGGAGATTGGTTTACGATTTCGTCAAAAAAGAAAGGTTATTCGGTGAATTCAAAACCTCGGCGCTAGGTTAGATAATCAGGGGTTGTGAATCCTTTTTGGCATCACTTTTACAAGAGAATTTAGGCAGGTGGAATTAATGCCAAGGAGCTGCGATGGGCGACGTGGACGGCGAAGGACGAAGGATCTCCGCCCAAGGATTGGCTCCCCACTTTTTCCTCACTTAATTAAAGACAGGCTTTGTTAATTAGACCTCTAATAATGGAAACTGCGGCGCCATTTTGCTCCAGATGTAAAAAAGTACCTACTATATTTCTACTTTTCCTTATTTCTTTCTTTTGATCAAATTTACATAAAACATCGAATGAAACATAAGCACAGACTCTGTATAACAGACGCTTTTAAAAATTATGTACCTTCTGTACAAATATGTACATTACGTAATGTGATAAAATATTTATAATATTTGACAATTAATTAAGGTTTTCAGTTGAGATGAAAAAGGTGAATGGCACCAAAGTGATTGGAACCCACGACCTTCGGCTAGATACGCCGCTGCTCCACCACTTGAGCTATCGTCACTTCGATCCACTCGGACATCAACTTCCCATCTCAACCCCACCTTATGAGTTTCCCTCCTTTTGCCATTGTTTTTTCATTCAATCCGACTACACGACAGTTGAAAAACACAACAGCGGCGTATCTACCCGAAGATCGTGTGTTCGAATCCTTCCCGTGCCATTAACTTTTTTCGTCTCAACTAAAAACCTCAATTAACTATCATGTTTTAATTAGTTAAGCGGACCACGGAAGTAGTGAATTTATAACATTAGCAAACATCCTGAGGGGCGCCAGCAACCATAATTCCCTCGCAGCTTCCCTGGGCCATATCCATGTTGTTATCGATGGATGGAGTGTGTTGGACATGGATTTGGCTAGTAAGTTGGAGTGAGTGGAGAGTAGAACTTAGAAAATTTAGTGTTGTTTAATATGTAATGTTGAGGTCGTTGAGGATGAACCTATTGGAGACAGTAGGGAAAGTTGACTATCATTCCGAGGACATTGGATTCGAAGGGCTGAAGTTGATTGTAGAGTATCTATTTTTGTTGTCTGTTACATTTTCCTCCGTTCTTATTCTGTTCATTTCCTGTCTTTTTATTTGTACGTGTTGGGTTCCAGGTTATGTGTGTGTCAGGTTAGAACCCGAAGTAGCGTACACAGCGGGTTTTAAGGATAGGAATGTGGTTGAGGATTATTCTGTGAGGGGTTTTCCTTCTGAGGGTAAAAGTAACATGGATGCATTTTTATCCTTCGACGTTTCTGAAGCAACTCTGAGGCGATTGATCGGGATGCAGGGTGCAAAGATGCAAGGAAGGTAGAGGATGTAGTCGGGATATCTGAGGTGTAGAGGAGATACAGGAGGAACAGGTTTTAGAACTTATTATTACTCATTATTACTCAGTTGAGCTGTATTTAAACACTAATTACAAATTGGAAGATTAAAAGTGGTTGGGTGGTAGGAGCGAACTAGGTTTTAGTTGGCCGTTTTTGATCATTAAGCCCCGCATGGTCTTTAGGTTTTGTTTTTTGTGGGAGATTCTAGAAACATCAGGATAATAGGAAAATACTAAACCGCAGGTTCAGTACATAGTAAACACAAAACCCCTAGCAGTATTGAAATTGGTGCTCTTCTTCAAATTTTGTTTTTATGCTATTGCTACTATGTGAACTGGCGTAAACTTTCTATGTCAACAATTATCGGCGGATCAGGAAAAAAATCCTATTGATTTGATAAAATTTATTTTCTAAGAGCTAAAAAATAATGAAAAGTTAAATTTTCACAGTTTTGTAAGAGAACTTAACTTAGTTCCAAAGTTAGCATATATTTTTATCTTTTTTTCTCGTATCAGTATTACGGGTTTACTTCTCCAATGATTAAATAAAACTCATAAAATTATTAACTAAGTCTTCTTTTTACGAAGGTAAAACCTGAATAAAGTTGCATTGTTTTTAGAGATAAACTAGTAATTAATTTTATAACTATCATATACAACAGGTTGTAAGATATAAAAAAATAGCTACAATGGTAACTTATGTACTACTACTAGGGTAAATTATGTAATACGTGAAGTTTTGTTTTCCAAATCTATTATAACTCTCAGCAGAAATTCTGAGACGTACAATTTTGTAAAACCAAATCACAATCTCACGATTTATTTTAAAAACAAACAACGGTTAATTAGGGATTACGTATTCTGCATTTTTGATTGATTTCATTCCAGACATTCCAGTTCGTAAGTAGTTAAAAAATGATAAAAACTAAAAAAAGAAATACAAAATCAATTAAAACAAAATCTTAATAGGGATTGTAATCTGTTCTGATTTCCTTATTCACTTCGGCAGAAATTTTAAGTACACCTATTTAAGAAAAAAAAATTACAAAAAACAATCAATACTGATTCTCAATGTCAAAAAGGTAAATTAAAACAAAAAATAAGTTCTTTAGCTCACTATATATTATTACGTGTTTTATTTTGAGAGGCGGAGTGAACGCTTCCACGCTCACTTCTGTAGCTCTTCTCCCGGAGGTTGATGGAATTTCCACGCATTCTCTGATTAATTTTAAATTATCCAGGTAAATAATGCGTGCAGACACAAATCATGTACAATTATACAAATATATTTGTTGATACAAAAAATACAAGAAGAAAAACAATTAAAAAAAAAAAAAAAACCGGAAAGAAAAAAAGGCAAAAGCTTAAAAGAAATAAAGGTAAGTATTATTGGCAAGGGGTTCCTTTTCAAAATAAAAGGGGCAAAAAAGGTAATGTCTTCACTTCAGTCAGTTTTCTTCCATCGCAAACACAAACAAAATGAAAAATTTCCTTTTCTGGATGCTCCAATAACGGCGACGTTGGAAATAAGAAAGGATGCTACCCTCCGAAGTCCAGTCTCCAAAGTCCGGTGGCGTCGGCAGTAAAAAATAAAACAATAATCCCTCGTTGCAATATATAGCTCGTAGTGCACTTCCGGCTGGCCAACGCAAAACTGAAAACCGACCGATCATCATCAGTGGTCCATTCAGGTGGGGGATATCTCCCATTGCGCCTTAATATAATTTCTACTTATTGTCAGATTACTATTTTTATGTAGTTTAATCATTTAGATTTAATATTTTATTTATTTTTATCGATATCAATTTGATTTTTGATTGAGTTCTTAAATCTCAGTTTTTTTTTCTTGTCACCTGGTTTGTACGAGGTTGAAAAAAGATAAGAAGAAACTAAATTTTGCAACAATCGTAGAGAAGAATAATTATCGTGAGATGCGGTCTGGTGCAAACATTTTCTTTATCGTGCCAACGTTTCTATCTTTGTTGAGATCATCTTCAGGGCTCAAAGTGTTTGTCTTCCTTGTACTTGTGTCATTCTTGCGTGTCGTGTTGCCACACCACAATTAACGACACAATAAATTTCAAACGAAACATCTTAAACATACAAACCACCACGAGCATCAAAAACATAAATACGTAAACATAAAAATTACACCAATTAAAACTCAGTGCCGCCAACATAATACCTAAAGTCATTTTAAAAGAATTTTACATACATCAAAAAGATGCGTACAACGTCCACTTTGACCAAATTAAAAATAAAAACAGCAAAAAATTAAATAACTTAATCAACAAGCAAACACCTGCTAACACAAATAAATTGTTCTTAAACCTAACCAAAACTAACATCCCTCCAGAAACCCAGAACTTCCTATCACTTCGTCCGAAACATACCATTCCTTACAACAAGACAGATTTTCCAACAGCTAAATTAATTAAGGATGTAAACTATGCAATCCAAAAATCCACAAATGTAGAGAAGAATTTTTTTATTAATTCAACAGAAATTTGATGTGATTTCTTAATGAAAACTATGAGCAAAGTTATCTAGTAGTTTTTATTGCTGAATATATGTTTGTGACCGAATTGTAGTTCAAATCTATTGGGAGGTGTTGCCATTTTTTTCAAATTTTTGCCTTCATAACCTGAATATTGATAATTAGATTTGTTGATTTTAAAACTGACTTAATTTTGTTTATATTATGTATCCCAATAGATTTGAACTAGAATTCGACCATGATTTTAATGATAAGAACTGTCGAGAGGAGTAGACAACATTTGTACTTTCATTATGCCACTTACGAAAATTGTTATTTTGTAATTGCCCAGTTAGCCTCAAAATTGTTCACGTCGTTTTTCCTTGTTAACCTCAACGTTTATCGGCCCATTGTACTTTTGAAGGAGGTCGCAATAAATATTTGGAAATGTTTCTCCATAATTCAGCCGGGTGTCCCAATTTTCTTGTACTTTCGAAAAAGAGTGGGCCGGACTGGAAACGGACAGTTTTTTTACCTCTGCAGACGAAATTGGACGTCGCGGTCTTTGGAAAAAAAAGTTGTCAATCCCCGGGGTTATCATCAGGACATGTTCATCGAATATCAAACGGGCGCCGGGTCTCGGCTTGGAGATCAATGTTATTCTGAACACACGCCACAAATGTTTGTTTTCTTCAAGTTGTCCGGAGAATATTTATCGGCATGTAATCAAAGTCATCATGTCGGACGAGACTATTTATGACGTCGAATTATTATCGATTATCTTTAACCACAGTGTTTTAAGCGTTTATTTAGTTCTGAATGTCGAATGCACGCTGTTGTGGGAAAATGTGCAAAACCGCGTGTTAGCGGGGTTTTGGGGTCTGGCCGTCAATGAGGGTCAATTGCGTTCGGGATCGTCGTGGGTCAATTTTTGTCGACCCCTTTGTCGGTTCAGGGCAACAAAATTCGTCTCGTGCCTCAGATTGGATTCACCGTTTACAGATTGGTCTCGAGTGAACTTTCCCGTCCTGGATATATTCTCAACGTCATTTTGTTTTCCCATCGTTACGAAACTAATAGGAAATCACCGTTGTTCCTCCCCCGATTTTCAGTCGTCCCTGGAAAGAAAGCCACTCTCTCGGGGCGAAATTGAATCCGACCCCACGATTTACATATAATAAGAGTACATCTTTCGAAATCGCCACATCCGAGTGGGAGCAAACGTTTCAACAATGGTCGCGGGGAATCATTATGAAATCGATGAACTTTAGATTAATAAAAAAAAGCTCTTGCTTACCTCTTTTACAAGGTTACCTCCGACGTGTATAACTTCTAAAAAGGAAACTATACGCTAAGATTTATCACTGGAATAGACAGATCGTACTTTTTTTTTCTCTCCTTAAGATGCATAATAATATTCGTTTGAGAGACATAATATCTAAAATGCTCTAACGAACATGGGTTACAAATCACACCATACTTATTAATTACCCGTACCATCAAAGAAAACTGGCTTGTATAGTAAATAAATAATGAAACATTAATTATAATAGGGAAAATGCATTGTCTGAAACGTATACTGCCTAGAGAGACATTGTGGGAGAGCGATCTGCCTTTAATAAAGCCCGAGGGCGTTGGCTGGCTTTACACCACACAGATGTTCAGACGTAATTTGATTAAAACCCTGTGTACAAACGAATAAGTAACTTATATTTGAGTCCAGTTCATAAACAATCATTTGATAAGAAATATTCAGAAGGATTATTGAATAAAGCACATTATGTATTACCTTAAATCTTAAGTAACAGGATGTGTTCAATTAAATAGTTTAAAGTTGAAAACAAAGAAACAAATATTAAGGCTGAAAAAGAAAAAAATCTCCTAACGCAAAAGTCCATTTCATTCAATATGTAGGCGCCGTTAAATTGGCGCACCCTGGTATGGTCACGAAACCAACAACGAAAATAAAATTAGACAAAACCCAATACCTGAGGGGAACGGGTGTGTAGTTCTCACCAAAATTCTTTTCTATACCCAGCAATACAGCGCCTGAACGCCCAACATAACCGAGGCCCTGGGTAATATGATGGCTTAGATTACTACGGTTCCGTCTGAAACTTTTCTATCGGCGGCTGGAGGATACTAAACGGAAAATAACTTTCAAGCCTTGAAGTACGGAATGGTAAAACTACGTATGCTCGCACGGAAGCAAGACATTAGTTTCTCTCGGACGCACGAGAGCAAGTCGTGACGGGATCAAGTTACGGACGCAGTCCCTTATCATCCCGTTTAGGGATTAGGGCGCAAGGGAATAGGCCAGCGTTTCGACGGAAACAAAATATTTACGCTAATTACTCAAAATAAAATGAAGGTTTGGACAACTACGATTACTTCTAGGTCCAAAATCTGACTTGGACCTTATACTTCACTTCGAACTTTTTGGATAGAATGCGGAGCTCTGCCAAGCCATCCATCGTCCAGTGAAACCAATCTTACCAATCAAAAATCCTCAAATGAATAGTCGAAGCTAATAACCTCACTCTCAACCATACCTCAATGTTCCTTTTGATCCGTTCCCGATTCCGAAACTTTCGCACCAGCCTCTTGATCTATCCTAATCCTACTGCCCTCTTTCCACCCGAGAAGCCGCCACGTCGCTTTAACCGACGATAGCCACGGGACCTACTGTGCAACATTGGTTGGTTGCTCATGGCATGTATCCTCTCCGCATCATGTACCCTTATTTTTCTGACCGTATGAAAAAAAGAACAACTTAAAAAAATCACATTTGTTTATACGAATATGGTGTAAATAAAACAATAATAACAAATTAGATAAAATCATTACTTCTAAGTAATAACACATAAACCAAAGACACTCAACAGTAAAGTAATAACATCACAAACGATTGTTAGATGTCATGTTAATAGCTTGATTTGTAGTTTAATTAACAAGTTTATTTTTGCATGTATTTTTGTCTGTGTGTGTGTTTGAGTTTTCTATTAACTATGACAATCAACGTCAGGATTATGGGGTAGAAACTAGAATCAGAAGAGCAGAGGAAAAATTAACTTCTATATTAAAAGTTAGTAATTACAGGAGTGGAGGGTATACGGGAAACAGATTCTTCAAGTATTACAATCAGTCCTATCATACACCATGGTGGTAGGTCTAGGAGTGGATTTAACAATGGTGGGAATGAAGGGTTTCGGTGAACTTCTTGTCTTGGGAAGTCAGTTCAAGGGGAAAGCTTTTAAATAGCTTTTAAATATTTAACACTACTGTTCAAGGGTTTGTTCTTCTGCTTGTCTAATATGAGCTCCAAACCCTCCTTCTCTCAGAACAAAGTTCTGGGTAAGCTGTTCTTGTGAGATATCTAGTTGAGTTCGAGGAGCGATGTAATTTCAAAGACTGTCCTGGTCAGACTAGCCTTACTGTTTTGTCCTATTAAATGCATTTACCATCACCGGAGCGTGACATCAAGGGCATAAACAGGGAAAGGCCATAGCCAACCAGTAATGTAATAACATCCAAAAAGACTATTAATAACTTCCTCTCTCGCTCACTCTCTTTGTGTTATAATTTAACGCCCGTCCCCCGAGAAATGGGAAATAGATAATTATAAAGAAACAACCTGACGCGTCAATACGCGTATAAAATGGACTCGGCCCGCAGAATAACAAACAGGTTAACCAAGAAACGCATCAGTAATTTAGTAAATTTAAGAATGGTGTAAACAAAATAGTAAATCTGTAAATGGTTTGTGAAAAAGAATGAAAATTTTTTTAGGGGGGAAACTTGAGGTGTTCAAACGGATGAACCAATAATTTAGCCGTCTCAAATAATGCTAATGGTCTCAGTTTTATGGTTATGGGCGTCATACGCGTTATGGCTTTTGGTTATTCACTGTGGCTGTTCTGGGTATTGTGTCTTCAGAAGAAATGCCGAATCCAGCGGGTTTAGGCTAATGAGATTTGTCTGAAACTACAAAATCGTCATTAACTTTAGACCAGCAATTATTTTACACATTAGTTATATGGCTTTTAATCAGGCATAGTATGGTATATTGGAAGGTCTCTATGGGAACGATTTGCGGCATCTGCTCCCAGGGTGGTCAGCCGCTATCATTGCATTTTTCAAAGGGTATCCTAAACCATAGAAGCTTGCTTAGTCGACCTTTTGAGGGAATGCTCCTTACAAAATGTCTCAAAACCTTGTTTGCCAGACAAAATGATGCATACATGATGTGTTCAATCATGATGGCCTGTTTATCTTTGTTGGTATGGTCTGTGAGTTATTCTCCCGGTTTTGTCCCTTTTATACACTGAGATGGGCGATGGAAACTCATTTAATGGAACAAACCAGTGAAGTAGACTGATCGGGACCGAGACAATAACGCTACAATAATTTTTTATTCAGAGAGATTTAATTAATATGTTCCTAACTTTTATTTAGAGAAGAACAAAATTGGCAACTGTACTTTTTTTTTATGGTGATTTGTGGTGCGGTTATGCAGGTTGACAAGAGTTTTCCTTCTTCGACTGGTAAACAGACGAGATATAAAGTTAATTGGTGTTAATTAGATTATTGCTTCGAAACCGGGGGCGATGGATCGCCCAGGGCGGAGATTGATTTGGAATGCGTCAGGCGAAGACGAGCTCATCCATCGCGGCTCCCCACCGGAGGGAACGCGCTCCTCAGCTCTCATTCAAAATTCTTATTCGGGATCATTTTTACGGCTCATTCCCGACGTTTTTGTCAGGTGTCCCCGACGTTCCTAATCTTGGCCATATCGAACAAATACCCCCGAGTCGGAGTCAACAATAATTAACAGCCGAATCGCCTTCGACCTTTCGGTCGAGAACGTTTTGAAATATTCTTCGCGAAATGCGGACGTCGATTTAGAAAATTCCAAGCATAAGAAAACTTAGACGACAAGATTCCATATAATTAAATTGAAAGGAAAAATGCAGTTCGACAAGTATCAGCACGAAATGCCGTAAAAAGCTCTTGAAAAATGGGACTTTCCAAAGATTTTACTTTCTTTTTACTAATAATATAAAAATACGATTTTGTACTGATTTAATTTAACAGAGAAAGTTGTTCCTTA
The DNA here is from genome assembly GCA_039619505.1 of Cimex hemipterus. NCBI lineage: Eukaryota > Metazoa > Arthropoda > Insecta > Hemiptera > Cimicidae > Cimex > Cimex hemipterus. The sequence goes on from CM077102.1 coordinate 4,083,822, forward strand.
ACAGAATCTGTGAAATACTTGCTAATATCAAGCATCCGGGTATAGGACTTCGATTCCCATTTCGTTCATTTCCTTTCAAAAAAATATTACTTGCCACCAACGTCTTCCTCTTCTAATTAATTCTATACAATTAACGAATAAAATTCTTGAATTTACTCTTTTACAGTAAAAAACATTATTAATAAAACTGAAAAAATTATAATATACAATCAAAGAGTATTAAGTGAAAAGTTGGATGTGTAACAACAGGGAATATTTCCAGATTGCGAGCTAATCTGAAGATTTGCGCAGAAATCAAAGTACAAAATGCCGTAATAATAAACATTATAATTACCTCAAATTGTCGTAATGACCACATTAGATTACGATTTCATGTTATTGCCGTCATTATTAAGAGAACAATTTGTCGAAAACTCGTCCTTTTGTTTGATCAGGGTTTAATGCCCGTGTTTAATGTTGGAAACATCTTTTATAATTATTATGCAAATTATGTATGACATATAGTAATTTAACGAAGACAATTTTTATCTCATTAAACAGTCTCTTCCCCCCGTGGTTGTTTCTTGAACAATTTTATATAATTGGAATTGGACAAGACAATGTATTATTTACATACATAGATAATGCTTTTTATTTAAAATAAATACATCCAGGGTAAATTTAGGCTTAAGTTGCTTTATATTTTTTTATTGGGTCGTTTTTATCTAGTTTCTCACGTTCTAATCTAACTTCCAAGATAACAGGAAAAGGGTAAGTACTTAACTATTTAAAATTCGGCACTATTTCCTTAAATAACATGGATCAACAGGACGCTCTGAATGTAGACGGTGCAAAATTCGGCCCACAAATATAAATTTAAAGAAATTGTTATTTGACAAACAAAACATAAATAAATAAAGTGTATAGTAAAATAAAAATTATACTTTTGTAAGTTCGTAGTTCAGATATTTTTTCTGCGATGAGGGATGCGTGAAAAAAATGCCATGGGGCGACGATGGGAATCGAACCCACGACCGTGAAGGGGTGAAACACGCTAATTACTAGGATACCTCGGTCCACTTACGATTTATTGTTAACACCTTTTTTTAAAAACCAACACACTAAAGTTTATTTTTATCTTCTTTGACTTACTGTGCAAGACGTAAAAATGTCTTGTACATTACAAGAAAAATTCAAAATGATTCTAGTGCTTCCATGAATGTTTAGGGGTTAGTTCTGTTTTGCTATAATGTGTACAACGCTTTCCATTTCTGATCTAGAAATGAAAAAAAAAACAACATATTTTCCTCTTTTGTAGGGAAGTTGATACTTAACTTAAATTCGTTCATAATTCAAGCGCAACATCATCATGTCGTGTTAGGTTAGTTCTTAAAAGGACTCGATCTGTTTATCAAAATTTACACCATGCTAGTCCGTAATGCAACGTTGTTTACGATGGATAGTTGAATTAAATGTTTTCTTTTTGATTTGCACTAGGTAAAAAATTTTCAATACGATACCCTCAAAGATTCATCACTTTCCCTGGAGATTTATTAACCTTCTTAATCATCATCACAATTGGATTGACTCTTCTATCCATATCAGTCTTTGACTTATTTGGGCGTTATAATCGTTTAACAAAATACCATTCCAAATGATTCAGATAGGAATTTCCACTGTTTGGTTCTTAATGACGGGCCATCCTTTTCAGATGCGCCAAGGGAGAAACATTTTGCCATGTTCAGCAGACCGAATTCACCACTGAAGATGGCTAGAAGCCGAAACGACTAATCAGGTTGCATTTTAAAAATCTTACAAATAACGTTGTCATTGTATTACAGTGTATCATTCTTGTTCTGAGCGCACTTAATAAGTTCTACTTTTTTAGAACTCTGTGCGATGTTAATTATATTTTGGAGCAATTGGCGATCTTTTGCATGTACGTAAGCCAGTACATTTTCTTCAAACTCACGCCATGGATTAAAATTATAAATAAAGATTCAGTTTAGACACAGGTTAAAGTAATATGATCAAGATGGAAGGAGTCTGATTATTTGGTGGGTTATTTTTTAACTAACAAATAAATATTTTAAATATTTTTGTTAAAAGATGAAAAAAATTCTTCATCAGACATAGGGAATGTTATATGTAAATTGTAAATATGTCAGCAGTATTATATGGTTAAAACATTAGCGATTAAATGTTTTAAAATAGAAACAACAAAACAAATCGTTCACCGAAGTTATCGAAATGCGTTGGGCAGGGCTAAATTATCAAGCTAGGCGGACCTGGATGACCGGAGACCATAGAGCAACAGGTTCGTCACCTCGCGGGCATCACGACAATAGAATCATTTCGCAAGCGATCTTCTCCGTTCGCTATTCGCTGATGCATAAGTAAAAGGATCCTTCGTGACAGGTGTAATTAAATAGGGTTCGAACCCCGTGACGGGTTCGGCCGTGGTTCGGTAGGGAGCGCAGGCTTCTTCGGGAACGGAAGCGAGATTGTGCGGACAACAGGTAGCATCACGGAGGCAATTTTTTATACCCCCTTTGCAATGTAAATCTCGTCCTTTCCCAATAGGAATCAGCAGGCAGAAACGCCGGGCCTCCGGATGCACGAGAATTTATCGCTTTCCGATTGCGCTCCAACTCTTTGTCACCTACTCTTCCTCGGTTATTTATGAAACACAAATTTTATATACACCGTTTGAATGCTCAATAAAATACCTTTTTTAAGCCGGTAAAATGAATTCAAGCCCGTTGGGTGTTCTGTTAGAATTAATCCTTCGACTTCAATTTATATCTATAGAAAAGATCACGCCAACTCTTTTTTACATGGGTAAAATCGACATTACGGCTTTGTGGGATACGATTAAAAGAGACATTATTTGCATGCACGAAACAGACCAAGAAATATCAATATTTTCTGAACTACTGGTCTCCAAACCGAAATATTTTTCAGGGTTTATTTGTTAAACATTGTTGAGTTCTGCTATGTTTTGCCTGTCACCGGTATTTGGTCAATTTTCGCCGAGGAAACATCGAAACTCGTCAAATGGTCAACTCGTCGACCAGCGAGACCACTTTGACCAAAAAGTGAGCTTAGTAATTACCTCAAGATTCTCTCTCGTGGTCTTCGATACGATGAACCGCCAGTTTGGTTTTTTGACCTATCCATCCTCGCTGTACGATCGCTTTTCGGCGTCTCGGTATTTTCACTGGTGAATTTGTCCTCTAACAGCCAGCGGTGCAAATTGGTGAGAAGCGGAAAAGCCACGAGACAAAAACAGACAGCTATGTAGGTTATTTTTTGTGTAATTTCCTCTTATGTGGATCTACACGGCGATGCAGCTGTACTTTGGTCGTTTCGGACGCCTTTCGACATTAGGCCATAGGCCCACCAATGAAGATGGTGAAAAGCCAACATGCTTATGACAGCACGATCGGAAATGAAGGAACTACATAGTTAGCTAGTAAACTTGTGGTTCGCTTCACATCCGCATCTTTGATATATGAATATAGGAGGGCCGTCCTTAACCTTTGAGGAAATACAAAAATGATTCATAGATGATAGAACCTATATTTTATATAATCAACATAGCTTGTATGATGACGTGTACTTATGGGTAGCTCTTACTAACAAAAACGATAAGCATTGTGCAAATAAAGAAAAAGAAATTGATCTACATGATCTCCTATAAAATACAACAAGTACCTGCAAATGGAAGTTGATATTCAGCCAGGCCAAATTATTTTACCTTTGCGTTTAAATAGATACGAAATGAAGATAAGTGAACAGAAATTGAGCCTGTTGGTATGCAAATAGCGGACATGAGAATCTCTAGGGGAAAAATGTGGCTACTGTGGGAAAAATGAACAACTTTCCAGTTTCTATTATACTGCACTCCGATCTGGCTTCTGAGATGTGTAACTATATAACTACGACTTACTTCCACCTGCTAGTTAAGTACAAGCTTGAAGTTTAAAACCTTAGCTGTTCTGCGCCAATAAACCCACGGGTATTAAACTAGGCAACGACAAAATAATGGGCGAAAAGAGGATATTTCATGCCTTTTGTAATTTGATATATGCTAACTAAAACGTTTCCCCTTCCAGCCGATAAAACAAATTCAAGACGATTGTAAATCTACATTTTTAGTCCGGTGTACAGTAAAATTAAAACTTTGGTTTGTTCATCAGCTTTTATGCAGAAATTTCTATAATTAATATGGTGGTTTCTCAGTGATGAACACATTTTTAATCATTTATTCGTAATTAATACATAAAAATATACGAATGTTTTTATGAATGAACAATCAATAAAAATAAAATAATTTAAAAAATTAAAAACTTTATGCTTTACATCAACCAACAATGGCTAACAGCCGTCTAGTAACGAATATTTTCTTTATTGTTTCCATAGCACCATTTCTGGTAAAATTGTTTTACTCAGTTTACTTTTTTTAGCTATAGCTTATATCCAATAAACAAAAACAATAAAAATTATAATTATTGCGAGTATTTACTACAAAATATAAGGGTGGCCACTTTTTCTTTGTCTCTTAGTGTAAAATTGAGCAAGAACTAGATATTTCTGTTTAAAATGTATGCATCTAAATTCAGAAGGAATAGGGCATACGCGCAAAAAGTGAGTGCGTTATGTTTCCATTGTCTCTTGTATTAGAAAGACCACATGGCTACTATGTTCTGCTTCCAAGGATGGAAATTCAAGTTAAATAGTTCTGGACATAATTTAAACAATAAACCTATTTTTATGATTTTAATTTTAGCCGTAACATAGCTCTGTTTATAATTATGATTCAATTGTTTGTAGATAAGGTGAATTTAGGGGAGAGTCGATTTATTTCCATAAATTGAATTGAACCAAAGATCCAATTAATTATGGAAACTGGGGTTAAATACTAATGTCCAATACATTCGACATACTCTCAAATACAAATTCCCATTCGGACCCACTTTTTGACATTATCATCTTCTTTGTAATAATAATAATAGTAATAATGTAATAATAAGGCGCACTACCAACCACCCACCCACCCACACACATGGTGGTCGCCCGGAGGGGTTAAATGCCTGGGTAGACTCGTACCCCATCCCTCAAAAGGTCCGGGACTTGGTCGGCTCACGTGTCCTGCGTAAGGTAGGCTGTCCATTGGAGCCGTTTTCAGCCGTAAGTGTCGGATGATCCAAAAGCGTAGAAGCGAATGAGCACACGTCCATGAGAACCAATTCGTTCGGTCGTGTTGGGCCGTGTACGGCCGAAGCACTTTCCGATCCAAATAAAGTTGAGTTTCCCAGAATGGTTACTTGGACTTCAACTGTCAACCACATGACATCAAACGCTCACCATTGTTTAAAGCCGTTCATTACTTTTGCTTACCTTTTCGTTTCGTTTTCATTTCGATGGATTGCGATGTTAAGTGCTGTTGAGGAGCAGGCTCTTGGGATCTTTCTCCCGATACTTTCCGATCCAAAATAATTTGGATTTTCCAGTCCTATTCGGCCGAATAGGTTACATCGACTTCAATGTCTACCACGTGACGCTCACCAGTTTAACGCTGATAGTTGCTTTTTGCTTACCTTTTCGTTTCTTTTTCATTTTAATGAATTGCAAAAAATTGATAAGTGCGGTTGAGGAGTAGGCTCTTGGGACATGCGTGATCCACTCTATCATCGGAACGGTGTCTAACCTAAGCTGCGGTCAAGATGGCTTTAGAAATGGAACTTCCAATATTTTTGTTTATTTCATTCATTCCATTTGTATGTAAACTCAGAATTTTCGAGCAGAAACAAATCTTCTACGTCCATTTTGGCTGTGTCGTGAACTGACGAAAATCTGCTAGAGTGGACGGCTATATTGCCGGTCGACCGTTTGGTCAAATAGTTCGGCTGTTGACCGGCCGTCGTAATTCGGTTCCAATGAACGAGCAGCGAAGGTTTGCTCAATATGTCGCACAAAATAGAGCCTTGTCATGTCTTGGCTCCTTAAAGAGAGAGTAGGCAGGCCGCCGAATTTAAGAATGGTAATTGGACACAGCAGCGAGTTTCTGCGTCCCCTTTTCTGCTTGTTTGAGAAGATGTTTTTTTAAATTGTATATAAGCTTTATGTTTTGTTTGAGTGCGTGTATTTACTAGTGTGAACGGTGAGGGGCTGATGAAGTACAGCGTCACCATAACTTCTTAGAGTCTGTGTCTAGGTCCGATGGTCAGTACAGTAAGTTTTCTCATAAAGTGCACATAAATAAAGAAAAAATAAAATGAATATGAAACTTCATTAAATTATTGAGATATGGTGAGATGGGTTGTGGTGTGGTGTAGGTTTCAGAAAAACATTTTCTTTATCTGGGCTCAAAGTTGTCTTCTGTGTACTTGTGCCATTATTGCGTGTCCTGTTGGGAGCCCTCAAGGCCCTGAAGATGATCTGAACAAAGATCGAAACGTTGGCACGATAAAGAATATGTTTTTCAGAAACCTACATCACACCAGACCGCATCTCACGATTTCTGAATAATTATCAATTAACGGTCACTAATCTTTACCCACTTCATTAAATTATGCATTTTTTAAATAACTGAATTATTGCTCGAAATGCTTTCCGTCGTATGGATAATCGCGAACGTAGAGCAACCAATGTGACTGGATGGACTTCTGTCCTTCTTTCCGTCATGTCGTTGCATTGATCTCAATTTTCTATATGATCTGTTCCCTCGGGGGTGTGCTGTACACTGCACGCTTCAGACTTCACTATATGCAAAGGTCTGGAGGGGTCAAATCAGTGACCATCGCTGGTCATGCCATAAGAAGAATGTATCTAATTTTTGTTTCTAGTTTTTTTCCGTCGTCGGCTCTTTTCACCTCAAGGGATAAAATAAAAATGTCTTTCTATACCGACTTCCTTCCCCGCCCCATCAAACTCCAACGTATATAAACATATAACAACAAAATCTAACTAGCATTTTCAAAACGACCCGCAAGACTGGCACAATTACACAGAAAACACTTTGATTGAATATAAAAAATATATTTTGCATTGTATAAATTTCCTTTTTTCCACATCCTCTTTCTTAAATTTAAACAATGTTTGTAAATCTCAGGCCATGAAGATGATCTGAATAAATATCGAAACGCTGGCACGACAAAGAAAATATTTTTCTGAAACCTACATCACACCAGACCGCATCTCACGATTTCTGAATAATTATTTAAATTCCGTAAAAAGTAAACAGTGAAACATCATTTATTCTTAATTTGGAGTAACGATTAAGTGATTAGTGATTAAAAAGCAATAATAAAATTAAAGAAGGAATTATCATTATTATAGAAGGATTTATGAAAACATTTAAATGGAATACAAAACTTAATGTGGGACTTTTTTTAAATTAACGTAATTAATTGTTATTTTTGTATTCATTATTGATGTTTAAATAACGGCCGCGATGAATTTTATTCAGTTTTATAACGGAAGGAAAAAGAGCAAAACAAGTCTTGGTGTGAGGTCATCTTAAAGCATTAAGAAAAGAATTAACTGCATCTTTCAAGAATGTGAGTGTTAAAAATTCATCTGCAAAAATATACGACGGTATAATGGGAAGTGACAAATACGAAGGTATAAGGAGGTGAGAGGGAACGCTAAAAATGGACGAATGTGTAGTTTTGACGTTAAATAATGCATTAAATTAAATGAAACTACCTCGATTTAAAGAGGTCTCAGCAAGGACGGCCTCCCGGTATTATTTTGTTAGTAAGAAAAGTAAAATATGTACCTTGTTAAGTAAGAGCCTTGGTGGAAGGGGGGTTGTGACAGATATAAGAGATAGGGCCTCAACAAATTGCGGGAGAGATACTTTATCAAACGGGCTGCCCTTTTAGCATATCTCCGCTACCGGCCGCATTAGAAAAACGCTGCCTCCTTTGAATTCAATACAGCAATTACGTTCGGACACTATCTTCTTCTCTCGTCAGATATCAATCTATAAATGCTCTCTCGGCTCCATTCTTCGGCTGTCTCGCTTTTTCACCCTCCTCTCTACAATCGGTTTATTGTCTGTTATGTAATTGTTTAGCCTAGGGATTCGTACCAGGCTCGCCGTGTTTCGGTGCTGTACGTGCTCAGAATTGGCGATATGGCCTAAACTTCGGACGCCTCATTAGTCCGACTGGCCAACATTATATCACTTTACGAACCTACCATAGAATGCAAATAACATCACATAACCGCCGATATAGACGATTTACTTCACAGTCAAACATAGAAGAACCAAATTAAGTTTTAAAATTTAAACAAAATTATGTAAAGAGGCTATTTAAAATTCCACATGGTAGTACCTACTACATAGACCCATTACAATAAAATCGTAACTAGGTTTGGAATGGAATGGAATGGTGGCAAGGGTACTAGGAAGTGGGGTTTGTGTGCCCCAGGCACTGCAACCTTCTGGCTTATTGTACCTTCCTAGTTCCTTGGTTTAGTCAATAGACTCGATCCTTTTTCTCAGAAGTATCAAGTCATTGACTGTTATTGCTTCAATGTGGTTCTCTGAGTCGCTTTTATGCGTCAGATTGAACCTCCATTGAGCCGTTGCTTCGCATTCGAAGATGATATGAGTGGCTGTTTCTTCCTCCTCATTACATAGTCTGCAAATGGGATCACTATTATATATGCCCATGTTATGTAGATGTTTTCTCAGATGCCAGTGGCCGGTTAGTAGTCCTACCACTCCTCTGAGATTTGCCCTCTCCAATTGTAGCAGTTTTTTTGATGAGGGTTGTTTTATCATGAGTTTACTGTATCTAGCAATGCTAGAGTTTATCCATTTTCTCTTTGTTTTATTTGGATCCATTCTGCGATGGAGGATTCTATGTTTGTTTTTGATATCCCAAGGGTAGGCTCGGGGCCTATGTATGGTCTTGCGGATCCTCCTCTGGCCAGTCTGTCTGCTTCTGTAACTAGGTTTAGTAATCTATTTCTTTGTATTTGCTCAACTGTTTCAAATCTGTGGCTAAAATGATAAAACACAATGATATTATCTAATCCACTCTGAAAGCTTAATTCTTAACCATCTATTTGGAATTCGACCTCTCCATTCCACTGTTCCGTAGTGCTTCCAGTATTCGACACGATATCCTCTGCTTTGGAAAACAGACTGTACTGTTGAGCCTTATTCCCGAACGTTACGGAAGCATTTGGCCGAGTATGGCACCACGGCCTCCTTTATAACTTAAACTCCCTCATTCCTACTATCTTATCCTAACCTCCTAACGTTAACTTCTTAAAATCGATGGTATAAAGTGAGAATGCCGACCCTACTATAAAAGAATACTTGAAATAAAATGTTCTGTTTTATAGTTTTTAGAATTTTAGAATTCAGATCAGAAATCGGGCAACCATTTTATTAATTGGTCATAGGTGTCCAAAAAAAAAAAAATAAATAAAAATGGAAACACGCCGCTTAATGAAACCTATTAAGAGGAAGCCAAGAGCTAACAACCAATTAACTTGATCCAAGTATGTCTAGAAAACTTCAAAGCCCACGTGTAAAAAATTATCCAACTGCAAAGGAACGTTTGAAAAAGCTTCTGCAACATGTGACATATTGCCGCCTACCGTGACCAGGCAATTATGGTTAATATAATTTAATTACAGGAAATTACACTTAATGAACGTATTTACTAAAGGAAGCAGAATAAGTAGTGTAGGGGCGTCGGTGGCCGCTAGGTTTAGTATTTGATAACGGCGGTCATCACTGTAACGTAAAGGTCCCGGGCTCGAATCCATCGGCCCTGCATTCGAACCCCGCATACTGGCAAATGTTTTTTTTTTCAAAAACACCGGCACCCTGAGAGTTTATATGATCTCTGCAGTACAAGAAAAAAAAAATTATATGTGTGGTGGTGTAAATATAAAGTTCTGCCTCATTCTACTCCATGGTTTGTAACTTTGTTATTGTTGTTGTATAAACATTGCTTTTACTGGTAATTGACATGGAAATTTAATGCTTTAGGATGATTTTTATCTTACGGTGAACATTTTTTTTGCTGCAGTTTTTCAGTATTCTTTTTTAATGCTCATCGTGCACTAATTTAGCTATTGTTATCTACTAATGAAATTATCGCTCTACCTACATCCATTTCTAAGAAAATGGAGATAGTTTAGCAAATTAGATAAATTTTAAGGTGATATTCCAAGACATATTCAAAATATACGTACATACAATGAGAAAAATTATTAAATATTAACGTAATAAAATACTTAGTATGTCTGTAGGTCCTCCCCGATGAAATTTTGTTTTCTCAGTGGATGCCCATGGTAAATCGCATAGATCGACGTTCGGTCTGAGAGAAGATAAGTTTAATTGGCCGATGACCGCCTCTCCGCGCAGTTCTCTTATTGGTCGTACGAATCGTCAAAGCACGTTTCCACTTTTATGGAATGTTGTCATGTCGTCAAGATCCGGGCTGCATATTTGAAGTTGTCGGATATTTTCGGCCTGAAGGACAGAGTTGAAGATTATAATCGATGGGACGTGAGAAACGTTGGCAATGGAGTTGTTCAAATGGTCGAAATGGCTGTCGCTAACTTGAAAATTTCAAATGAAACCGCAGTAAAATTGTTTGCATAATTATAATCTAAAACGGCTTAGAAAGGTCCTCATCACCTCCCAGATCTCAATGAGAAATATCGTAATGTATGTAAAATATACAACAGTTAGATTTTTATTATATTTGATAGATGTATAATTATCCATATGGATCTTTGATAAAAAATCATTCTAAATCATTAAAATTTCAAAACAATTACAGTAAAAGTTATGCCTAGACAGTATAAATCACAAGTAAAGATCTGTGGAGTAGAACGAGTCAGAATTCTATTTTTCACCACCTTCTCTACCTCTCCTAGCAAATACTGTAATTAAATTGTATTAACCGTAATTGCCTGGGCTCAGCAGGCGGCAATAAGTCACACTTTCAGAAGATTTTTTTAAAAGTTCCTCTGCGTTTGGATACTTTTTTTCACGTGGGCTTTGAAGTTTCTTAAGACATACTTGGATCAAGTTAATTGGTTGTTAGCTCTTGGCCTCCTCTTAATAGGTTTCATTAAGCGGCGCGTTTCCGTTTCAACTTTCTTAGCACACTTACGAACAATTTTCACCATGTACGTAGATGGATAGTGAATTAATTGTACAACAAAAATGGTTGCCTAATAGCATGATTTAGAAAACCATAAAATATAATGTATTTGAAGTTATTCTCTTTTATAGTAAGATGTCCGAAATATATTACATAAAATGACATACATTTGTACAATAAATTCATATAGTCATCCGTATGAGGATGTAAGCTAAATAAATTATACTTTTTTTTAAATTCACGTTAAGATGAAAAAGCAAGTGACAGGAGAGAGAGATTCGAACATATGACCTTCGGCTCAATACGCCGATTCTCTAACAACTTGATCCATCGTGACTTCCCAAGTATGAATTTGTGTAGACACGATAGTTCAAGTGGTTAGAACCGGAGGTCTTGGGTTCGAATTCCGCTCGTGACATTAACTTTTTCATTCCTACTAAGTCCTTAAATAAAAAATGTATTAATTTAAAGTATAAATTATTGTATACTGTAGCTGGTTGAACCTCCACGCAGACTTTGTTATTGTAGAATCGGGATAAATGAAAAATATTTTCAATTAGAAATTTAAGAAGTTTCGATTTCTTTTCTGGACTAAAGCTGCGAAGAGAAATTAATACGTAAATTGAAATGCCAAATTTTACCCGTGGTTAGGTTTACTATAGAATGATAAAATACATTTTGGATATTGACATAATGATCATTACAAAATATGCACTTAATACAATTTTATACTTATAAATAACAATAAAAATCTTACAGTAATAAACAAGTTTATGTTAAATTAATTAAGGTTTTCGGTTGAAATAAAAAAGTCAATGTCACCAGCGGGATTCGAACCCACGATCTGCAAGATATGCCGCTGCTCTGCCACTTGAACAATCCTGATCTCGATCCCCCTCGGACACCAACTACCCATCTCGACCTTACCTTTTATGAATTTTAAACTTATTCAATTCACTAGTTTCGTGGTCCGCTTGACCAATTAATATCAACCAATTAATTAAAATTATCTTACCTAGAAAAATTTTTATTTCGTTGCTTTGGATAAAAACTAACATTTCCCGGACCAACGAGAAAAATTCATAAAAGGTGAGGTTGAGATGGGTAGTTGGTGTCCGAGAGGATAGAAGTCACGATAGGTCAAGTGGTAGAGCAGCAGCGCATCTAGCTGAAGATCGTAGGTCCGAATCCCGCTCGTGACACTGACTTTTTTATCTCAACTAAAATCTATGTGAAAGATAAACATAAATTGAGATAAATCGATTTCTTTGTGCTCAGTACTCATACCCATTCGACGACAGTCGAAAGAAAATTCCGAACAAATAAATCTGTTTTTTTCCTGAAAAGCTAAATTTAATTTAAGAACACAGAAAAGTGAGGTTTAGAGATGGCTAAATATGAAAATTCCATTTCGATTTTATATGTGTGTAGAGTTAGTGGCCGTTAACGGATAATTATTCAGATATCGTGAGATGCGGTCTCGTGTGATGTAGGTATCAGAAAAACATTTGCTTTATCGTGCCAACGTTTCGATCTTTTATTGAGATCATCTTCAGGGCCTGGGATTTACAAACATAGTTTACATTTAGAAAATACATATAGAATTTGGAAAAGTGAATTTATATATTGCAAAAATTATATTTTATATTCTATCAAAGTATTTCTACTCACTCAAAGTGTTTGTCTTCTGTGTAATTGTGCCATGTCGTGTTGAGAGTGCCAGTGAGATTTTACTGTTTCATGTTTATATATGTTTGATTTTGAAGTGGTGGGGAAGGAAGTGGGTATAGAAGAGACAATTTTGTATAAGTCGTCGTCGGGAAACAATGTGTTGGTAATGTTTATTTGGTATGGACTCGTTTTAATGTTTTACTCTTATCCATTGAATCCTATAGCTTTCATAGAATTTATATTGTTTTTGATTTCTTTGCCCATCTCCTTGGATGTAAAATATTTAACATATTCTGTTTTTCTCATATGGTTTATCTGAAAGATTTGTGCGTATGTCATTTGACTTAAACGCCTCTGCCAAATGGATTAAAAATGGGTTAGATGATTTTCGAAAAATGAACAGTCCGACATTAAACATTAAATTTTTTCACTCCGGGTCCGCCTTTTTTCGCGTTCCCGTCCTGGCTTTATGCCATGTTGACATGGAAATGAAAGAGTGGGATGAGAGCGTGTTTAAAACGAAATTCCAAAGAGGCGCCGTGGTTACAGCGAAATCAGCGTCTTGGCAGCGTCGTTCTGCAGCTCGTGTAACGCATCAGCGCGAGAATGTAAAACGGATTTACAGCTGATGATCCGTAAAGGCGCGCTCATCAACCGTTTTTGGGCCTTTTTTAAATAATGACAAGCAAAGGAGAGGTGATTTATGACTAAATATTAAAACAAGGTTGGGCGGAAGTGTAAGAGAGACAAATAATAAAGAGAAAAAGATAGAACGAGAGTAAACGCAACATTTTAATAAACGTTTTCAATTCTCTGCAATTTCTTACATTTTTAAGAAACCATGTCATATTCTTAGTTACATAGTTTGAAACGGAACGTTTTTTCTACGACAAAAGCCTAATTTGAAATTCGACAACCATTGCTACAAGCATTTATTTTTATCCTGAAGTTAGCGATTTTATGTTTTTATTCGTATTAAAATTATGAAATACTTCCCGCGAGGTCTATAGCTTTTGTTTTACGTAGTATTAAGCAACTATTTATTACCAAGCGAATAAAAAAAAATCGCTACAAACGGATTACAATTCGCTAAGTTACGTAAGTTTTATTCGTAGTTCTTCTCCCATATGGACATACAGGTCGTAAAACCTTCGGGTTACCGTGAACCATGGTTTATTAATCGTAACGCATCATAATTGGCCCAATTTAAATCATATAATTACCTATATAAAACCATAAATTACTGTCATTACCATAATTTATTAACAGTTTCCATGTTATTAGTTTAAATATATTGAAAGTTTGCCATACATCTTATGTAGTAAAAGGCGAATTATTCATTTTTAAACATATATTCAATAGGATTATTTTCACGAATCATTAACTACTTACTATATATACGCATTTATTACAATCGTTATCATAATAATTATTCAACTGATTCATTATTATTTAGTGTAAATATATTGTAAGTTCGCCATACCGATTATATACAATAATACAAGATGAATTATTAGGTTTTAAACATATAATCAACAGTATTTTTTTCTATGAACCATGATCATGAATCATGAATTATTATTTCCAATCGTTTATTATCGTATAATTGTCCATTAATTAACTAAATAATCACTACTAACAGTTTTTTTGTTGTTGTCTAGACGATGTGAATTTCGAAAGACATGGTGAGTCTGTGTAAGTTATAAAGTAAAAAGTTTTTTCTCGATGACAAAGAAAGAGAGAGAGAAAGAGAAAGAAAGAAAGAGAAAGAGATAGATAGATAGATAGATAGATAGATAGATAGATAGAGAGAGAGAGAGAGAGAGAGAGAGAGAGAGAGAGAAAGAGAGAGAGAGAGAGATTAATAGATAGATAATTTTTTGTTGTTGTCTAGACGATGTGAATTTCGAAAGACATGGTGAGTATGTGTAAGTTATAAAGTAAAATGTTTTTTCTCGATGACAAAAAAAAAAGTGAGAGAGAGAGAGAGAGAGAGAGAGAGAGAGAGAGAGAGAGAGA
>CM077102.1:4099040-4141175 GCA_039619505.1 Cimex hemipterus
GAGAGAGAGAGAGAGAGAGAGAGAGAGAGAGAGAGAGAGAGAGAGAGTTATAAGTTATTTAACGACAAACAATTATATATTTATTCGGAAATTTAACATTAAAATATTGGGAGTGCTCCATGAGACTAAGTATTGTATATGTAGTCGACATTATAACGAAAAAACTTAGTATATTAGTATCGTGTACTGCTAATCGAATTAAAAAAAAGTTTACGCGTTCACACGGCGCTCACGAACGAAAGGTAATGTCCCATGTTCGAATCCACCGGCCCTGCATTTGGACCCGCTATCCTTACTAATGGACTTTGTTCAAAAACAACCCCCCACACTACGGTTAATATGACCTCTGCTGTTGTGAACCCTCGCACGGGACTCCAAGGACGATTTCCTGAATGTACAACTCAATTTGAAGTTTTCGTATGGTTAGTTATTCAGATATCGTAAGATGCGGTCTGGTGTGACGTAGGTATCAGAGAAACACTTTCTTTATCGTGCCAACGTTTCGATCTTTTGTTTTTTGAATCATTCTCAACACGACGCGCAAGAATGGCACAGTTATAAAGAAGACAAACACTTTGAGCCCTGATCAATAAAAGATCGAAACGTTGGCACGATAGAGAAAGTGTTTGATAATACCTACATCACACCATACCGCATCTCACGATATCTGAATAACTATCGATTAACGGTCACTAATCTCTACACTTTTCTTAAAGAGTGAAAAAAATTACTATTGTTCCCGAATTTTTGAGATTACTGATGTAAGTGTAAAGCCAGGAAAATATTTAAAAAGCCGTCATGTTCGGCTTAAAATTTTCTACAAAATGAGACCTAGCACGGGTCTTCTAGTCGTAACTTAAATGACTGAGAAAATACGCATTTCCAAACTTGGACTTTTTTCCTTTTTTAGATTGAACAGTGTTTTATGCAAAATCATTTTGACCTAGTGGAAAGGAGGCATTACTTTTTCTGCAAAGTGTAATTTCTGCAGTGAAGAATAATAACTGGGACAAACTCGACTACGTACCTTATTCTTATGTGGAAAAAATTGATTTTTTAGTATTATACAAACAAACCATTTAAAGTGCGAATAAATTCAACGATGGACTAAAAGATTTTTTTTTTATTATGATGACTTTTTTGTAGGTTGTACAAGATGTAAATGCTTGCTGATTCTTCAGTTCAAGATAAACTGTCAACAGTATCTAAG
Organism: Cimex hemipterus; assembly: GCA_039619505.1. Classification (NCBI taxonomy): domain Eukaryota; kingdom Metazoa; phylum Arthropoda; class Insecta; order Hemiptera; family Cimicidae; genus Cimex; species Cimex hemipterus. The sequence continues at coordinate 4,100,251 of CM077102.1, forward strand.
GAAAAGGTATTTATTTGTTCGAAGTTATCTTCGGAGCCGGGGTCAAATTATTTCCAAAGAGCCTTAGTTTTTCATAAATTCCCCCTGGTCGGAATTTCTTCGGCAGAAACGGCCCAAGTTTGCTACACATCAAATAATAAATTGTGAGGCGAGGATGTAAGAGACAAGGGATAGGATGGTAGGAGGTGGGCCTAGTTTTTACCAGGGACCCTGCACCTTCCTGATCTCAATCTGATACCGAAAGAGCAAGAGAGAGAGAGAGAGAGAGAGAGAGAGAGAGTGAGAGAGCGAAGAGAGAGAACGGTCGGCCACGTGGTGGGGAGGCCTCATTTTCCTCACAACCTGTTATATGACATGAGCAACTTTAATCTCGACCCAAACCCTCCAACGAACCTCGTCCAGATTCCTCCCGAGCCGGCTCGCCAACATTTATGGTCACATCTTCATAAAACAAACAAAGAAATCGTACATCATAAAGATACGACTCGAGGGGGGGGGGCAAATCGTGCTTCTTTTGTGAGCTTTTTACACTGCCTTTTCCCTTTGAAGCAACTTCATATACTTTCAAGCCTTTCCCTTATGCATATGTAAAAGTTAAACAATATCAAATTATTCGGCAGCTGTGATATATTATTGATTACTGTTAGCAACACTCATATTTGACCATATTAATTACTCCAATTCTAGGTTTTTGGTTGAGGTGAAAACTAGTGTCACGAGCGGGATTCGAACCTTACTTATTAAAAAAGAAATTTCTCCACAAAAGCTCCCTGTGGCCAGGCCATAAGTGGCTGAGAATGGAATCCCGATTACACGACGTTTGTACGAGGGAATTGATAGCATAATTGTTTTGGGGGCTGTGTATTTAGCCGAAGGTCGTGGGTTCGAATCCCGCTCGTGACACTAATTTTTCATCTCAACCAAGACCTTACATGAAAAGAATAATTGATTGAAAGTTGATTACTTTGTTAAAAGTTCGTATAAAATAAAAATAATTGTTTTCCAAATTTATTACAGTTTTCAGCAGAAATTCTAGACGTATTCTAATACGTACAATTTTGCAAGGACAAACTGTAAGTCATGGATTTTGCCGGCATTAACTCTCTCGCATTACACGCTAATAAATAATTCACTCTCAACACATGCTAATGCCATGAAAGTATATACAACAAAATAACCCTGTTCCCTCCAAAAATTGGAACAAGATACCCAATTGATCGCCGCCGTGTTGAAGTTTCTCGAATCTGGTGGTTTTCCTACGCGCTCTCTATATGGTGCCAAGCTTCAATTGCTTGCGATCAATCCAACAACCTTTTTCTACATGCCGGACACATTCGCGGGTTTTGGCCAAAATTAATTGACGTTGTGTCAACCTAGCATGGCTTATTCTTAATCCTTCTATGAGTCAGATCCTTCGAGTATGTACAGTTCACTTGAAAAGTGAGATCATCTCTGACGACCCGGTCCATTGACGGTGCCAACTTGTTTAATCATGTTTTGTATTGCATTGTTAGCTTCAGGGGGACAGATTAAGTCCGGAGGCTGGGACATAGCCGCCTCCTCAGCCTTTGACTGATTCTGGCAATTTTATCTCAAATACAAAAAGACAACTTCTACTATAAAAGATAGAAAATGAACTTTTTATTCTAATTGGAAATCTCATAAAAACTGCGCTACGTGTAGCTTCAGACACAATTACGGCAACATCCTACAATCCTAAAAAAAATACAAATTACCCCAATTACGGCTAAGCACAAACACCTCTCTATCAACCAAGCTTCGTTAATCCAATGCTTAAGCAGTTTCATGGACTGAAATTGTCAAAGATTTTTTGCTAGATGTTTAAGTAGCACCAACATAGTAAAATCCTTCGAGCAAAAACTAGAGCTAAGAACAAAAGTTTGGAACCTCGAAGCCTCAAAGGCCTTAAGGTCTAGTGTAAAAAAACTTTATTGCAGGGTTGTTTAAAACTTGCTTTCACCCTCGATATTACAATACAAAAGTTGTTATATCAAGAGTGAAAAAAAGCATTGTCCTTTATAGTTATGTTTTAAATAATCTTTCCTTTGATTTTTCTTAACAAAATTGCGTCTGAAGTATTGAAGGAAACTGGCGTTCACGATGCAAGTTTACCATTCTGAACCAGTAGCATATTAGCAAAGTCTGATGTCTATCGGAAGTGTGTTATTTTTAAGTGTGTAGAAATTAGTGACCGTTAACGGATAATTATTCAGATATCGTGAGATGCGGTCTGGTGTGATGTAGGTTTCAGAAGAACATTTTCTTTATCGTGCCAACGTTTCGATCTTTTATTGAAATCATCTTCAGGGCTCAAAGTGTTTGTCTTCTGTGTAATTGTGCCATGTTGTGTTGAGAGCGCACACAAACACTTTGAGCCCTGAAGATGATCTCAATAAAAGATCGAAACGTTGGCACGATAAAGAAAATGTTTTTCTGATACCTACTTCACACCAGACCGCATCTCACGATATCTGAATAGTTATTCTTAAGGCGACGGTACTATTAAGAGTTTCGATGGAAGTGCCCATAAAGGAACCACCAAAAAGGAAAAAAAACGTTAGACTTAGAAAGAAGATTCCAAAAAGGCTTTACCAGAACGCAATTCATTTCGTACAATACATTGTTTAACAAATAATCTAATAACTCTGCCTTTTTTTAAAATCTATATGTTGAACAATAAATTATTGAAGAGATCTCAAACAACTCAGAAAACTATATAGATCTATGAACGAGCTTCATTAAAGCGTTAGTACAATTAACGGAAAGTCGTCAGTGCACTCTTTTAATAGCAGATTTAACACGGTACGAGTTGCGTGAGGGCCCTAAAAGTTTCGGCCCAATAATAGAAATTTATTGGCGGAATTAAGCGGTACCGTCCGCAGCAGGTAGCATAGGGGCAGGTCCGAGCCGAGAGTTCCCTAGTCGGTTTTAATTGCTTAATTGATGTTAATCCTCATAACTGTAAGAGCAATGATTTATTAACGAGCACATATCCACCTATTAGGTTTATATCCGAGTCGCCAGTTTGATTTAAGGTCGGAAAGCGGCTACTGACTGTAAACTCTTCTGCTTTGTTTAGCCGTGTTTAACTGCCAGTTTTTTCCCCCCTTTCAACCTGGCCGGGGAGTAATTTCAGTAATAAAGTGTACAGCTACCGATTAATTATTTCTTTTTCTTTTATATCATAATTCCACCTTCTTTCCGTCGACTATTTATGGCCGGCGTGATTAAAAATTATAAAAAGCATTGGGTTTCCGGTGATCCTCCAACTGGTCGGGACTAGTTCGGGCTAGGTTCGATTACGACATTTTACGTTCTAATAAATGTCGTTCCTCTTATCTTTGTCACATCTGGCAACTTTCTAGCCATCACGCTTTATAGAATATTTAACGTTTTATCAGAATTTTTACAAACAGAGTACTACCCTTTTTTTCAACCTGGAGCTAGGTCATTTCCGATCATTTTTGTCTGCTCGTTTGCACCGTTTTGTTTGCCTATCGAACTGTTCCTCTTCAGGGTTTTCGATACGATAATGGTAATGCGTTTACGGGGGTTCGGAATAGCAGAGGTCGTATAGGCCCTCAGGGTGTTTTTGGAAAAAAAATTATTTTTTATTTTATTTCTTAATTTTTTATTAGTTTTTCAACTACGCAATTATTTGAAATCTTTGAGTGCCGAGAATCATCTGAAGCAGTACTTCTACATCACGGTACATATCAAATTTGCCGCCGGAAAAAATGTCATTCAACAATCAAAAATGCAGGGCCGCTGAATTCGAACCCGTGACTTTACCTTGCAGTGACGCCTAAACCGGTGCGGCCACGCGCGCCATTTGCGATAATATTGCTAATAATTAACTTATTTTATTATTTATATGGACGAATAAACACATCAAAATACTACAGATACACTAAAATGATCCTAAACGACCTATTTACAGGTTATCATCCCATTGACTTCAAGAAGAATTGTCACAATTCTTTTTTAAAAAAATTGTCGTTATTTTTTATTTTGGATTATACAGAAATTAGATTTTCTTCAATTTTACTGAACCATCCATATACAGAAAATAAAAACCAACATTTTTCAGTTGTAAATAAAACAAACTGTGAAAATTCCTCTTTTTATATACATGTGTTTAGGTTTCACTTTAGTTTAGCATATACTTGATACTTTCAAGTCTTTTCGATTGGACTTGGAATTTTTTTCTGCTTTTAATAGGCTCTATACACTCCTTAGTAACATGTACATAGTAAATACATACACTTTTTGTATATACATACGTAGTATTACATGTTACACTTAAAACAATTAAGTTTAACAAACATTTTATTAGACGGTTGTGCTCAAAATAGTGCATTAAGAGCAAAAGATGCGTTGCGATTGTGACCGTGATTGTTGTGGTAAACGCTGTGGACTGTATGCGACGTGCACTTGCGTCGGATAGAGGTGCACATCCCACCAAAACGTAGCTAGGCGTCGGCTAGCGTCGCATAGCGTTGCATCGGGTAAGTGCTGTTCGCGGCTTTGGGCGTTGATAGGGCGATCATCACTGAAAGGTAAAGATCCCGGGTTCGTTCGAATCCAGCGGCCCTGCATTCGAAAAACAAAACTACACCGGCATCCCGTGGGTTGATATAACTTCTGTTGTTCCGAACCCTCGTAAAACAAAAAGAAAAAAAGTAATAAAAAATAAATAAAAACAGAAGAGAAGGACAAATATTATAATGATAACAACTTGCAGTTGTACTTCATTTTTAACCTGGAAGAAAAATCGGGCATACACAATAAGTTATTTAATAAAAATAAAATTAATTATAATAATTTATCTCTATCTTTTAATTTTCTTATCAATTCTCTAACAACAAACAAATAAGGGTGAGGGATGTTCTTATTATTTATACGTAGTTAAATTCTGCTACAAGAAATTCCTTATATTTTAATGCTATCACCGGATGTTTAAACAGTCGGTTCCAATCCTTCTATTTAAAATGTCAGTAAGTTTAAAATTTTGGCTTGAAGCCCCACACATCGCTCCTAAACTCCTGCAACACTACATTCAGCTAGGAAATGATAATGGTCTTCAGAGGTACCCAAATTAAACGTGGAGCGTTTTATTTCAGCCGGTGAGCGCCTGAGGGTTTGCAATTCAGGCCACAGAGCTCTCCTCCCATTCAAAAAATGGTTCTAATAAAGAAAAAAATGTTTTTATTGTCATATATGTATGACTGTTGCCCCAACGCCAGATTAATTGTACAATGCATGTGAAGTTGATTGTGATGGCTCGTGAGACGTCTTAACATAGCATAAAACTAATTATTTAGAAATCGTGAGATGTGGTCTGGCGTGATGTAAGTTTCAGAAAAACATTTTCTTTATCGTGCCAACGTTTCGATCTTTATTGGGATCATCTTCAGGGCCTGGGATTTACAAACATTTTTTATATATAACAATTACATTTTGGTTGTGGAAAAGTGAATTTATACAATGCAAAATATATTTTTTATATTCAGTTGAAGTGTTTCTACTCATTCGAAGTGTTTGTCTTCTGTGTAGTTGTGCCATTCTTGCGTGTCGGGATGAAAGTACCAATGAGATTTTGCCGTTTTATGCTTATATACGTTTGAAGGGGTGGGGAAGGAAGTTGGTATAGAAAATACAGTTTTGTATAAGGGATCCAAGGGGAAAAAATGTTGGTAATGGTTCGGCCAGATTATCCTGGCCTGGATTATCCTAATAAATTGTTGGGTAATTACACTATTTGAAAAACATTTGATGTGTGGAATGTAATGTGATGATATAGGTATGTTATCTTATGCATTTGATTAATGATGATGAAACGTCGTCAAGATAAAAGAAAAATGTCTTTCTGAAACCTACATCACACCAGACCGCATCTCACGATTTCTGAATAATTATCGATTAACGGTCACTAATCCCCACACATAGTATAAAACGCTTAGAATCACGCGGTGCTTTTCTTAAATAGATTCCGCAATGGTCAGAATTCACGTAAGCTCATTCGCATTAAGCGGGGAAAACACAATTAGCACGTTGTCTTCATTGTGTAGCCCTACCATGGGAGAACACGCTCGGGTTCGTTTTCCGTTTCGACAAAGGGAACATCTCCGATGAGTCTTCTTTTGTTTTTTTCACACACTAATAACATCGATGAAAGATTGCTTAAAACAACCTTATTCTTAATTTATGCTATATATTTTTTATTTTCCCGTAAGAATTCATAGAGACATCATTATATTTTTTAATATGTAAAACTAGTTTTCAATACCAAAAGAAAAATTACAATTTTTGAGGTGTCAGAAAATGAAAAATAGTAAAAATATAAAGAGGAACACACTTACCCTATGCAACGCTATGCGACGCTACCCGATGCTACACGTTTTGGTAGGGTGGCCACTTCTATGCGAAGTCAAGGACTCGCCACGTACAGTCACGCAGCGTGTATCACAATCGCAACGCCTCTTTTGTTCTTAATGCTTTATTTTGAGCAAAACCCTGTACTAAATTGTTTGTTAAACTTAATTGTTTTAAATAAAGTTATTCCGGCGTTTTAATGAATTTTTTACTAATCATCATAGTTAAATAATTTTTATAAAAACTCATGATTTTTTTATCACGTTTAATTTAGTTTACATTAAAATGAGAATGTTGTAATTAACATAACGAAAAAATTACGTATGCATAGTTTGAAGTAAACTGCAAAAAATATGAGTCCAGTTCTGACGCTACTCGACGAATACGGTGTAATTTATGACCAAAACCTTGAAATAAATTGCTAGTTAAATTTTATGAGCAAAAGTGTAATAAGTAAGTAAAAATTAAATTCATTATATTAAAAAAATGGATTTCGGTGTTTGGATCAATTTTCTATCAAACCATTAAAATTAAAAAAAAAGTAACGAATTTTTGATCTCCGTTAATTTGGTTTATATTAAAATAAGTATGCTGTAATTAATAATGTAACAACAATAATACACGTAGTTTGAATAAAAGTGTGAGTATCCGGTTCTTTTGTCTTCGACTGTACACGACGTTACCCGACGGAAATCTCAGAACGTAGGAGTAGGGTAGCGTAGCATAGCACCGGGTGGATGTGCAATGGGGGTAATATAATCTTATGGAAAAATGTACACCGGATTTGCGTCGGGTCGCGTCGCATGGATTTGCATTGGGTGTGTTCCCGACTCGGGGGTTCCCCGGATATCCTTTCAAGTATAATTTTTGGTACAAATATATTTTTTTAACAATAATTTCATTTGTAAGAAACGGCGTAAGTCTATCTTCGGGACCATTTAAAACATGCAGCACATATTCGAGGTGGAGTCCTAAGAAAACTAAAATATCCACGTGTTCACAAAAGAATATAATAGGGTATATTACATAGTACAGCAAATAACTTTGTTAAAAAGAAAATATGTTTATGTTCATACCGTCTAGATTACATCTCAGGTAAGGTTATGTTAGGTATTGTAGTTTTCAAAAATTTAATATTTCAATGTTATTTGACGAGGAAATCAGACCGGTAAGATCATGTTCCAACAGTTAAAACTACACAAATAAATACTTCGTGCCTTCTCTCCGGGGATGGAATTTAAACGATTTTTTATAATAAACAAACAAAATCATTAAGTAATCTTCGGTTCACTTTTAGCTTATTTACGAAGAAACATACGATACGTGCCAGAGGCTTTACCGACTTTTGAAATCTGGATCGGCAGACTTCTTGCAGACTGCCGCCCGACCCGATGGGGAAGGGAAATAAATTCGCACAGGAGCCACGTCTGTTTTTGCGACCTGGCCAGACCTTGGGTTTATGGCCCGGTCCGGCTCCACAATCGGCCGATCTTTGTTTTGAAAGAATTTATGCCCGGCCATCACGTTTTAACAACAATAAAATTATAATCAGATACAACAAATTCCAATATTTATATCCGGGTTAAACAGTTTTTACGTTATTTTAACTTTTAAAGATTAGTTTGAGCCTTACTCTCTCAATGATCTTACAACGGCATCGAATTAATACTGCCCGTGAAAGTTGTATTTCATTCTTTTACGATCTTACAAAGATTATCTACGCAAATAAATTATTCGTGGCGAGATATTATAAAACTATCCTAAACAAACAAACACTTTTCTTTTTTATCGGACTTACATAACTTGAATAAAAGTTAGGACGTTAATATTCCGGTTTGCAAAAAGGTTGACGTTTATTCATGTTTGATTTATGACATGAACACTCTGGCTTGATATCGAGATGATTTATTGTCAAATAAGAATGATTTTGAAAAATATGCCCAATGATATAACATTTGGATAACCCAAATTGTCGTTTTTAGTTCAAGACTTTTTTTAAAATTACTTAATTAAAAGCGAAGGGGAATTGGGAAAAAGAAATTTTGGATTTTAACTTTCTAGATTTTGCATTCACCTAATTCATAAATATTAAATTTCTCACAATCGTCAACTGTAGTTTTGTTTTGTACCATTTTTAAACTTTAGCTTGTTTAGAGTAAAAAAGATGGAATTTTTAATTTAGTTCAAAATAAGTTTTGATTTCATTATTAAATTTATTTTTATATTGCCTACCTTTTGTATGAAGAACGAATACACTCAGGGTGGTAGGAGCAGTGTGAACATCTGCAGTGTAAAGGATATAAAGGAGTGGTTCAAGCACCATGCCTTGCGGTACTCCCGCAGCCAGAGCTCAGGCTACTTGACTAATCTGTCGAATCCGAAAGAAAAGTTCTGTTAGATATGATCTATGAGTTTTAAATAAAGTGTATTTGGAAGGACTCGCTTTAAGTTGTACAGAAGATCCTTCCGCCATACACTTCCAAACGCCTGCGGCAAACCAAGAAAATTTCTTGTACAACTTTCTTTGCGCTCAATGCAGGAGGACATACAACGCGTAACACTTGCCAGACTGTAGAAAGATGGCGGCGAAAATCAAACAGTTGATCGGGAGAAGGTTAGAGGAATAGATAAAAAAATCTTTAAACCATGTTGTGTGGCTTAAATTAAAGCATGTTTTATGAGTTGAATGTAAATTTGAAATTTTCCGTATAAAGGAAAGCCGTCTCTTATTTGCACCATTCCTATGCTCTCATTACTTCTACCCTGAAGAATTAATAAACGACGAGTGTCAATATGTAAAACATTGAATTATTAGTTTTCAGTTTTAAACGATTTAAACTGCGTAAATGTAAATAATGAAGTTAAATAATATTAAATTAACCTGTTTCCGACCACCTACTATAGACAACATAAAATTAAGGGAATTCATTAAAAAATACAAAATATGCTAAACACATATTTCTTGGATTCTTAGCATACAATTTCATTTTAATTATTTATTATTGGTTTTGACCATATTAAGAAGTGAATTTAAGCGACAATTTCGCTTGAAAATTAGCAGTAGCTAAATGATTGATTAATCAGCATTCTCTAACTAGGTTGTAATTGAAGTTGAGTAATGGATCTCCGGTGGATGTAATTGCATAATATAAATCTGTTTAATACTCAGTTAACAAGGGTCCGCTGAAATCACGGTAATTTGTGTTATTTTTAGCAGTTTATCAAGTAATGTTTTGTAAATCAATTAAAAAGAGTGTACTTCCCCAGTCCACAAAATCTTGAGTGGGGTCGGTCGAGTAAAGTAATAAACAAGTGTTTAGATATTTTTTCAAGCAAAATTAAGCATATAATTATCATTGAAGGACATAAATAACCCGATATTGCCCTGCTTTCCTTGTGAGCTCGTCCAGGATAGCCATTTTTTTATACGGATCTCAAAATGAAGAAATATCTAACAATTTTTTTCCACATCCCAACCAACGTATCAAACCTACGAATCAGCCAAACTTTCAAATAGGAAAAGATCCTCTATTGAGCATTCCGCTAATTGGTCGAAATCTATTACAGAGAATCTCACGGTAAAATACTAAATCATGCAAATATTGTACAATTAATTATTAATCTCCATCTGACGATAATTTGGTTTAGAAATATTTTAAATGATTTATTCTTAATGGTTCCGCGGGTTGTGCGTTCTACGACAGCCTGAACAGGTATCACGAGGAATACCTACTTCCGAACCTGGTTAGCTCCTATACAGCGGAAGGTATAGCCATACTGAAAGCGCTGGAATACGCCGCGAAGATACCAAATAAAAAATTGGGATTATGACGGACAGTCTCAGCACGATTTGCCAGCTACGCACTTCCAACTTGCATAATAAGTATGAATACACATTAATCGAGATTGTCAAGTTAACCTTCAATTTAAGAAATCAAGGCAAAAATATTGTAATATGCTGGATAAAAGGGCATGCAGGCATAGAACATAATGAGAGAGTCGACCAGTTAGCCAAGGAGGCAACTATTAAAGGTGCTCCCACGACCGTAAAGCTAACCGCCGGAGACGCGATAAACTATACCAAAAGTGACGTGCGCACAAAGTGGCAAATTTGGTATGAGAGGGGCACAGCAGGGAAATTCTACCGCTCATTATTCCCTACATTACAAAAGAAGCCGTGGTTTCAAGAAATAGAGAGAGGAAAAGGTTTCTTCTCAACACTTACAAGACTCCGAACTGGCCATGGCATCTGCGGCTCATACTTACACAGGATTAGCTGTAGAACAACGCCAAACTGCGCAACCTGTGATGTAGTAGAGGGTCTTGACCATATACTACTACAATGCACCGAATATGAGGCACAGCGAGAAGAACGTTTGAAAGATTTGGACGCGCTGGGGCAAGTGAAAAGGCCACTGAACTTAAGCTCGCTGCTGGCAGAAGGTGACACGGAGGTCTATGACGCCTTGTTCAAATACCTCAAGAATTGTGATATTAATGTTTAAGTCGGTTATGCTATCATTTATATATTTATTCCTATTTATTCTATTTATTCATCTAGTCATTCCATTACATAGATAGTCACTTTGATTGTTTGTCACTGGTACCTGAATCTGGCTGAATATCCCTGATAAAGCCAATAAAAAAAAAAGATTTATTCAGGTGGTTGCTTAGCGTCTATAATTTATTGTATAATTAAGATTAACGCCATACTGTATCATATCAATAAAGCCTGAGGTATTTAAAAAAATAATATTAACTATACCAATAGTAAGGCGAGCAGTAATGTGCTAAATCTGTGAATATAACGATGTATAATTTTTTTGTCCATCAAGGTTGGTTTGTTTAAAAGGGCACGATTCTGCAACTCTTCTGTCAAATTGCATATGAACTTTTAACAAAGTTCAAAACAATTAATTATTCTTTTTATATAAGGTCTTGGCTGAGAGGAATTGAACCCACGACCTTCTGTTCAATACGCCGTTGCTCTGACCACTTGAGCTATCGTGACTTCGGTCCACTCCCCATCTCAACCTACATCCTTCCTCCTTTTGGCCGTTTTTGAAATGTCCTGTAATCAAGATGCGAGGACCTCGTGACCTCGAGTTCAAATGGTTAGGGCAACGGCGTTTTTAGCCGACGGTCGTGGGTTCGAATCTCACTCATGACACTAAATTTTTTATTTCAACCAAGACCTTACATAAAAATAATAATTAAAGAATAAATCTGACCACTGAACATAATGAAAGCTATCTACTTTATAATCAGAGTGTAACAAACAAGTTGAAAGGAACGAGAAGGAGGCGATGGACTTTGGAACTCGTGGAAGACAAAAGTGCAGAAAGGCTAAAACGCGGAGACATCCTCAACAAATCCCAGTTAATATTTTTTTTATTTAAATTTTTAATATTATTGTTTTTTTGTGATTAGGTTGAAAGTATTCAGTTATCGTGAGATGCGGTCTGGTGTGATGTAGGTATCAGAAAAACATTTTCTTTATCGTGCCAACGTTTCGATCTTTTATTGAGATCATCTTCAGGGCCTGGGATTTACAAACATAATTTACATTTAGAAAATACATATAGAATATGGAATTTATACAATGCAAAAATTATATTTTATATTCTATCAAATGATGAAGATGATCTCAATAAAAGATCGAACGTTGGCACGATAAAGAAAATGTTTTTCTGATACCTACATCACACCAGACCGCATCTCACGATAACTGAATAATTATCCGTTGACGGTCACTAATCTCTACACATTAGGTTGAAATTTCAATAATTTAAAATGTTTGTAAAACCCCAAATATTTTATTTTTGGCTAAAAAATGGATTATATTAACTTCAACGACGTATATTTGTATTTGTTAATTTAGTTTTTTGTTTTACGCCAAATATCACGAAATAATTTTTTGTTTAATTTGTTTTAAATTTGTTTCAATTTTATGTTACTTTCTTTCCGATTTTGTTTTGAATTTGTTCGGGCGCCATTTTGTTAGACTTTTATGGTATTTTTTTATGAAGAAATTAAAATATAATTTTAGCAATTTCAATAATAATTGTATTTTTTATTTACTATTGTTTTAATGAAAGGGAAAAAATTAAAAATAAAAGGCACTGTAAGGGAAAAAGAATTTATTCAATACAATTATTTCTTTTTTGAAATTATATTTACACTATTCGTTATATTAAATTGAACTTCAAACTTAAATTTTTACAAAAAGTAAAATCAATTCTTATAATATAATTGAGAAGTATTTAAAATATTGATAAAAATAAATGAATTCATATTTGTGTATGCGCAATCCCCAAGAAATAAAATTAAGGAAATATGGAATAGAGAAAAACTCAAGGTGTGAATGATGTTTTCCTGATGTCTTCTAATAAGATGATTTTTTACAAGCAAAGTTGAAGCACGTTCGAGGTGGTTTGTTCGCTGTCTCCTAATGGAATGCCTCTTGTCCTCCTCCTTTTAGCCTTTCTGCACTTTTGGCTTCCACGAGTTCCAAAGTCCATCGCCTCCTTATCGTCCATTTCAATTTGTCTGTTACAAGAGATTATATTGATTTTTCATATCCAATTTTATGGTGTTTCTAAAAAATGCCTCAAAGACCTGAAAAACAGAAAAACATCAGCCTCCAAGAAAGAAAAGTACATCCAAAGTTACTAGGTCTCTAGGTACACAATTATGTTCCATCGACCGAATGATATTTCATAACATCATTGCTAAAACTATTTCGTTTTTTACTGAATTTTGATCAACCTTGTTTACCTAAAAAGGGTTTGGCAAATGACCAAATTGCAGAATCTTCTGAATTAGGCCGATGAATTTGAGATTCGATGAAATCACTGATGAACTTGCAGTCTCGCTGGTTTCGGTATAGCAGACGCGTTTTGCCATATTCATCGATATTTAATAATTAATTTTATTGAAAATAAATTTACCAAGATCACGTAAGATCACTGTATTAGCTAAACGCCGAAACGTGACTGACAGACTAACCAACGTGAAAGAACAGACCAGGATGAATGGAATGTACCAATCTACAATTTTACACTTACGCTCGGAAAAAATATTCTACCAGTTTTATCAACAAGAACAATAAGCGATCATTGAAACGTGACCTGGTGAAACAGTGATAAGAAAATATAAGAGGAGTTGTTTTCGTAGAGGATCGATGTCAGCTCGAGTGGTTAGAGCATCGGCGAATTCAGTCGAAGATCGTGGGTTCGAATCCCGCTCGAGACAATAGATTTTTCATCTCAGCCAAGACTTCAGATAGAAAGTATAACAAAATATGCTCAATTACAAATATAATTTAAATTCACATGTACTACTACTCCTAAATATATAAATAATTTAAACACATTATTTATACAATCCTTGTTGTTAGGGTTTAGTCTTTATATTTCAATTTCGCTAGCATAAGTCACAAAAAAACATTATATCAGTGTTAAAAACTGAAGAGTTCTTAGGGCGACCGAAGAAAATTCAAAATGGCCGTCGTTTCGTCAGAATTTCTCATGATTATTCAATGTATTATCCGAGTTTATGCACGCTTCCCAGTCATGCAGGTTTTATCTTTCAAGGTAAATTTTGACAAGCCGCCATTGTTGAATCAAGAAACCAAACCATCAATGATGATAATCGGAAAAAATAAAAACATCTCAAATTAATTGATTTCTTTTTGCATTCCTGATATTTAAAACATAATAAGATTCTTTTATAATCTTATTATGTTATATCTAAAATAAGAAAAAACGATCTGTGTGGGAGTGAATGCATTTATGAGCGTGAATGCGTAGTGTGAGAGAGTGGATGGCGGGATGACGGGACCCAATCAATTAGGTTAGTTGTGAAATATGTACAGAGCGTGTTGGGGGAATACCAAGTAATCTACAACCTCACCCCAATTGAACGGAATGGAACGAAAAAGAAAATTTAAGAGTGAGTTTGGATTGCATAAATTGGGCGGTCCATTGATCTAGATGTTGATAAATCCCAACCTGGGATGGGTTATGTCGACCCCTGCCGGTAATTTATTGTAAATTATAAAAACTGGATTTTTATAGTTTTACGATGCGACTCTGCACATATGTGTACTTGTGTAAATTTGAGCTTGTATAAATTAAAAAAATACCATCGACATAAAGTAACCTCAATATGATTTCTTAATAGATCAATGAAAATTATACCCTACTCGCTCAATAAAAAGCTGAGACTATTTAACACGGGCCAAATTCTCATTTTTAGTGTCACTGTCCGAGTGTATTTTGTCGGAGCCGTGTTAAGCCCGACCAGTTTGTAATTTTCATTCGGTGCGTCAAAGGCAGCGGCTAATTAGAAATTCAAGTCTGCTAGTTTGTATTATCATTTTATCACTTTTTGCCCATGCTCTTTCTCAGGCGGACAATAATTGAATTGATGCACACACCGCGTACCGACGACGATTAATTAAACGTTCGATTTTTTTAATAAGTACCTTTCGGAGTGGTTCAGTTGAAAGAGGTACCGGTTCAACTCCTCTTTCGATTCCCATTCGGTTAATGTTGTAATTTTTTAAAGCTGGGGGCGGCCGATTTTGATAATTTGACCTCACGCTGAAGCAGGTAGAGCAATGTGGAGAAAAAGGTGTGATGAGAGTATAATTGTGTGTTTAGTTAGACACCTGTTGACCACTTCCTCTCCTAATTTTAAACTAGGTTAACACAGCATTTTCTATCTTTCATTTTTTATTAATAAATGTAAAGGTGCATTGACTTATTAATGATAGACTGAAGAATAAACTTGTTATTTACGGTTGTACCGTTATTCGACAGTGTTAATCACCTCGTACATTGACTAAAGCTGAAATACGAGAGAAAAAACCTATTTTTTACATAATTTTCATTAATATTGAACGTTACCTTGTCTACGAGCGTTACCACATTCATCATTGTACATTCATAGCAATTGTCTCACTGCAATTGAGGCGATTAGTTTCAAAATCGCCTCAATCTTTTTTAAATATATTTTTTCAGTGAGTGACACTCTCAACACGACACGCAAGAATGGCACAGTTACACAGAAGACAAACACTTTGAGCCCTGAAGATGATCTCAACAAAGATCGAAACGTTGGCACGATAAAGAAAATGTTTTTCCGAAACCTACATCACACCAAACCGCATCTCACGATATCTGAATAGTTGTCGATTGAAAAAAAAAACCCAAAAAAAACATGTTTTACTTATAATAAGTACCCGAATTATTGTTTTAATTAAATTGTTGAATTAGACTACATTTTGGTAATTTCCGATCATGGATGTGTTTAGTCTTACTGGTTAGGCTGTCAGCCGCGTTTTGGCCATTTAGACCATTTGGCCAACATTAGTCTTTGAAAAAGTGCAAAACGCTAAAACTCGTTTTAAGGCAATTACTTATACGAACGCTTAATAAAATCATCTATGTTATAATTAATTATCTAAATAAACCCACCTCCTAATATGGCAAAATGGCCACGGACCAAAGCCAGCGAGGTTGAAAGTTCATCACACCGTTGACCTCAATAAGAAATCTCAAAAAATATCACCCTCGATTTAAAAAAGTGCTCTAATTTGGTCATCCAAATTTATACAGCGAGACAAGGACGATCGGAAACCAATTTTTTATGCTTCATATAATCTGTTTACAGTTTACCAGTGACTTTATGAAATGACACATTACTATCTTCAAAACAACAAATGATTCTACTCTTCCTTACTGAAGGCTTTTGGTTTTGCTGGTATTATTTTAGCACTTTTTTGAAGACATGGAAGTAGCACTGTAAAATAAACGATTATAAATTTAGAATTGTACTTGGATTTGTAATTTAAATATCCTCCTGAAAAAAGATTGTCAAAATTAAATTTTTTGATTTAATGTATCAATATGGTAGAATATTGCACATTTCGATATATGCATGTTGATTTAGGCAAATAAAAAACGCAGAAAAGCATGATGCTTAAATGTTTTTCGATATGTGTAGAGATTAGTGACAGTTAATCGATAATTATTCAGATATCGTGAGATGCGGTCTGGTGTGATGTAGGTTTCAGAAAAATATTTTATTTGTCGTGTCAATGTTTCGCCCTGAAGATGATCTCAGTAGAGATCGAAACGTTGACACGATAAAGAAAATGTTTTTCTGAAATCTACATCACACCAGACCGCATCTCACGATATCTGAATAGGTTTTCAATATGGTAAACCCTATAAATTTGTTGGCTTTACATACTTGCACCATATTTCAAATTCACATTACCTTTATTCATAGTATCTTTATTTATGCGGTCACGGAACTAACACTAATGCCAGCGCTGTACCCAGAGGGCACATACCAAGTAGGTCTCCTGTCTCTCGGGATGGCATTGTAGAAAGGGTTTCGAGGAACAAAGGTTGGATGTATCGAGAAGTTAGTGCGATACTTTCGGAATCAAGAACATATCGTAGACAAAAGGAATATTGAGATATAGATAGTGAGGTTAGTGACACAAGGATCTTTGACGATTTCTTTGAGGTCTTTTGTTTGGAACATGGACTGCGCTGGATGCTGGGTAGCTTAACAGATCTCCTTAGTTCCATTCCATATGTCGAAAGTAGTCGCGATAAAGTGTAAGCCTAGGGTTGACGGTCACCTTGTTGTTCGTTCTTAGAAGTCTTCAGGTAAGTTGTCTCTTATGGCTTGTGAAGTGATTTCACGTGCTAGGTGTAGTGGGTATAGTGCTAAGTATTTGATTTAAATGGAAGTCCGTATTTCTTTGTTGTTGATGTACAGTGAAAAACGAGACTATTTTTTATCAATGTAAGTATACTCAGAGACGTTTTTCTTCATTCTGTTTTGCCCTGTACTTTTTGCACCCACCAGTTTTTGACTAGCTGAAATTGTTCTTGATAATGGTAGGTTGGGTAGGATTCAAGCTAGTGGTCACAACACGTGATGATATTGGACTGTGCAGGTAGGCAAGCAGTAGTATAGATGAATAATCTTCCAAGAAGGATGGGACCAAGAGTGCTTCCTTGAGAGACGCCGGCTTGTATCGGTATGATTGCCGAGTATAAGTTTCTTTCGGGTAGAGTATATCTTTGAGTTTCAATAGTGTAAGCTGATTCCACGTTAAACGTGATTCAAGGTGGAGCCCAAGTAAGGATTGTAGTCGGATTTGGGAATAGGAACATTGTTGTAGTATGTTATGAAAGGAAATTTGCTTCGGAGTGTAAATGTGACTTAGATTTGAGACTTTTTATTTTCATTTTCTACTATAGATGCCACACGGTCAAACGCTTGTGACACATCAAGAAAAACTGTACTACATCGCCCGCACAAGCGCACCAATGGCGTCATCACACTAATCATTCACGTCGTCACCAATCGAAAGAAATTTCCTTGAAGTCAATTTGTTTGCCCCCTCACGATATTTTTCGCAAATGTTCTTGAATCAAATCGGATGAGGTCATTATTCTTATATTCTAGCTTGTAGCTGAGTTTTTTAAAGGTATGAACATTGATTATTATATTTGTATTATGTAATATATAAAATTTATACACTGTTGGTTTAAAATGTAAAGAACTTGGTATAAAAGTGTAAAATTTGAAAGATAATAAGTGTAGTTCACCTATACGAACACGACGCTTTCAGAAAAATGTTTATGTTGTACAGGAATATTGTTAACGATTACATAAATTTAGGAAATAAAGGGAGGCCCGGATGAAGTAGTTAAGGCCGTGGTATCAGACGTGTACAAAATGCATAACAATATCTCAAAAGATATGCGGATTCGTCATTGATAAGCCGCGGTGGCTAATCCTCAAGACAATCCGAGACACCCTGCCTGATTTATGTGACAATTCATCTTCAAGTCGGTGTCCCGGACCGCCGCATGACGTTATTTATACAAGAGGGCTCTTTTGTACAAAAGTTATATTAATATGAATCCAAATGGCCTCACCTGACAAGCGCCCTGGCAGCATCTTTGTTGGTTACAACAGAAAATTATAAATTGCGTTTAGTTTAAATCTCACCCGCGCCCCTCCTCGGCCTCTTTCTCCTTTTTTCCCACCTATTCTTCTTCCTCTTCTTTTCGTAACAATTATGGCGCACAGCCTCCAGCGAATGCCGCTGAGTAAGCCGGTCTGTTATTTATTAACTTGCATAATTATGTAAATCCGCTCGGGTTTTTCTTTCTTTTTTGTAAAATGATTATCGTTAAATAAATGCAATCCTTATTCGCGTGTTTCTCACAATCTTTACGAAGCGAATCCATTCAACGTACACGATAAAAATCCGTCAGGCAGTGTACGAGCGTGTGTTCATTTTACCAGAGCCTTAATCGAAATCGTTCTTCTTCAAGCCGCCCATTCACGCTTTTGCCATCAATTGAATTACATTTACACTCAACTTAACTCAAACCAACACTGGTTGTTTCTAGATAGCACTATAATTAATTACAAAAGTGTTGCCAATAATAATTTTTCTTTCAGTATCGTACAAATTTCTAAATTATATGTGTTTAATTTAAACAATATTTTTACGTAAAAAAAGGTTCTTTTTACTTTGACGTTATTTTAGCTAAAACTTAAATGGTCAATTATTAAGAACAGTATCGATGTGTGGCTTTCGGATCCGACTCGTAGAAGAGAGTTCATCTTTAATACTCGGATTAAGAATGAAAGGCCATGAGAGGTTGGGAAACGGAGACTTACTTTTCTGCCAAAGCCAAGTATATACCTGACATGTAGAGAAAGGGTGCTCGATATTGCGAATATAAGAGTGCGATCCCTTGGCTTCATGTCCTGTACTATATGAAAATTATGCTTGAGCCCAGTAGAGGGTATTCCCCCTTTTCCGATTCTTGGAAGAAACAGGGTGGTTTTTGTTGTATATAATACTGACAGTTTTGTGTCCTCAACTAGATTAGCTATAATAGTTGTAAAGGGTGATGGAAATGCCGACTCTGTACTACTCAAACCGGTAGGTATGCAAGAATGTGCTTAAGATTGTGTGAGAGACTGAATGGGTTAGGTTTATACGAATTTATTGCGGGATGGAATGACCGACTCGGTGGTAGCACCTAGAATCCAATCTAGGCGGCTGACTGATAAGACTGAGGTCTGACCTAGATGCCTGTCGGTAATTTATTGTACAAAATCTGGAATTGTCGCTGGACTACGTGAAAATGACAGGCTCAACTGTGCACATGCGTCCAGATTTTTTATATAAACCAATAACCACTTCAATTCATAAATCATTGTTAGGGTTAACAGTCAGACATAATAATGATGTTAGTGGATTTTACTATAATATAAAATACAGATAGGAAAGTGTGAGTAAAAGTAAATAAACACGATAAGAAGAAAGAAATTTCGCTAAAATTACATAATTGTATATTTTATAATCTTTACAAGTTGACAATAAAAAGCGTCATTAATCGTAAGAATTCCAATAAAACGTGTCTTTGGATCCGGCAGTTTAAAAATGCTTAAAATATGGTTGGAATAGAAAAACATTTCTTTTTATTAGGCTCTTTATCAAAGACGTGCTACTTTCTTTTGGGCATCTTTTTACGGCGAATGAATTTTTTATTACTCGTATGCACAATTTCCGAACCTGCGGCACGGTTCCCAGCCGACTGTCGCTTTCTTTAATAAATCCTTCTGGGTTCGTTTTACGAGCTGGAAAGCCGAGCCACCGAGCCCCGAGCCCCCAGGCCGTCCCGACCTCCCTCAACCTCGAACCGAAGACCCCTTAAATTTGTGTTTTAACGCTTTTTTTGAATTCGGAAGTAATTTTGTGTCTCGGTTGAAATGAATGTCACGTATGATTCATTTTAGCTAAATAAACAGTCACATGATTGATTAGATGTAGTGATGTATGATGTAATACAATTCTTTTCCGGGGTGAAAATCTGCAGTTTGGTTATTTCAGGTCATCCTGGGTTGCTCAATCTCGCTGATTTTGTTGTTCAAAACGACCAGGAACAAGTCGAAACGTTTCAGCAGATAGTCATTCGTATTAGAATGATCGAAGATGTCGGAAGAATAGATTAATATGACGTAAGAGGTTTATTGTTAAGAATTGCAGAATAGCGATCTAGTAGATTGGACATTTATGTTCAAAATAGTCTGTACGGTATCGCTGGCTTTATATATCAAATCCAACAGTGAAGAAATCATAATGACATAAAAGCCACCAGGCACCAGAGTGATCAGAAACGAACGATCTAAAAATTCCTAATAACTCGACCTAATCGGGTTTATGAAGCTTTTTCAAAATTTAATTTTAGTTACAATTAAATAAATCGTTATTTAAACGGAATAATATATTATGCTCGGAGTATTAATTATTGTTGGTTATCATAAAAGCAAAAATCTTCTACAACGCAGAAAATGATAATTTAGTATGATTTAAAAAGATAAATCAACGAAATACAGATTTTTTTGTATTTTAACAACCACGCTGTAAGTAAAGTACTTCAGAAAATGGTCAAACCTTGGATTTGACCTCATTCTCGTGATTCTAAGGTTATAAAACCCTTGGATACCGACTTACGTGCAAATCTGTGCAAATTAATTTGTCAACTGTTAATGTCGGCGACCTGCTACTGACATTCCTATTGTACCATAATTTTTCTCAAAACTAATGGACTATGATTTTCATAGTTGATCATTTGTTTGAATGTGCATTTCATAACTATATAAAATATTAAAATTTGATTATTATTTCTGTTTAAAAAAATGAGGTTAATTTCTGACAAATAATTATGCTATTTTGTGTACTTTCTTACAGAAATATTATATATATATTATATTGGTACATGTATCGTCACCGAGCTACTTTTCTCTTCTTACAATGTGGTCTGTTTGACGTTAAAATCCGTTTAGCCTTATTTGAATTGTAGTCGATTCAATCAATTCCAATCAGGACTTTTCAAAAATCGGAAAAATTTTAGGGGCAAAAAATGATAGAAATTTATATTTAGGGGTGTCTAGAGGTGCTAAAACTTAATTTTATAGAAGTTCCACGAAAAAATTTATGACCTAGTTTATTTGAATTTTTTTTACGAGGGTTCGGAACAGCTGAGGTTATATCAACCCTCGGGGTGCCGGTGTTTGAAAAATTATTTAATTAATTAATTAGTCTTTTTATGTAAGGTTTTGGTTGATCATGAGCAAGCGACGTATTTAGCTGAAAGACGTGAGTTCGAATCCCGCTCGTGACACTGGGTTTTTATCTCAACCAAACGCTTATATATATTACGCAGGGTGGGCGACCAAGACCATAGGAGTATGCTTAGGTAGACTCGTACCCCATCCCTAAAAGGTCCGTGATTTGGTCAGCTCACGAATCCTGCGTACGCAAACAAAACATTACATTAATTAATTGAAAAAAATATGAATAAAATTTATAATGAATCTCTGGCCGACGATTTTTTAAATTTTTTTACGAGGATTCGGAATAGCAGAGGTTATCAACCCTCGGGGTGCCGGTGCTTTTGGACAAAAAAGCCCATTTGTAAGTATAGGGGGTCCGAGTGCAGGGCCGCTGGATTCGAACCCGGGACCTTTACCTTATAGTGATGAGCGCCGTGTCAACGCCTAGCCGTTGCGGAGGACGAGTACATTGGAGAACGAGGCAGTGAAAGGTCGGTGTTAGAGCGTCTATTTTTGGGAATAGGTACTGACTAGATTGGGGAGATCAACAAGAGTGTACAAATCATTTACCATTTTGATGATGCACGTACCATTGGAGGCATATATAACTATATTATGCAGTTTTCCACCTACGATGTGGGCGATGTGGGCAACCTACAAATGTTCAGAAAAAAACGTGCTGGATGGACTTGGTGGACTGTGACAACAATATCAACAGGTCAGAGATTTGTCGAGTTACCTGGAGTCAGTAAGCGTTATGTAAGTCCCAATAACGTGATGATAACGATGACGTACTATAGGAATATATGCACTTGTATTTTTATTATTCCTGTTTTTTATGACGACGAATGATTCAATTCAGAATCAGCTCGTTCTTGTATTAGTTACTATTCAATTATATTCTTGCTTTCCGCATTTTTTTCTTGCCCCAAAGCCGTCCCGATATTGTCCAAAGCAGTGGTCTTTTCAACCCCGGCGCCCCATCTCGTTTTAGTTATTGATAAACTTTGATAGGTCTTACTACATTTTTCTTACAACCTACATAAAAATGTTATAAAACGATATATAGTTGGGTTTTAGTTAGTTTTAGTTTTCAACTTTTAAATTTTTGTTTGGCAAAACCAGGTCCTAAGAAGTGGAGGATATTTTGGTGTGCAGAATCACCAAAAAAATTGTTGCAAATCCGTGACCCACTATCCTGTCTTCCTTTTGTAAGCAGAAATACGTTTTACTTGCCAAATCCTACTATTACTTGCAATAAATAAAACATAACTTTTTGTTTTTTATTTGAAAATTTTAATTTTTTTTTTTAAAGTTGCTAAGCCTGGGATGAAACAAATTATTCAGGTTGACTGACTTTGAAAACTATATTTTCATAGTGAATATCTCTACTGGCAATGTACAACACATCTGCTGAGCTCGGCCAGGTAGATTAACCTCCGATTGTGGCCTACCGGGCGAAAAGCATGTAAAAGCAGAATGGGAGAGGTGAAACCCTGCCGGTTATGAAGAAGGAAGCGGTATGACAATAGAGGTCGTGAATCACCTGCGCAGCTGTCAGGCGTCGCTAATCCTCGGAGGATAAGAAAAATCTTCAATTTCCAACGGGGGCTTTTATGCCGGTTTTCTTTGGGGCCCGAAGGCCGGGGGCATTGTCCCCAGGAGATATCGTAAGGATTGATTTTTCTAAGGATCAAAAAAACTCTACGGCGTAAGGCACATATACCTTAATATTTAAGCTGCAATCGTCCATATTTTTCTGAACGGCTCTCACCAACCCGCAGATATGGTAGACAATCCGAGAAACATTTTCAGAATTAAATTCTACCAGCCGGGCAAATGAAGAAATATTCACTTCAAGCGTGTTCAATACAGGTGGGCTTTGTGGATATATGAGTTAACAGTCGGAACATGAGAAGTGATTGCGCCTTAACCGGTTTTCGCAAATTACATTGACGCCATCAAGAACCCCCTGGACTGACAGCAGATCCCTCATTGATTGTCTTATGCGCGTCCAGACATTTTTGATGATAACGTGAAACGGAAAATTGTAGCCATTAATAATAATCGCAATGGCGGGAATAGACATGATCTACAATTATCAAACTCTTGACAGATGGTAATATAGTACATCGGAATTAATGAGGTACTTTTTCCCCGCAGTTACGAGACGGCCGCGTATAAGTTGTCTTCTTTATAACGGATCGCAGAATTCTGGAGGGGATTTATGCAAGCTGTATGAAAATAAATCAGGTCTGACAAACCGCAGATAAGCATACTAATCAGCCCCTTTCAATTTTATACTTTACAATGTTTAATCCACAAAACAATACCATAAGAAAGTGTAAACTTTCTGTTAAATTAAAATATCAGCTTATAACTTACAAACATTCTTTATATGATTTTGAACTGTCAGAAGGATAGTTAAAAAATGAGCCTTCCTTGTTAGGCAGAGTTTATTCCATTTCATAATAGTATAAACTATCCTATGATAAATATTATTTGCAGTTTACTTATTTTAATATATGCTCTTTACATACATCACGGTCCAGTTGGGAAGACATAACTCATAAATTCGCATATTCAATACATGGGTATTATTTTGAATTTATAGCGTTGGCGAGGCAAAAAATAAATAAAAACAGAAAACCTTTAATGGTTTAGTGCCATTTTAATCCCATCCTGCCTTTCTTACTTAGTGTGTCTATTATTCAGAATAATTTTATCCTTAGACTTTCGTAAGTTATTAGATTAGTACCTTTCCATTGCGAAATGTTCAATTTTACATTCCAACTGCAACGCGTTATATTAAATATGAATATTTTTTGTATATATCACTATCAGAGTTAGATGGGAGTTGACCTATGATGACCATCTTTAGAATCATCCCAAACATTTTGATTTATAAAGCAAAACATTACACCTGATCACTTACACCTTAAGACTTCTTTTCTCCCCTTTCATGTCACAGAAAAGTTAATATTTTTCATTTGTCTCTGTTTTATGGCGCCGTTTCATCAAGCTTCAAGGCATATTTATTTAGGATTTCACAAACATGCATGTATGTGAGATTCAGCATGGCAGACGAGCAAACTACATGTTTGATGATCCATGTTTATGCAGTTAGATTCCGTTCCGGTCTGCTCAGTCTAGCTATTCTTTGCCTCCCAGGCGCACGACATCCTTCGAGAGAAATAAATTATGAATAGAATTTATGTATTAACTATTTTCCATAGTCGTTAAAAGAGTATAAAGGAATTTAAATAGCAATTTTGTTGTGTACAATAATTCTGGTCAAAAAAGACTAAATAAAGAAAAAAAATTTCGTCTGGCCAAATGCGTGTAATCCAAAATTTTATTAGATTTCGTAGTCCACTTAACCATATAAATTCTTTTCAAGTAATTAAGGTTTTTGGTTGAGATAAAAATGTGTCACAAGCGGGATTCGAACTCACGACCTTCGGCTAGATACGCCGCTGCTCTACCACTTCAGCTCTACTTCGATCCGGGTTTCATCACAATCAAAAGCCTTAATTAATTGAAAAGAATTTATTTGGTCAAGCGGACCACGAAACCTAATAGAACGTTATAAGCAAAATGAAGTATTCCTCACTGAAGCTCTTCGTGGCCATCTCATTTGCCACCGAGAATCGAATCCTGATTAAACGACATTTGAAAAATAGTAAAAAGGAGGGAAAATTCAAAAGGTGAGGTTAAGAGGGGAAGTGAGTGTCCGAATGGAACGAAGTCACAATCAAGTGGTAGAGCAGTGGTGTATCTTGCCGAAGATCTTGGGTTCGAATCCCCCTCATGCCATTGACTTTTTTCATCTCAACTAAAAACCTTAATTAACTGAAACGTATTCCAAAATCTTTCATTGTCAAATTCATTGGTCATAAATTTTCACAATGTTCTTCAATCTGCGAGATTTTGTACTTGAAACCAGCCAACTATGGTTATAGGCTTTCTCTCCAAGTGGATCGAAGAAGAGCGATCAAGTGGTAGAGCAGTGGCGTATCTAGACGAAAGTCGTGGGTTCGAATCCCGTTCGTGACAATAATGATGAAGACAATGAAAACTAGTGAATTTTGTAAGTAAACTTAATTTAATATTACAATTAGTAAATAAGATTGGGAAAACTGCGAGTGGACGACGAAAACAGCGGAGATAAGCGGACCAATAAGATAGAAAACTATTACGATCGGTTCATCACAAGGATATCAAAATCACATCTTAAAAATTTGAGGTTTGATTTATTTTTACAAAATTGTATGTCTCAGACTTTCTGCTGAAAGTTATAATAGATTTGGAAAACAAGTAACTTCAGCTATTTATTTTAAAAGTTTCCATTGTATCTTTTTGATATTTCACAAGCTGTTGTATATGAAAGATATAAAATTAATTAGCAGATTCACTAGTTTTCGTGGTCCGCTTGACCGATTAATATCGTACAGTTAATTAAGTTTTTTAGTAATAAAAAGTCACTGTCACGAGCGGGATTCGAACCCACGATCTTCGCTGCTCTAACACTTGAACTGTCGTGACTTCTATCCACTCGGACACCAACTTCCCATCTCAACTCCACCTTTTGAATTTTCCCTCCTCAACTATCTCTACTCAACTAAAAACCCTTAATTAATTAAAAGATAATTATCGGTCAAGCGGACCAAAGAAAATGGTGAATTTAATAACTGAATTTTGCAGTCCATGTCAATTACGATGACTAAACCATTCTGAATATTTGAAAACAGGGGGATATCTTTAACCGCATTTCCGCTCGGTCTGCTTGTTTACTAATCCCGCCTTAAGCAGCTTAAATTATCCTAGCAGGACCACCTACGGCTAAGTACAATTGGAGGCGAGACAGGCTTGTAAACTCCGCCCAAACGTTGAGCGTAAGTCCCGCCGTTGTGTGCACAACTTGCCACAACAAGACTAGAAATCAAAACGAAAAATCGTCAATTAAAGTTTTTATGGTACATAATTATGTATTGGCGACAGTAGGAAACTCAATTGTCCAATAATTTCCCATAAATGTACTTTTAAGTTAGGAACAACAGAGTAAAAAAGCAACAAAAATAATGCTTTGACCTATAACAGTAATACGTTTTTCTTACGTTTAAGATTTATTTGTGATGTGTATAGATTAGTGACCGTTAATGGATAATTATTCAGATATCGTGAGATGCGTTCTGGTGTGATGTAGGTTTCAGAAAAACATTCTCTTTATAGTGCCAACGTTTCGCCCTGAAGATGATCTCAGTAAAGATCGAAACGTTGGCACGATAAAGAAAATGTTTTTCTGAAACCTACATCACACCAGAACGCATCTCACGATATCTGTATAATTTATTTGTGATGTTGATGTAAATTGGTTTATGTATCGTTCTGTTATTTACCCAAGTTCAAGGGTTAGTATCTCTAAACCGCTGAAACACTCCTGACATTCGGGGGGGGGGCGTCGGTGGCCGCGAGGTTTCGTCTTTGACACGGCGCTCATCACTGTAAGGTCAAGGTCCCGGGTTCGAATCCAGCGGCCCTGCATTCGAACTCGACATACTTACAAATTTTTTCAAAAACACCGGCACCCTGAGGGTTTATATGACCTCTGCTGTTGCGAACCCTCGTAAAAAAAAAATCCTGACATTCAAAAGAAAGATCAGAAGAAAAGAGAAATCAGACCACATCCATAGACACAAAACATAAATAATCTGAATTTAACCATGTCAAAGGCACTCATTACTTTAAGTTCCCTGGTTCGAATCCAGCGGCCCTCAATCACGAGAGTTCATATAACCTGCCTGAAATATTCCCGAGTGGGGGTAAAAAGAAACCACTCAAAAATGGCTTATTACTTCATAATCTAGATTGTTGGTTGTTAAGTGAAATAAAACTGCAATTATTCCTTCCATTTTTCAAATGCTCCTTCTTCCAAATATTTTAGACTTAAAAAATCAGTTCCCAAAATAACAACAACCTATAGGATAACATACTTTTTCTACCAAATTGAATTACTAAAAAAATATTGAATTATGGTTTATTTTAACTATATACAAATCTACGATTATTTGTGTTATGGTTAAATTCTTGTTTCGTGTTTTTGTGTTTTGTACACTTTATTTACATTTGTATGATGTTAGTTGTGTTTATTTTATTGTAAAATAAAGTATAGTTCTAAAGGTTATTTTTTATGTAGAATCTACTGTACTCTTTGGATTTTAATTAACATAGTGATACTTTCTTTATTAAATGTAATTGAATGAATTAAAATAAAAAATAAAAATACTAACAAACGATACCGCAAACTCAAAAATTGATTGATTCCTTCTGAAGTTTACCATAAGAATTAGATAATTTCGATTCATCATGCGGTTACATGGTTGTTTAAAGTTATGTTTAAAAAAATCAATGCAAAATTGAATTTACAAATTTTATTAAGTTAAATTTTAATTTTCTCAAACGATAAATTGAATTATTGATCTTTTTGTTAGTTTTATCAACGTATTCTTAATTTTATATTTATTCCATTAATTATGCACAGTTTTTTTGAAATGAAAAATTCGTGTCGTAGGCGGGATTCGAACCCGACTTGGTGGAATTGGAATAAACCGGGAATAGAAATGAGAGGTTTGCGCCATGGGCGATGGAAGTCGCGGTTGCTCACGTGGTAGAGCAGCGGCATATTTAGCCGAAAGTCGTGGGTTCGAATCCCGCCTGTGACACAATTTTTTTATTTACAGAATCTGAGATTCTGGTGGTTTTTTTTTAAGGATGGTTAGGTCTTTCAAACTGGGTGAAATAATAGTGCGTAACATTTGAAAAAAAAGTTGATCATCAGGTCGGATATACGCGCCCATTTACTAAAATACCAGCAGATTCTACGTCAAACATTTTTGTATCATACTTACTTTTACAATAAAATAAACAGCGTAAAATTGAAAGGATAGGTATTTTTAATAAAAGTCGCATATCATACTTGCTTATTGATTTAACGAGCAGAATTGGGGAAGAAAAAAAGATCAACAAGAAACCAATGAGGCCAGACGGAACAGATTAAGTTACCAGTGGCGATCAGTACATAAATTAGGATATTTTGTGAGGGTGTGAGGCTTATACAATAAAAAAAATTAAATATAACATAAGCTAAATAATATATTTAAAAAAGCCTCTTCTTGGCGTGAAACAAACGAAAAATAAACAATGTTGGAGAAATTCTTTTTCTATCACAACAGTAATCTATTAACAGGCATTCAGTGATAGAAAACTTTAAACAAAATACAAAATTAATGAATCGCAAAGATATAAGTACCTTGAACCTTTCAATACGGCATAAAACTGTAAAATTAA
The DNA here is from genome assembly GCA_039619505.1 of Cimex hemipterus. Lineage (NCBI taxonomy): Eukaryota > Metazoa > Arthropoda > Insecta > Hemiptera > Cimicidae > Cimex > Cimex hemipterus. Next base: position 4,129,168 of record CM077102.1, read on the forward strand.
CGACGTCATTCTGCCAGCGCACTCCTTTCTGGGTTGCCCTTACCTCCGTTTGTGACGATAGTCCGCTCTCTTCCACGGTGCAGATCCCTTTCTTCAGAACGATCGTCACAGTATGATATTCGGGAAGTGTAATAAACTTGGCCCTTTGAGGGTAGGGCTTCGGAATTTCACCCCGAAGGGTTGTCACTCCCAATTTGCTGATCCTAGGGTCTACAAAAGGGTCCGGTGCGTGAGTCGCTACTACCAACCTTAAGCCAGATGCCCAGAAGATGGTCGCTTCACTTTTTCCCCCGTTGATGAATTTTTCTGTTCCTTTCATCCTAAACCTTGCTAGAAGATCCTTGGATTATTTATATCCAATGGGTGAATTCCAATGTTTCCCAATTTTCGTTCTATCTTCTTCATTCTTTCCAAAATATTTGTTGATAGTACGAATCTCTATCCGATAGAAGGGCGAGGACCTATCAGACCTTCCTGCTAAGAGGAATACCATTTACTCTCCACTGCTAGATTCTTGTTTTAACCTTTGGCCAAATTGAACTGAGTACATTTCTCAATTCCATGGACTTCTTCCTTGAAGATATTTTCCCATGGGTACTGAATATTTCAATCCACGACCGAATACTCTCGACCCCCTACCATTTTGTGATCCAGCAGGGTCCAACAGAGGCTCCTGATCGTTTTAGTAATATAAAAATATTGCATTTTGGTCGTTTCATATCGTCCTGGTCTGCTTGACCTTGCTGTATCGCTAGTCTGTATTTTGTAATTTCCATTGGTTTTTCATATTTCACCCATCTATCTCTTTGTTAAATGGCTTCTTTTTTATTTTAACTCGTTTTTGAATAAATAAAGAACTGTTCCGAAGAGCCAAACATGAAAGGATAACCAATAGAAATTATGAATGATGGAGTGAGTGTGGAGTTCAATCCTTTTTTTATTTAAAAAAGATGGTTCCCAACCTGACGATGAGCTAAAGGGTTCGAAATCCGGATTGTTGCGAAACAACTTAATGTGAATAGGACCCATCTTTTTAACAAAATATTTAACATTTTATAGTTCGCTTGCTCTTCAAAATATTTAACTCTTTTATGCACATATTTTATCATTTTACGCTGTATACACAACATAAAGGAATCAAACTGTTTTTTTTTTTTGTTGAGAATTTATTGTTTGACAGGCCGATTCGTTTAGACTTATTCTGTTAGCAGCAATAGTAATAATTTAGTACTAACAGAGAGAAGTAAATTTTTATATTAGTCTTAAGCGTAGTTCTTTTATCTACGAGTCTATCAAAGTTGACAGTTTTCTATTTTACCAGAAAAGATCCTTCTCGGGCTGGAAAAAATCTACTTCCTTTTTCGACAGTCGTCCCACTAACGGTCCGTCCTATCCGTCTTTGAAGTGAGCCATTTCCGCTTCGTGCCGGTAATTTTTACAGTTACACTGGTCTACTCATTCCAATTGGCAGAACAATTAAAAATCCGACAAACTGCGAGTCTCTTTCTCGGGTGACGGTGAGGACGAGCCAGCGGACACAAAGCACCTGAAAGGCACATCTGCCCCCTCATCTGTCTTCGGCAAGACGTTTCTGCCCCTATGAAAATTCCTAGATTGCTATTTTCCTAAAATACATACTTGGTTGAAAAGATTTATGAAATATTTTTCACAAGAAAAATCTAAAATGAATAATTTTCTTAGCAATAGCTTTTTAGTGTATCATAAATTTTCAATTATTGTCAATTCCATTTGCAACAAATAATTTGTATTATAATCTTATTTAGTTAAGATCAATTTTGTAGTATATACTAGAAGAAACCTTTTTGTTTATTGTATTTTGTACCAGTAAAAACAAAAAAAAAAGCATTATTTGACTACATTCTACATAATCTATTACTTCAAACATATTAGAATAATCTAACTTCACATAAATATAAGTTAAAAAGTTTTGCTTTTCAAAAATTGAGTGGAACGAATCACATTCAAAAATCAAAGAAAAAATAACAAAGAGCCTATACTGATGTTGAGACTGTTGTTAATGATTATTGTTATTGGCCATATAAGTCTATTGGAAATGTTTAAATTATTTCGGAAAAATTCTCAATTCTAATTGAAAGCAGGAATAAATTTTATAATTTAAAATGGATTTTTTGCATACATTTGGCTTTCCAAATTAAATATTCTCAAAGGATAAATTAAAGCTTTGGATGATAATAGATTAGTTTAATGAATGAATTTTGTAGTCAGAGGTTTATATAACTCTGAAAGGATATAGCTAACCTAAGGTAGAATATTTTTAATTAAGGTTTTGGTTCAGATAAAAAATCAGTGTTAGAAGCGGGCTTCGAACCCACGACCTTCGGTTAAATTCCCCGCTGCTCTACCCCTTGACCTATCGTGACTTACTACCACTCGGACACTAGCTTCCCATCTCAATAGGAAGAATTTATTTGGTCAATCAGACCGCGAAACCTTCGGTCGTTGAAGGTAGTTAATATACTAAGATAGAATTTTTAAATGCTAGGGCGTGAAACAGCCCCTTAAAATTGCCCTTAAAATAATAATAAACATTTTTATGTTAAGTGTTATCAAGTTTCTTAATTAAACTATATGGTAATCAAATTGTAAGGGGTTTTAGAATTTTTATCGTTCTGGGGTAGTGAGAATGAATGTTTGACTGAAATTTATTACTTTGAATGATGGAGCCTTATCCCCAATTACTCCGAGGAATATCGAGGAATTTGGAGCAGTACGAAAAAAGTCTGGCATGTGAATGTAATTTATTAGCGTGAATAGACGGGGATACTCCCCATAACCGAGAGAAATATCGAATACTCTGGAGTAATGTGAACGCTACCAGGCTAGTCTGTTTTTATCTTGTTCCTGTATATACGATGCCCTGAGGTATAGAGAAGCTAGAAATAGGAAAACGAAAAAAGAAATATCATAAAACATCGGCTGAATTTGCAAGACCAAAAACTAAACTATAAAAAAAGAATGGATTTTACTTGTATAGGAAAAATTATATCTAGCTTTTTGCAAATGATACATTTACAAAATGTGAGCCACCAATATCATTTTCAACATTTGAATTATGACTAATGAGATTTTTCAAATAGAACGAAATGATTTGTCGTCTAGATTATGAAAGCATTTTGTTAAACCGTTAATAATTTAATTTTCTTAGTATTAATAAATGGTGATATGATACCTTCCAATAGAGGTACAGTTTTGCCAATTTGAAGGGAAAAACATAATTGATTGTTGAGACCCACGTTGGCAGTGGAATCTGATATTTGTACTATTTATTTTAAACAACGATGAAGACGACGTCAAAAATGGAATTATCGCCTTTATTAATAAATAAAATACACTTCTTACATATAAAACAGAAAATATAGAAAAAGAAGGTTAACTAATTACAAAACAACTTTTTATACTGTATTGTAGCAAAGTCAACCTCTGGGAAAAATGTTTTGTCAATTAAGGCTATTCCGATCTGTCGTACAAAAACCAACAGAAATTCTTCAGCACATAATTCCATGTCACGATTGCCTTCATTTTTTCTTCAACGTCGATAGGAATGTCCATGGGCCTTTTTGCCCACCAATCTTCCTTCGTCCCGTCAACATGGCCGGCCCATTTCCTTTTTAAGATTGACGCCTATTTTATTCCTCTATTCCTGGTTTTATATTTATTTCAATTTGTCTAAGATTTTGGAATTTTTTGATTTCTATTATATTTTCATGTACTGCCTAGGGACGACTCTCTTTTTCATCAGGCCCAGACATATTCAAATACTCCTATTCTATGTAACAACCTTGCTTTGAATTTAAAATTCAACGTTTTCAATAGAACAATATATGACGATTTTCCCCTTCTGAGCTGGACTGAGGTATTGATTTCGATCCATTACAATTTAGTACTATTACTCATCTATCTCGGCAAAGTCTTTTCATTTCAAAAATAATTACGATTAATTCTTGGAAAGATGATGGGAAGTGTTATTTTCCAATAATTATTTGAAATTTCACCCCGACGCTTTGTCTCTTCCCGATCTGCTGACTTAGGTCTAAATCTCATGGCAGTTCACCCCTTTATGCGGCTGAGTTGATAATGTCTCCCTTAAACCAGATTGCAGGGACATCGTTCCTTCCCAACCAACGAGATCTTCGACAGCTAGGACATTTAACCCGAATACAAATTACATTCTAGCCTAAAACTAACTTCTCTACTACAGTCGCACAAATAAATACATTCACACCCATGTACAATGCACTTGTTGTGATAATCGGCGGAGTTCTCGATATTCCTCCATCGACCTACACTCAGTATTAATAATCTAATCTAAATTAAGGTCGATGGAGTTCTTTTATAAATATTCCGCCATTGGAGGGGTTATGATGACGCTGTATTTCACAATCACCCTTCACCACTCAAACTAATAAATACACGAACTTAAAAAAAAAAACTCATAACCACAAAACACTTTAAACATATCTATATATACACTAAATTACCCACGTTCTCACAAAAGCGGAACAGAGGGCCCAAAAACTCGCTACCTTCCTCGAGCCTAGTAATTATTCGTTTGTTAAATATGTATTGGACCGTTTGCTCTTAAAGAAAGCCGGGAACACACTTACTCCATGCTACGCTATACGACGCTACCCAGCGCAAATCCCAAGTCCAATATTTGATAAGGTTGCATTACCCCCGTGCTCATCTACCCGCTGCTATGCTACGCTACCCTACACTACGCCTGAGATTTGCGTCGGTTCGCATCGTGTACAGTCGAAGACAAAAGAACCGGAAATTCATACTTTTATTCAAACTACATGTATTATTGTTGTTACATTAATTACAACACACTTATTTTAATATAAACCAAATTAAATGTTATTAAAAATTAATTAGTTTTCATTTGGAAAATTAATTTAAACGGTTTGGTAGACAATTAATCAAAACACAAAAATATGGTTTTTTATCAGAATGAATTTAACTAACAATTTATTGAACTCGCTTCGGCGGTACATATACTAAAATTGGAACAATTTATTACACGGTTTTGCTCATAAAATTTAATTAAATAATTATTTCATAGTTTTTCCCGTAAAATTACACCATATCCGTGCGATCACCACTGTCCAGACTTTCGTCGGGTAGCATCGAGTACAATCGAAGACAAAAGAACCAGATTTTCGAACTCCATGTATTATTGCCGTTATATTAATTACAACTAATTTGAATATAAACCAAATCAACTGACATCAAAAATTCGTTAGTTTCATTTAAAAAAATGAATTTTAATGGTTTGGTAGAAAATTTATCAAAACACCGAAATCCATTTTTTGATATGATGAATTTAACTAACTAATTTATTACACACCTTTGATCATAAAAACCTAACTAACAATTTATTTTAAGATTTTGATCATAAATTACATCGTTATCGTCGAGTAGCGTCAAAACTGGACGCACATATTTTTTGAAGTTTGCTTCAAATTTTGTACACGTAATTTGTTCGTTATATTCATTTTAATATTCTTTATTTTAATGTACCCCAAATTAAACGAGAACGAACAATTCAAGAGTTTTTATAAAAATTATTTAATTATGATAATTAGTAAGAAAATTCATCAACACACCGGAATAAGTTTATTTAAAGCAATTAAGTTTAACTAACAATTTAGTACGGGGCTTTGCTCAAAATAATGCATTAAGAAAAAAAGAGGCGTTGCGATTATGATACACGCTGCGTGACTACGTGGCGTGCGCTTGACTTCGCATCGATGTGCCCACCCTACCAAAACGTGTAGCATCGGGTAGCGTCGCATAGCGTTGCATCGGGTAAGTGTGTTCCCTCTCTTTATATTTTTACTATTTTTCATTTCCTAACAACTCCAAAATTGTAATTTTTCATAGGTATTGAAAACTTGTTCTACGCATTAAAAAAATGCAATGATGCCCTATGAATTCTTACCGAGAAATAAAACACATATAGCATAAATTATGAATAAGGTTGTTTTAAGCAATCTTTCATCGATGTTATTAGTGTGTGAAAAAAACAAAAGAAGACTCATCGGAGATGTTTCCTTTGTCGAAACGGAAAACGAACCCGAGCGTGTTCTCCCATGGTAGGGCTACACAATGAAGACAATGAGCTAATTATCGCCAAAAATACTTGTTTGCATTATTCACGACTAATTGCCAGATCCGGTCTGTTTAAGTTAATGAATTAGCGCCCCTGTCAAATAGGATAAATCAAATCCAGTATTTTCGCCTTCGTTTAATGTGAGAACGTTAATTGTCCTGGGAATCTTTGTCAAAAGATCGCTAAAGTCGTACGTGTTTGAGCAATATTTTATTATTGGTTTGACCGACTGTTCCACTTGTGAAAAAACCGAAAGGATCGATGAATCTGCAAACTTTATCGAAAAACAGTTGTAAATTCTGATTTATTTGTCCTTTATCTATTTTAAGATATAGATACTGCTAACTTAACTATACGTAATCTATCATAGAATATTCCACAGCTTTAGAATTAATTAAAATTCTGGACGAGAGATCTTTGATTTTTTTTATAATGCTTATTAGAGAGGAAAGCTCTTATTGTTTTCAAGGATTTAAAATTTTGTTTCGTCTTACCCAATTGAAGAGTACATTAATTTATTATATAGAAAACTTATAATTAGAACAATTAAACATTAAATTAATAATATTTTAGAGATTAGGGTTGTTTCAGTGATAAAAGAACGACAGCAATATGAAATTTTAAGTCGGCGTAGTGTTCCCTAATTAAAAATTCTTTCCTACGCGCAGAACCGAGATTGTGAGGATATCGCAGTGCTTTCTACGTTCCAATTCCCAAAGGTAACTTTTACTAATCAAAATTTATGAAAGAAGACCGACAAACTTTCAACTTGCATGGAAATCAAAAGAATCTCATCCTCATTTAAATACGACATTTTCAGCAGCCAGGCATGGAAGTGAAAAGTTTATATTTACGATCTACGTGAGCTGTGAACATTCAATGCTCAATATGTATATGCCAAAACGTTGGAGCAGTAATAAATCGAAATTAAGTTTAAACTTTGAACTCTAACCCCCCGGTCTGGTTTCTAGACTAAAAGATAATCTAAAACGGGCGACAGATAGCCATTTTACTATCAGATGTGGAAGCAAAATGTTGGCGGCCAGGAGATAGCTTCGCGTGAGACGGGAGGGTTCGCAATGGACCTGACTATTGTTAAATAAAGAAAAATTAAAGATAAACAAAGAAATAAAAGTGTGATGGTAAATTAAATATATTTACAGGTAACGAAATAAAAAAAGAGGAACGGAATCCTTATCCTAATTAAACTTAAACTGTGTGAAATTTAGGCCTTTCACATGTAAAATGTCTGAAGTGAGGACTCACTCTTCTCCGAGAGAGACACGAGACGGTATCCGATAGTCCGGTAGACGTGCAAAAATCTTCGATCACTCTCGTAGGACGACTCGTGGAATCCTGACCATGCTGATGTTCCTCTTCGCTCGCTCCAGTCCCGGCCAAAGTTCAGAGCGCCCGAGACAACATCTACGCCAACTCTGGGCCATGACTTAATTACCCGGTTACAGAACAAACAAATTTAGTAGGCTTTGTTCTTATAACGGTTATAAATGTAATAATGTAATATTTTTACCAAGTCGATCATGTTGGACAAGGTTAAATAAAGAAAGACTTTTTTTAAATACTTTACTTAATAAAAAACGTAAGCTATTAAGTTCTTAACATTAAAACAAATCTATAAGCACGACACGCGTAATGAATAACCGGACCGCCGGGAATTGAAATACAAGAAGGACATTTTTTTAAAAATTTGTCCTTTTCCTGTTGACTATTTGTCAGGGGAAAGTTAACGTGAGTTGTAACGTAGGGCTTTTTGTTTCTGTGGACGTTACGCGGAAGGGACTTCATTGTCAAGCCGAAAGACGACATCCATCATCGGTTTGATCATATCAGAACTTTCTCGTTTCCGCCCTTTTGTACCGACCAACCTCTCACGTTACCCAGAGGGGGCGAAACTGTACACCTTGACTGATTATGTTTCTATGTTAGTAATAATCTATGAAGCTTTTACTCTTGGCTATTCTCTACGACGTGTGAAAAGGTGTTATTCGTGAAGTACCAAAATGTGCGTGCCTCTACGGTATGGAATATTTAAATTCAACAAAACATAAAATAAATCATGAAGAAGGATTTTGCCATGAGAGGATTTTACTTTCACCCGGTTATAATTTCAAACTCAAACGTATTATATATTTTATAATACGCACCATAGAAGCATGAAGCAAGATTATGCAAGACCATTTTGCTTTATTTTACAATGCAATTATTCAGATATTGTGAGGTGCGGTCTGGTGTGATGTAGGTTTCAGGAAAACGTTTTCTGTATCATGCCAACGTTTCGATCTTTATTGGGATCATCTTCAGGAAACAACTGGGAACATCATTATCGTTTTGCGCGCGTCAATTATTGCTGTAGGAGAAGTTTGATAACCAACCATCACCATGAAAGTATAAAAAAATATAAACTGACAAACAAAACAATTCACCCAATTGATTTTTGAATTCATTTTCTCGATACAAGAAAATTCTGCCATTAATTTGTTTAATTGTTTTTACCAATTCGTTTATGCTGTTTTAAATTGGGAATATCAATTAGAGGTTAACATCTTATAGATAAACTGTTTCGTTTTCGTCTTTGTTTACTTTTTTAAAATAATTTTTACACTTATAAATGTCACTTAGTGCTAAGGATGTTGCGCATGGTATGGCACTTATTTATGTTGGACGTTCCATCAGGTATGCGGGCGGCTATCGCCATCGGAGTTCCCTACGAAACACCGCGAGACGCCGTTAGACGTTTTCGGGGAAACTGGTCTTACCATCGGCGGCCCGGTTTTGGACGCCCAAGGGTAACAGGACGATGGGAGGACCACTTTTTAAATTTGTGAATTTGTGAAACCTTACTGTTGTTCATCAGCTCCAGGAAGTTCAAGCTGTGCAAATTTCTAAACGCACTGCTCTAAGAAGATGAAATCAGTATGGACTGAAGGCTTTTCGTCCCGTAAGAGAAACAGAATCGGCCAGAATACAGTTCGAATTTGCTCGAGAACACATCCGTTGGTGTTTGGACGATTGGTCTGCTGTACTTTTTACAGGTGTGTGTAGATTCGCTATACTTTCTCTAGAAGAGAGTGAAAGGGTGTAGACAAGGCGAAATGAAAGGTACGAAGGCTTCAATTTTCCTCAGAGCTAACCTTTTCTACGGGGTGTGGGCGTGAATTTCAATGGTGGGTAGCACAGTGTTGGTTATGGTTCATGGAGGGTCTTTGGTGGCCACTCGCTATGTGGGTGAAATTTTGGAACATCTTCGATGAAATCAGAGACAATCCTATTCTAATGCACGATAATGCCCGTCCACTTGACGCCCGCATAGTAAAAACGTACTTCAACAGGATAAAACCAGGGTTTTAGCCTGCCCAGTCCGTTCTCTAGACTTGAACTAAATGGGATAACCTCAAAATTCGACTAAGAGAACGTCTAGCACTTCCTGATGCACTCCACGATCGTGAAAAGTCTATTCGTGAAGAACGAGTTAACCCTCCAGCAAAGAGATATTTCTAGGCTGGTAGAAAGTAAGCCGAGGAGTATTCGAGATGTAATTAAGGCAAAAAGAGGAAATACGCGATATTGAAAAATGAATTAAAAATTTAAAACAAAATTAAAACAAATTTTATGTTTTTTTTTTTTTTTTTTTTTTTAACTTCACAGATGATTATATATTTTTTAAATTCTTTTGGACAAAGACTCAATTATTGGGTGGAATTTTTTGTCGGTTATCCCATGCGTTTAGGATTTATTTAGTCAACAATTCTATTTAGTAAATAACAGCATACAATTGAAATTACAACATCAGCTTAAAAAAAATTTGAATGCTCAAATATGGTTAATTGTTTTGAGTAAAATATACAAGAAAGGCATCGGAATGTAAATTGGGTATCCGCGTTCCGAAACGTCACCGAAAAACGCCAGGGTGAAGATAAGTAGATCGGGCGTTTAGGATCTTCGTCTGAAGGAATTTCTTGGGGAACGTATCCTCATCGGTAGCCCGGCTCGTTCCGACGTTTGTCATCCCGGGATATAACGACATGCCGGTGTTTTAAGCCGCCCTTAACGACGAACCGCCTCTCACACTTGTTATAATAATAGTAAAAATCCCTTTCCCTAGGTGGAAGGGAAAAAAACCTCGAGGTCCTTTTCCCACGAGATATGTCCCTCTCAGATGTTATGTCCAAGATAGAGGGGGTATTTTGTTGATTTAGAGCCTCCAGAGGATCGCCCATGCATCAACCTATTCACCCTTTTACGCCCTGTTTCATTTCTTTTATTTTCGTTCTGAGGGCTGAATGGACCCGTCTCCATTCTGCTTATCACCCCTTGAGGTAAACTCGCCGAAACACATTTTCTCCTATAAGCCTTTTTTAAGGTATTTTTAAATTTTATCGAATAGCCCCAAGTTGTAAATTTACACTCGGCTGTTCGGTTTCTCTAGGATACAACATGCAGGAACGTCTTTTATTACACACCTCGTGGTCAGATGTAATCGTCGGCCGCTACGATTTATTTCAGTTATGTTGATGTTATGAAGATTTGTTTCGTTTCGGCCGACGCGAAGAGGAGAGAAGGAGGAGAAAAGCGACACCCTGCGAGTCCGACTGGGAGTAGGCGCATGCACATAAAAGTGTCTGTTCTTATTTACCGCCAAGTGGTATTCCTTGTAATAAAATATCAGGAAAGACATCTCTGCATACTTCTGACAATCATCATAGGTGTTCCTCGCAGGGCGTAAAAGGACTTTAGTAAAACATTTTACGGAGGTGGAAATAATTGGATGCTTTTTCCTCGAAGAATCGCAGTCAAAATTCAGCTTTTTAAATAAAATTCATCAATTGTTGTTTTTAAATTAAAATGTTTATCCAGTTTGAAAATATTTGTGAGGATTCAGATCATCCTTGTCTGTCTGATCGTGTCAGTGCCTCACACTACCACTGAAGAAGGTGAAATGAAAATCACATTGAGATGATGGCAAATTAGCAAATTACTGTTTTATCTTAACTTCCTTTAATCCAAAGATGGGGACAACCAAAAGCACAATTTTATAGAAGGCAGTTTTATGTATCAACTCTCGCACCCTCTCTTCAGCTGTTATGACATAAAAATGCCCAGTTTCATGGAATATTATATTGCTCACTATGCAGAAAATAAATTCTAATAACAACCTATAGAATAGAGTAAGAGAGGGGCCTCGGTGGCCGCCGGTTTAGGCGGTGACATGGCTCTTATCAATGTAAGGTAAAGGTCCCGGGTTCGAATCCAGCGGCCCCTGCATTTAAAAAACCTTTTTGTTGCTCAGCATTTTTCTGAATTCGTTCATTTATGTTTCCATTGGACCATTGCACTATTTTTAAACGTACGAAATAGGCACTCGGATGATTGAGGTATCAATTTTTCATCAAGGGCTGATGTTCTTGCTTAACGCTTTCCCGCGGATACCATTAAATGATTTTATCCAACACTTAATATTATTTAATCATTTCTGCTTCCCCGTTGTAAATTTTGTGTTTGGCTTGAGGCTAACGTCACTGTCGGTTCTGAGTTGGCGCTTTCAGTTCGCTTCCATGCACGGAGTTTGGCGTTCAGAAGGGCATTGGAAATTAAATTCCAAAACCCTGACTCAAAACATGACTCTTGAGGGATCCTTTTTCCATTTTTCTAATAAATTTTTTGGGTATCATAAATTCTTTGCTTTAATTTTTTTTTTCTTATTGGCATAATAATTATTGTAAGTATAGTGCGAAAGGAAAACACCTCCAGTAATAAACATTATTTTATTATCTTGTAAGTGTGAGTGAACCCACAAGATGTTCAAAGGTCAAACTATATATATATATATATATAT
>CM077102.1:4146175-4194068 GCA_039619505.1 Cimex hemipterus
AAGGATATATATATATATATATATATATATATATATATATATATATATATAACTATCTTATATAATATAAGAGCAAAGAGCAAAATATGAGTGAGTGAGATTGAGAGTAAGTTAGAAAGAGAGGGAGTGAGAGAGCGCACACTAACGTATTTAATAAGTATAATATTCAATAGAGTATGTCCGTCATATAGATAAAGTCCCTCGATGAGTGCTCATATTGAAGGGTCATTCCGTGGCTCTTTACAGGGAGCGAGTTGGAATGCTACCCGACAAGAGAATTGTGCTTGATCACGGTCAATTTTTGGAGGAAACATGGAAAAGTACGCAGAAAACAAACGCTTTGAGCCTTGAAGATGATCTCAATAAAGATCGAAACGTCGGCACGATAAAGGAAATGTTTTTCTGAAACCCACATCACACGATTTCCCAATAATCATAAGCTTTAGAATCGCACGTACAATACAAATATGGGATCTCATTTAAAATATCAATATTAGTGTCATTTCCCAGTTAAATGAGAAAATATGCAACTACCACGCCATTTTCTAGCCAAATATAAATTGGGGTTTTGTATAAAGCTCATTTTTTGCTGAAGTTAATCGTTTTCCGTTTAAATGGGTTGACTGAAAGTTGATTCACCCAGCATACATAGTTAAAAATAGGACCATGCTATAAATATAAAGTTTTGAGATAAATTGAAAAGTTTCTTGTAAAAATGATGCAACGATTTTTACACATTTTCCGTTATAAGCAAACTGGACAGTAACATGTGACGGAAGAAAATCTTTCAAGAGTCAGTACCAGAAGTACACTAAGTTCCAAAGAAATTTTCCTGTGTATTATTCTATTGCATTTTTGTTAAGAAGTCTAGAGTATTCGCGATGTTATAATATAGAAATTTTTGTAGCTTGTCTTTTGAAACATGGACACGCACACCTGTGCTTGCCGCAGAACCGGTCGCCTCACGGTACACGAGTTTGAACAGGACAATTTCGATACCCCGGTCTCACCGTCCGCCCACCCATTCGACAAAACAATGGGGAGGCGAGGATGGGATCCTGGTCCGATTTTGGTGTAGATGCTTCAAGATAGTGGGCATTGATGGGTGTGTTGCGGTGGGCGGGAAGAATTCCCTTGCCTCGAGGCCCTACACAAGATAAGACACACCCTCTCCACTTCATTTAGATCCGCGTATAACCCCGGCCTCGATATAAACCCTTTATTACGGCGAATTATGATTGAAACTATAATAATGATCTCCTGGACGAGTTATGTAGCGCCGTTCGGTGACCATTCTCACGATCTGATATTTGTCTAGTCTCATATGATGTATACGAAAGAACCGAGTAGTTGTTCATAGTCACAATTGCCAAATGGATGTGTTTTGAACTCTAATATTTTTTCATATTTAAAACAATCCAAGGAAAAAGATATCCTACTTGAATTAGTAAAAATGGCACTGTAATTCACTAGATTTATTGTAACCTCTTTAATTTACAAATGCACCGTCAAAGGAGGTTATAACCTATAACAAAAGCATAAGACAGAAAGTAAGGTAATCTCTACGAGATAGACGGCTCTCACAGGATCTAACAATTCATGGCTCCACCTGTCTTACAGTTAATTTTCTAAACAGTTTGCCGATTAATTTATTTTATGCCTAATATTTCACGTTTTTAAATGTGTATATTACAAGAGATTTTTTGGCCAGTTGTTTTATAGGATGGTAGGGTAGTGAACGTTTCGAATCTAGATAGGACGAGTCCTTTCAGAAAGTGTATGGATTTGTACAATTGGATATCGTTTAAGTTAGATAGCTTCCAAGTATTCCTGAAATCAAGCACGTAAGTCCGGATGGGTCTGATTTTCTATTCTATTATCATGTTTTTTACATGGCAATGAAGACTTACTTTTGATAAAGCTCACCGTTAATGACAGGCTAGAGACCTCTAACTCTAATTTTCCTGGGAAGTTCGTAGTACTTCAAGTTATAGTCGACTCTTGCGAGATTACGGACAAAGTTTGTCAAATGCTGAGGACCTGATAGCTGTACAATAACTTACAAAGTAAACGTTAATGACGAATGATTTCGAGGCAGATTCATTTGAAACGAAATTAAGAACAAACAATGTCAAGAACTCATAAGAAAAGATCTAGATAATTCTACATTTTAATAACTAGGCAAATTTTAAAGAAAATTTTTTTAGGTTAAACTGCAATATTACAGTGCAGGGGTTGAACCATATACATACTAATTATAAGAACATTTTCCTCCTGTTTCTTAGAATTTGAGCTATCCAATAGTGTTTACGCTGTTCTGCCAAAGGGTTTGTTTTACACTGCTGCGGCTTTATTGAATGAAAGCTGTATAAGGTTGCTGTATTTTAGCGGTCGTTCCTGCAGTACATAAAGCCGTTAAAAAAAAGAACAAAAATGTGTGAGATCACATGCAATTTATAAACATTTCTAGGAGACAAGATTCATAAAAACTTTTACCAATTGCAAAATGTTAAATATAAAATAAACAATTTTATTATATTGCTGTAAATATAATATTAACAAACTGCTTTGTTGACTTTACCGTCACCCGTTAACAAGTACGCTATTCCAATACAAATAGGACGCTTCCGTTAAATGTACGCATACGCACTTCGTTCAATTTAACGTTACCGTTTACGCTAACGTCATTCAAATGCTCACTATCAACCATAGAGAAAAAAGCTAATTTTCCAGCCTCCAGGCACATAATGCTGGTTATAATAGATCTAGATAATTCTACATTATAATAACTAGACAAATTTGAACGAAAACTACAAATGTCATGGTTTAGTGCAGCATTATCTGGATGAATTAGAGGGAGAAGGAAAACATCAGAATTTCAACACATTTACTGACAAAACCTTGTCAGAACATGACATCGATGGGCCGGGAACTACAGATTAGACAAAGAAATAGAAGAAAATCCGAATCGTCAAAAACGGGCCTGGAAAAGACAGCTTTTTAAAAGCGAATTCTACGTTATAATCAGAATCATGCCGTAGGGCTTTATTTAAAAGTTCGACATTAAGATTTCAAACACGAGAGAACTTTAGATTGTATACTAAACACCCAAAGTAAAAACCGAGGCAAAAGTAAAATATACACGGTTACCGTCCTTGGCTATGTTGAAACATAATTCAAATATATTCGAAAACGTCTCAGAAAAACTTAATTATGTCGATTTTTTTAGATGCCCTGATGATGACCTTAAAATAGGTCGAAAACAACTGAATTGTTTTTTCATTAAAACTATGCCGTAATCCAGACTAATCGTGAACATATAAAATATATATACAGAGGGAAAATAGTTTATTCTGGGAATAGAATGTCCTAAGAATAACAATTAAGGTGCCAAATTATTAAATAAATTTATAAACCTGGCACTTGAATAAATGAAGATTTGAAGTACATATCTAGTGAAATAAATTTTAAATAAAACACACAATACGATAATAATAATTATGAGTAGGAATCATTAGGAGATGAGAGGGCGTTAAGAGAGTGGATAGAAGATTTGAATCAATAGCTGGAAAATATTGTGAGGTCGACGAGAATTTATAGATTGGCCAAGGTGTTACCTAGGAAACATTTCTTACGGAAAGAGGAGCTAAGATAAATCTGTATACAGGTGTGAGACAACATATCCATATCTGATATAACATAAAAATATAAAAGGGGCAAATTAATTTATAATATTATCAAACTTTTTAAAGGTTTTAAATTAATTTTTAGATAAGCAAAATTGCATTAAACTATTTCCTGTCCGCTAAATTCTATTGATTGGATAGTGGAACTGGTTTTGGTTGAAGAAGAAGAATTGGTTTTGTCATAAATGGAGGTAAAAGGACAATTCTTTCAACAGTGACTGTTAAATTTATAAACGGCCGAGGAACAATCCCGAAGGTGAGTTCAAATTGGGCAATGGCATCAACTCGGTCAACATAATATATATACAAGCCGTTCGGACAAATAATCTTTCAACAAAAGAAATGGTGCTTACGAAGCGATAAATTTTATTTAAGCGCATAGGATCGTGTTCGGAGAGATATGGCGAGCTTTATATACTGCTAAGTTTGTAATTGAATAAATGTTTTGTTATCGCCTTCAAATGATTCTTTTTTTTTTTTTTTTAAGAAATACATCTATTCCTGCTGAATTTGAAGAATCGCATCTAAACTTCTGTCATTAAAATGCTTTAATTCTCTAGACTTTTCAAGTCGTTTATCTCCGAGCCCGATGGCCGTCTTAACGATTTATTTCCTCAGGTGTTCCTTTTTGTGTTTCGCACAGGAAACTACTCTGCAAAGGCAAGGACGGGAAAAGTACAAATGGCGGAACGTTCGAAATTCCCTTCCTCGGCTCCGAGTCGCGTCCGGTCGTATTTCAACAGTCCGATCGCTCGTATTAGTAACATGACATTATTTGACTAAAAAGATGGGAAATGATGGCTTCATGTCAACGTTATTGAGGAGTAGGAAACGAGTCAATTACAACAGCTATGGAGGGATTGTTTATGAGAATCGGTAATCTCCACTAAATATAGTTGCTACAAGCGGATAGTTTATTGTTTTCTTTATGGGAGTCAGTCTCCGCGGAGAGCTTCACTGCATGGCGATGAAGAATTATGATAATTATTACGTTATCCCTTAAATAAATTGTTCACGAGCTCGAGGGTGTATACCAAGGTCGTCCTCTTCAAGGCAGGCCCGCCTTGTCGAAAAACGAAAAAGTCCATCATATATTTTCGTGCAAAGCGACTCCATCGTTCCTTCAACGGCAATTTAAACATTTTTGCAACACTACAATCAAAACTTTTCAAAGGAAATAAAAAATAAATAAAGAATAAAAACAAGATAATAAGATAGATTTTCATTATTTATTTTTTAATGCATACACAAAAAGACAAGTGTGAAAATCAGCTTGATTACTTAAAACTCACCAGAATAGGAAAACATCAAGGGGAGACATAGCACAAGACACAACCGAAAAAGAAAACAAATATAAATCTAAGAAATAAAATATTACTCGGATAACATATGTACCCAGAGAAGATGTACACCAAGTATAAATTTTACCAGAAGATTCCAGCCAAGAATAAAAAGTGGAAGATATAAGCACATCAAGACAGCCCTTCTTTTTCCTTGATAGAGAGTATAATTGACAAATACTGTCCTCAGCTGAAAAGCCAGTCAGTATTGATTCTCGGATATAAGGGGTTTTCACGATCTTTGTGTTAACCGTGTTAAGTCAGATCGAGAAAAATCATGACTTGTAACATTCGGCTAGGTAACATGGCACGATCTAACAGGTGCCAATGTTAGGTGTTAAGTCGGAAAAGTAGTCACGTTGCTATCCGTTAGGGCATAGGTAACCAACATGGCAGCCATGATTTTAACAGCTTTTTTTCTATTCAATTATTTTTATTCTTAAATACGCATTAATTAAATCAATCCGTTACTTGCTGACCTGTCTTTATATTCTCATTCATAATAAACACATCCCCTATCCGACAATATAGTAGGCTGTTAGACGTTAGGATCCAAGATAGGCATATCGGCACGTATTGAAGCGCGTTAGTGGTTGTCCTTTTCGAGTGCATAGTTAGCATTTTTAATGAAAGAATTGATTAATTTTCCTGTTTTTTATTAACTTCTGGCATATTACAATTTAACAGAAAAGAAAACCAAAACAAACAACAACAACCTTTATTTTTGGTTATACCAGTCATCACGTTTACCATCTTACTGTACATTTCTCTCTTCGAATTAACACGAGGTAACGTCTTACAAACATCCTGAATATCACTATAATCTGAACATTTGTATTATTGCATTGGCTATTACTTGTACTGAGATCACGATGCCTTCGGCGTTTCAATGGGCTTAGAAGTTGTGGAATATCGGGAAGTATGATTGAGCCAAGGAGTAGGGATGAACAGTGAACGAGGAGCGGAATTTGTTGAATCTTGATCTGATGCGTGGGAAAAATTGTATTGATGTCATAATGAAAGGTACGATTGGACACATGAAAGGAGCATTTACGATATAATGGAAGGATTTAGAGTGGAAGAATTGGATTCGAAAGGAGTTGGATGTCCTATGCTCCATATTTCCTTACAGTAAATCCATGTAGGTTTCATTAATGTGTTGTATATCAGTATTTCATTTTTAAGGGATAGTTTGGATCGTCTGAGTCGAGAAAAAAGTTTGTATATTATTTGTCGTTCGAATCTACTATGGAGGCGTTTCTTGTGTAGTTCTAAGTAAGGATTGCTCTCCGTACTGTGAAATTAATCTGCTGACATTTATTTCGCTTCGTTGTGAGTGGACAGGATTGCCGTGTCATCTGCAAATATGAAAAGGGAAGTATTGTCAGCAGTATATTAAAGGGTTCGACCAAGAAAACTACCTAGGGGAGTCCTGCCCGCACAAAATGGATATCTGAATGGAACCAGTGTGTTACCCAGAAGAAACGGTCGACAATGTGGACTTTAGGATAAAGTAGTAGGTAGTAAGGAGGATACCTTTGAGTTTACACAGCATCCCCGCATGCCAGACCAGTTGAATGCACAACGTCAGGAAAGACAATACAGTTTTTCTCAAAAGAGGAGGCGGTGACATTGTTGAAGTGGAGAGTCGGAAAATAAATTGACGATTAAATGAAGGGAATTAAGAGTTGGATAAAGATGAGTTTTTCAAGGATCTTTCCCATCAAGGGAAGTATTTAAACGTAAAAAACCAATGCCAATTAAGGTATTCTTTGGATAGTAAATGTCCTGTTGAACTATTATACTAAGTGTATAAGATTTTCATCTTCTAAAATTCAGGTAGGTTATTTGAATCGGTTTTGTGAATTTATATTCATTGATAGATAACGATTAAAGCCACAAACACACCTTATGCTATGCCATGCGACGCTACACGACGCAAATCCAAACTCCGATTTTCCTTAAGGTTGCATTACCCTCGTGCACATCTGCCCGAAACACCGGAATACGATTTTGATTGATATAATGAATTGAACTAACAATTTATTATACGCTTTGGAGGTACATTTACTAAAATTGGAGCTATTTATTACACGGTTTTGCTCATAAAGTTTAATTAACAATTGATTTCATAGTTTTTTCGTAAAATTTCACCATTTTGTAATGTCGGGTAGCATCAGAACAGGACACTCATATTTTTTGTAGTTTATTTCAAACTAAGTACATGTAATTTTGTCGTTATATTAAATGCGAAACAAATTAAACTAAATCAAAAATGCATAAGTTTTTATAAGCGTTGTTTAATTATAATGTTAAGAGTAACTATATTTAAAACAATTAAGTTTAACTAACAATTTCTCAGATGGCTGCATTAAGAGCAAAAGATGCGTTGCGATTGTGATCGTGATTATTGTGATAAACGCCGTGGACTCTACGCGACGTGTGCTTGCGTCGGATAGTGTGCACATCCAAAACGTGGCAAATAAACTTCAAAAAATGTGAGTGTCCAGTTTTGACGCTACTCGACGAAAACGGTGTAATTTATGACCAAAACGTTGAAATAAATTGTTAGTTAAATTCATTATATCAAAAAAAATTGTATTCCGGTGTTTTAGTGATTCATTATAAATAATATATTCATTATAATAATTTCGTTATGTCAAAAAAGGCATTCCCGTGTATTGATCAATTTTCTACCAAACCATTAAAAAAAAATTCATAAAAACGAATGAATTTTTTGATCTCGGTTAATTTGGTTTATATTAAAAGAAGCATGTTGTAATTAATATAACGATAATAGTACATATAGTTTGAATATATGTAAAAATATGGAAGTCCAGTTCTTTCCTCTTCGACTGTACTCGATGCGACCCGACGAAAATCTGGACAGTGGGGATCGAAGAGCGTAGCATAGGGCAGATGTGCACGAGGCCGGCAACCTTACGGAAAATTTGACTTGGGATTTGCGTTGGGTAGCGTTGCATGGCGTAGCGTGGAGTAAGTGTGATCCCGGCTTTAAGCCAGAAACACACTTACCCGATGCTACGCCATACGATGCTACCCGACATCTACCAGATGCGGACAATAAAATTTTCTTATTCAGATGTGAAAAAAGTTGAATAAGAGGAATTCTATACAAACTGGGATTAATTAGGTAAACTAAACAAGTCAATCTGCAATTAACCAGAGTTAATTACAAATAGAGAAGAGTTTGTGTGAAATCTAAAAAGAAAATGAATCTTATTTTAGGACAGAACTTTTTTGCTATTTTTTGAGGATTGAAGCGAATATGTCCCATTGGATACATCTCGTGGACTTTATTATATGGTTGTGCTCATAAAATTTAACTAACAATTTATTACAAGATTTTGCTCAAAATAGTGCTTTAAGAACAAAAAGTTGCGTTGCGAGTGCAATCGTTAATATTATGGTTAAATGCTGTGGACTGTACGCGACGTGTGCTTGCGTCGGATAGATGTGCACACGCCACCAAAACGTGACAAGGCGTCGGGTAGTATGGGGTAGCGTAGCATCGGTTAAGTGTGTTTCTGGCTTTAGTGTTACTTTTCAAATACCAAAGATAAATAGCGTTTCTAGATTAACACTTTAAAAATGCATGCCATTATGGAAATCTTTTGATAAAAACCACTTTCATCTTAATTTCACTGCGTTGTTGATCCTGTCTTTCTCAATCTAGATCGTTCAGCCATTTCCCAAAATTTTGCCTACAATCTACACTAAGCAGTACACTGTCACGCTGGTTCACAGTACAAATATCAGCCTTGAGCCGCACAACATTTCTATTTTTGTACACTTAACGCGATTAGCACAATTAACGCGGATATTCCTAACATGGAAGGTCACGGACAGTTTAAGAAGTATAATATAAAACAACAAACAGGAAACTTTTTGTTATTATAAAATTTCCAATCACAAATGTAAATAATCAAAAAGAGAATATTATTGTATATATGACTCAATGCATAAATACATACATACACATTATGTGTTTTATTTTCTTGAAAATCAAAGTTGTGTTCTTATTTAACAGAAATTTTCAGTCAAAACTTGAGCTTCATGTTTTAATCAACAATCATTGTATATATATATACATGTTTTTCCAAGCGCTTTTGTCGAAACAAAATTCACTCTGTCACTGAAAATATCAACTTATTACACTGTGCTTAAACAATGAAATAAATATATTATTTACGCCCTCGATTAAATAGTTTAGCTTTCTATTATTTTTATAATGACTTTTTGAATTTATCCCAGTACAACTATTCAAATAGTCTCGTGGAAGGATTGGTTTTCTACTTTTAGACTATGTAATTAGATCGATGAACATGCCAGATGAAAAATTTAACATTATAAATTCACGTGGGTTAAGTTATTTATAAAGTAAACGCCAATCTCTTGTCCAAGGTAATTATTCTGTTGTCTATAATTAAGTGTTGTCTGGCTATGGAAATATCAAACTTATCAAATATGATATATGGATATGCAAAACGTTTAATGTATGGAATAAAATAAATACATGTTAAAGTGTGTGCAAGAGATGTATTGTTTTCTTTCCTTATATTTTATTTAAAGCACAAAAAACAGGCGAAAAATCTGGACGTATTTCAGGTTCAGAAAGATAAGGATGGCTGGCAGACGCATCATTTTCCTGCTAGTCTTCCGGTGATGTACCACTAATTTAAAAATATGGAAAATTTAAGAATTTACATGTAAGAAAAATATTGTATTTTGTGTGTATTTTTCTAAAATGCGTGAATTCTTATGGACACAATTGGCACTGATAGTTTTGATTACCGACAATAAAACGATTTGTTTCTGTTAAAACACCTATTTCACCCGTATTTGTAATGTATTCCTACAAAAACTGTTTATTGCCATATTAACAAAAGAATGGTCTTTTTAATTTGATAATTCGGGACCATAAGGAAGTTAAGGAGTGGTTGAGCTTTCCGTCGTGTACTGTTTTCCATCCTTTTCTGTGACCAGAGGGGATTTTCAAATTCACCTACCAACGTACTTTTGCACAAGAGCAAAGTTAAACTTTCCTTTGGATATGATTATTTCGAGATCGTCAGATGTGGTCTGACATGACGTAGCATTAGAAAAACATTTTCTTTATAACACGACACACAATAACGACACATCTACACAAAAAACAAAAAAAGACATTTGGAGCCCTGGAGATGACCTCAATAAATATCGAAACGTTGGCACGGTAAAGAAAATGTTTTTCTGAACCTACGTGACACCAGACCGCACCTCGCGATTTGTATATAATTACCGATTAACGGTTACTAATCTATACACATTTCTGCATGAGAAGAACGAAGAATATGGGTGTCTATGAACAAATTTCAATTACATAAAAATGCTAAAAGCATTCGAAGGACATCGCCAAAAATGAGAAGAAACTCACATTGGCCATCAATCAGAGCACGTTTTTGGCGAAATGCAGAAGGAACAAGGCCCTGAAGATGATCTCAATAAAGCTCGAAACGCAGCACGATAGAGAAAATGTTTTTCTGAAACCTACGTCACACCAGACCGCATCTCACGATATCCAGAAAACATGAATTATCATTAAGTCACTACAAATCACACGTTCCTTTGAAATTTTTCATTCATTTTGTTCATTTTTCTAACGCCACAGTTTGTTTAGTTTTTAAAAATATATGGCCTTCTTATCAGAATTAAAAATTGTTTGGGTTTCCAAATCGGCACAATAGTCTGGCAGTTTTTACATTCTGTATAACGTTCACTACATTAATCATCTTAAAAGTCTTATGCCGTGTTCTAAATTTGACAAGACAACCTGAAAATGCTTTAAAATCCATTTTCCCTACATGTTTTGCAATTTCTAAGGCCTTTTCTCGGATTGGTATTTCTCGGATTGCAAACCCATCCACGGTAAAAATATTCAAATATTTGACCGAACCGGCCTTTTTCGGAAAAAAAAAACTTGTAGATTGGTAATTTCCATGTTTGTAAAATTTATCGAAACGTTCCTTTTTTATGATTGAAAATTTCAATTGCCTATTCCTTCGGACGGAAACCTCCGCAGTCAATTCTCGCCCACTTTTTTTCTAGGGCTGAGGAGTGCCTGAAAATGTCTGCAAAGAGGTATAATCAAAATCTAGGAATTCCGGGAAATACTGTTAAGCGAGCAAAACAACAAAAAGTTCATTTTCTGGAGGTTGCTGACCCTTTTTGTGAGTGTTTTAGACTCAGAATACGGTAAAAAAAAGCTGCTTGTTTCCGTTACTGGGGGTGTCCGTTTAACAGAAGATTTTAATGTTAAAAAACTTAATGGGAAAACAAACGCCTGAGAATCAGAATTTGTTCATTGAAGGCGGAAGAAATGTCCGTTAAGTGAAGTTTCACTGTATTTAGTTAACAATGGTTAATATATTCGTTTATTCTTATTTCTAAATATGGATTTTTGTTAACTAAGTTTCTAAATAAATCATTCCGAAATTATGAGATGCGATCTGGTGTGATGTAGATTGCAGAAAAACATTTTCTTTTTCGTTCTATTGAGATCATCTTAAAACATCTTAAAGTGTTTGTTTTCTGTGTAATTATGCCATTCTTGTTCGTCGTGGGCACTCTCAACTGAAGATGATCTCAATAAAGATCGAAACGTTGCCAAGACAAAGAAAATGTTTAATAAAACCTACATGATACCAGACCGCATTTCACGATTTCAGAACAATTATCGATTAACGGTCACTAATAATCACCACACGTTTCTAAATAAATATTATTTATCGATGTTTTAACTAATTTGTTAACTTATGTAGCCCGGTTTTGACTTGATGAAAACATCACGACGGCTCTTTGATGAGGTTCTTTTTTTATCTTGAGAGAATATTTCTATTCAATTTTATTTTATCCGTTGTGTTATTTGTAATTTGATCTTCGACTGCCTGTCTCTCGCAGGATTGGTTTCTTCGTTTCTGCAACCATTTTCAGAGTTTTTATATATCTTCTGCGTATTTTTTTTAGTGTAGCTATGTTTTTATTCTGAGCTTATTATTTACTGTCTCTAGTTGTTACGTTTTAGGATATTACAAATATTAATCCAAATAAAAAAGTGTGAAGGGAAGGTGACGAATGACGAAGAGTTTTGAATTCTTAAAATCTTCCATCCGCTTATTACAGGAGCCATCGCATGATAAGTCCCGATCACGTCTTCTATTTCCAGCCTGTGGGAACAGGACTCCAGGCCATGGTGCTTCCTTCACGTCTTCTGTGGGAAAAGAAAATAAAATTTAGAAAATCCTTTCGTGTCAACGTATTAGAATAATACTGAATCTTTTTCCCATGGCCGTCATTTTAACATGGGCGACTGACTCGGGAGAGGAAAATCCCTCCTGTCCTGGGGGCATGTACGAAAAATCCTTTCGCGACCTGGGCCGACAAGTTTCTCCGCCTGATTGCTGGTCATTTGGGGCGCAGATAGGATCTAAATTTATTGTTGTATTATAGGAAGGTATAAACTCGATGTTAGAGAACTATTAGCGTTGATATGTGAAAGCGTGGCCCGGGGGTAGAACACGGTGGTTTGTTATTACAGGTAATGGACCCGCTCGTCCCCCTTCTCGCCGACCGACTTGTATTTGTTTATTATCCCAACTTCGATGTGAGATAGGACCGTAGACAATAGAGCTACAGTGTGGTATAAAATTGACGATAATTATACAGACCGTGGGGGGGGGTAATTGGCCATTAAATAATGCACTTCTTGGAAAAACCTACGATGGGACGTTTGCAATCATGTTTGTTATTATTAAAAACAACCTCTGAATATAGTAGAATGTAAGAATGGTAAAAAACCAATGTTGAAGGTTCGATCAATCCAATACTTATTGGAAAAAAAATACAACTTAATACTAAGGTCTTGAGGTCTTATTTTGTCTCCGATCACCCTGGCCTGAGTAATCTGGCTGCTTTGGATTTGTATCATAATCTCTGAGATGCCCGACATTGAAATGGTGATGGAACCTTGCTATAAGCCTACAAAAAAAGTCGAAACCGACGGACCAGTATGATCGGTGACAACTAAATTTATAGCTTGTAACCTATTCAGCTCAATCTCGATCTTTTATTTATTTATCGTATTACAAACTTTGCCAGTAGATTCTAGATTCAAAATGGAACCTATAAGTCTTAATTAACGATGGTCCGAATCTCAACAATTTCGGAGTTATTCCCCTTTTTCCTGATTTTTTAAAGATTTCACGATCTTCCTTCAAATAAACAATGATAACGCCAAAAGTGAAAGGTTTTAGACAAATCCGTTGTCACCATTGAAAACCACATAGAATTTCCACTAAGGTGAGTAAACATAAACATACAAAAGTTGATGAAATAAGCGTTTTGTTAGTCAGAACATTGAATTTTTTACCAAGTTAAAAACATACTATGCTGATTCTACAAAATTTCAGGAAACGAGCTCCATTTAATATCCTTTGTAGTGGTGTAACTATTTTTTTAATTACTGAAGTTGAAGAAATTTATGAAGAAAAAAGAACCACGGCTGACGAATTGGTATAGATTAAAAAAAACTCAAGGAAATTTTTTAATGGAATTAGCCCGTTTTCTCATATTAGCTATATTATTTAAGTTTAAATGGTAATTAGTGACAATCAATATTTATTTAGAAATCGGGAGATGCGGTCAAGTGTGATGTAGGTTCCAGAAGAACATTTTCTTTATCGTGCCGACGTTTCGATCTTTATTGAGAACATCTTCAGAGCTCAAAGTGTATGTCTTCTGTGTATTTGTGCCATACTTGCGTGTCGTGTTGAGAGTGCACAAATACTTTGGGCCCTGAAGATGATCTCAATGAAAATCGAAACGTTGGCACGATAAAGAAAATGTTTTACTGAAACCTACATCACACCAGACCGCATCTCACGATATCTGAATAATTACTGTTCATTGAAGTAATTGCTTTTTTAATTACTTTTTTCAAATATAATATAATGTGTAACTGAAGCTAATTTAACAAACTAACTCTGTACTTCATAACATTTTAATTTAGCATCTAAAGCAGAATGATCAACTGTGTCAAATGTTTTGGAGAAGTCTATAACTGTCAGACCGAGTCAACTGGAAAGACATTGGATAAGGAGGTTAGAATATAATTTCGATAGCATAGTAGGTTACATACAAGTAATAGAACGTCCGGAAATGAAGGCAGCTGTTATCCCGGTAAACCTTCCTCATTGGTTTGGTGATGATGTGGAGAACTCATTCTATTAAATAAATAAAAAAGTACAAACGCACTGATTTACTGCTAAAGAGCGCAAAAAACAAAATGGCCCACAATGATAGACGGCGATCAACCAGCATCACCCAGTCAGTAGCTGCATCGTCGTGTCGACATCCCCATTTGCCTCGTCTGGCAGAATTGCCGGGTATTCGCCTCCTTCAGACATATTCTCTATCAGATTCAAAAGATAGTTTTTCAAATTAAAGCTGAAATTAAGCCCGACCGGACAAGGCGGGCGACCATGTTTTCTTCTAAATAGAAATGACCTCCCCATCTACCATTTCTACATCTCGTGGCCGAGGATCGGGCGAAATTGTGGGCGTACAGAAGAAAATCTGCTGAATAATTCTGACGCCCATCGCTGAGCAGACAGGGAAAGAAAAACGATCCGTCGTAAAAGGCCGGCAGAACGATTGACGATCGCTCCGTCCGATCCGGAGTTATCGCCTCGGCGAGTGTACGGGGCGGATTATTTACTGTCAAAATTCGGGATGCTGAAATAACTCTTATATCGCACAATGACGGATGGCGTGATGTGATCAATGTCTGGACTCAGCTGCAGTCAGTACAGTTTATGCTGTCTTTCCATGTGCAGTCAACAGTCGTTACTGTCTCTGGGAACGCCTTCTTCATCTGGAGATTATTTTAACTTATAAAAACAGTCACAATTCACTTTTCACTGAGTGTGATATCTAGTTGTCGCAGAATAGCAATAAACGTATAATAATATGACAATACGATTGATTTTATACAACAAATGTTAAGATCTATAGAGTTTTTAGAAAAAATAATGTAGTTTGTTTCGCATTATAAATTTTTACATTCCAAGCGACAAAAACATTTCTTGCAGTTTGAACATTTTAAAATTCGTTATTTTCAACAGTCTTGTAAAAAGAAAATGAACTTAATTTTATTTAAAATGTATATTAAATATAGTGGCTTAGTGACACTTGCCTTCGGCTGGTTAAGGTTTAGTACGCATATATTAATCAGGGTGAATATTGCACAGTACTTAAAGCACACTAGTAAGTCCTAGTTCATCAAGGAACTTGAGCAGTAGGGCCGGTTCCAATTCGTGAATTTTCTGTACGATTACTTTGTAATCCTCAAAACACTTCTTCCTACGGGCAAGTGCAGCTCTACAATTTGTTCGTAGGTGTACCTTGTTTGGGTTATGTTAATCTTCTTCAGATGTCCATTTAGTCCGATTTTAAAAATCCTACTAGGATTCGCCGTTTTTCCTGCTTCCAACGTTCTGTTACCTCTTTCTTTCCAAAGTTTGTTACGAGACCCTTGGATTTGTTGAGTTCAATTGTTCCCTCATTTTTTTTCCTTCGGTCATGAGCATCTCATTTTGTTTAACTTGGATAGCAAGGTTGCAGCTGGTTCTTTTTAACTCGCCCTATGACAATAAAACTAATAAATTCAACGTATCTTTTTTCTAGGACGTACTGTTTCTTTATTCCCAGAGCCCGTGACCGCTATAAATATTCGGAAGGACTTCCTTTACAGATAAAAATGCAAACAAACTTCTCGAGATAACAGAGATTACAGGAGCAAAGTTCGAACAAGGCGAAAGGGAGAAAAAACCCTGATCTTACATATATCATATGAGTTGTTTTTTTATGCTAAGTCATGATCTTAACTCGGCAATTTATTATTTTATTTAAAATAGATTCTTTATTGTTCTTTTAACTGTATATTTTACTTAGAGCTGTCAACGTGGCCGAAGTAACTTGATTCGTCGTTTTGCACGGATTAATCTAATGTATCGATAATAAATTTGTTTCAAGTTTCAAAAACGTTATTTCTGAAAATACGATTGCAGATGCTTTTCGTATTTCTCAATAGAGGCGTTTTGTCTGTTCCCTGTCAATTTCCATAAACATAATTTTTCAAAACTGGTTTCTCGGCCCTCGGGCTAATTCTTCATTATTACATTTTGAAGGGCCGTTCTTACCTGCAGGCTGTTTATTTAAGGGCACATCATTGGGAGAAAAGTGTGTTTCGACTAAAATATATCGATATGAAACCCCGAAGTCTTCATTAGAAACATCTAAGTCGAATATATTAAAAATCCTTAGATCTTTTAATTTTATGTAGAAATATTAGTGTTTAATATAAAAAAATATAACATTTTTCAGGCAAAACTAAAATAACGCTTAAAATAGTGATATTTATTGTGGAACTCAAGAAGATTCTTCACGGTACTTTACCCTCCGATCCTACCTGACAGACCGATATTGCCGAGAGCATCCCTTTCCTCTTATATTCCGGCATAAACTGGAGTCCTTCATGGAAGTATCCTTGGCCCGATTCACTTTACAATTTACACTTCTGACATTCTTCTTTGTCCAAACACATGTTTGTCGTTGATCTGGCTAGCCCCTCTTTTCACTCCAACCCGTCCATCGTAAGTTTCTATCTGAAAAGTTACTTCACCCTGTTAGAAGAATGGAAATTCAGAATCAAAGGAAAGCAAATGTGATCAAGTCACTTTAACACTGAGAAAGTCGCTTTACCGACTGACTGACATACCTGGGTCTGTACATTGGTGACTGACGTGGAATTTATGCACTCTCCTGAAATGATAAGTCATGAATCTTAAAAAAAAACTGACGATTTACAAAATTCTCATTCGTACGATGTGGTCTTACGGAATGAGAAGAAACTTACATTGGCCGTCAATCAGAGAACATTTTTGCTGAAATGCAGACAACACAAGGCCCTGAAGATGTTCTCAATAAAGCTCGAAACGCCGGCACGATAGAGAAAATGTTTTTCTGAAACCTACATCACAACAGACCGCATCTCACGATATCTGGATAATTATCGATTAACGGTTACTACTCTATACACATTTCTGCACGAGAAGAACGAAGAAAATGGGTGTCTATGAACAAATTTCAACTACATAAAAATGCTAAAATCATTCGAAGGACATCGCCAAAAATGAGAAGAAACTCACATTGGCCACCAATCAGAGAACTTTTTTGGTGAAATGCAGAAGGCACAAGGTGAAGATGATTTCAATAAAGCTCGAAACATCGGCACGACAAAGAAAATGTTTTTCTAAAACCTACATGACACCAGACCGCATGTCAAGATAACTGAATCATTAAAAATTAAAACCGACCAGGAGAAGATTTTGAAGCCTGTTCCTGTACTTAAATAATCTATTTGTTAAATTTAACTTTACATTATTTGAAATTAATTGTTGGTGGTGTTTTTTTTAAACTAAATTATGCTCTATGATTCTATGAAGCAAGAAACGTTAGAATCTTTGCCACTACTAACAACTTTAGAAAATACATAATATTAAAAGCTGTAAGAAAATATTTTGTACTACTGCATTTTTCTTCTACCGCACTTTCTAAATTGTGACCTTTAACAGTTACTCTCCTATCCCTTTGTCTTGACACGCATTTGGACTTTTTGAATGGTGAGGTTAGGTTGAAAAACCGTAATTACAGATTATACTTGGAAACAAATTCAGGCCCGTTATTTCTTTTTACATTTAATTTACATTTCAAATGGATCTAAAAGGATGACTGAAACACGATAGCCTATGATCCCGGCTGCTGGTAACTTATACAGATCGCCTTTTGTCGTAAGAATTATTTAGAATGGGAATACATAGGATAATCGATGTATAATATAATATATATATATATATATATATATATAGTATATACATATAAACAATATAAACACTAAAGTGTACCAGTCAATTAAAGTATGATTAGTGAGAAGGACTCCAACCTAGAAGACTTATGTCAAGTAGAGATGTTGTCGCGTGGCCACCGGCGCTTCAGTCTCCTTATAGAATTATCAAGTAACCTGTTTGATGGCAGGTTTTTGACGAAAGGGTTCAGATGAAGAGATAGTTAGATCGGTAGATAACTAACAAGAGGTAGGGTTCGTGTGATTGGAAATATAGAAAGGGTCGTTTGTTCTGAGATTCTACATCGAAGGGATTGGATTCGATTAAAGTTGGAACTCTGTCTCGCAAAGTTCAAGTCAAGGAGAGCAATGGGTTTTCTTTTATTTGTCAGCGAGATTTTAGAACGAATGTTTCATGATAATTCTTATGTAACAGTCTGTGTGCGTAAGTCGTGTGTAAGAAGGGTTCCTGCGGAGTCCGAGGTATCGTAGATGGTTCGAAACCGGAATGCCAAGATTGTGATATATTGATGGGAACATTTTCTTGTTTAAATAAACTATAGTAAAAAGTTTATAAATTTGTGATTATTGGAAAATTACTTCAGATCAGTAGGGTTTTGTATGATAACGCTTTTGTAGACTTGGAGTCCCATCCGCGCAAGGAATTCCAGCATCTGAAAGGGGGTGACAGGGCTACGTTTTAAGACTCCTTTTACTTACTCTATTCTTGTCCAAAATAACTCGACTTTTTACTAACTCTATTAGATTACCAGTGGCTTAAGTTATTCTCTAGATCTGTGAATTCTGTTGAAAAAAAGTTTTATGCTCTTTTTCTATAGGAATTGTAGAAAATTTTAATTACCTGGAAGTTTTCGTCTTCAACTCAATTCTCACAACAAATATTTTTCGGGGATAAATACTCTAGTGACCCACTCAATCATTGGACTATTGAAATCATGTAAAAAAATAATAATTGGGATTCAAAATGCTGTATGCCTCTACCTAAGAAACTGTGTTACTGTATATCTCGGAAATTTGGACACACTAACGAAATTGAAAGATAACTGCTAAAATTTTGTAAACAAATTTTACATCTCCCAAAGAACACTTCACATCAGCCCGGGGTCAGGTTAGACTCTCTTATGGTTCATTCAAAATCCAAAGTGTTTAAAATAATTCCTGGTTGGTAGCAGACAATTCTGAGAAGGACGGACAATCGGGGTTCAGATCATTGGGGTTTTGTATGATTGTGCTATTACGTTGGTGTACTGAGAGTCCCATCTTCCCAAGGAATTCCGGTATCTGAAGAGTGGTTTCAAGGCTAAGTTTTCAGTCAGCAGACTTCCAAGCAATTTTATCCAAATTTATTTGATTTAAGAGATAATAATAAAATCTCTTTCAACTGGTGACAGAACTCGGAAATTATCCCTTGCTCTGTTGCCGTAAACATATATTTGGGACCCAAGAGTTGAAATTAGTTGAAAAAAATTCTGACAATTTTATTGATTCATTTAAAAATAATCTTGTTAATAATATTTCTTATAGTTTTTTATGTAACTTTAATTGGAATGAGCCACATTTCAATATTAATTTTACAAATTAAGACTCACTGGACAGCTTCGTTTAGCTGTAACAAAAAATTTCAATATTCAATTTAACAGAAAGAAATTTGGTTTCAATTTGGATGAAATGTGGACTTTATGTGCATCTGCGGCACCTAATGATTGAAGACACTTTTTAATTAACTTCCTTTTAGATCAGAATATTTCTTGCATTCAGACTTAGAAAACTTAAATTGTTCTGACTTGAAATACAAACTAAATGACATGTTTTGTGTCCTGTATGTCAAGTTCAATTCATAAATGGCTGGGCTGTATGTTTAACGCAACACATTTTAATTAAAATACAGTGAACGGTATAGTATGGTTGAGGGGGTTTGTATCCCTCAGGCACTGCAACCTTCTGGCTTATTGTACCTTCCTAGTGCCTTAGTACAGTCAATAGACTCAATCCTTCTTCTTAGATGTATCAGGTCATTGACTGTTATTGCTGTAATTTGATTCCCTAAGACTTTTTCCTCCGTTAGCTTAAACCTCCATTGAGCTGTTGCTTCTCATTCCAAGATGATATGGGTGGCTGTTTCCTCCTCCTCATTACATAATCTGCACATGGGGGTCATCGCTATATATACCCATGTTGTGTAGTTGTTTTCTCAGATACCAGTGACCGGTTAGTAGTCCTATCACTACTCTGAGTTTAGCCCTCTCCAATTGCAGCGGTGTTTCTGCCAATCTTGGTGAGGGTTGTTTCATCATAAGTTTACTTTGTCTAGCACTGCCAGAATTTATCCACTTTTCTTTTTGTTCTGCTTGGATCCATTCTGCGATGGAGGATTCTATGTTTGCTTTTGTTATCCCAAGGATATGTTCGGGGCCTATGTTTGGTCTTGCAGATCCTCCTCTGGCCAGTTTGTCAGTTCCTCGTTACCCAAAATTTCCCTGTGCTCTGGCACCCAACATATCATCACGTTTTTCACTGACTAGGTTTGATGTAATGTAATTTTTTTGGCTGCTTGGGTTTTTTTAGATCTTGGATAGATCCTATGAGGATTTTTTTTTTGTTAGTGTAACCTCTTCTAAGGTTTTCCATGCCACAATCATTGATGAATTCCGGGTATAGTGTACGGACACTCGGCATGTGGTATGGTTTGTCGATCATCCTTTCCACGTTCCAAATGCTGGAAAATATAGAAAACGTTTCGTACCTCTAATTTTATTTAATTGACGAGTACTTTCTTCAGGTTCTGCGATGTGATGGACCAGTTGTTTACATGCTGTCAATCGTCCTGGTCCGTCTATCTTCGCTGTTTTGATATTTACCTTCCATAGTTGGCCGATATGATATTACATTCTTACATTTAAAAAAAAAAAATATGCTGATAAATTTTCATTTTATTTTAAGGCTTAGTTTATTTTTTAGTAATTTGTATGGAAACATTGTAATGATGGATTTTATAAAATAACACACATTCCAGGTGAGTATTCTGTAAATAAAATTGATCGCTATGTAAAATATATTGCTTTTTCTCTTTTATTAATTAGTAAGACGTGTTTTGTCAGTTGTGTAAGTAGGAACAGAAATTTAACAAAAGGTTACGTTCTATTGAATATTTCATATATTATTTTAGGAATTTGTTCTTTTTCTGTTTAATTCTCGCAGAAAATCTTTCCCATAGTTGATGTATTACCCACCATTTTACTATAATCTCTAAAAATTAGTTCCAACCAATAACAGCGTGCATCGACATGCAAGATGAAATAGCGAAGCTTGACGTCGCCAACCCCCCCCCCCCAAACCGTGCGATGGCAGTTATCCGAGCCGGTTTCGATAAAATCGCTCGAGCGGGGGAAAAGTTTTGGAAGCGGGAGCGGTTCAATTGTAAGGATGGAATGGAAGAAGAAGAGGGTTGTCACATTATAACGGTAACAAATTACACGGTTTTTGTTTCGAAGCTGGAATATGCAAATACATTTTACCTTCCGGTTGTCACGCGAGGATCGGGCCTTTATGTATTCTATTGTGAAAAACGTAGAAAATTAAAAAGCCAACAACAGGGCTACACGACCTTTCAATCAAACGGAAAGGTTTCCATTGTGTAATCCACGTTTCTGAGACGTGCTCCTCCATTCAGTGTTTTTTTCTCAAAGCGCTCACAGCCAGACCCCGAAATCTGACAAAATACAAATGAAACACACGTAATAAATATATATATATATATATATATATATATATAAAACAATGCTAAAAACGTACTTTGTTGCTTCCTTGTCCAACACGGCTTCCCGTAATTTCCAAAATCTAGTGCATATCCTCAGTTAAAAGGTTAATTTCTGACATTTTATGTTTTGTGTGCTGTCTTGTAGAAATCTTTTATATGTTTTCATAGTACATACGTCATTAAAAATGCTACGCTCCTTTTCTTTCAAGTGCTTGATGTTAAAATCTTTTAGCTATTTTGGAATTATTAACGCCTCGAGATGTCACTGCCGGTATCTTTCCGGACGTTGAGAGTTTCATAAGACTTTTGTATAGTACTTCCACATTGTTTTGTTGTCCCTTCCGACCGGACTGGAGGATTTTCGTGTTTAATTCGGCCCCTTGTGGCGTGCTTGTATTCGTTCATTGTGCGAGTTATTCTCTCGTTCTCTACCTTCCTCATTCTCTCTCTCCCAAATTACCCTCCTGGACATACCTCGGCGAAGTCGCCCCATAGGGTACCTTCTCTTTGGGCCTAGGCAAGTCCTACCATCAACTCCGGTGCCTAGAGGTAACCAATGATGGAGGCAAAATCCCCTTTCCGTTTTCCTTTTCTTTCCCCTCTGTCTTGGCAGGGGGTACCTGGGTACTGAACCCGCACTCCTTAGGCAACGGGTGCATCAGTAGGGAGTTCTCAAGATTTCCCGGGTGGGCCATCAGTCCGACCTTAAAAATAAAACTGAGCCACGGGTAGAGCACCTAAGCGGCTCTGCTATATGAGGTTGGATTCGTGGTGGTAGTGGTTTGCAAACAACTTGTACTTTAGCTTGAGGGTACCGGAGATAGAGTGCCTTCTCTATCTCTCCGAGGGTGGTGAAAGACATAGCCGAGAGGCTATGCTGGAAACCTCAAAATTGCCTTTTTTAATTAATTTTTCAGGGCACTTCTGAACTCGGCTAGTATTGCACTACCTCGCTAGCCAAGGGATGTGACAAGTCCATGCAGGTAAAATCTTCGTGGTGTTCCTTCGGTGGCACCAGGCGTCTGAGAAGCCCCCTTGAGGATAAGTCCGGACGTAAAAGATCCTCATGGGTTTCAATGCTTATGAGTAAAGATGGGAACCTCGGCGAACTAACAAAGAGAGCAGTGGGATTCGGGTCCGAAGTCCTGCATCTCCTAGAGATCTGCCTACGTGAAGCCAGAAGGCTAAGCACTGTTATTCTTTCTATATACCAGTTTATAATTTTTACATAATTTTCTTTTCTTTCATTTTTTTAATCCTTATTATTTTAATTCAGCACCCTGCCGAAACAGGAAAAGTAGCGGTTTCATCAGACATTCCGATAACGACTTCTTAAAAAATGAAAAAAATTCAGAGATAAAAAAATCGAAAAAATTAAAAGTAAATGACCGTTAATTGATAATTATTTAGAAACCTTGAGATGCAGTGTTTTTCTTTATCGTGCCGACATTTAGACCTTTATTGAGATCATCTTCAGCATTTCCTTAGAAGTGCTAAATCGAAATTTTATATTATTTCCACAAAAATGTATGATCCGGTTTATTTGAAAAATATTTGATTGCTAGAAATTAGTTTTCGTCATTGATAAACTTTGATAGGTTTTACTGTATTTTTATTGCAATCTATTTATAAAAATGCTGTTAACGTATTTACACAGTTGATTTGAGTAAGTAGAACGGCGAAATAGAAACGTTAAAATCGGAAAATTTCAACTTTTCAATAACTTTTTTGTGAAACTTGGCTCTATTCGCAAGAACTGGCAGATAGGTGGCGGATATTATGGGGTGTAGAATCACGACAAAAAAGGAAGGTCCAAATCCAACAACAACCTGTTCCCTTCCTTATTAGCAAATCTTGAAAAGGGACATTTATCAAACTCGCAACGTTTTGACATATCTTTAGATGCTTATTCCAAGATAATTTTTTATTTAATTAAATCCTATATTATGCTTTCAACCTCCTGAAACCTTTCCGATATGAGATAGGCTCTCATACTCTGTTCGTTTAGTTAGAGAGACGTGGTCCCATATTGAGAGCGTGTAAGAATGCTACACTATGATAATTATTCTTAAGGACAGCAGCGAGTATATGGGTCCTCCCTGTGTCACTGTATATAGTATTTTATAACTAATTTATCAACTTGTACTACTGCATCGGTATCGGTTTGTATTTTAGTAAGGAATGCTTTTAAGGGTGAGTGAGAGTGTGTTTGGGTTTGGATTTAGAGGCTGATTGTTTGGGGCTGAAACGACCTAGCTGTTGACAGCCCCTGGCGTCCGACCTCGATGGCTGGACGCAACGGAAGTCTGATGGTGGGGTGATTCTCCTGGTTAATACAGGTCTGTCATGCCGGTAATTTATTGTAAAATACATAAAACCTGGAATGTACATTATATACTTTTTCAAATGCCGTGTGATCCATTTGATTCTCGGCTACAAATGAAATGGCCACGGAGAGCTTTACTGAAATATACTTCATTTTAAACTTATTAAATTCACTAGTTTCCTGATCCGTTTGACCAATATCTTACAATTAATTAAGGTTTTAAATTGAGATATAAAAAAATGGCAAAAAGGAGGGAAAATAGAAAAGGTGGGGTTGAGATTGGAAGTAGGTGTCCGAGTGGATCGAGGTCACGATAGCTCAAGTGGTAGAGCAGCGCCGTAACAAGCCGAAGATCGTCGGTTCGAATCCCACTCGTGCCATTGATTTTTTGATCTCAACTCAAAACCTTAATTAATTATCAGTATTAAAATTCTGCTTGATGGCAGGTGTTGCAATTCAAAGAAAAAAACATCAAAAACTATATCAAATTGTGAAGTTTTCTGGTCTTTGAGGTCAGTACTTTCGAATACCTCCATAGATTTTTTCCGATCCTTGGCTTTCTATCAACAACCTTAACTAAAATAGCAAAAATATATTTGCATAAGGTGTGAGTAAAATATGTGAAAAATCGATTGCTATATAAATATCGAAGTATGTCATATTAATGACAATCTTTTATTATATTTACAAGGAAATATGGTAGGCACATGAGCCGATAAATAAAATAAATGTAGTTTTATGTCTATTAAGACCTTACACAAGTCTTTCTGAGAAGCGATAAAACATTATTGCATAAAAATGCGAATTTGCGCAGTTACGAACGTCATGAATATAAATCCGAGGGAAAACTTATAATCCCGGCAATAACCGTTTGCAAATAGTCCGTAATGTTGCCCCATATTTTTTTTAATGTTTTCAAAACGCCGCTGATCATTTTCACATGTTTATCCGAAGGTGAAAGGGACAGGGGAAGCAGAGAGACAGATCCTCAAGAAAGATCAAGGATGCAAGTTCGCACCGGGTCATAAATTATTCATTTCTGCCACATAATAAAAGTATGGTGTTTACGCGATTTGGGTCTTGTGTGCTATTCACTCCTCGGAATATAAAACATTTTAAATATCAGTTGGCAGACAACTATTTTTTCAAACTATTTTTCTATACGTAAATTGATTTTTTAAACAATTTTTATTGAGTAATAATCGGTTATTTATTCCGCTTGAGTTCTTATTACTTAATCAAACAGGTCCGACAAATGAACACGTTATTTATAGATAGATTAAAAGATTATCCAGCAGAACAATTTCTGCGTATATTTTCCGAAAAGGTTGATCGTCGAGGTGTGGCAAAAATTGAACAATATGTAATTAAATATACAAACAGAAAGAGATTTACTAGGATTCTCATAGTGTCCGATGGAAAAAGTATTGTGGGTAAAAACAGGTGGGGTAATTGGAAAAAAATTAAGATTTCACATCTAATCTCTAGAAAAAAATGAACCATCTAGTTAATACTAGACCCCCTATAGAGCGAGTGATAGCCTGTTTCCACTGATCTCAGTTTTTCCTATAAGAAGCAGATTTCTTAATGGGGTTAGTGGGGTGAAAACGTAGCAAATAAGGCGCTAGGAACGCGGAAAGGTGATAAAAGACTTTAGTTTTGCTAATTGTAAGGCATCCAGCAAACAACAGACAAAAAAACGATTGGGCGAAATGCTTAAATAAAACTAAACAAAGGTCGGCTATTAGTAAGCCGCAGGATTCGAACCCTGAACCTTTACCATACAGTGATGAGCGGCCGTGTCAACACTAAACCGTTCGGGGCACCAACGCCCCTAGGGAGGACTTTAAAAACTCTCTAAATTAATTTAACAACCAGGCGCTTTATAAAAACATATTAAAGTAAATATGACATCAATTAACCCACATATGGTCTATAATTTTCCTTTTAAAAGCTGATAACCCATTAACTTTTTATAAAGCTTTTTCCCCTGCCATATTTAGATCGGGTCGGAAGTATAATAAATAGATGATTTTATATATGTTTATTTTTTTTACTTTTAAAAATTCTGTTCGTTATAATAATCAATTTAATATGATCATATTTTTGATCTGTCAGACGAGTTGTGGTAATGCTCGAGAAAAAAAATCTATTAAAAATAATGAACCTGGCGTGAGTATGTAGATGCATTTTGATAATTCATAGTTTAACTCAAAGATTTTTCATCTTTTCCATTCCAATTCGGAGTAGAAAATTCGTTTAAAAACTCTCGGCCAATGAAAATTTCTTAGGCAGTCTCACGCTTGAATCAAACAACAAAGTAAGTTTTCTCCATGGCATCTGCAGGATGATCCTGTATATTGCTGGTCCTGTATATATCCTGTATATTGCCACATTTGATCGAACCTGGTCACCCCCGTCAGTTAAAATTAGCGTGAACCTTTTTCACCATTTCGTGCAGGGCCGCTAAAGCTGTGCGCCTGGAAATGGTCTCCCAACTTTCACAATTGCATCCTTAACAGATGGAAAAAAACATTTTTTCAACGATTGTATCGTGGAAAGCTTTAAACATTCCGCCTTTCTAAACTGCTCCAAAATGAATAAGAATGTTTGTAATTTAGTATTAACCTGTTTATTTTTTTTTTCTTTCCAAGCAAATGTTCCCTTTTTAATAACGAACTTGGTTTACTTAATCTCGATTCCGAGAAACTGGATCTGACAATAGTAGGCCTGGTATGACGTCTCATCGCGTTGCGACCCTAAAGCCGCAAGCACACGTCGCGTACAGTCCACAACATTTACCACAATAATCACGATTACAATCGCAACGCATCTTTTTGTTCTTAAAGTAAAGCACTGTTTTGAGCAAAATCTTGTAATAAATTTTTAGTTAAATTTTATGAGCAGAACCATCTAATAAAGTCCACGAGATGTATCCAATGGGACATATTCGCTTCAATCCTCAAAAAATAGCAAACAAGTTCTGTCCTAAAATTAGATTCATTTTCTTTTTAGATTTCACATAAAATCTTCTCTATTTGTTATTAACTCTGGTTAATTGCAGATTGACTTGTTTAGTTTACCAAATTATTTCCAGTTTGTATAGAATTCCTCTTATTCAACTTTTTTCACATCTGAAGAAGAAAATTTTATTGTCCGCATCGGATAGATGTCGAGTAGCATCGCATGGCGTAGCTTGGGTGTGTTTCTGGCTTAAAGCCGGGATCACACTTACTTTATGCTACGCCATGCTTCGCTACCCAACGCAAATCCGAAGTCAAATTTTCCGTTGCAGGCCTCGTGCACATCTGTCCTATGCTACGCTACCCTATTCTACGCTCTTCGATCCCCACTGTCCAGATTTTCGTCGGGTCGCATCGAGCTCAGTCGAAGACCAAAGAACTGGACTTTCATATTTTTATTCGAACTATATGTATTATTATCGTTATATTAATTGCAACATGCTTCTTTTAATATAAACCAAATTAACCGAGATCAAAAAATTCATTAGATTTTATGAAATTTTTTTATGGTTTGGTAGAAAATTGATCAATACACGGGAATACATTTTTTGATATAACGAATTTATTATAATGAATGTATTATTTATAATGAATCACTAAAACACCGGAATACAATTTTTTTTATATAATGAATTTAACTAACAATTTATTTTAAAGTTTTGGTCATAAATTACACCGTTTTCGTCGAGTAGTGTCAAAACTGGACACTCACATTTTTTGAAGTTTATTCCAGTCCAATCACTAAAAAATTCATGAGTTTTTATAAAAATTATGTAATTATAATAGTCACTAAGAAAATTCATCCAAACACCGGAATAACTTTATTTAAAACAATTAAGTTTGACATACAATTTATTATATGTTCATGCTCATAAAATGTAACTAACTTTATTACATGGGTTTGCTCAAAATAATGCATTAAGAACAAAAGAGGCGTTGCGATTGTGCGCTTGACTTCACATCGATGTGCCTACCAAAACGTGGCAAGTCGTCGGGTAAGCGTGTTCCCGGATTAAAGGAGGACAAAAATCTTATCGCTGCTGCAAGTTCCGTCTTGCATACCGTTTCAATAGTGCCCGACAGATCCTAAATGAAGTACAAGATGTTTTGGCAAGGCCTTTATCGACAAAAATGATTCGTACTCGTTTGTGGGAAGTTGGTCTGTCATCGTCACTTTGAGATGACCAAGGACAAGAGATGCATACAATATTTCGTGCTCCCTTCAGTGCTGTTTGGACGAGGAGTTCTAATGGGCCGGGTTGGGAATTACACTGGAGAACGTTTTGTTGGACTCCAAGCTGTTCAAGGCAACCTCACTCCAGTCCGTTATGTCCAAACAACTATCGAATAACACAAATCACAGAGATTTTCGATTTCTGGATGACAACGCCAGACCTGAGAGAGAAAGAGGAGGTCATCAATGTTTAGAAATCCCATCCTTCCCATATTGTCTCCAGCTCTCAATTCCATTGAATCCATGAGGGATGCTTGCAAAGAAGGCTTTTTGATCACCATCCGCAGCCAGTTGACCTACAACAACTGAGAGGCAGCGTTGCAACATCTATGGAGTGAAATTCCATATGCAATTAGTAACAACCATTTTCAGGACCTGAACCCTTCTGTGGAATAGGAATCCACACTATCAATGAATATCTCAGCCAGAAGGACAAAAAGAAAATAAGGGAACACTGGAATTCGCTTATTGGACACAAACAATCCAAGAATTTTCTAACCAATTTCGGAAAGAAAGAAATCACGGAATGTGTCAAAGGAAGCAGGAATAGACTGCGAATCCTAACAGGATTCCTAACTGGACACTGTAAACTAAATGGACATCTAAAGAAAATGGGAATAATCCAGGATGGCACATGCAGATTCTGCAAAGAAGCAGAGGAAACACCAACACATCTGTTAACAAACTGTGGAGCGACATTAGCCCGCAGGAGGAAGTGTTTTGGGACGTACAATGTGACCATAGAAGAGCTTCAACCAACAAAACCGGACCTATTAATCAAATTCCTTGATGAAATAGGACTCACCGACGTGCTTTAAGCAGAGAACGGGGGATACAATAGCTCTTAAAGGGCGCAGTATACGAAACCCTGAAATATCACATCATCATCATCAACAACCATTTTGCAAAATCCCTTAATTACAGTTTCATTCAGCCAAAACTAATTTATAATAAATTTTACTGCAATTTATAATAAAAATCAAATAAAAGGATAATTAATATTACAATATTGGAAATATCACTTCATTTTTGAGCAGTTTATAATGTGACCCGAGTACTGCACAACTGTAGAGAGCACAAGGAATTTCTCTACAGGATTAAACTGGGGAAAATAAACTATGCAACTGCAGGATAAGAAAACCTCCACGTCATTCCGCACCTCGAACTGCACGAACATAGAGAACATAGCTCATAAGATCAATAATAACTTTAAAGACCAAAAAGAAAAAGACTTTTGTAAATTTATTAATATTATAGGCGTTGAAAAAATCCAATAAGTTAGGAAAAAGGTAATAATAATTAAATAAATAAATTGCGAAGTGACTTAAGTGACAAAAGTGCAGCAAAAAAATTGTAATTTAAAAATCGTATTGTACTATTGATAACTGTAAAAGTCTATAATCGTAAAGTTGTAAAATAAAATAAAAACCTCTCTTCCTTAAATAAAAGGTATTCGTATAATGAGAGATGGATTTACACACTAAACAGTTAAGCCAGTTATTCAGGTTGTCAAACCATTTACTACTTACAGGCCGGTAGGAATTTCTGTTATTAGAGTCGCTAGTTGGAATTAAACCAAACTCAATTCTAACGTTGTCGTCTGAAGTGGTGAAATTCCAGGTGATGCAGTTGTTTAATGATGCGTACCTGAAGTTTATTGATTTCTTCCAGATGACTAAACGCCCGTAGCTCAGCTCCATAAAAGCAGACGCTGTCACTATGGAATCGAAGAGCTTAAATGGCTTTCCAGCGACGTACATTTACTTTTATAAAAATTTCCTCGGTTTTCCCAATCTTTGATGAGAACATTCTTCGTTGCTAAGTTAAAAGGGCCTAAAGAACAAACCCTAATTCTAATATATTGATATGAATGTAGTTTTGATGTGAGCAATGATCTCAAATATTTACATTTGGGTGAGTTTTTGAAATGCTTTAAACAGTAAGAATTGAATTCTTAAAAATGGAAACCTAGCTCTATCCTAGTCCCAAGTTAGTAACTGATAAACACATTGAAGCACTGATAGCTGGAATCGCCCATCAATCCCTTGTCCTCTAGGTCAGATTTGTACTTAAATTAAAATATATTTTGTATTCTATAAAAAATATCAAAATTTTTATTATCCAGAAAAAGGAATGTATGCGAATAAAATCTTTGTATGTACAGACATGGTTTAAATTTATTTGTCTTCGTTGTGAAATTGAGCAAGATAATGAGGTTTAAAAGAAAATGTAAAATGAATACAATACGAATATTTATTTACATATCAGTTTAGTACAAGTTGTATAAACAATGTTATTCTACAATAATATATATAATATGTTTACCCTTGAAATTTACAATATCTATGATACATTGAAATATTACAATTAAAAAAAAAGTGCTTGAGATAATCGTTTAGCTACAATCGCAAAAATATTTACAACGCAGAGTCTTTTAAAAAATGTTTGGACTAGTCTCGAAACGTTTCGTAAAAAAATTTCATCTATAATAATTTTCATAGTTGTAATAAATAAAGAAGGGGGTTGGGGTTGGGAGAATGGAGTTAATCGGTTTTAAGAGCTTAAGAGGACGCATAGGAAAAGAGAGTAAAGGTGACGGGGCGAGGACCGGTGAAGAATTCGTCATGGAACGCTACCGTTCGGGGCAGGGGAAGGGTTCAGAAAGAAGCCGTCGGAAAGAGGGTGAGGATGTCTTTGGAAAGAAGCGAGACGCGGATGGGAGGAGTGAGTTTTTTCCCAACGAGTAGACTCCACTCTGTCAGCAATAAATAATGTTAATGCTTGGGACTTACACACTAACACGCACTCACTCGCACGCACGAAATATCGACATTCGCTTTCTTTGGTTTAGCGGTGAGGTCGACCGGCTTCCTTTTCGTCGGCTCGGCTCCGCTTCCGAAACCGGAAGGACTCTGGATACAATCCGCCTTCGAGCACTTGTCAAGTGAACCCGGTTCGGTTGTTTCATACCCAAAAAAGGATCGCTTCCTACAAGCCTGCTCCGCACACCTGCATCGAGGAAGGTGTGAACTGTCAGCCGGCTGTCGCGAAACGAATCCAATGAAAATCCCAATTAATCTCGGAACCTGAAGTAAAAGTACATATTAACAATAGTACAAGAAAATAGGAGACTACGTTTTACAGTTTCGTAAAATAACGAGCTGCATAATTATGTATTTTGGTTATAATAGTCTCAATGTGTAATTTTTTAACCCCTTTACTTGATAACCTTAAATAATTAAAAAATATGAAATTTTAGCTTTATTGGCTTAACATAGCTTATTCTCATTGTACAGGTATATTTTTGATTGATCACTTTTGATTCAATTTCATTTCTTGAGTTTTCAGGTCCCTTATGCTTGAGTTTTTGATGAACTGCCGGTTTAAAACGAACAGCACTTCTATGCCGAGCCACACCTTTATGGTATTTAATTAGCTTACCAGATGCGGAATAAAAATAACAGTTTTC
Organism: Cimex hemipterus; assembly: GCA_039619505.1. Taxonomy (NCBI): domain Eukaryota; kingdom Metazoa; phylum Arthropoda; class Insecta; order Hemiptera; family Cimicidae; genus Cimex; species Cimex hemipterus. The sequence goes on from CM077102.1 coordinate 4,177,993, forward strand.
GCTGGGCACTCGACCGTTTCGAATCATGAATTTTATGACAAGCGTTTTGGAGGATAGGTACCCAAGAGCACGGATTGCTTTACACATCAGAGCAATGCTAAAGTTTGTTTTTATAGTAAACAAGGGATTATAACGAATTGAACCGAACTTGGTGGAAGAGATCGCCTCACAAATACTGTTTTCTACACCATTCCACTTGGTCGTGCACTCTGTTGAGACGGTCTTTGAGGATCTTGAGACTCCTGTCGGGTAGTCCGGGAACGAGATCCCTTTCGGAAGCGAGCCATTCATCGAGCCGTCTGCCTAGATCCTTGTCGTGTCGCAGCTTCTCGACGGCGTCGACGGTCGAACGGCGGAAGACGCAAAGAGCGTTGAGCAGGACGCTGTGGTAAGACTCGTACTTGTCGAGAAGTCTGTAACCGTGGAGGAGTCCGCTCTCGTTGTCGAAAAAGACGAGTAAGTTCGATCTGGAATGCCTGGCCAGGTTGTGGGCCGGAGCGTCCATCATGCCTGGGTTCCATTGCAGGTTGTACAGGTTATTGACTACCCGGTCGAGATTTGCGGTGAGGTAGTCGAAAATGATCAAATCGGACCACTGGGCCAATTCGACGGACTTATTCCTGTCCGATGTGACGTCCTGAGGGTGCAACTTTCTGTCAGAAGTGCGGAGCGACCTCGGGATCAGAGCTGGCTGAAGATCGTCTATGAACTTAGTCAGGACGACAGGCTTTTCTTCGGACCATTGTGCCAAGGAGATCTGCGCTCTCACTTTGGACCAGACGGGATCCCTGCTCTGCACCACTCCGAGAGCGGAAGGCGCCAAATTGTTCAGTCCTAAAAGTCTCCCCAGGTAAAAGCTGAAAAGTTCTCCCTGGATCTGGTCCGTGTTTTGGCGGTAGCGACAGCAGGCTCGCGTGCCGTCTTCGAAGGTGAGCAATCTGTTTTGCATCCTGCCACATCCTTCTTCGATTTTAATCACGGGGTTGTTTCGGACGAACCTGCGCCACCGCTCCGCTTCAGGCTCACCGTATCCCGTGGGCAGGGCTTTTTCTATATCTTCACCCCAAAATATGCCGTCGACCAATCCTTCCTTGTTCTGCTTGGGGCGCGGCCTAACGGTCGTCTCTCTCACGAAGCTCACCGTCTCGAAAGGCCGCTGGATCGGGATGACGGGCAGAGTCGAAGAGGAGTTTTTCGGCAAGACAGGGACGATATAAAACGGGATCGCCAGTCCGAGTGTGAGACCGAGGGCAAAGGCGACCAACGCAGTCGCGAAATATATGGTCCTTTTGACGGTGATCCTGTCTGCGGGGACCAGGGCCCGCACGAGGTGCTCCAGTTTGCTGTAGCCTCTCCACTCCTTGTCAGACATGTCCGAGGCTTTCTCAACGCACATCCTTTCTCGTATCAGAGGCACATCTTGTTTGCACTGCCCTCGAGTCGTGTGTGGTCCTTCAAACACTCCAGCGACCTGCAACAAAAGTGAATCGTTAGTGACAAAACTACTTGATCTCACCCCAATCACGTTTTTACAGTCAGCGTTTTAATAAACCTTTCTTTTCTATTTTTATCTCGCGTTCGGACCATAAACAAAACGGGGGCAAGACGTCTTGGAATAACACGTCTGGACAAACACTTGACAGTACAAACACAGTGACAAATCAGAAATCCTAGCCTCCTCCACTGCTCCGGACCTTCGGAAATATTCGCCTCGTTAGTTTGATATAACAGACAATAATAAGAAGGTTTTACTGTTCAAAAACGTGCGCTTGCATATTGAACAACACTCTAGAATTTTATATTCAATGAGAATTACCAAACAGTAAAACCTTTATTGGAAACTTCTAACGTTAAACAGCTTTATATAAAAAAATTGTTAAACGTTCTATGTTGTACCGTGGAACATAAAATTTTCATTTCATTTTTTGTTTGTTTAATTTCTTATATTGTCAATAATTGTAATGGTAATGCTACACACGAGGAATTAAAGTGAGGACAAATAGTGGGGAAGAGTTGGCTTTAGGATGGAGAGAAAATATAAAAGTTTAGTTATAAGCAACATTTAAGCTCCGATAAAAAGTTTGTTTAACGGTTTTCCCCCACGACGCACATTTCGAGAAATTCAACAAGTTTGTTATCGTCCGATCTCCGCGGCCGTGAGTAATGACCCCTTAATTATAGTACACTTTCAAATAATATTTGAGAGTTATTTTACTCTACATTGTATAATAAAGTGGAGGGTGGGATGTTGGTCTGAGATATAGTGATAGGGCATTGGATGTAGGCGGTGGTCCTCGGGGCGCGCCTGGGGCTAGGAGCACCGGCTACCTTTAATCGATTCAGATAACGGATAATAAAGAGAAAAAAAACGAAGGAGCCGAACAGCCCGGGAGGGAGGAATGCGATGTAAAACAGACGAAATACTGATTTCCCCGCTGACCCGTCTGATTATTGACTCCTCTGCCGTAATTGGCCGAAAACTTTATGACCACGGCAGCCGCCCGTTCTGCTAATACGGGACGACTACAGGGTTCATAAACACCTAGCTAACATCAATCTGTTGTTTTTTTTATCCCTCGCGCGACTAAAGAGCTTCGCCTAACTTTAATCGATTCTACGTCAATCGAAACAACTTTGGGGAAAAAAGACCTTGAAGACAAATATCACCTGCGCAAAAACGAGCCTTCAATTTTAATAAACACACCGGGTTTTTTTAATTCATACACAATTAGCTAATTAAATTACAAAATTTCGTGTAATAGACAGTTATCAAAAAACTAAACCCTAAAACGTCCAAAAGAAAAACAAATCATAAGACTTCTGTAACAAGGCAAAAATATCTAGGCCTATTGCTGGGGAAAAAATTAACCTGGACATTCCGTACACAATGTACCACCAAAATGGTGGGAAACACACATTTGACTGCAAAGAAGGCATATAGGCGAGTCATCAGCATAATTATTTTACTCAATGATGTTTGGTTGGACTCGGTTGTATGATTGTGAAATGACCTATCATCAAACCATCAGGAAAGGTATGCACAGGACCTTAATGTTAGGACATACGACTCATATTAACTTACATTCTATAGCATATAGTAAACATCAAAATGGCTTGATGTCCAATTTGCTCCTGTCTCATTGTATCTCAACCACCAAGAACCAGATGATGACATGAGAATAATACCGAAATAATCGATTCAATACATAGCATTACTTTCAACTTACGTTTCTACGATTTATTTTTAAGCACTTTTGCCTTACATGGTAGCTATATGCTGCGTTTTTTGGTAAATCAAAATACAGATATGGGATGTGAAAAACCTGAGAAAAATCGATTTTATTGGCTGTCGTACAAATTTGATATTTTTGTTGAACTAGGACACGGCCATTTACTGGGTCTGTCTTCTCTCGCAGGTTCGACAACAGACCCACTGAATGGCGTGTCCCGGGGTTCAGTATGAGTTCACCGACTCGCAGAACAATACCATCTACATTTGATATTATTTAATGTGTTAATTAACTAAGCAATTAGTTAATTATCACTAGAAATAGTAATTCCTTAACTGATTCTCGTTTACTAAAAAAAGAGAAAGAAAAAAAAAAAGATTAGGTTCGGTGAGATGGAGCGGATGTCAGGAGTCACCAAAGACTCGAGGAAGAAGTCTTCGCGGCAGGGGCCGGGAAAGTGGATCTCTTTGTCAGGAGGGAGAGGGAAGAATGCCATAATTGACCCGGAGCCGATGACTGGGACCAGAAGAAACCCCTTGGCCGAGGTGGGGCGCACTTGCCCTTTTCTTCGGAAGAGGGCCAAACTCCCTTGGCAGTTAATTACTTATAAAAAGCCTGACACAAACAGAACAGCCATTTTCCATCATATGGTCCGCTAATCTCCGCTAGTTTTGCCTGCCAGACTCGGCATTTATCATCTCCAATCGAGGGAAATTTTAATTTATTACTTCATTATCAGGTCATATTATTTAGCGACTTTCAGTAAGTATTTAAAGTTTGGAAACGCTTTAATCTGATATGGAGTAATCCTTTGTCTAATTATAATTTTTAAAACATATTTTCAATCTGTGATAACATAATTATGTCTTCTCTTCTTCACATTTGTAAAAATGGACGAGTAATATTTAATGCATATGTAAGCAATAAGCCTTTATGCTGGACTAACTAACTAAACTAAATTATGATAATACTGGCAAAATGAACATCAAAATGAGAGTCAGAGAATGCAGGTTGTTCAGCAATAATGATATTATATAAATTAATTTATAAAACCAACTTTGAACAGGAAGAAATGAATTTGACTAGAAATCAACCGTGTTGGAAGAAATGCTGCTTTGCAGTTAAGTCCATGTTGAAATACTTCTCGCACTTGCTTAATAACGTTGCATCCACTTCAGAACTGTACAATAAACAAGGCTCGCGGTCTGGCTGACCAGCGAATAAACCGAACAAATGGCCAGAAAGCCGATGTTCATGCACATATTTAGACGTGACTCATCTCCCACATACCAAATGTGACGTGAAGGCGGATGTTTTCTATGCCGTCGTTTATGCCGAAGAGGTGTGATTTTATATAATAATCAAACTCCCGTAGCAATTTATTATGATAATCTTGGGAACAATTTTATTGTACTTAAGTGAAACGGTCCACCGGTTTCTATTTAAAATGGTAATAAATACAATAAAATCCTGACTTGGGTGGGAAAAGCATAAAGGAACGTGGTTGCAAATGCGTGAGAGGAAGAAAAGAAAAATACAAGCAATGTTATTTGCTATTTCATTTTTATCTTTTAAACAGACATTTTGTGTATATAAATTTATTCAAATAGCCGCGTAATATATTACAAATGTCTAAAAAGTGTGTCTGAACTGGTCTTTTTTAAATTTTATTTGTGTACACAGCTCCCCTAGCGAATTTCACGCCTTTCAATGGCTTAATAATAAAAGTGAAGTTTTATTAATTGGACAACTCATCGAATAATCTAAAGAACGAAATAATTTAGAGAATCGGTATGTGTATTTTGTTTGATATTGTATTCGTGACTTAGGAAAAAGCGTTTCCAAACTCCATTTAATTGACTGTTTCTAAACTGAGATATATTGCGTGTAAAATCATCTTTTCTAAAATGCTAGTTAATTGTGCACGATTTGATCGAAGTTTGTGTTTCACTTGCTTTGTGGGGTGAAAGAAGTAGAATCACTATTTCTGATCAATAAAAATGATAGAGATTAAAAACGACTAGTTAGCTCTCTTCTCTGACGTACCATGCTTATAGCTGTTAATTTGGGTTTTATTTTTATTATTGAAAAACGGTTTTCTACTTATATTCAGCAGCATAAGGTGTTGTTGGGATACTTATTATTTTGGATGAAAGAAAGTGTCATAATGACTTTGTAGCAAATAAAATGAGAAAATTAGTTTAATTTCTTCAAACTAATGTGGGTTCGAACAGTTATAAACACTGGCTAATTAGCCTGTAAAACTAATTGCAATAAATTACTGGCTGGCAACGGGAATCACCTACCTCGAATTTTTTTTAACCCACTTAGTTCAGTCTAATCTGTTACTCCTGCCGAGGTTCGTGGGACTGTCAACTGAAGATAATTCAGCCCCCAAAGCAGTTCTTAAATTTAAACTCACTCTTAAATAATTTGTTTCCTATTTACATACTATTCTCTAGGTTTGGTCAATGGAAGGCATTCCTTCAAGCTCACTGTAAGGAACCATGGAATCACACGTCACAACTAGGTGGGACACATCAAGCAACCTTGCTCCACTTGCAGGACACATAAGCGGGCTTTATCCCTAACGCAAGTGTGCCTGCGACAACCTCCCATTACAAATGCTTATCGGGTGAGGATGATCGCTCTTTTACTATTCTGACTCTCCGAGGACCACCCATCGATAGTGTTCTTGATAGGTTTAAGCTTATCAATTTCTCTCTCCCAACGTATGCAATGCCTTCATATACATTCTTTGTATCAAATACCATTATCGATATTCCACCATCACATATTGTACAACTAATTGAGAGTCAGGGGTACTCAATATGCGGCTATCTACTCTCTCACATTAACCTTCACACAATAAATACTTTCGTTCTCAACACAAGCTAGGGACACAACACTATTATTATTTATTCAGATCTCGTAAGATGCGATCTGGTGTGATATAGGTTTCAGAAAAACATTTTTACGTTTCGACCTTTATTGAGATCATCTTCACTGGCACTCTCAACACGACACGCAAGAATGGCACAAGAACACAGAAGATAAACACTTTGAGCCCTGAAGATGATCTCAATAAAGTTCGAAACGTTGGCAGGACAAAGAAAATGTTTTTCTGTAACCTACATCACACCAGACCGCATCTCACGATATCTGAATAATTATCGATTAACGTTCTCTACACTCTACACTGTCATTACGTTGTACGATAAAACAAACCTCCAAAAATCGACCTAGTATTCGCTGCACTGCTTAAGCACGATTGTCATATCGCGTGGCAACCGTACAGGCTCTCTATATAAGGCCAACGAGTCGCGCCCTTCAAATAGGTGGAGCTAACGACTGCTGGACGAATACGCGGGCTTTGGCGGAAAAATAAGCGTATTAACATCGCAAGGCCTTGGTGATAAAATGATCCTTCTTGTACAATTCAAATCCACCAAGGGCCACATATCGACAGTGTTTTTGATCCGATAGCTTCTCGGCCACCTCCTTTTATCATGTTTTTATTGCATGCTTAACGCAGATTGCGGTGGTTAAGTCCGGTCCCGGGCTTAGCCGGCTCGAGTACCTTTTCGGTACCATGGACACTATTTGTCCGGGGACCCAAACATCCACCGTTATTCCTAGAAACTATTGTTGTGAGCATTTCATTAATAAGTGCACGACGAGAGGGTCCTTATCTTATTAAGTTTAGAAATGTGATACCGTGAAGAAGTGTTAAAGAAAACCAGCCCAAACTGTTTCTTACATCAATAAATTGTCGAACATAATTGTGTTTAGTTTTAAAATCAAAGGTAGCTTATAAGTGTAAAGAACAAAAACGTTATATAAAATAGAGGTCGGAAATACTGTCTGGGACTTTCATTTTCTTGGATAGCCGTAAGGATAATTTCGTTAAGATTCGGCTCCGCCTCCGTCTCCCAACGTTGAAATCACCCGGTTCTAAACGGAGCGGTCGGCGTTTCTCGGTTCGACGTTAACATTAACGTGTGTTTAAACTCAGTTTCTACCGGTCCCGATCCTGACAATTTGTATTATTAAGAGGAGTCGTGTCGAACGGATATCCAAGCTGATAACAGAAGGCAACGATCGCTCGATTCCAGGAGAACTGGCCAAAAGAATTGGGTTGATCCTTAGATATTTAAAATTCAATTAATTGTATGTATTACAACTTACAATCAGTAATGCCATTTTTAGTTTTCTTATCGTTATAAACCTACTTTTTGTTTATTGTTCTTGGGCCACCGTTGAGCCCAGAATGATCGATTCTGTTGCAACAGTTGTATTTCTTCCGCTGGTTTTTTGGTTAAAAAAAAAAGCATCAGCCTATCAGAAAATGCACCACTGAGCCTACGGTGACCTATTAAAATGTTGTGCCTCTTCCTGCTGCCTAAATAGATTCAAAGGAAATTATTTCAATGTTTGAGCCTATCGAGAAATATTGGTTACCCACTGTCACTATTGTATGAATTTCCCTGGATAAAGTAGGGTTAAGAGCATCTAATTTTTCATTTACTTCACCTTCTTCATGTCTTGATACCCAATGACTCGGTTTGGCAGGCCTAACTTCTTAATTTTGGCGTCTTAATTTCAAAACCAAACCATGTTAAATGAGATAATCATTAAATTGCTTTAAGGCTTGTTGACTAATTGACATATTTGTATCGTCTGTTCAGATTGAAATTTACTGTTCCATTTGCCTATGGTCTCGACGAATTTAATTTTAGAGCCAATCCTCTGAACTGTACGATAATATTGTATATATTATCATCGATATGATTTAAACTCTCATAGAAGCAAACATTCCTGAAAAAACTAAAAAACCAATATTTTTATGGATAAATCGAATAACATACATTACATACTTTTAAAACTTACTTTTCGTTATTGCAAAATCAAATAATAATATATTCCTACTTTAGGTTAGGTTAGGTAACAAACAAGAAACAAGAATATATCTAACTATTAACTAGACATTTAAATTAAATTTTATAATTTATTTTTAATCGAAAATAGATTTAGATATTATTTCTTTACCATATAAATAGCTTTTTTTACCCATATTTGCTTAGTGGTCATAATTGACCATATTAATTTAATCTTTTTATTTAAGGTTTTTGGTGGGGATGAAAAATTAGTGTCACGGCTGAGATTCGAACACAGGACCTTCGGCTGAATACGCCGCTGCTCTACCACTTGAGATATCGTGACATCGAACCCCACGGACGCCAACTCTCAATCTCAACACAAACGTTCGAATTTTTCCTCTTTTTGCCGTATTTTCAAATGCCGTTTAATCGGGATTCGAATCTCCGCGACTTATGAAGTGGTCACGGGAAAATGTTCCAAAAGTAATTATGTCTCTTTAATTATTCAATTCATCCATATTTGCTTAGTAGTCATAATTTATGATATTAATTATTATAATTAATTATTCTTTTTATTTGCCGTGGTTGAATCCCGCTCGTAAAACTAGTTTTTCATCTTACCAAAACCCTTAAATAGAAAGAATAGTTAATTGGTATTTATTTGATATTTTTTACAATTAAACAAGAAGTTGAGGTCCAGATCATCTGTACAACTACCACTACTACATATCTTCCTCTTGGGTGTGGCTAGAGACAACCAAAAGTCAAGTTCTGGGGATGCCTGATGACTAATAAAATTCTTACTTGATTTGAAATTCGAAATACAAACCACCTATCGAACAGACTGGGCACAAAGAATTCTGAAATAAATATAAATCATATAAAGACGGCCTTAAGATCGAGTATGGAGCAGGGAGCTGGTATCTACGGAAATAAACCAAGGACTCGAATTCAGCCATGGGCAATTTGCTACTGTCTTGAATTAGGTACAACACTTTTAAAAAGTGCCAGAGTTCAAAAGCTCGGTATTACCAACAAAAGACAGCCAGGCTAAACGCAATGATCTCATGGTTAGCTTAGTCCGGAGCCGTTCGTATGTAACTAGTACCCTGGGGGCTTCAATGAGGATACCTACCAGCTCTGAACCGTATTGCGTCCTGCCTAATTTCTCAAAAAGTAGATCAGAGACTGGGTTAAAAAACAGTGACTCGGATCAATGGGAATGCATTCCAGGGAAGAGGAATATGAAAATGTTCCTTAAACGAACCAACACTGGCAGTAACGGCAGAATTTCTGACCTCAACACGTTCCGACTAGCTTGATAGTAGGCCAGTTGAACGGACGTTACAGATTCGGAAAGCACATGTAAAGAATCGGTGGAGCAGAAACACACTAGTGCAGAAATCGGTAGAAATAAAAAACAGTGGAACATGTCGAAGAAAGGAAAAGACTAGACATGAAGAAAATAATGATGAACGTTATTATCATAATGTAAAATTTATTAACACAGCTTTTTGTTTAGAATGTTGAATTCCTACTCCCATTTAATCAGTCTACAAAGAGATAAGAAACATTTAATTATGTCAATTTTTAGACATCTTTAAAATTGTTGTAACCTGATGATGATTTTAGGTCAAAATCAGTGAAGTAACATTTGAATTTGTTTCTTCATCCAGATCATATCGAGAACCAGACTATTCGTACATACTTATTAAGTTAGTTAAAAGATATTGAACCTAATGGTAGGAGAACTAGAACAGCGGTTCACAGGTACATAAATGTACAGCCGTCTGCCCAAACGAAAATAGGAACTCAGAAAGGAGATACAGGCAGATGCGAGACTAAGTATGACAATCGATGCCACGACTCCAAAATATAACTTCAACTACAAAGGGAAGAATGGACCAAAAAACACTTCTGCAGGCCAATTCGCAAGGTATACCAACGTGATTGTTAATGAGTCCAAAAATTGGTAGAATAACCCTGGCTAGAGATGAGGCACGCGAAGAGATTCATAGTTGGGCCATCCGCAAGACTTACAGAGGAATTACTGAAAAGTGACTGCCGCCAGTAATCGGGCTGGGGTCATGACAGAGCACTGCCACACAAGAAAGCACATGGACGGGATAGGAGTACAGATAAAAGAAACACTGCAGATAATGCCAGGAAGAACAGACGGCAGAACGCGCACAGTGTGTGTTCGCGCCGGATACATTTTTATTTTCTTAAATAAAAGGAATATTTAAAATTTAATTTTTCCACTTTGTTGTGGACTAGGTATGCACCTTCTCATTGGACCCGAAGGCGATTAAATGTACATCGAGTCGCCCCTGTCGACCTCACGCAGTAGTACGTTACAAACCGCCGAACACGCTTGGTCGGACCTCTTCACTTGTTTAACCTCAGTTCTGATTTCCCCTCAAAGTACACTCTCGTTTCATTTTTCTTTACCTTGCATACAGCAGAAGTATCCCCATTTTATGTTTTTTATGTTTTACTTTTTCTTCGCTACGCCTCTGCCCTTCCTGGTAGCTTCAACAGGTCTCTCCGACGCTGAATCCAAGCTCGGTGACGCCGAAGGTGATTCCAACGACGCACCAGAAGGTAAACTTCATACAGTCCACTCCAAGGTAAATTTCCTTTTATTTTATTTTATTTTACTTTACTCGTCAAGCCTCCGTTTATTTTGTTTTATTTTATTTTAATTTAAGACCAGCCCAAACAGTGTGTTTGTGAGGCTCTATGTAGATTCTGGCAACTAGGAAAGGAAGTTGAGCCGCAAGTAACCTTCTACAGGGCCGCTGGCAAGGCAATGAAGATCGATTAACAATATAAATCTGGCCTGAAGTTATAAAAGTAGAGAAGCACAATAGATCTTCTCAGGTCGAAGTGTAGAAGATCTTGTGGCCGTCTCTTTTATCCGTATCCCTAGTTGGTGGAAAAGGCAAGCACATTTAAATTATCTTAATTTTTCAGTAAAGCAGCAAATAATACTGTAATATGTAAATGTACAGAATCCAAAGTACTGCCTATTTGGTGTTCTTTCAAATATTTCTGTTTCCAAGCAGTCTTGCGCAATGGCAACTTGATAAATGAAGATCTTCTGTCTGTGGAGTGTAACTAGCAATGGTATTCTATAAAACTATTTTAGATCAAATGCAATTATAATTGTACTAAATAACTGTGAGGGGAAAACAACATTTTAGTCTAACTAGTTGGTGAAGGGGAACTCCGAGATGAAGATAATTCTGACAAATGTAATACACCGATCTTTTAGTCTTTTATTTACGTTGAAAGTTAGTCGAGTCGAAACGGAAAAAGGCTATTTAATATAATTAGAATTATTTAGATTCCTCGGCCGGACTGGAAAAGGAAAGATGACGGCTTGTCGGCGTTGCCCTGGAAACGGGAATCGAGTGCCAAATAGGGTATCGTGGAGACCCATCTGCGGCTATATATCACTCCGGACGGGATCTTTCACTCAACCGTGGGGCATAATGACGAAATATATGATTAGGATCTCCGCCCGATCATTAAGGACTTGGTATCCCGGGCGTGGTCATCTGCGTACACCTGGCGCTTCTCAACACCAAGTACATAACGATTTAACCACAAAAGATGATGTCCATCACAGAATTTTCACCGTTAAATAATCAACTGTCAGCTGTAATTCAGGTCCTTTGAAATTTTCACGATTGTGTCTGCGTTTCGATTTTCAGCCATGTCCTTATTGGTCAAACTTTCTTTTTCAAAATGAAAATATATTCGTACTGATTTGTTGTTATTTTCGGCTTCGCGTGTTTGTTCTTTTGTCCGGCTAATTAGTTTATTTACGATGCTTAAAGGTTTTTTGCTTTGTTTTTCCAGGGGCGTTACTTCAGGCCAGGAGGACTGTAAATTTTTCATTATCGGCCCGCCAAGGTTCCGTGACTCATCTGACTCTGGGAGCCAGACGAGTTATCGTGACGAAAGAATATGCCATACCCGCACAATATCGAGCACGGCTGTTTCCAAACTCTCTGGTAGCTCATTAACATAAATATTCGGGTACCTCGCCGCCGCGGACGGGCTGCAACCCCGCACGGACCTTTTCTTCCTCATCTATTGAACTCGACTATAAATTAATCTCAACCTTCAACGATCAAGCTCAATTCAGCACCCGTAGAATTTCCGTTTATTTTAAAAACATTAGGAATTCATTTTATACCTCCTTTCCTAATTTGTAACTTTGAGATAAGTATAAGCGCAAAACTTTAGGCAACAGAATTTCCGCAGATCACGTTTGACCTTCCGTTAATTTTCATAAACGTGCCCGGACTGATCGCTAGCAACGGGCATTACAAAGTAGGCCAAGTGTAGAACTTCACCTATGAAAAATGGTAAATTTGCATCCATGGGATAAAGTTTAGAAGAACGGTCGAAAGCGTAGCGACGGTACTCGTCCGATTGGGGATAAACAACGAGAATAGAGCCGCACGAGATGATCAGTTTTGATCAATCTGCTGGCAACAGTTTATCAACTCGAAGACCACCCAGCATAATTTCAACTTTTTTCTCTTAGGTATTCCGAACGCGATTAGATCTGCCCATTTCGATTACAATAGCGTGCGTATATATTAAATATTAATTGTTAAAACCGACTTGTGTCACTTGGCCAATAATTATAAGTTGACCCTAAGATGTTTTATTCATCTGTCTTAAATTATCACAACAAAAAAAAATTGTGAATTGGATTTTTTAATTAAACAATATACAAATATAACATTGATAATTAAATTAATTAAAAAATTCCTGAACACTGTTTTTAAATAGTGAATTTGGGGCGACGGGGGCTGTAACGTGTAAGGAGTTGGCACGACGCTTACCACTGTGAGGTAAAGGGCCCGGGTTCGAATCCGATTGGATTCCGACTTATAATAGAGCTTTTTGCAAACGCATCAGCAAATATTTGGTCAACCTTCTGGTGACTGACGTGATGTAAAGATACAATATAAAATACTTGGCTATTTCCAAAAATTCAGTTTACACCAGCTAATCAAAGGATATACAACATTCTGAGGAGATAATAATTTAATTAGGTTTTCTTATAATAGGGCAAAACTCCCAAACGTTTAAGCAATTAGTTTCGAATCTCCTAGGCATGAATGTGCGTTCTGCAATAAAATGGTGAACATTCTGCTCAGTACGTTAGTTGCATAGTGTACAAATCGAGCTACCAGCTGAGAAGGGATTCAGATAGTACAAATTTCAGTTTTTCAAATCTTCATTTAATCAGCCATCTAACGTCCTTCAATGACATTCCTTCAAAATTAAGATACTATTTTAGATGATACATATATCTACACAAATGTTGCCAGATCGGAAACTATCAAACAACAGGGTAACTATATCCCTAAAGTATTCCAACTATGGCCGGAATTCTTGCAAAACACAACGCAGACAATATCATTTATATATTTTTTTTATGAATTATTAACACAAACCCAAATCAGGAGATGACAAAATGCCGAAAAATCTCTGAAGACCAAAGCGACCGAAACTAGGCTTTCCACGATGAACGGATGAAAGGATCAAACTATATTTAAAATGTATTTATTTCAAGGAAATAAATTATTTTACGTATTATTGTAGTTATTATTTGGAATATCGATTGAGCAGAATTCAGGTGAAAGTCGATAAATCGAAAATATTTTAATTTCGAAAATTTAAAAGGCTTTCTTCTTTTTCTGGGTTCATGTTTTGTCAAGATAAAATAGTAGGATAAATTGAAATTTTTTTCATTTTCTTTCGCTTTTTTTAATAAATTTCTGAATGGTGTCAACAAACAGACTTAAAGCTGTCCCCAGGAAAGTACCACACATTAACATATAAAGGCTAAATAAATAGACTACCAAAAACCGGAATTGAGAGAAAAAGTATAATACTTGGGAGATAAGCTGGGAGAAAAAGCCCAACATATCATGGTACCCAACGCGGTGTACCTAACCAAGGCTAAGTCGAATTTCCAAAATTGTTTTTTCTCCATTTAAAAAGCATTACACAATAATATGTCAACAAATCCAGCCGCTCGACAAAAATCCTCCCATCAGTTTGTGAACAGTGATGACTGACCGTGTAGAATCAACGAAAAAAACGTTACAAATAATGGAAAGTCTATACCGTAGAGGTTGTTGTTTGTAGAATATTATAAGTAATTGGCCTTAAAACTAGAAATGATTTGGAAAATGTAGAAAAATAATTTGCGGTAACAATTAAAAATCACATGCCAAAATTCTATTCATAAAGAATGAAAGTGGAAAGAGTTGACCTTACCGATGGAAGCAACTACCTGCGTTCCCGGACTCATGGTCTGGCTGACATGAGGATCTTTAATGTCCGTACCTAAGCTATGAGCTCTTACCGGACAGGCCGATTCTCAAAATGCAAGCTGACGCACCATCCCCGAAGCAACGATACTAACCATCCCTAAGCAACTAACTACCTACCTAAATGTAGTATTTTTATGGTATTATCTTCAAATCTTAGACGTCATTCATGCTAAAGAGACGACGTGCAAAAGGGCATGAGACCGCAGCTTGAAACCGAAGTAAAATTTACAAACCCGTCTCCGGCTTTAAATTTCACATTTGTAGAAAGCTCATTAATATAACTACTTCCTTCTATTAGTGCTTTACGCATCGTTCTAATACTCTTCTTTGTTTGGTTTGTTAGTCCGTTAAGTTCCTAATTACACCCCGGACATGATTACCATATGAAAAACAGACTGATGTCTGGAAGGGGTACTACGTATTCAGGGTTTTGGGAATGATTAACATTAGGGTTATTCATAATCTTTTTATTAACCTTATAAACTCTATCAAGTCGGGTTAGATCGAGAAAAATGATCCCATAGGCCTCTACGATCAGTTACTCAAAATAGCTGGACCTAACAGAGTGGGACCTGTGTTCTCTTAAGTTGACTCATATAGCACTGTAGTCCAACTGGTGGCCGTAAGGACTGAGGTAGGTAGAAAACATGGTTATCTTACATAGTGCGTACATTCCCAACAATTACCACGTAAACCTCTCAAAACAATGCTGACAAGAGATCTGTTAAATATCATTTTATTAACCCAGATCGGCTAGCATTGGATCACTCTATAATGCCCGTAATACCACGACCATTAATTGAAGTCCAAAGTTGTAGATAAAATCGAATGAAGTAAAAAAAAATGTGAGTTTAAAGAAGAAAAATATGTTCAGAATACTGCTCTAATGGATAATATTATCTACAATGTCGTGATGGAGGGGAGTGATAAACCAATTTCATTTAGATCAATCACATTTGTTCCTGATGTATTTTCGACAATCGAGAAATAGTTTAAAGATAAGATGGGTGAAATGGGTATCACGAATAAATGTAAAAATAACCTTAGATATTTGCATTCAAACCTAAAGGCGAAGGAGCCAATAAGCTCAGAGTCGAGTGTGATTTACAATGTGTCATGTGCTGGTTGCCATATCCAATATGTTGGGCAAACAAAACAAAAAGTAGAAATCATAATGAACCGACACGGACTGGACTGTATTAATACAAAGAAAACCACGGGTGTGACGGAGTCATTTCTTCAAGTTGGACTCTCCTGAGATCCTGGGCAGAGAGTTGGACTTAGAGAGACGACTACTTTTCGAAAAAGTCTTTGTTCACGTTACGAAAAACCCTTGCAATTTACAAATTTGATCTACTCGTGGCATATTCGGGAATCCTGCAACAGTTCATGAATCGAAATAAAGCGCAAAGTAAGTGTCTAATCGTACCGGAATTGATGACAGGGATGGGTCCCTTACCGTGCTACAACCGTCCGATGTGTGTCTCAATTTTCTTCGAATCCTTGTACATAGTTGAAGCAAGTTAAATTATAATTTTAAGAAAAAAACATTCAAAAATTTGTATATATATATATATATATATATATATATATATATA
>CM077102.1:4194468-4284278 GCA_039619505.1 Cimex hemipterus
GAGGTGGTCAGCGACGGTCGTTTTACTGACTTTGAGTTGCTCTGCAAGTTCTCGAACAGTTGTTTTGGGGTTTTCTTCCACCACTGATCGCAGAACATCATCATTAAGAGAGGAAGGCCTTCCACGACCTTCTTCATCTTCAAGGCTGAAATCTCCCTCCCGAAATTTTTTAAACCACCTTTGCACAGTGCACTCATTAACACAACCCTCGCCCCAGACTTGGTTAATGTTTCTAGCCGTTTGGGCTCCGCTTCGGCCGAGTTTAAACTCGTAAAAGAAAATCGTACGAAATTCTCGCTTTGACATTATAAGGATGACTGAATTATTTCCAAGTAGCGGAATGCTACAGAGGTAAACAAACAATATCATTTGGAAGAGGATTAATAAGTGTTGACATTCATACAAATGAGTAATCCTGTAAACGTAAACAGAATATTTTATATAGATTTTTTTTAATGAAAACTTAAAATCCTGCATTATTTTCCGGACAACCCAATAACTTATAACAAAGTGCAACCAAAGGACCGATGAGTGTCACTAGAATTTAGGCAAGATTTTGTTTTGTTTTTTTAGTATAGATTCATTTTCACCTTCACTAATAAATTTAATTTTCCTATCAACTGGGTAAATGTAACTCTGATCATGTAAAATTTGTTTTTTTAATAAATTAGGCTCTGAAGATGGCGGAACATTCGCCGACGCTTGGTGAAACCCAATAGTGATGTTCTTTATTCACCTGTAAAATGACCTCAAGAATATCTAATACATCAGTTTAAACTAGTTAGGTCGATCAAGGTCAACTTAAAAAAAAAATTATTAAATAAATCCCACCAATATATTTCTTTACTTAATTTCAGACCTACCCTCGTTCATAGAAGCAATCGATCTTCAATAACTGTGTATTACGTTACTTATCCTATCCAGTGAGCTTGTTCATTACTGGATTCTTGAACCAGTTATTCTCTACTGAATAACTTCTATGTCTTTCTTATCTGGCCAGTTCATATATTTGTCTTTATTTATGTAGGGAAGACGTTTAATCCGTGTATCTTGTAATCTTTCAACATCTTCTCCCATACCATCGTAAGATTTTTCACACAAATTCAAGATTGCGTTGCAAATAAATGATTTATTCTTTCATATTTTGACGTTTGCCATTTTGAATTAAAGAAAAACCAATCACAACTGAAAACAAAACATTTACCAACAATAAAAAAAATCTTCGAGAAGGTTTTAGTAGTCAGAGGCCACGTTAAGAACATGTTAACAAGATCAGGAACGAAACGGTTAGGATTAGTCTGGATTAAGCTTAGGCCAACGGTAAAGGTTAATTTCCCACAAATTCATCTTCTTTGACTATCCTTCTTGTACGTTTAGTTTGAAATGTGATTAAGTGTGTAATAACTCAAGACAGTCAGATGTATTTTCCCCTTGGTGAACAATTTTGTTCTAACGCGTAGTAATTAATTAAGACAATTATTATTTGAAAAGTGTCGTTATGTTGCCTTGGCGTTAGATTACCACGATTACCAATTGCCGGGTTTCAAAAAAACAACAATAATAATAAAAAGCAAAAAGTGAATTTTTCAAGGTTTAAGTTTCCAAGATGTGCCCTCGGATGGAAACGGGCTGTCAGTGACCTAATAAATAATTGTCGATGCAGATACTCTGTGTAATATTAAAATGAGGGGTCTGTAGGAGTCCTCCCCCTTCCCACGTCGCTCATATCGGATTATGACCCTGAATTCCTTTTGAGAGCACCTGCATATCGAACAATCGCGAACACGGCCTCTTAGAAAACGGGCGTGGATTTTCGCACGAAGATTGTCAAAAGTAGATGAAATTTCTTCTCACTGGGTATTATAGTTTTCAGCAAGTCGCTTAGACATATCTCGACCGTTATGGCACACATGACATTTAGAACCTGACCGTCTGATTAAATATGGCCGGGATATTCAGAAACTCAAGTACGAAACGGTTCAAATTACACGATATTCGAGCTGGACTTTCAAAATAACCGTCAAAATCTAGCTAATTGAGACGTCAAATCAGCCTGTCCTAAGTCAGTTTTGAATTAATTACTACAACGGTTCAATCAAAACAACTAGATTAGACAAGCTTAAAAGTAATTCGGTAGTAAGTCGGGAACTTTCAAAACTATGTAGGACAAAAAGGTCGGTTGCAATCAAGCCTACAATAGCGTCACGTTTCGTTCAACCTCAGAACACGATATATCATGTTACTTGACGCAGATAAAAAACCCTTTGCGCGGAAGCCGAATACTTTATTATTTTTAGTATAAATAAGGATATTGTTGCATGAGAATAAGGATATCACAAAGACGTTTTATCTTGTATCTCGACCACCGTGTTTTATACAAGTGTTGGGCATAAAAAATAGATTTTTCAGTACGATTAAAAGTGAAATTTCATATCATTGCTAATACTTAAATGGCGTTGGAAATGGAAAAAATCCTTTGTTTTAATAGGACACCTTGTTTAGGTCAGGTAGTGCCGGCCGGCGGGATGAGCTAGGTCTCGTTGCGTGCTGTACAGGATGCCGGGCTCCCTGCCTGTTGGCAACGGGGCAGAGTACTAATGGTAGAACATGTATTCGTAGCCGTCAGTAGCAGTCTATCGGACCCCCACCCGCCGTTATTTATGGCGCCCGGGATCTAAATCATGTAAGGCTGGGGAGGCACCCCTGGCAAATGAACTTCACGAACGGTAAAAGAAAGGCCGACATCGAAACTAGGTGGATAGACTTTGGAACATGCCAATGATACATCTGCAGGCTACAGACACAGTTTTTCAGGAAAACTCAGACAGAGAGTGACTAAACTAAAAACGAAATCCGCACCTAAATTACTTATTACATTAATCTTGTTGTAATATCTAGAATATAATCTAAAAGAAAAAGACTTCATAAATTGTTGAAGATTTTAGCACTTTTACTTTTTTTAATAATCTGGAGATGTTATAAGATTTTCACTTTGTCTGGACAGACTAGCGTTTTTACTGTAAAATTTCTCATTAAAACCTGCGAGGTGATTAACCCTCCATTTTGGGCGTTTCTAAACACCTTGATGTTCCTGTCCCGCTGGGCTCTTGATAATTGAAAACTTTTCTAGGATTTTTAGTGTCAGAGGTCAGAGGCCAGGATATGCTGGCTAGTATAAAGCTAAAAGCTAGAACTTCACGTGGAGAAATTAAAATGAGTACAATGATTATCGTAGATCAAATTACAGTTTAAAGAAAGAACTTTAGCAATTCTATTACGCACATCTAATTTAGACATTTACTACATCTAATGCACTACGCAGACTTCGCATTCGATCTACAGGAAAAAACATCCAAGGGTGCTCTCCCAATACCTACTAGACCTAAATATTTATAAATAACGATCGAGTACCTAACAATAGTTCAATTTTTTAGACATAAATCCAGTATACAGATGGCTCCAAAACAACTGAAGGAACCGGATCAGGTGTTTTTTGTACAAGCCCAAAATATGAGCAATCAAACTCACTAGGGAAGTACACCTCGGTCTTTCAAGCAGAAATACATGCTATCAATGCTTGTGCCCTGGAAAATCTTAAAAGAGGTTACAATGACAAAAAAATCCTCATAAGATCAGACAGCCAAGCAGCTATCAAAGCACAAGCATGCACAAGGATTACATCAAAATTAGTCAGTGAATGAATCCAAAATCTCCAAAACCAGGGAAAACACAACAAGGTAACGGTATCCTGGGTGCCAGGGCACAGGGGAATTTTGGGTAATGAAGAAGCAGACAGACTGGCCAGAGGAGGATCCACAAGACCATACATAGGCCCCGAGCCTATCCTTGGGATATCGAAACAAACGTAGAATCCTCCATCGCAGAATGGATCCAAATAAAACAAAGAGAAAAATGGATGAACTCTAGCAGTGCTTGACACAGTAAACTCATGATAAAATAACCCTCACCAAAACTGGCAAAAACACTGCTCCAACTGGAGAGGGCAAATCTCAGAGGAGTGGTAGGGCTACTAACCGGCCACTGGCACATGAGAAAACATCTACAAAACATGGGCATATATAATAGTGATGCAATTTGCAGACTATGTAATGAGGAGGAGGAAACAGCCACTCATATCATCTTCGAATGCGGAGCAACGGCTCAATGGAGATTCAATCTGACGGACAAAAATGACTCAGAGAACCACATTGAAGTAATAACAGTCAATGACTTGATAATCCTAAGTGAAAGGATCGAGTCTATTGACTAAACCAAGGAACTAGGAAGGTACAATAAGCCAGAAGGCTGCAGTGCCTGGGGCACACAAACCCCACTTCCTAGTACCTTTGCTATCATTCCATTCCATTCCATAAACATAAATCTAGCAATAGATTCCAGTTTCAAAACATTTGCAGGTCAGTGGAAGGATGAACTAGGGAATCCGCTAATCCTCACAGTTTCACTGGTTATGCGTTATGCCCAGTTATTTGCTGATGGTTTTCAGCACTCCGCAATCTTCAGTTATTAATCTTTGCAATTTTTTAATCGACTTAACGCCATATGTAATTAATCTTATCATTGAATACGGGGAAATTCCAAAACGCGCCTGAATGACCAAAAGAGCGAGACTAGGCGGACAAGGATCATACAAAACGATCTAACAATAGATATTTTTATATTACGCCATTTATGAGATCACATACTATTTATTTTAGGTTAATTTTATCATTTTATTTGAGTAGCGTTTTGTTATGAGGGTGTAAATTCGATTACATAATGAACATGTTTAATTTATTTTGACAATCCGTTTTTCTGACAAGTTTTCATCACTTTTTCATATAATGCAATGTCTGTATAATTGGTTTAAACATGTCCCAAAAAATTCATTCTTCCGAGAGAATACTGAGATAAACGTGTAGAGATTAGTAACCGTTAATCGATAATTATTGAGATATCGTAAGATGCGGTCTGGTGTGATGTAGGTTTCAGAAAGAAATTTTCTTTGTCGTGTCAACGTTTCGATCTTTTATTGAGATCATCTTCAGGACTCAAAGTGTTTGTCGTCTGTGTACCTGGGCCATTCTTGCATGTCGTGTTGGGAGACACTGTGGAAAATGAAAAAGAGAATGCTTTTCTGAAACCTACATCACACCCGACCGCATCTCACAATAGCTGAATAAATAACCGAGATAAGTATTTTCCGCCAACATTTTAGAGTCAATAGAAAAGTTTAAAAAAATCAAGCTTTTAAACCACACATTCCGTTACTTTTCCGGTTGTAGTAGTAATGGATTGTGCTTTGAGATTATTTCCAATAGGGTAAGCCATCGCAATCGTTAAAAAAAAGCAGTCACATAATGCGTTCGTTTTATGCGACTGGGTTTTGCACTCTCCGACATTTACAAGCCGATGGCTGCCAGCAGTAAAAACGAAAATGCGCATCTACCCCTAGGGTTTCGACGCATTTCGACGGGGAGGCCGGCCCAATTAGTCATTTTCTCATTAATGAAAGGGTAATGACGAGAAAAAGTTGGACGGCGACCGCGATGCACCGGATATGATTTACGCCCGCCGACCTCACCGCAATTTATCACCGGTCCCGAAGTATATCACCCAATTATCCCAGGACGTCAACCTTATATTTTATATTGTTTTATTTATTTTTACATCCAATCTGCTGGTTCGTTACATGTATTGGCAAGGCCGACCAGTTCCTTCGCCTTATTCACTGACCAATTATTCAATGTTTAATTTTTTTTTGTAAACGATACAAATACATAGACTAAACGCACAATTCATTAATGTCATTGAGTATGTGACCATATCTTACCTCTAGCTCCGCAGCTAATTCACGACTTTGTTGCTACATGAAAAATCTGAAACAGAAAGAAGAAATTTTAACAATTGTACATGATTATTTCTTTGTATGGTCTTATATATATATTTTTTTTTTACTAAGAACTGCGATTTTCGTCTCCGCCAGAAGTTTTAAAATTTGAGCTTCATTAACAGCCAGCTGTTAGATTTGACAAATGCATTTGGCACCAAAAACCCTAACAGTTACTTATTCGTTGCGATTTGGAGCATGAGAGTATTATTTGGTCGGACTGGATCAAATAGTGGATCGCTCATGACTGAGGGGATACCAAGGAAGGCATCTAACCATCATGTACATGACAGTGTGAGGTGTTTAGTGACGTTTGTGATTAATGGAGATGGTGAAATGCGGGTTGTTATGCCGCAAGTTTAGAAAAACATTTTCTTTATCGTGCCAACGTTTCGATCTTTATCGAGATCATCTTCAGAGCTTAAAGTGTTTGTCTTCTGTGTACTTGTGCCATTCTTGCGTGTCGTGTTGAGAGCGCCCATAAGATCTTGGCACTATAAAGGAAATGTTTTTCTGAAACCTACATCACACCGGACCGCATGTCACGATATCTGAATAATTATAGTTTTTCTAAACCTACGTCATACCAGTCGCATCTTACGATCTCTACATAATCATACATGACAGCGGTCATCTCGATCAAAGTGAAAGACTGAATTTGGTCGGACTGGATTAAATAGTGGATTGCTCATGACGGAGAGGGTACCATGGACGGCATCTAACTATCATGCACATGACAGTGTGAGGTGTTTAGTGACCATTAGTTAATGATTAATGGAGTTCGTGAAATGCGGGATATTTTGACGCAAGTTTAGAAAAAACATTTCTTTTATCGTGTCAACAGTTCACAGAAGGCAGACACTTTGAGCTCTGAAGATGTTCTCAATAAAGATCGAAACGTTGGCACGATAAATAAAATGTTTTTATAAACCTACGTCATACCGACCAGATCATACATGACAGCGGTCAGCTCGCTCATAGTGAAAGACTGCATTTTGGCATCGGCCTTGTTCTTTAGAAGTTGATTAATAGGACTGACTCCCAGGAGATCTTGTCCTGTATTGGTACAGATTCCTCCAGATTCGAATCCGCTCTCTTCAGTTATTTCTATCTTCCCCGACATATGTCGAATTATGGGATCGAATCTTGTCATTCTCGGAAAATTCGACACATCGATAGACATGGAAATATCACGGACCGTTTATCTGACTGCTTGCCGATTTTCGAAAATATTTTACTACCATCAAATTTTTGTTAAGGTTTTTTTATCTCATTTTTCCCTTTCAAGTATTTTTATTTTTAAATTGTATAACTTGTTAGTCGATAGTACATACACAGAGAGCCTGCGATATAAATATCACAATTTGGTACATACTTGTATTTATTTATAAATAAATCTTTCTTGTTATTATTTTTATATTTTTTTCTTATTTTGCGAGTGATTCATCGAGCCCAGTTTTTTTTTATGTTTGAATTTTTCCTTTGGCACAAGGGTTATTGGTACCCATTGCAATTATTATCTAGTGATTTATCATCTATTCTTTCTGTCCAATTTTAAATTTTTATATTATAAATTTTTATGCATATTTCCGAACTCCTGACTGAGATTTGACAAGTTCGAACTGCAATAAAATAAATAATTACACATAAAAAAGACAATTATGTTGTTTTAGGGTTATCTTCGAAAAAAAGCAGAAATAATTAATCTACAATATAATTTAGAAAAATTATTAATGAATCATTTGCATTTGCATCACACAAATTTTAGTACAATAAAAATGAAATATTAAGGCATGAACTAGGTTTTAGCAAGATAAAACATTTACGTACATTCCTACCATATTCTTTAATTTAAGCATTTAATAAACATTGCTTTTTTATTGTCTCTTCATGATGAACATTGGTTGGAAACAGTTAGATAACGCTGTATTTTAAATATATGATATAACAGTACATTTATGATTATAAGCAAGGATAAATCATGCTGCTATCGGTAAATTAAACACTATTTTAGAAGTTAGAAGTTATTTCGTTGAGTTTGATACGTGGAGTGAACGAAGAGGTACCATGAGGTCTAATCGTTCCTGATCATCTTGATACCCTATTCTCCCTATTTATTGTGTGAGCGTTTTTTTTTTTGTAGTCAGAAGGGGCTTAACGAAACGATCACAAAGATGTCAGGAGGCTATCTACATGTTGAATACCTTCTTTGGAGCTTTTTATATGCGCAGACGAACCGTTTTACATGGAGGAGGGTGGAAGTAAGCGTAGTTCGCCTGTTTTATCGTGTTATCGGTTGTAGTTGATTTGGTATGCAATCTGGTATTTTATTTACTGCATTTTTGACAGAATGCCAGCTTCTTTATTTATCATAGGTAGACTTGAACCAATTTCCAAATGAAAATATCTATTGAATGTAAGCAATTAGACAAATACGTTAAGAGTAAATTCAAGTGTTTTCCGTTTCGCCATATTTGGGTTGTGTTAAATAATATGCGAAATAAACTACATCAACAATACATAAAATTCTTTCAATTAATTAATCTTTATGTAAGGACTTGGTTGAGATAAAAAAGTCAGTGTCACGAGCGGGATTCGAACGCACGACACTTGTTCTATTGTGACTTCGATCCACTCGGACACCACCTTCTCATCTCAACTCACCCTTTGTCCCTTCGTTTTGCCGTTTTTCAAATGTCGTGTAATCCATTCGAATCTCGGCGACAAATGAAATGGCCAACAGAGCATTAGCGAAGATATATAAAATACTTCACCGTCGAAGTCACGATAGTTCAAGTGGTTGTTTTACCTTCTCGGTCGTCTTCATTGTATGATGGAATACAACGAGAATAGACAAACACAAGAAATATCTTTTTCTGCTTTCAACCAAGTATAATACAGATAGGTATCGTTAATTAAGGGTTGAGAGAATGAAATTAGATCAAAGCCACGCTATGCAATTAACTCATGCTACGATTCTCGTAGTTTTCAGTATTTGGTCTGTAGAACATGGCAACCCGAACAAGATTTGGTAATCGAAAATGATCCTTGACTTGAAACAAGCTGATCAAGTAAGTTACAACGACAAATTATTTTAAATGCTACGTTTTTTTTTAAGGCAGGAGTTTTTTTTTACTCTCGGGAGTCGCGGAGTTTCGCTTAGCAGAAACCCATATCCTAAGCTTGATTCAGCGGGGAAACGAACGTGTCATTTTTTCGATACGGTGAATCTGTTGGATCACGGGTGTCAGGGGACGGGCCGAAGCTTATCCGATTACATTTAATATTCATAAATGTAGTAGGAGCCGGCAATAACTGCCGTTCCCGGCAACTGCGAGCCGAGGATTATAACAATAGTACTTGCCTTTTTATTACCCAACAACCGGCTCGTCTCCCTTAACGTATTGCCTTATCCCATCCTTTTCCAGCCTGTAAATCACGGCCGGGTTTAACACGGTTCTAAGCTAAAATAAAAGCCGTCGCTCCTTCTTTGTCCCACACCTACGAAGTTGGACGTCCGAGGGGGTCTTTTTGCGGGACTAGCCCAAATATCATTTCGTCCGTCACAATCGTTGGAATATACCCATCAAAACCATTAGTGTATTTTAGCACTTATCTGGCGAAAACACGGCAGCACACTGACCCGGCACCAACATTTTATTTATTAAATCCATTACAGTTCGTGGTCCGATTGATCAATTAACATTTTCAATTAATTAAAATTTATGAAAGGTATTGGCTGAGATAATAAAAAGGTAGTGTCACGAGCGGGATTCGAACCCAGGACCTTTGAGAGTCAAGAAGACTAACATACAGCGAACAAAGTTTCGGAATTTATGGACCATCCAAATGAAACAAAACACAATTTAACTTTAAATAAACAGTGTTACACAGTTTCAACAATGGGAGTGAACTAGATTGATTTGATAAATTTGAAATATTAACAATTAAACTGGAGATAAATGTATAAATGATATAATAGAGCCAGTTCGTGGTCCGATTGACCAATTAACATTTTCAATTAATTAACATTTATGAAAGGTATTGGCTGAGATAATAAAAAGCCAGTGTCACGAGCGGGATTCGAACCCACGACCTTCGGCTAATTACGCCGCTACCACTTGAGATATCGTGACTTCGACGATGAAGTATATCTTCGCTAAAGCTCTCCGTTGGCCATTTGATTTATCGCGAGAATCGAATAGATTACACGACATTTGAAAAATGGGAAAATGAAGGGAAAAAGGTGAGTTGAGATCCGAGTGTATTGAAGTCACAATAGCTCAAGTCGAAGGTCGTGGGTTCGAATCCCGCTCGTGACACTGGCTTTTCATTATCTCAGCCAATACCTTTCATAAATATTAATTAATTGAAAAATATAATAAAGTTTTATTTTCTCCCAATTTTAAACTTTCACATAAATAATGTTCAACATACACATTAATCCTAGATTTTAAAATATTTTTTCTTGCTGTACATATTAGCATTATTCTTCGTTATGTTAATACGCACGAAAACTAGCGGGTCATTGGAACGCGCATTTCAAAGCCTTGTCGAGAGACGTGTTTGTAACTTCTGCCTGGTGATGGGAATTTTTCATTCGAAATTGGGATAGCTCCACAGTATTTGATGAGAAATGTATTTTCCAAAAAGTAATGATCAGTTATACATACGAGTTTGAAGTTAAGGTTAGTGATTTAGAAATCGTGAGATGCGGTCTGGTGTTATGTAGGTATCAGAAAAACATTTTCTTTGTCGTGCCGACGTTTCGATCTTTATTGAGATCATCTTCAGGGCCTGGTATTTATAAACATTGTTTACATTTAGCAAATACATTTTGGATGTGGAAAAGTGAATTTATACAATGAAAAATATATTTTTTTGTATATTCAACCAAAGTATTTCTACTCATCCAAAGTGTGTAATTGTGCCATTCTTGCATGTCGTGTTTTGAGTGCTAGTGAAATTTTGTTGTTTTATGTTTATATACGTTGGATTTTGAAGGGGTGGGGAACGAAGTCGGTATAGAAAAGATATATAAGGCAAGGCGGTATTATAAATGCCAGTCAATGAAGATGATCTCAATAAAGATCGAAACGTCGGCACGATATAGAAAATGTTTTTCTGAAACCTACATCACACCAGAGCGCATCTCACGATTTCTAAATAATTATCGATTAACGGTCACTAATAACCAACACATTAAGATTAGTTAAATCGATCTGTCTAGTCTCGCTCTAATTTGCCTATTTCCACATACAAAACACTGACTTTTGGTGGTATAGCCAAACACTCCTAACAAATCAAACTCATGAGAAAGGCCAAGAGAATAGGATCAATGATCAAACTACCTCGCAGACAATAAGCTAGCACAGTTTTGAAATAAAGGGCCAATTCCTGGCCAACAGTCAAACAACTGTACCGGGTAGAAAAACATGCAATTCGAAAAGCAGCAACAATTTTGTAGTCAGTTTTGTGTTATTAAAGTTTTCGATGTGTTTTTCTGTCTAGCTGTCGTTTATATAACTGAACCTAACAAACCAGAGGGGATCGTAAGGTTTATTGCGAATTATTCTCTTTATACAATTATTTGTGCATTATATTCTTGGTTGTAACAAGGTTTGTTTTTAGAACACTTTTGCCAGGGTTGTTAAAGTTGTTTTCAGGGTTGGTGAGCCGAAAAAGGGGTTGGACCGGTTGTGTGGTTGCCCGGGGGTGATCCGTGGTTGCGCCCCGTCTGCTGAATTAGCATAACGAACGACTGCTGATCCCCGGGTCGAGTATCTCACGTGCCAGCCCCCGGACACAATGAATCCCATTACACGTAAACACATCGTCCGTTCTTTTTGGTCCGGCCGAGGGGAAAAACGTGGGAATGCTTTTAGGATTTCAGTTTCATCTAAATTACAAATCCTCTGTGATTTACTTCTCTTTCATCACGCACGATAAATAAAGTAACAAGTCGAAAAAACAGTTCGCTTTGTATTTTAATCGTTTTCAAGCGTAATATTTTTTTTATTAATGGGAAGAATTTATTTATTAAAGTGTTTCGGTTTGTACTTGGAATAGAAATTCTGGAAAGATTGGACGGTCAAATTGCTTGACTGACCACCAAAATATAATTTTTTTTTTCAGAATAATTTACTATTTTACGACATTAATATTCCTTATTATTTAAAATTATGATTATTTTTTAGTAAAGTTACGTCATAAAACAAACCGAAACGGTTTATATCGTTAAGTCATAATTATAAGCCATGGGTGATTATTTATGAAGAGAAAACAATTAATCCAAGGCAGAGGTATTTGCAGTAAAAAGCAAATTGTTGTAAGTTTATTAGTCATTAAACTAAATTAAAGATTTGACTGATCTTTAAGATTTCGAATCCACCCTTAAGTGATTTGTAAAAATTATGATATGCTCTTATCTGAGATGAAATTGTAAACAATCCGACCGACGTCTTAACAGAGAAAAATGCGGACAAGTTTGTTAAAAACGTAAATAAGAGAATTTATTAAGGAGATAATTAAGGCAGGAATTTTCAATAGAGTTTGGCTTTCTTTTTTGGCCAGAGTGGTTTCAACATCCACGGGCAATTTTTCAAAGGTCTTAACGAGCTTTTTTCCGCTTCGCAAATCGACGGCACTTTTCAATTATTTCCTCAGACGACCTGTAAACCGAGTCGGAGAACCGGCGAGATAAGGAACGAGTACAGCGTGTTTTGTCTGCTTAATGGGTTAAGCTTAGCTGTTTACTGTACGCGCATTAGCCGGTGGAAGATTCGACCTTTGAGTGTATTGCATTCTTGCTAATCTAAGCCACGGTGGCGACCCACCTCATCCTGCATTTCTCATTCATTAATGAACGGCTGAATAATGGGCTTTTCCTGTACTGCAAAAGTGGCCGAGAAATGACCTCTACGTATCTGTTTTTCGGTTTTATCGAACCGCTCTTTTCTCCTATCTGACTTCACATAGGCCTCATTATTCTTAATCGGACCGGTGTTGTTTTTTTTTTGCGAGGTTTGGTGAATAAACCAGTTTTTTCTATATGGAAGATGCTTTCTCTCCAAACCGGAGACTTACATTTAAATTATAACTTGAACTTTTCTGTTTTTATAACTTCCAACTTTTTAATATCATTCCTACGTGATATCTATAGGAACATTCTTCGGGAAGCTGGCTTGACTAATTGATTTATGCACGGAACGACAGACTAGGAAAAAGTAGACCAGCGTTCAAAGCTTTCTAAAGATAATTAATCCACCTGAAAAGACGATCTTGTACTGAAATGGATAAACACGTATAATTAAGTTAAGCAAATTTGGTCTCATCACCACCAATTTCCAATCAATAAACCAACCCGATTAGGATAAAAGGCCGGTTTATAATCATTAGTCGGTTGACACAGGTATAACTGATAAGAAGTTGTGTTCAGATTCGCAGGGAGAGGCTTTCAAATGTCCAAAGGATCAGTTTGCATTTAAATCACAGTTAAAATGTAATTAATGTCAGAATAGCAACAAATTGTTTCGCTCTCCATTGTGACCGACTTCAAATAATGTTAATTAGCTCGTGTTTCTCCCCCCCCCCTCACCGGTAGAATACTAAAAGCAGTTTCCTTAATAAGCCCCGGTTTAACGAGTCACGCTAAAAGGATGAATTGCCATCAGGATGATCTTTTCATCCCGCCGTTGTTTATGAACAATAAATACCGCCATGTTAACACAAATTAACTATTTGTTTAACCATTCTTATCAATGCTGAATCTCATGGCTTTCCAGAGGGAAATCGTTCAGCCTCATTTGTCACAACTATTACTGGGCATTAATTTACCTAATACAACATTCTACAATTTACGCCGTGCCAATTTCAATGGCAGTGAACGTAACAGTCGTTTATTTATTCACTACAACTACAATATTCCGTACCATTTGGTAACTGTTTTGTTTCCTATAGTATTTTGAGGAGTTGCTAAAACGTTCTATGCACTGGATTCAAAAAGTACCGGCACATAATTTTTTATTCATAATCTCAAAAAAGTTGAGTTAATTTATTATGGTCATATTTTTCAAGAACACTATCATCATATTAGAAAGAGGGAGGGAGAGAGAGAGAAAGCAAAAAAAAAATATTTACAAGGTTGAACACTGTTTAAACGACCATCACATTGACAGATTTTACATTATATTTGCAATTTCCATGGTTTAACACCTATACTCTGCAGGAAAATTGATAAACCAATTAATCATTTAAATCTAAACTTCTTTCTGAGTTCATTTTGGTTTACAATGGCAAAAACCAAGAACATTGTGTGCCGTAGTAATTTGAATTTAGTTACTACAGTGACTCTTAAGTCGGAAATCGTGTCGATAAGCTCTTCAGCACAGGATTGGCCCGAGTGTTCACCCAAAGAGAAATGCCCCACTTTTTCAGAGTATTTTTCCAATTTCAATATCATGAACTGGCATAACTTTTGCCAGAAACTGCAGGGATTCAAAGGTTAAAAAGTATAATTCTATGTTTCAATTATAAATTAAGTGAAGTAACTTCTTTTATTCAGGAGGGTTTACCGACCAACCGTTTGGGTGTACATTACTTATTGCGTACTGAAATTTCACGGGATTCGAACCCAGAACCCCTTGCCAGTCGCCACCAACGGATATCAAGAATTCGTTTATCAATCAACAAAATAACGATCGAAACCCGCCGCCAACAAAATGAATTAACGAAGCTACATAATTTTCAATAACGAAACCCATTCACAATCCTTTCAAGTAGACCCAACTGAACATTTACTGTAACAGTTGAAAGTAAAACAAAATTCCTCTAAAAATGACTTTACAAATGGTTTGTCACAAAAGTGGGGTCAAACTCGACCTAGTATCAAAGAATTCGATGGGCTCGCAAACAATCGAGAATTGGGGCATAGTGGTAGAAGAGAGAATTTTTTTCTTCAAATTTTTATGACAGTATAGCCGTGTTATTCCTTATTTGTTGGCTAATTTACTTCCTTGAATATACGAAACTTTTTTCTCAAAAGTACCTGGTTTATTTATTTTTTAATGTGAAATATAAAAGTTTGACTATTTCATTACTTTTGTACTGAATACGCATTGTTTTATTTTTAATTTTTCCTCTTCTTCTTCTTTTTATGAACTCTTTGTCATTTTGACGTGATAGGGGATTTATGTTACCCTAATTGAGGAGAGCCGAAGGGTTAGAGTTTAGACATTTCGAAATGAGGATTGGACGATATAAAAAAGGAGGGAAAATTCGAAAGGCCGGTTGAGGTGGGAAGTTAGTGTCCGAATGGATCGAAGTCACGCTCAAGTGGTAGAGCAGGGGCATATTTAGCCAGAGATCGTGAGTTCGAGTACCACTCGTGACGCTGACTTTTTTTTATCTCGACCTGTACTTTAAGTAAATATTAATTAATTAGAAATAAAGTTGAACCTGTATAATAAGCCACGTTTATGTTTAATCATTTGAGATACAATAAGTTCGAACGATTGAAGAACAACTTCAGAGGAAAATTCTGATTTTCACTGATGTAACCACCATTTC
The DNA here is from genome assembly GCA_039619505.1 of Cimex hemipterus. NCBI lineage: Eukaryota > Metazoa > Arthropoda > Insecta > Hemiptera > Cimicidae > Cimex > Cimex hemipterus. The sequence goes on from CM077102.1 coordinate 4,209,923, forward strand.
GCTACTACAAAATTCAAACGAGTTGCATGTGGAGGAGGATCCTGGACTTGTCCATCCTTCATTAGTAATTAAAAACACATAAGTCGATCGGGGCCGAAATTCTTAACCAGGAATGCCATCATGGATCGGTGCCCCTTTTTTTCCGGCCAAGGCTGCGCACTGGCGATTCCTTTCTTGCTCCGAAGGGCAAAAAAAGGCCGACACGAAACAGCATATTGAAGAATTTCGAAATAAAACAAAGAGGGCAGTCGGGAGAATTTCGTGGTCCCGAGAGGAATGCCGGGAAAGCGGTTGGCTATAAAGTCGGAGATATAAGGTTGCATGCAATCTTTATATCAAATACAATAAAATTCTTCCTCAGAATCCAACTTGTGGTATTTAATTAAGGTACGGGCACTGGAATGTTGTAATGAATGTTTTTTTAGGAATAGAGTTATCAACATTTTTTTACCTTTTCTCTACCAACCTTGTCGTCGACAGTCATAAAATCCGATGACTAGACGGGATTGCTCGAAAACGGCTAAAAAGATTTAAATAGGAATACCAAAAAGAAAGATATACTTATTATTTACACTTCCTTTAAAACTTTTAAAATTTTGGTGGAAACAACAGAGTTTGCTATATAGAAAATATTTTATTAAAACAACAAAAAAGTAGAGAAGGTCCAAATGGAAGTGGTAAATTTATTGTACACACTTCATCAACTCTGGTACATTCCATCAGCCCTAATTGGTTGAGAGTCCTTTTTGATCGGCCAGCAATTCTAACGTTTGACGAGGATGATACTTGTTTCCGAAAAACAAGGTCAAGCGATGATGGACGATGATGGATTATCCAGGAAAATCAATTCACAGTTCAGTAAATTAAACGGAACAAAACACGTTTAGAAGCATCTGTTTATTTGTAAAGAGGAAGGCGACTTGATAGCCAGACCGATTTCCGTTTATCCGTCTGTTCTCAGGTGGCCTGCTGAAGGTATAAATGGGAAATACCGACTGTAAGTACATTTTAGTGTACGGATATATGATGTAGATCCAGGTACGGAACGCTCCTTTGGGAACCTACTATCCTTGTTTACGACCTTTTCAGCTAGAGTTTGTTGATGAATCATGATCATTAGGGCAATCATAATGCCAGATTGGTTTGATTAATGCGAGGTAAATCAGTTGTTTGACAAGAAAGAGGATGGTTTTCATAACGATTTCCTGAGCATTTACCATATCAGCGCCCACCAAAATTCCTATGTCGAAACGACAGGACAACCTCGGGTTATCGAAGATCACTATTGACCTCATTTATCAACTTGAAATGTATTCGGTTTACCAATAAATATCTGGAAGGGTAAAAGTACTACCAATTCCTTGTAAAAGTTGAATTGTGTATAATTTATTGCGTTGTAGTCTTTTGAATTGTACTGTTATTCTCTTTTGCACTATAGACTCATAAAAGTCAGTCACTAAATTTTAAAATAAGCCTCAAAGCCTCCGTAATGGAAGAATAGTCTCCGCTTGTGACGCCTCGGCAGTGAATATCGCTATAAATGTGCCGTGAAAAGTAGAAATGGGTAGGAGGCAATAAAGACCGGGTTATGGATATGTAGGATAACATCTTTAAACAGCCGGATAGGGAAAAATGTGAAAAAGATCCAGTGGTATTTTTATTGCCTTTTCGTTAAACGTGACTACGAGCCGTAACATTTCGTTTCCAAAAACTAGCAATTACCAAACAAAAGCTCTCGTGTATGTTCGGGGCATAAATTGAAGAGTGTTTTGAATACAAACGATCTCTATGGGCAATAACGCTACCTCGGTTCCATCCTGCAAACTAGCGTGTATGATATACGACGAGCTAACTCCTGCCTCGGCATATATAAGGCCGGGGTCAAACCTGGGGCCGTTTATTTGTCAATTAAGGATGGGATGAGTGGCGGGTTATGTATATGAATGACTCAGTTTACATATATCTGGGCTCTGGCCACCCCCGTCCTCGTCTTTTTTTTTACGCTTTTAGTTTTTCCCGCCTCTCTCGTCATAATCCGAGGCGATCGAAAACCCGATTTGTATATAAATAATATGACGTGTTTTCATTTGGCCGTTCCGTTCCACGAGCCATTCCGACATTACCATACTTATCGGCTCATTAAACCCGTGATGTTTCCTCGCTTCCTAATCCGATATCACATCCATTCCTTTCCGCATCAGAGTCGGTTAAATTGTAGCCTAATGAATGACAAACATGCTATGGTACACTTTTGCCCATTTTATTGAACTGTTCCACTTAACTACGTATAAATAAGACCACGGATTACTAGTAATAAACAGTCGCAACAATGTGCATACACAACGGAATGTCCCAGTGCCCTTGCCACCTGTCGACCATTCAAGTCTCCCGGCACGTACAATTTTCTTTCTATAAGCACGTCCTAATTAACTAAATAACTGTTTATCAACCGCTCTGAGAAGTGAGGAACTTGTAGTTTTGACGTTTCCCATCATTTTGGGTTTCCTAGCCTTTCCTGTTTGGTTTGCCTGCGTTTTACGGTTTTTGTTTGCGTTTTGTATTTCTGTGGTCACTAGTCGTTGGAAAATCTAAGAGAACAAATTATTGAGGTGAGACAGATCAGGAAAATTGTAAAAGCCTATCTATAGATTAAATATTCTTTCCTTTCCTAATTCTCATGCATTGGATAGAGGAAAAAACCGCCGTAGAGAGTTACCGTTTCACTGAAGGTGGCGTCTGACAAATCAAATCAGCAGACTAGTAAGACCTAGAAGATCGATCAAGCAAGGGCCGTATTATCGTATGAATAGCATACTTGGATATATGGTTGTGTGAACAGGACACTTGATCCCAGGATGGAAAACAAAGATAGAAGAATTGACCTGTTTGATTTATACAGGCGCATGCTCAAAATTTCATAGGATCAAAAATAAACAGATAAAGAATTAGTGAACAGAATGAACAAAGCACAGAACCAACGAAAACTCTGAAGGAAAGAAAAGTATCTTTGACCCATCAAGCTTGGCGAACGTTACGAACTGCTTAGGAAAATCATGGAAAGAAAAGTAGAGGGAAAAACGATTCATAGGAAGAAGATAAAATTCGTGGTTTAAAGATCTGAGATGCTGGTTGGGGTTTACATCGGCGGAATGGTTTCAAAGGTTCAAAGGCTATGTGTATCGCCAAGCTAAGAAAGGAGACGGCGACAAGAGGAATAAGACCTCCCTCTATCTATTACCTTTCCTTCGAAGCTACCCATTGATCGGTACTTCAGTTACCGAAGGGTGAGCGTTTTGTCCTGAGCCTTATCAAGTGCACAAGGACCCTCCCAAACCATCCCTACCAATCAGATTACACCAAAATGTGTATATTTGTCAAACGGAAGAAAATTAGATAAGATGTTGATTGAGATGATGAGTTGGTGTCCCGGGGGACTGAAGTGCACGATAGCTCAACTGATTAGAGCACTGAGGTATCGAGCCGAAGGGCGTGACTCTAATTTTTCATTTCAACCATACTATACATAAAAATTATAAATCAATTTAAATAATCAGATATTTTTGATTTTGATTTTAATATGAGTTGTTATACTCTTAGGTTTTATGAAGTCTTTGTACTATAGTAAATAACGAAACGTTAATTTTTCAAAATCATTTATTTGAAGAAGCCGTTGTTACCATTGTACAAGAAAACCCTATGGCGAACTTGAATTAGAAGTCGGGTCGTTTCCAAACATCCGGTCTGTGTAAAATGGCGTCGACCAAAACAGTAAGGACAGGCATAGCAGGATGATCGGGAACGACCGACCTAATGGTTCACCTCACCGACTTCAACAATTATCTTATACGTGTACTCCAAACGGTGTCTAAAAGTGAACTATTGTCGAAATATTTAGTTTATGGAGAGCTAGTTGAAATACGTTTGTCTTAATGTAGGTTTATTGGTAACACTTGATTATTGCCTTCTCTGCTGATCTAACATGAGATGATTCTGATTTTTATCCATGGTAAAATTAATCAATGGTCGACGTGGCCCCGGATTAAATAGAAGGGGCCGACGAAATTCCTCGGTCTCCTTTCGGCAGATTCCATTTTTTGATTTTCCGCAACGGCATAACGGTTCGGGTAGAGCGTGCGTTCCCCTGGGTCGATGTTATCCGATAAAAATCAAGGTTGTTCATCTAGGTTATAAAAATACTTTGTATAAGTGTAAGAAATGCTAATGCTCTTGAGACTCGGATACGGTCTGTTCGTGATGTTTAACGTTGGTTGTACCCCCTAATCAGGATCGCCCGGTAATCACAACACTGCCCCCAGGGCAACCCCTTCGAACCCCCCCCCCCCAACCAAAAAGACTTTTATATCTCCGTTGTTGCTGGGTGAACTCCGCATCGGATATAGGAACTCAGGAATGTTATAAACCCTTTGTTATCTTGGACAAAAAGACACGACGGGGAAATTCCTAGATAATTTCATGGTCTTTTTTAAAGACTTTCAAATACAAAGTTACAAAAGAAAAACTAGTTGAATTCAACATTTAAATATTCTGCCCCCTTATCTCTGATGATGGAAAAAACAAAATGAGGGTACTTTCGTTCAATCTTATGACTCAATGTGAGTAAACCATTGAAAAAAATTCATAATTAAAGGAACGTTTGGGAGTATGCAACAGTGAATTGTAAACAGTTCTTTACACACAGTACCTACAAAAACTGAACAAACAAAAGTTCGCCGATGAAACTGGTTTCGTAATCCAAGATGTCGCGAATCACCAACCACGGGTTTTGGCAGTCCGCGGCAACCTCAGTCTTATTCGTCCGGCCACCTAGTATGGACTACGGGGATGCTGTCAACAGGTAAATCAATTCAGCATCTAACGCATGCAGTTCCAAACCCATTCATACTCACGTCCATTCGGAAATACATTCACTCCTATTTACATATCATTCATTCAACTATAGTGGTGGAGAAGTCGATATTCCTTCATCACCCTTTACACATTTATAAAATTAACCTAATTGAGGGTCGAAGTTCATCAATATTCCGCCATCTATCCTCTCACACTGAACGTTCACTCTAGTAAACGAAATCACGCTAATCAATACAATCATGCTCTATACCCGCTAGGTACACAAAAACTATCATTATACAAAATAAAAAAATTCTATTTCTTTGAAAAATCGCATCAGGGGTATCTTCTCATATTGTGTGGCACTCTTTCACGCTCGCAATATTTTGTCAAGGAATTGCACCTATCATCTAAGGGACACATCGAGCAACTTTTCTACATGATGACGCATACGCGAGGGCTGGCACTAAAGTCCATGTGTCAACCTCGTATGGCCTATCGTTAATCGGGTGAGGAGATGCCTCTTCTATAACTGAAATCTTCCGAGAGGCACATAATGACAGAGCGCCGGTTACGTGAGAGCTTTTCCCGTTCCATAGACGCGATCTTCTTTTATTCGTGTTTTTATTGCATTCTTAACGTCAGAGGGCTGAATCGAAGTAGCCTCCTAGCCCGCCTTTTCATTACACATATATGTCCTTGTACGCAGACAATACTCACTGTTTTGCCGAGACTCTCCAACACGTGGTATCTCTCCAAAAACAGCACTACAGAGGGTCTACAGAAAAACCTGTCATGAATGGCAGTAACCTCAGAGATGGAGTCGGTGCAGACTAGGTAGCAGAGCCAGGAATAACTCCAAGCGGATGCCAAATCGCATAGAATTCCGCTAGGTAAACTCAATGGAGTGGCGGGAGCACCACGATGTGGACCCACCCTGCGAAACACTGCACACTCTACATCTTCGTCCTTCTTAGGCCCATCTGTAAAGACGATCCAGAAACCAGTATACATCGATCAAACCTCCTAGAACTTAGCTCGGTAAAGGAGGGGGATGACTTGGTTAACTTGGCGACATCTTCGCAGACTGTACGCCCGGGCGGAGCCGACCGGTCTTCTTCCCTGCCCTACCTAAGACTTCTCCGAAGCGTATTCCTAGAGGACGCGTCCGGGTATGAAGTCTCTTGAATTCTGCTGTACTGCATCTAACTACCATCTAAGTATCGACCGGAAAGCAGATGTACCAGTTCGGCAAGAATTGCTCGAGCACCTTGATAGTATAGATTATCGAGGTCTGCAAGCGCGGTTTTCGGACTGAAGAATAGGTCGTGCCAACCATAAAACAAGGTTGAGCACAGCAATAATAATTCTCCTGGTCCTCGCCACACAACTTTATTAATGATTTTCCTTCTACGCAACTCGACGGAGTTAATTTGTGGCTGCCATCTTACCTTTTGATCAAACGTGAACGAAGGAACATCGCCGGATTCTACGTACCTTAACACAGCGCCCCTCAGGCAGGGGCTGTGAGCGCCTTGAGCCTGCGAAAGTGGACGAACACGTTTTTCGACGCAGAGGAGACGAATCCAGTTTCCTCGGTCCTTCCAGGCACAACGTTTATCACTAGCATCTCGCCCAACAATCATATTTACTGTATTTAATTTTTTTACATCGTTTATGCATTTATTGACTTCTTTGTTTTAGGAAATTACCTATCAAGCAAGATCTATGAATGAAAGCTTGGTGGGAAAGTGTGGCGTTTATTTTGCTAAATCCCCCCCCATTGCTATTAGTAAAATCATATTTCTGTATCAATCATTGGGAGGAAAAATGATTTAAAGACTCTCCTTATCATATTAATTGAAAAAAAAAACAAGTGGTCATTTGCGAATTTTAGAAGTGGAGGATATAATGCTTCATAAAATTTGAAAAATGCTAATTTAAGAGATAAGAATAAAGAAAGTTCTTCGGTAGAGAGTAAAAAGGATACAAAATCACCGCCATTAGGGACAGACGGAGAAGGCACGTATGTAATTTTAATGTAAGCACAAGAAGAAAAAAAAATTAAAAGTGGGGGAGTCCGTTCATGCTATCGGTTATCATCTAAATGCTTAATATTAATAATAACCACTATTACTGAACTAATTGACAGAAGAGATAAGAGAAGGCCTCGGGGGTTTCGGGTCGTTTTTTTATCCCATTCCCTCTCCTCCCCTTTTATCTTGCTTTTATTCCCAGGTACATGTGTCCCTCTATCATGCACCATTGATCACCCGTCACTCGGCATTAGCCCTGGCCTAAAGCTAAAAAATGTCCACAACTTAATTCTTAATTTTATCCATATGGAAATAATGGCGGAGTGGAAAGGAGGAGCCGACTCAAACAGGTGGACGGGCCCCATTACGCCCGATCTCGCCGTCTTGCCATGCCGTAATTACAATATAATATATTTTAAGTTATAAACAACACTCAAACAAGTTCGGACCCAAAAGCTAAAGAATTATTTATTTCGCGTCAATTGCCGGCCTAGACTTCACACCCGGCTCCAAGATGAACGATAAAATTGGGCATTTACTGGAAAAAATGCTATTCATGATCACCGAAGTTCAATCATAAGGCCGTTTGACAATCCGTCTGTACGGAAATTATTCGGTCTGTTTCGACGTTGAAATCAAAACATATGATGTCTAAATTGACACACTTTATTAAAAGTAGATGTAATATTCGCGTTTTGTAATATACTGCAACCTTTAAGAGCTATTAGAGTGATTTTGTTTAACCTTTCCGGTATTTCACGGTCAACCTTATATTTAATCCATTTAATTTTAGTGGTCTAATTGATTACTTATTTCAGTCAATTATACTTTTTATCTACGTCTTGGTTTAGATGACTCACGAGGATTCGAACCCACTAGCATCGGCTTTATATTTAACGTCTTTCAAGTAACAGTGACCCTGGTTGAAGAATATCTGCATTTGGGACTTTAATTCAGGCTATAGTTTGTAAGCAAAATCCAAGTCACCTTCACGGTTATGGATTTTCTCTTGACTGCTGATGAAAGTTTCGTAAGTCCTGATATTTCTAGCTAACTGTATTTCCTACATGTATGCAAATAATCCATCTATATGTTTTAATGTTGTAACACCAAATATACATACGTTCATGAGGGCAAGTGTCATGAAAACCTGTACGGTCAAAATATTAACTATAAAATAAACAATGTTATTATTTTTTAAATTAGACAGTATCTGTAACAAAAACTACTTTGTTGACGTTACCGTCATCCGTTAAAAAGCAAATATTCAACGGAATTGAATTAACGCTATTATAGTGATCTTATATGGCAGCCTATAAGGTGCCTCTGGTCTTGAGGGCGAGGGGCGAATTATTTCAGCTGAACTGCCAACCGTGGAGAGAGGACCGCGCCATCATTTGCTCCTTATGTAACCTCAACGTCCCGGAGGACACTCCACTTCATGGAACGCCCAGTTCTGAGAGAGTTCCGCCAAAAGGAAAGCTGAAGAACTTTGGAAAACTGAAGCTGGATGTAGAAGAAGTCATTGCTCAACGGAAGATTACTAGAGGAAGCTTGTGATGTACTTCACTCAAATACCTGGTTGACCAATTCAATTTTTAAAATCAAATGGCCTTCTAGAGATAAAAAAATAGGGAATCATTCAAAATCCAAAAATTGATAAAGCAACTCGACAAACGGCTAAGGCCATTTTCAATTTAGATTTTTATCTGGAAGTGTAAAGTTAACGTAAATATTTTGTGTAATTAAAGCCTTAAATTCATTTATTCAATCATAACCCTATTTCAGATAGCGCTCCGTTAAGTCTGCGCATAGCACTTACACTAACGTTATACAAAATCTTTCTATTTTTTCTAAAAGTTCTAGTACTTTCACGAACTTGATCAGGATGGTCGTTTTGAATGGATGAATTTCTTCTAAGGTTACGTTGTACGTCCTGGATCATTTCCTCCTGCCGGGAGTTTGTTGATAGTGTCTTGGTACGCCCTCTCTTTCTTTGCAAAATCTGCACGTGCGATTACGCCAATCTGCTTCAGCCCATTCAATTTCCAGCTACTGTTCAGAAGCCTATCATGATTCTGACTATTTTCCTGCTTTATTTTGATGCAGTTTTTTCTTTATTGCCAAAATTTGCAAGAACCATTGTTTATGTTAAACGAGTGAATTTCACTGTTTCATAATTTTAATTTTGGCTATCATTCACACACGTGGTGAAACATATCACCGTATTTGTCCAAACCATCGCGCCAATTGCGCGCAAATGATAAATTCACTAAAACGATTTTCAAAACATTATTTGACAGTAAGGAAAGAGGCGAGAAGAAATTCAGTGAAGTCCAAGTGTGCCCTGTTTATAAGAGTATTTTTATTTTTAAATTTATTTTGAAAAATTAATTCACTCAATCGTAGTGCTTATAAAAATTTCATAATATATATTTTTACTGGCTTGAATTTTTCTACCTAAGTGACTATACCGAATACCAGATGGGTTTTAAATTTCCATAAGTTTGTCAAATAAAGATGAGATATGGAAAAACTTGACATTAACATAAAAAACACTTAAACAAATCCTGGAATACATAGCAGGACTGAACAAATCAAATAAGGGAAATGTACAATAATACCAATTGCACATCCTAAAGAAAAACAACAAGAAAAAATCTTTAACGTTCTGATTATAGTACTTACACGGTAGACCATATTATAAATATTATTTATATGATGTTGGCGTGATATTAATGCCAGAAAAACAATAGATTACTTATTTCAATTTATTTCGCGTTTCGGGATTGTAATTTTTCTTGATGTTGTTCCTTAGGATTTTTTTTGCCTACTTTTATTCGAGTCATCATCAAGGAATAAAGTATGGTGCTATTCTTGTAGTGTAATGTTTGATTCGTGTGACCTTTCACAAACATTGAACAATTACACACTACACAAATACAACACCACAAGAAGAGCATCATATTTTATGTGCTCTGTCCCCAATAAAAATAAAAACGTCGCAAAAAAAAAAAAAAATGTTTTTCTAAAATACATCATTCTGACCGCTCCTCACTATTTCAGAAATTAAATTTAAATCTGATGGATTGATTTTCAAAATTTTATGTTTGGAATAAAACAATTTAAAGAATATAAAATCTATTATATCTAGTGGGTCTATTTACCACATTACTTCTTTCAATAACTTTATATTTTTATGTAAAAAAAATTTGGTACACTTCGAAGTGACGATAGCTCAAGTGGTCGACCAGCGACGTATTGAGCCGAAGGTTGTGGGTTCGAATCCCGCTCTTGGCACTAGCTTTTCATTTCAACCAAAGCCTTACATAAAAAGATTAAGCAATTACAAAATAATATTTATAAGTAAAAATTTACAACGTTGGTATAAATTAAAACAAATTGACATGCGCTATCCGGTTTTTTTAGTTCTTGATTAATTGAGGTTTTTTAATAATAACAAAGTAATGTAAAAATACAGTTGCTAGACTAGGTAATTTATTTAAAAGTGCCTTGGTTGAAATCGTTTGTTTGAATCAAATTTTATCCTGCTTTGACCACATTTTTGTTCTTGCTCCTTCTTGTCTGATTCTGTTGTCACCTAACATTATAAGCATTTGACACGTGTTGAGTAAATAAAAGCCGTACTTTCGAAGACAACGGAATAGTTCATTTGCAAATCGGTTAACAGACTTCGAAACCTTTCGGCGTTAACACAATTAGCACAGTTGGCGTAGACATGCTATCAGATTTGCATAGTTTAATTAATTAAACCCACTTCCGAAAGTCGTAAATCAAGCCTTTCTAAAAATACAATTTTAATTAACGATCGAGTGCGAACAAACGTGTTTAACGTTGGAATACAAAGTAATTCAATATAATGATGATTATAAATCAATTTTTCTTTTATTCCGTTACCCGTTTAATTTCCAGTTAAAAGTCATTATTTATGACATCTAATGGTTGTACTTTTAAAGTACATAGTTGAAAATTACGAATGGCGAAGTTACACGATTTTCTTTTTCCAAAAAGAAAAATGAAAAAAAAAAGTTCTTCTATGGTTGCTATTTACACCAGATTAAGCTCAAAAATTAATAAAGATTAAAAAAAATTATTTGCATTGTAATGTTGTCTATTTTCAAAAGCTTCGAAATAGTGTTTATTTTTATCATAGTAATCACGCATGAAACAAATGTTTCATTTTAAATTTAGTAGAATTTACTACTTTTTGGAAAGACACAATAATATTAAATGATTTAACTTTTTTAAATGAAAATAAAATATATAATATTCTTGAAAAAATACCATTCAGATCTAAACGTATCAAATATTAAAGTGTGAAGATTAAGCTCCAAAGAGAACTTTTCCTGTCTTTTCATTCGGTAAAAGAAAATATGCCCTGAGCCAATAATTCAAAGATGGCGGGCTTGTACTAATAGAAAGACATGCGGTAATGATGTATGGGCGTGCTGGAGGTTCTGGAAGCCGATCATCGCTACAGATAAGATGAGGGGGCGCCCTTGGGTCATCCAACCCCTTTTTTCCAGTCACACCCGTGTAATACTATGCCGAAGCTCTTATCTGATTTACTGCCTGATGAAATTTCCAAGGAAAATTGACCGCCCACCCCAACCCAAACGAGAACGGTGTCTTTGAATCAATAAAATCTGAGCAAAGCCGTGGTTGAATTTTTTTTGGCACTTACACTTAAGAAATAAAAACCGAATTAACCATTATTCTTGTACAATTTTTTGAAGAAAAATTGGTAAAAAAAGGCTATGGTACAAATGCGCGTATTATTTTTTCCTCACCGTTGTTGATATTCTTCCCTGTCTATAATCATAGTTCAGAGCAGGATGTAGTTTTATGCCTTTTCATGTACATTTTTACCCAGTGGAAAAATTTGTTAAATTCTTTAAAATAGTTTATAAGCAATTTCAATGCTTCACAACTTTTCTCTTTTGTTAACAAATTTCTCCTTTCACTATCTTTATCAATTTTCGTTAACACTTCCCCAGTTCAAACCGTTTTCAACAGGTGATAATCTTCTATTTTTATCATATCCAAATATTTTAAATTGAGGCTAAATTAACACGTGAAATTATTTACAATATCGCCATTTTTTACAGTGTTTTTCGTATTTTTTAATTTACTGGCAACGCATAGTAGATTGCGTATACGGAGTTTTTTTAAACGAAAATAATTCATTCCCATAAGGAAATAATTTTCTTTCATATCGCTGGTATTCATGGAGGTAAAAGTGTCTACTTAATTTCCATTAATTAATCTTTTTATGTAAGGTCTTGGTGATCTCTACAGTTGAAAATTAGCAAAACGGATGGCAAATTCAAAAGATGGGGGGGGGTCTGAGAGGATGGAAGTAACGGAAGCTCAAGTGGTAGAAGAGCGGCGGAGTTCGAATCCCGTTCCTGACACGGTTTTTTAATCTCAACCAAAACTTTAATTACTAATTAATTGAAAAATATATGAATCTCTGACCGAAGATTTTAAAAAATTTTTTACGAGGGTTCGGAACAGCAGAAGTTATATCAACACTCGGGGTGCGGGTGTTTTTGAAAAAAAAAGCCAATTTGTAAGAATGTCATATTCGAATGCAGGGCCACTGGATTCGAACCCGAGAACTTAACTTTACAGTGATGAGCGCCGTGTCAACGCCTATAAACCGTTTCGGAAAAAAACCGGTCGTTAAAAAAAAAGTAACATAATAAGAATCAAATATTATATATTGTTGTTAGGTTTAATGGGTAAGTAGAATAATCAACTGCATTCAAAGCGGTAATATTTTTTATTTAACCTAAAAAGGTTGCTTATTGGATTAAGTTTGAACTTGTTTATTAAAGTTTAAGTTACTAATTGGTAGTTTACAAATTTATAAAAAAAATTTCTAAATATTTTTGGTTCGGGGGCCGCGGTAGTGATTAGATCTCGGCTCGTACACCCCGCCGTCTCTGGTTCGATTCCCGCCGTCGCCACTGATCTTTTTTTCACGTTACCCTGCCCCCCAAAAAAAGAATACGGATTAAAATACATTTTCTCTGGCTAATATGCAAAGAACATAAAGCCATAAAGGAAAAAAAAAATGGTTCGTCAGACATTAGACTTTTGCAAACCACCACTTTTCAACAATGGCGAAATCCGGAAGTGCATGTGACAGAGAAAAACGGCAAGGATAGGCTGATTAGAATGATAATACTACGACTAAAATATAATTGTTTTATTGCAGATGATGAACATGTAACTTTGACTTTTCAGGTCATCCTGGTCCTCCTATGGTCGCTGTACATGGGCGATACCTCGTGTCAGATGGTGCACACATGCGACACATAGTTTTAGACTATCAGACGCATTTTGCCATCTTCAGCGATGGCTTTGTTAAGACGAAATCAAATAGCATCAAATAAGCAAATGCTTACAATAATAAAAATTTCCTCTTCGGTTGTATGTAACAACTAATAACCTAACAAGTTCGCCGGATTTGCCTCTGTAAGGCTCTCCAAATTCAAACTGTTCTGCAACGATAAACCCATACCCATTACATACATACCTATGTGGTAGGTCATGTGAATAAAAAAACAAATGTTTAACAATTTAGTTTTTGCGTTTTATAAACTATTTTACTTTGGTACTAAACGATGCCTACCAAAGTTGCTTTACAATATAGGTATAAAAAAGCTTGTAGTTACTTATTTTTATGGTCTTTTGCTTTAAACTCTAGTATTTTTTTTAATTGCAAAAAAACATAGGTTTAAAAATTTGGAGTTGCACTCACACCGCCTGCAATTACGTAAGGGTTAATTTGAATGTGGTGTAGATGCCGCCCGAGGCTTTCAGAGATATTCGCCCTAGATACATACAAGGCTGAAAAAGCCCCCGGGCCAGGACTCTCCACAGATCCACCTCCGAAATATTCAATGGACCCACACAGAAGCACACACACGTAGAAACACGCGCACATACACAAAGCATCCGGGACATGAATCGATCCATTCAGATTCAAAGGAGTTCTTGGATTCCTCTCTCCTTCTTTCCCACATCGCGGCCGTCTAGACGCATAAATTAGGCGACAATTGTAAAATCCCAGTCTCGGGAAGAATTCAAAACTTGCCAACTACCGATCTATTATTTAATTTGGTAAGACTAGGAATGTTTAAGGCATAAATGTGTATGACTTGATTTCCCGACTGCAGTAAAGAGTTCGAGATTTTTTCTTAAGGTCTGAGAGATGATGAATGGATAGTGGATTAGAAGAATGCAAGTGATAGACAAAATCAGCGCGTATAGACTGAACTGGATAGGCGATCTGAGATGACCAAACGACAAATAAACTACTCTTTACTTACCCATAAGATAGCTGAAGAGAAAAGACCGATTCATAACGTTAAAAAATTGAAATGGTAGAACATTCTGGCTGATACTACATATTTGGCATATTTGTTTCGATCATCAAGATCTGCCTAAATGGTGTGTTAAACTTTTTTTGACTGGGAAGACTAGTTTTGGCATTTCCTCAGTGATTAATCTCTGAAAAATCTTTGTAATAGATTCTTGGTTATTTACTTGTTTGAATTGCAATCCACGAAATTTCAAATACAAGTAATAATCTTGTATCATGTATACTGAAGTATATACATTATTTAATGAAATATAGATCATTTAATGTATAGAGGCTAAACGCTATTGTCTACCACAGTTTGGGCCTCTGTGACCTCAGAACTAGCCAGCGAGCATGACCCACCCCGGGTGTTGGTATTTCGGGTGTTATACCTCCGTCTAATTCATCTACCCATCGAGGTTGGTGGGTGGTGTCAACAGCTACAGGCCGAAGACCCAACGCAGTTCCAAACCCATTCTTACGTTATATTCACTCAACTAGAATGGTGGTGCTCTATATCATCCTTTACACTCATTATATAACTAACCTAGTTGAAGGTCAACATAGTACTCGATATTCCGCCATTAGCGTTCTCACCTTAAACATTCAACCTCAACACACCCAAAATAAACAAAACTATCAGTACTATTTGCAATTAACAAACCCCGTTGCCTCCCAAAATCGTGTATACAGAATTGAGCCTACCACCATTTACAGTACAGCTATTCCATCTTAAATAAATTACGGTCACACCTTCTGACTCACGCACCCCGGATTTTGGCAGTAAAGGGACTCTCTCAACCATCCCTAAAAAATCCTATACCTTCGTAGGGTCGACGTGATCAGTTCAACACCAAAATTTTTCAAACATCTCACTCCCTCTTAAATACATAAATACCGTTCTTACGATATTCCTCCATCACCTTTTACACCTATCGTGAAACTAACATCTTTGGTGTCCTCACAGTGCACAATTACTCTCGACCCCCGAATAAACAATCAATATTACATACAACGGAACTGTTTCCTACAAAAATCGACATAAGAAAACCAGATAGTCCCTGCTGATCTCAACCACGAATCTCTTATCTTCTGGCTATCCTACACGCTCCCTACAAAGAGACAAACCATTGTACCTTTCTCACGCGGGCTTTGTCCGAACAGTGTGTGTCAACCTCGAATGGCCTACCATTAATCGGAAGAGGATGTCACTTCTGCAAGCCACTTATCGATACGTGAGACCCGGCCAACAGTCGCTGCCATTTTTTTTAAATGATGTTTTTTACATTTATTCAAATGGAATGTAACATTTACACTTAGTTTAGTTAACATTTAACACTATAGACTTAACAATAGTTAACACATTTGGATACGCAATTTTATGTAACATTAATCATCACTTCAAGATTGTATTTGTCACAATGCCCGCAACATAATAGTTATAAGAATGTAACATAATAAAACGTACCTAATTGGAACAGTTATTAAGTAACAATGACAAAGCCACGGCATTCATGGACATGTTAAATCAAAGTTTTGTTATCAAAAAAACACGTTTGAATGCTTTCTTCTTTAGGTTTCATATTTTGTATAAGCGATAGATCGTATCGTGAAATCTTTCATAAAAATGGCAGGATTTTCAAGGCGGTTCTCCATGATGGAAATGGACGGTGTAAGGAAGTACTCCACGGATGGGACGAGGGAGAGGCCGGTAAACATTGTATAATATTTGCGGTTAGACGTTGGGGTCACAGGGGGCAAAATCAAGAGGGCATGCTCAGCCTTCATTAGGCCAATCCTATTTCGAATCTTTCACGACCACCCACCGCAAAACTTAAATATTAGTAAACCCAGTGCCTTAGCCTTGGGCAACCTTTTCTAAATCACGCCTTCTTCAAACGACGCGCTCGAATCCACGATGCATAATAATAAAAATAATTTACGATAAAGAATTAACCGTTATGATCGGTCTTTTTTTTCTCATTTTGCCACTTTTGAGATGTATGTATCCTTGTTTTCACCAAACAATACCCCTGTCGGATCCTGATAACACACCGACGTAAAACCCTGTTAAAACCTAATGTGTCTGATTTTTATTTCCTTATACATATGTCTTTCCGTTGTTGACATAACTTCCCAATGTAGCAACAATAATAGTCTTGAACGTCAATCGATACCTAGTCGTTTGAGAGGTTATCATGATGTACAATCTAAACCCTCTGTGTAGATTATTTGGAGATCGTGATTTTCTGGTGTGACGGTTTAGAAAAACATTATCATTATCATGCGAACGTTTCGCTCTGTACTGAGATCATCTTCAGGAGATCATCAACTTTGTTTAAAACGAAACCCTTTCTTTCTGACTTTTTCAGGATGAAATGACGTGCTTATAAACCTGGGTTAACCATAATTCAGACACACAAATGTTCAAGTATCCTGATGGCACGACTATCCTCACCATCCAACAAAAACGGTCCCGTAAAGAGATTGAACTCTTGTGTAAAACATGAAATATATAAATTAATGAGAATAAATAAAGTCGATTAACGATTAATATAAAAAGATTTATAAGTCTCTCTTTATAGTCCATAACAAACACTTTTTCCCTTATACAGCCATTAGTCGGTTACTTGCATCTAGGTACTTCCTGGCTTCCAATCTAACAATGTTAGTCCTAAGTCATTTTTTTAAATCACTAATTAAACTGTCCGTAAAGATCTTTTGTAAATAAACCCGTCCACTTTGAATTCCACCGGACACAAGTTAACGACTTCCACTTCCACTTCCTTGGCTATTTCCCATTCCTCAACCAGAAATTTCCTAAACCCTCGAGGAAGGCTGAAACGACAGTGATAAACAGATCTCTTCTAATATAGAAAAAAAGAGAAGTAAAGCAAGAAGAAAAAACATATTCTCTATAAATCTATGACACAACTGGATGCGGGATAATAAAACAATTTACTAACTCCTCAATGTACAAAAATTATATTAACAACAATTGCTAGTAATAATGTTGTAACAAATAAACAAGTACCTATTAGAATCTAAGTTCTAAGCCATAAATCGTTCAAAACTGCACAATTGTTTCCCATATAATACAATCGTCGAATCTACTGAAATAGTAGCTAGGTTCATAGAACAATGTGAAGTGAAATGTTTTCGTTTATTGTTTGCTAATAAATACGTATGAATTTTTGTTTTCTCAAGGGTGCCACCGTGGAAATAGGAATTGAAGTCACCCCGAGCTGCGAAAACCCAGGTTTCTATACCTGCGTTGAAGTCTCCTCGGATTTATGTCGGCCGCGCTGTCATCCGGGCCTGTTCGGATTCATTCTCGGTATGTCCAGGTAGTCACGTTTAAGGAGTTATTCTACACGGAAAGCCGCCGAATAAAGGCCCTCGTCAGCCTGTCAGCCCTTTGACGTATTCCAGCAACTGCCGCTTCTCGGACTCTCCCCCAGCGGGGCAGACGTGATCCGGAACCCCGTCCCGATTGACCAATAGATTCCCCCAGGAGTTGAACCTGACTAGTCTCAGATAATGAATCGGAATAGTAGAAGATGACAAACAAAAAATACAAACAATTAATTATGGTTTTAAGTTGAGATAAAAAAAGCAAGTGTCACGAACGGGATTCGAACCCCTGATCTTCGGCTTGATACGCCGCTACTGTACCACTTAAGCTGTCGT
Organism: Cimex hemipterus; assembly: GCA_039619505.1. NCBI lineage: Eukaryota > Metazoa > Arthropoda > Insecta > Hemiptera > Cimicidae > Cimex > Cimex hemipterus. The sequence continues at coordinate 4,227,890 of CM077102.1, forward strand.
GACATCGACTTAAAACCTTAATTAACTGTATGATATTAACTGTTCAAGCGGACAACGAAAAAAGTGAACATAAAAAGTGCTTGTTTATTGAATTCTATTATTAGACTTTTAAAGAAAATCAAAGAAAACCCAAAATTTTAGGTACATGGTAAAAGCATATCATTTGTAAAGTAGAATGTCAAGTTTTTATATTTATTCAAGATTTAATTTCCTTAATTTTTTTGGTTAAATTCTTACTAAATCACAATAATTGTACATAAAAATGTTTAACGTATGTTTTGTTTTATAAATTGATCAATAAACAGTCAAAATATTATCAAAATATTTATAATCCATTATATTTCGTGGTATATATTTCTTTCAATTAATTAACCTTTATGTTAAGGGGGGCGTTGGTGGCCGCAAGGTTTAGTCGTTGACACGGCGCTCATCACTGTAAGGTAAAGGTGCCGGGTTCGAATCCAGACCTGCTTTTATATGACCTCCGCTGTTGCGAACCCTCGAAAAAAATTATGTAAGGTATCGGTTGATATGAAAAAGCGTCAAGGGTGGGATTCGAGCCCAAGACTTTCTAACAGCTTTGAGCTATTGTGACTTCGATCCACTCGGACACTTCCCAACTTAACCTACCTTTCGAATTTTCCCACAATTTTGCCGTTTTTCAAATGTCGCGTAATACTAATAATACATTCATTTCAATAAAAACCTTTTATAAAAATATTACTTTATTGAATGAATTAATTTCGTCAATCAGGCCAGTAAATATAATAATAATAAACTTTATGTACAAAATTCTCTATTAGCTGTGCGCCGATTACCAGGAGTTCAATATAATCATTATTCATAGGGTAATTTTATCTGTTTTCAGCAGATTTCATTAACTACTTTATACAAATATAGATAAATACAAGGACTAAGACTTGCAAAAAAAGCTCAAAAACAACGAACTTTAGCCGAGTGAATTTGTAATAAGGAATAACGTTAGCACTGTTAATAGTTAAATTGACTAACCAACTTAATTACTTCTTTCTATTTCTGTACACGAATGTTTTTTATTAGATCATGATTATTTAGGAATTTCATGATGAAATGATCACTTAATAGGTACATTATTACATCTTCACTCGCGACGACCAACACCAATCGTCGTTTGAAAAAAAGTTGATTAAATTTTCATCATTAGTCATAGTTTAAAAATAAGATTTTGTGTATTTCATTCGATACATTTCCAAATTATATATATATATATATATATATATTTGTGCGGTGATTAGTGACGCTTAATCGATAATGATTCAGTAGGTTTAGGAAAAACGTGTTCTTGATCGTGCCAACGTTTCGACCTTTATAGAAATCACCTTCAGGGCTCAAAGTGTTTGTCTTCTGTGTCATTGTGCTCTTGTGTGCACTCTCAACACGACATCCAAGAATGAACAAATTATCCTTATTTATACACTGGGAGAAAAAAAAAGGTGGCCACATTATCTTTTAAATAAATACTTGCAATCGTTACAATTTTTGTTTTTTGTTGTTTTCTGGGTATTTTTAAAGCCAAAAATAAGATGTTGTTAAATTAAAAAAATTAAATTCAGTAGAAGTACTTTGATTGAATATAAAAAGTATTTTTTGCTTTGTATCAATTCACTTTTTCCCACATCCTACATGTATCTCTTGTTCGCCAAATCTCTGTTGTTATCCCTCATCGTACTTTTGAAAAATCAAGATGAAGGCAGTTTTTTAGATGTTGCCACCTGTTGAAAGATTATTTCTATATTTCATTTAGTGTTATCCTTTAAATTTATTGAAATTGGTCTGTATACGTTTATGAAAATATATATTTTTGAAAATGTAATGTCAAATCAAATCAATCAAAATTTTGATGTCAAATCGTTGACTTGTTATTCTTCATTAAGCAACTAATTCTTCCGAGTACTTATCTAAGTTACAAATTACGCCATTTTGTTAAGAACTAACTTGCCAGCAGAGTATACGACGAATTAAATATACAAATTATCCTTATTTATACACTGGGAGAAAAAAAAGTGGCCACATTATATTTTAAGTAAATCGTTACAATTTTTATTTTTTGTTGTTTTCTGGGTATTTTTAAAGCCAAAAATAAGATATGGTTAAATTGCAAAAAATTAAATTGAGTAGGAGTACTTTGATTTAATATAAAAAATATTTTTTGCTTTGTATCAATTCACTTTTCCCACATCCTACATGTATCTGTTGTTTGCCAAATCTCTTTAGTTTTCGGCATTTCGCATAACCATTGTAAACTTTCACTTTTTGTCGAAGATGGTCTCCACATAGATTTGAATTCACAAAAAAAATGTATGAAAGGTTATTATAATAACTATAATACTCAGAAATCGTGTTATAATTATTCAGAAATCACGAGATGCGGTCTGGTGTGATGTAGGTTTCAGAAAAACATATTCTTTATAAGGCCAACGTTTCGATATTTATTGAGATCATCTTCAGGGCTCTGTGTAATTGTCCGCTTGTGTGGACTCTCAACACGACACGCAAGAATGGTACAATTACACAGAAGACAAACACTGAGCTCTTTGAGCCCTGATGGCTGGGTTTTTTTGTTGATTAACGGCCTAGTTAGGAAGAAAACCGGACCTTTTTGCTTTATTGTTTTTGCTTGCATCAACTAATATTAAACGAATCGCTTTTGTAATTTTTTAGTATTTCGTATGCATGATCAAACTGAATGTGCATTTGGGAATTTAGTAGAATTTCAAGCAGAATAATAATTACTTTGTATTATAGTGGCCTAATTTTGGTATATGCTGGTTTTGGAGCCGTATTGTTTACCTTTTAATCCAACGCCTCGACAAAATTCATCTAGTTGTTCGTTTTTGAGATCATTTAAGCGTGGTTAACAGTATAAGATGGGTTTTTCTTCTGGAACGCAGTTGTCCCTAAGGACCACCTCGTCGACCGATTGGACAAAAGGGGTCACGCGCCTGGATCCGAGACCCTCGGTCGATCCCGGGTAGAATTATTCAAATGATGAATACCGAGTGTGGGACGGCCGTGTTGCAGAAATGATATACAACGCAGTGTTGCCATCCCATTTATTTTATAACCCGTATTTTTCCCAGATATCGTTATGCACTCTTATCACCCTCTAGAAACCACTATTTGTTACTGAAAGTTCCAAAAATAAAAAAAAGTATTAATTTTATTATAACTTCTTTTGTGCAAAGAAAACAGTCTCTTATAAGAAAAACTGAAAAATCTTTTACCATGTTGATGAATTCAAGAAATTTTATTTTTGTTCAAAACATACTACTATTGCAAATCGATTATGAACAACTTTAGTAAAATATAATTAAATAATGTTTGTATGTCTAAAAAAAAAAAAAACATAACGCAAAGAGGAAAGTCATGCTTGTTTTGAATTTGGTTTAGAGAAAATATGTACCACTTTCAATTATGCGTTGAAAGGTTTTTTCTTGAACATAGGGATGCTATTGAAGAATTTATTGTGGATTGATCGTTACAGATGGACGTCAGAAACACTCGTTAGCGAAACAACCAGTCATTTGAAAAAATATCGGACCAGGGCTACGGGTTCCGCAGAACTGGTCATCACAGATCAGATCCTCCGATTCGGCTTAGCGAGTAGCGTCCAGGGAGGACAAGGACAGAGGCTTTGGAGAAAGAGAGGGCGATCCGGAGGAGGCGATCCCGAGAGAGGAAGAGGGATGCCTCGCCTGGGAGGGGACCTGGAATGCGTGGCAAAATACATTAACAGAGCGTAGCTGGATGTTTAGCCTCCGGGCCCTTCCTTCCCCTCCCAACTACGAATCTGTCCTACCTATCCTTAAATACCTCCCAGCCCATAAAAAAATTATGTGTAAAATTAGAATATTTAAATTTCTCGGGTCCAGCCCGACCTTTGTTGCTCCTATCTTGATGCTTTCGTCTGGAACGTCGTCATGATCGCCCAATGAGGAAAATTTTTGCATTTCCGTATCGTTTGTTTTAAACGATTTTGCAAATATGATGATTGCAATAAAAATTAAATAAGTAAATTAAAAACAACCCTACGACGATGATATGCTTATCAATTTGAAATTGTCTTTAATCTGAAAAAGTTCCATTAATTTTTTTTTCAATTTAAAAAATTTTTGCATATTAAACATTTGTGAATCCCTAAGTCATATTTTAGACACCAACAGTCTAAACAATTTTAGGTAATAATGCAGTCATTTCTTCTTTTTTTATTCCTTCTTTTGTTTGCCTTATCATCTTGATCTGCCTACCGTCGCTGATTTTTGTTGGTTCATATCCTTTTTTTTCATATGAAGCGACTCAAATCTTCTCTATTTTTACATTACCTCTTTATACGTATTGTGTATAAAAGTGCTATTTTCGAACGGCGAAATACCGATACTATTTGTGTATACCACAGACCTCGTTTTTCCATTACTAAGCGAGTCGTGGCTATTGTGAGATAATAAAATCATGTGATTCAACACCGTTTCAACCCAGTAATGACGGCTCAATAAACCCATAAATATTAACAAGTATTCCGTCGTAAATGTGTCTTGTCACATGATGTAGATCGCGTGAGGTCGAACATCATCAGGTCACGAACGAACGGCGGGAAAGATTGGAGATGATCCACAGCGAAAATCTTCTGACAACTGTTCATCAACTCACATGAGCGACAAACCAATTAGCATAATTCAAACACAAAATTGAAGGAATATTATAACCGATTATTACTAGCGATATTAGGCACGAAACTGCATTATTTCTAATTTGCGAGACTTTGATTTTTTTAAAAATATTATATTCATGTTTTGGACATGTTTTATTTATTTCATATAATGTATTTTTATATATTTAAAAATAAAACATGTTAGTTTTCTTCCTCGTATAAAAAATAATCCGAGAGGATGGAGCTCAAGTGGTAGAGCAGCGGCGGATTTAGCAGAAGGTCGTGGGTTCGAATCCCGCTCGTGACACTGACTTTTTTTATCTCAACCGAGACCTTATAAAAAGAATAAATACTTGAAAGAAGTGTCTTGGTCTTACTTTATATGATTTAATAAAAAAAATTCACGAGTTTCGTGGTCCGCTTGACAAATCAATATCTTTCAATTAATCAAGGTTTTTAGTCTAGATGAAAAACGGCAAAAAGGAGGGGAAAATTCAAAATGTAGGGTTGAGATGGGATCGAGGTCACAATAGTGGTAGAGCAGCGGCGTATCTAGCCTAAGATCACGGGTTCGAATCCCACTCGTGACACCGACTTTTTTTTCTCAACTAAAAACTGAAATAACTTTTGAATGCAGTGTTATTATATTTCGGTTAAACTATTACGCGATAGTAATTATTTTATAGACGACCTTTCGAACTTTGGAGAAACCATCAAGTACACGATTTGTTTAACAATGTACAAGGTCTTACCGAAAAGCACAAAAATATAGGTCGTGGTTGAAATAAACTTAGTTTTTTTTTAAATGTGTAGTGATCAGTGATAGTCGATGATTATTCGGAAATCGTGAGATGCAGTCTACGGTTTTAGAAAAAAAATGTCTTTATCGTGCAAACGCTTCGATCTTTACTGAGGTCATCTTCAGAGCTCAAAGTGTTTGTTTTTTGCGCAACTGTGCCATTCTTGCGTGTTGAGAGTGCACAATTTTTTAAATGTTACTATCATCAATAAACCCCGTTTTCTAGCATCCTTCATCCATCACCATCACCACAATATCATCGAACTACAATTAACGTCTGGAAAATTCCTAAACAATCTAACAACAACGTATGAAGGAGTATTTTCCCCATCAAATGGTACAAAAGGAACCAATGAGCCCAACAAAATTCAAAAGAGCTTGTAATCCCAACCTATAATCAAAGGTTTTGTACTCGGTAATGCAGCCTGTAATTTTTTAACTTCGCCAATTTATATAGCGTGCAATCTTATTGGGAAATATCTTCATGAAGCACCCCGGTGTAGAAAATTACGTAGTGAAGACAAAAATCGCTTCGGTCTCACGGCCAAAAAGACCGGCCCGGCGCGGTCCTACATTTAACATAATGACAGTTTTAAAAAAATATGAGCTCGAACCACATACCGCGAACTCAAAACAAATGATGATTATTAAATTCATAAACTGTCAAAAAGTAAAGAACAGGTTATCTTTTCTTTTGATATTATTCGATATAAAAATATTCTTGGGCCGAGTTAGGGCTTTTTAATAGATAACTTCCTTCTTAGACTAAGTTTAATTGAATCTGCAATATCTTACAGATTATTGCGTAGTTTGGACGTCCTTGTACCTTACAAGCTACTGTAAATTGATTATCCAACAAGATGTGATATTGAAAAAATCCGGGTTTTACAGAGACACACAAAAATGAAGAAATCAGCGGACTTTCCGTCCCAAAGACCACTGTTCTCCCTTTTCTAAATTATTTGTAGAACTACGAAGCCCTCGCTTGATGTGCGTACCTTAGTTTCATCACAATTAACCGTATCAATTAAAGACCACTTAACCTCATCGCCGAAGGGCAGCAGCCTTAGTCCTTTCTGGGCGCACCGGCTCCCCAATCAGTCACTTTCCAACTTCAATTAAACTTTGGCACATCTTAATGTGACTAGCCCGAAGAAAAGAAAACCGTGTGATAATTTAACTTTTACTGTTGTTACCCTGCATCGTACTTTTGAAAAATCAAAATGAAGGCAGTTTTTTACATGTTGCTAACCGTTGAAAGATTATTTCTATACATCATTTGGTGACATCCTTTAAATTTATTGAAATTGGTTTTTATATGTTTTTTTAAAAATAAAGAGTTTTTGAAATATAATGCCAAATCAAATCAATCAAAATTTTGATGTCAAATCGTTGTTGCGAGTACTTACCTAAGTTGCAAATAACGCCATTTTATTAAGAACTAACTTGCCAGCAGAGTATACGACGAATTAAATATACAAATTATCCTTATTTATACACTGAGAGAAACAAAAAAGTGGCCACATCATATTTTAAGTAAATACTTACAATCTTTACAATTTTTATTTTTGTTGTTTTCTGGGCATTTTAAATCCAAAAATAAGATATAGCTAAATTTAAAAAAAAAAATTAAATTGAGTAGGAATACTTTGATTGAATATAAAACATATATTTTGCGTTGTATAAATTCACTTTTTCCCACATCCTACATTGTCTGCCAAATCTCTTTAGTTTTCGGCATTTCGCATAACCATTACAAACTTTCTTTTTTGGTCGATTATGGTCTCATTATAGATTTGCAGTAAACAACAAAAAATCTATGAAAAGTTAATTATTCAGAAATCGTGAGATCTGGTCTGGTGTGATGTAGGTTTCAGAAAAACGTTTCTTCTTTATCGTGCCTCGTTTCGAGCTTTATTGAGATCATCTTCAGGGCCTGGGATTTACAAACATTGTTTACATTTAACAAATACCTGTAGGATATATTTCAAATATTTATATATTATAAATTTTATAATATTTTATATATTATTATGCATTTTATAATATAAACGTAAAACAGATGACATGATCTGAGCCGAAGCTACGATTTAATTTACGATTTTCTTAACGTATGTGGTGATTAGTTAATCGATAATTATTTAGAAATTGTAATTGTTGCTAAATGTAAACAATGTTGGTAAATCTCAGACCCTGAAGATGATCTCGATAAAGATAGAAACGTTGGCGGGATAAAGAAAATGTTTTTACATCACACCAGATCGCCTCTCACGATTTCTGAATAATCATCGACTAACGGTCACTAAACACCCCACAGTAAAGAGTAAAACGATTTTACCGAAAATGTTGTCATGGAATCAATGAAGAAAATATTCAATTCACGGAGTATTTTCTCCTATTTTGATCACCTCTTGCATTCCACGAGGCATTGATTTTATAAGGTATATAGGTATGCTGTGGAAGATTTTCATACTCCTCCCACGCTCATTGTTAGTTACTTCAAATTCCCCGACATCACTGGGCGTCTTTCTTCCCTCGCGACTACTCGCCCCAAAGGTGTTTGGGACTACATGCTGGCCACTCGAAAACATTGAAATAAAGGTTCCAAGCAGTCACCAACGATCCTAGCGATCCCGTAGCTAATTAGTGGCATACTAGGAACAACTTCTTCTAATTCCACATCTTCAATGTAACGAGCAGACTCGATGAACGTCAGGTATGTACTACCTTCCCAAACCATAACACCACTAACTCTATAGCTTATCCGGACTCTCCTGACCTTTTCAAAGCCCTCTCTCGACCGTCAGAAGACCTCAACCAAACCATTAACTATTCCGAAAACAAGATTTTAATCCAATCTTGTTCAAACCGTAACTCTACCTACATAACTTCTCCTGAGTGAAAATATTGCTGGGGATAAATTAAGTGCCCGAGTGGTCCAAGAGGCATAATTTTGCGTGGTGAAAAAAATCATCATCACTCAATGAAGACTAAACAGTCGATTTCAAAATCGAAGCATATATATGTGAAAAATAGCTAACAATTTTTTTTGTAATGATTTCCGTTGGTAAATTTGTCCCCTCTGACCATTTTTCAAGTGCTATCTCAATCGTCCGACCATTTTTGAGGGTGTATGTTAGCTGAAAGAAGTACCCGAATTAAAATAATATTGGCACGTTGACGAGCGTGTTGACGTTTTATTAAATATTTACTTTCGACAATGAAAAGGTTTCGATGCGCATTCGATCCGTTCGATCAAGTTGCTCGAGTCGAGTGGATCTGTGATGGGCCGGGGGCCGGCAAGGGGGAAATGATGAAGCGAGAAGAGGTTGTGACGTGCCACATTTCTCCGATGACTAACGATTGAATACATCGTGAAATCATTTGTCATAGGAAATTGATATTGATGCGATTTTAATTTGTTTATCCGAGCAGACCGGCTAGGCTCCGGCTAATTCGAGCCGACAGGTGTGTATTCTATTCCGTTATGTAGTCTCAAGTCAGAGAAAATTTTTATTTCATTAGCTTTTTTCCATCCCGTTCTCCCTCTGTCTTATTGTTTTTAGATTCGGGGCCCCGAGGCAATTAGTTTTACCCACGATAACGGCCCCCGAACCAAAGCACTTTCGGCTGTTGTTTTTCAACCTGTTACTTTCCTCTCATTGTTCCTTTTGTTTCATTAAAAACATGACATTTGGCTTGATTTAATTCTAAAACACTTCTTCACAATTGAAAAAACACGTCTATTTTTCTATTCCAGCCAACAAAATATCACCAAGCCGTTTTCACCCTGTGTATAGTATATCAGACAGTTATGATTCTTGTTCCATCTTTATTTGTTAATTACATTTTTCTGGATAGTAATATCATAAAGAACTTTTGAAGGCTGATCCAGAGTATTTACAGGCCTCTCGCAGTTTGAAATTTTCTAAAATATGTAAATAGCGATTGATTGTCGATTGTACCACTGCTAGTTGGATTAATGTTGACGAGTTTTTTTTCCCAGGATCAAACTCGATAGGATCTCGCAGGTCCTGTTTGTCCACTGCGGGCCATCGTCATAGATCTTGTTCTTTTTCAAGGCTCGGCTATCTGTATTTTTTCTGAACACATCTCCAAAACCGAGTCTACTTTTCTTACGATATGGGTTTCGATGGCGTTTTATTATAATTAAATCATTCGTATATATTAAATTTCATAAAATTGATAGCGGTGCTGGTATTGACGACCTGATGCTTTCAGTCGGTACCTGAAGAAGAGTAATTCTCAAGTCAATATTCATAAAAATAATCAAGTATTTGAAACTCTTAAAAAGTTGTCAAATTTGACTTAGTTATATATTTTAGGGTTTTTCGATCATAACCAAAATGAAATTAAAGGTTGACAAATTTATAAATATAACTCTCAAAACAATTAGATAGAAGACACTTTGAGCCCTGAAGATGATCTCAATAAAGACCGAAACGTTGGCACGACAAAGAAAATGTTTTTCTGATACCTACATCACACCAGACCGCATCTCACGATTTCTAAATAATTATCGATTAACGGTCACTAATTACTACACAAATTTAAATAATGTTTGTAAATTCACGGCCCCGAAGATGATCTCAATAAAGATCGAAACGTCGGCACGGTAAAGAAAACGTTTTTCTGAAACCGATCAGACCGCATTTCACGATTTGTAAACTATTAAAAATATAACCTTTTTACCGTAAATTGCAGTTCAACGTTATATTAGATTAAATTCTCTATTTAAAATAGGTCAGTTTGCAATAATCGACGATTTTCTATCTGTATTGTAATTTGATAGGTTAGTGCTATAGAGGACGGCCGCAATTACTTGCAAATCGCAAAAGCTTGAATTGCAGGCGGACTACGAAAAAATGAGAGGCTCAACTCTCCGCGTGTAATATAAGCGGATTTCAGCATAAATCTTAATCCGAATTTGTGTGGTCGTGGGTGATTATTCCACCATTGAAATTTTCTCCGCGTGGACAGAAAAGCGCGCTCAAATCTCTAAATAATTTTATGCACGCGCCCATTTTCTATGCAGTACGATTGTGGGCTAAAGTGAAGAAATTTTCGGAGATAAGTTTTTGGCAGAAAATGTTGAAAAGAGTAAAACTTCTTCTTCGGTTAGAGTAAGCCTTGTTTATTTATTTTCAATAGATTCAAAATTCAAACAGTGTATACATATGAGATATAAACTCTATAATTAATATGACCTTGGCGTGAGCAAAATTCTTTGCTGTTTAACGAATATTTAAATTTTTCGAGAAAAGCTATCTATTTTTGATTTTTCAATGTACGATAATTTGTTTCCCCCAAAAATCAGCTTCTACCAGTTTTTTAGTAATTAAGTCTAATAATAATATTAGAATTGGACGGTTTTCTTTCGTCACACATTTCTTGCAATTTAATTCGCAATGATGCAAATTCTTCGTAGACTATGCCTCAATAATGTAAACTTTGCCAAATTTATAAATAAAATCTTTTTATACATTATAAATGGTAACGTTATCGTAGTAAGTTTAACTTTAAGCCAGAAACACACTTACACGATGCTACGCTACCCGATGCCTTGCCACGTTTTGGTGGGGTGTGCGCGTCTACCCGACGCAAGTAAACGTGGCGTACAGTCCACAGCGTTTATCACAAACGCAACGCATCTTTTGTTCTTAATGCACTATTTTGAGCAAAATCTTGTAATGAATTGTTAGTTCAATTTTATGAGCACAACCAACTAATAAATTGTTTGTTAAATTTAATTGTTTTAAATAAAGTTACTCCTAACCATCACAATTAAACAATGTTTACAAAAACTTATGAATTTTTGATCTCGTTTAATTTGGTTTACATTACACTATGTTGTAATTAATATAACGACAAAATGACATATACTTAGTTTGAAATAAACTACAAAAATATGAGTGCTCTGACGCCACTCGATGGATGTGGTGTAATTTTCAGGCAAAACTATGAAACAAATTGTTAATTAAATTTTATGAGCAAAACCGTGTAATAAATGGTTCCAATTTTGGTATATATTCTGACGAAGCGAGTACAAAAAATTGTTATTTAAATTCATTTATATAAACAAATCGTACGTTTCGGTGTTTTGATCAATTTTTTACCAAACCATTAAAATTAATTTTTTAAATAACAACTAATTTATTTTTAATCACGGTTAATTTGGTTGATTTTAAAATAAGTATGTTGTAATTAATATAACGACAAAAACACATGTAGTTTGAATAAAAATATGAAAATCCAGTTCTTTTGTCATCGACTGTACAGGATGCTACCCGACGCAAATCTCAGTGCAATGGGGTAACGCAACCTTTGGAAAATCTTAGTTTGGGGGTAGCATCGGGTAAATGTACTTCTGGCTTTATTCGGTTAAAATTTCCCTGTAGAATAGATTGTTCAGTTGATGGATTTTTTTCCTGCCTTGTAGTAGATTACTATTACAGTTGACTACAGCACATTTTTAGTACATATAAAGAATTTATACGCTCTATAAGTTTTAGTATTTATAAAAAAACATAAAATTTTTTATAATCGATGTAATCCTGTGTGTAATTTTCCACTATTAAAATTTCCTCGGCATGAATAGCGAAACGCGCACAAAGCTCTAAATGATAGATCCAATATTTCTATGACATGTGGCTATTTAATAAGCTATTACGACATTCCGAGAAAGGTTTTCGGCAGATAATGTTGAAACGAGTAAAATTCCTCCTTTGGCTAGAATAAATCTTGTTTATTTGTTATTATATAAATTAATTTTGATCGATTGCTTTCACCAATCCAAACATAGACATAAAATAAATCAACAGGCTTAACATTATGAAAGTAATTGGCATATTGGCGCAAAATCGTTCGCTGTTTGGCCGTTTTGTTGTTGTTGTTTTTTTCACGGGTAAAGTTATTTTTATTTGATTTTACAATATACATAATTTCTTTCTCTGAAAAATCAGAATCTTCCGATTAGCAAATAAACATTCCCCACACCTGGGGCATAGAAAAGTTGATTTTGCTGAAAAATTATTTAGATTTTCCTTAAAAAAAAAACGTTTAAATTACACTCAACATCTCAAATTGCATTCGACGCGCCCGTGAACTGAATCCCCGTGTGTAGATTAAATTACATTTTTGATTTTGTTATAACATTTTAATTACGTCTTACGTAGAATTCTATATTCACAGTTTCAATCCTTCTGTTTTAAATTTAGACCATTTTACCAATTACAAATTTAATATAAATAATTCAATAGTGAAGTTTAGGAGGAAAAAAGATAATGGAATTAGCGGCATCATAGATTGTATCTGAAACTCTTAAAGGACCAAAATTGTGTTTATGAGGTAAAATTTAAAAAAAAGGAAAGTTCATCATTCAGAAACCAAACTTCCAGTTTGACCAATTTTGTACTTGCTATTTATGAAAAAAGAACAAAGAGGAGATTGCTTGAACAGAACCCACTTTTTATTTTAACTGTAGTTTAATAATATAGTTATGTTTTTAAAATATAAAATTGGTTAGTTTGTTCAGAAAGGTTGATTGTTTATTTACTAATTTTATTTCTTTTCCAGTTCTTGTTTTCTACTGCGTACATCATAAAATCCGTAACTTGGCCGGCTGAGGTTTTGTATGCAAACACAACGTAATGTAATTCCAGTTATCAAGGAGGGCGCGGCGATCACTGTCCTGTAAGAACAGGAATGCCACAGGGCAATGAGTTCAGTACTTGTACCTTCTCTACATATCAGGCATCCCAGTGCACTTCATTGCATCATTTGGAGACGACACATCAATTATCTTAACCCGATCCCGCGTTGCCTACGAAAAGCTCCAAGCACACGTACAACGAACAGCTGATCGGAGCAAACTTTTGTGGGTAAAAATTAACGAAACCAATTGAACTCATGCCCTCCGAATCTGAACCCCTCAGACAATCTAGAGTTCAAATCTTCTTTAAGGTCTAGGTGGAAGAAAGACAAAAATGCTGGGATCACCAAGCTTTCGGCAACATTACGTTGCCATCATCAGCGCCTATTTATTAAGATCAAAAAATATACATAATTAATATAAATACAACAATTCGCAATTAAAAATAATGCATACTTTCCCAAGAAAGTAGGGAAAAATTCTCATAGGAAAAAACTATTGTAAAAGTGCTTTGGTTTGGGTTATGAAGCACATGGCCAGGAGTCAGTTATACATGGTGAACAAGACAGCTATATAAAGTAGTAATTATTCGCATAACATTATCAATTGAGAAAAAGAAAATTTTATATTTACATTTTTTAAAATACGCCACTAATAAATTCATATAATCACAAGTCCAACAGTTTTTTTTTCTTACTAGCTATTTTTGACATTAAAAACATGTTGTCACAGAGAGTATTATTTTAATTTTAATGACTAGAATTACATTCCTATCCATAAAATAAATGGACTGCGTTCGATTCCTTCGGTTCTATTTTGATTCACGCTTAACTTGGAACTAATACATAGAAATGAAAAGACAGAAACTGAAAATTCGCTTCGGACGTTTTTATAAGTTATTTGGAAGGAAATTTAACATATAGACAAAAAGAAACTGACACTCGGCTGAATTTCTCTTGAACCAAAGACGGTCTCTAAAAGAAACCGCATGTTTTATATTTTTTAATCTAGTTTCCAATTTTTGCATTGTTTGAAGAAAACTTATACAGGATAGCACAGGCCCAGTTCAAAATCAATTTTTCAAATACATCCTGACATATTTTAAAAGATCTCGCTGAAAAATAGTGCAATCGGAGTTTGAATTAGTCAAAAAATATCAAAGTCACGGCGAATTTTTTTAAAAAACGGATTAAGTATGTTTCATGGTTAATTCCAAACTTTTTTCTTCTTCATTAAACATTAATTGCTTTTATTGTTTACATTCTTTGTCAAATTTGTCTTCGCCTTATGAGAGCAAATCTTAATTCTGGAAGTAATATTGTACATAAGTTTTGCAATAGTTACATCGTTAGTGTTCCATCGAAAATGAACGGAAGAGCACATTTTTTCGTTGACAGTACTAATTTGCAAAAAGGAATGAATATTCGAAATGTGGGGTTTAGATGGGAAGTTGGTGTCTGAGTGGATCGAAGTGGTAGAGCCGTATCTAGCCAAAGGTAGTGGGTTCGAATCCCGCTCGTGACGGTAACATGTTTCATATCGACCAATACCTTACTTAAAGATTAATTAATTGAAAGAGCTTATTTGATCAATCGAGCCTCGAAATCTATTTGACATAATAGGTTTGTTTACGTCAAAATAATTTGCCTAAATTTTCAAGGTTCTGTTGAAATGCAGCCCATATTCCATTGCGCCTTAATCCCAAAATTAATGAGCTGACCGGGCACAGATTTTCTTACTGGGTCTGTCTCCACTGACGGGTTTTTGAGTAATTTAGACGCGCCATCTTCAGTAAGGAACCGCACACACCAGAAAGAGAGAGAGACATCTGAAATCCTGAAATAACCGAGTGGGCCGGAAAAAGTGTTGCGGTAAGTATTTAAAAGGTTGGAGGGGCTGAAGAGTTAACAATTAAGGGACATTTTCTCAGTAACTACAAAACGATTTTTGATGAAATTGGGTACACCTATTATCCTTAAGTTTAACACGAGCTTTTCGTGAAAAAAAAAAATCTACAGCAAGAAATCTTTCGAACACATATTTCTAATATTTAAGAATTCGTGGGTCGTTGGTTCGAATCCCGCTCTTGATACTGACTTTTTTATCTCAACCAATACTTTTCATAAATATTAATAATTGAAAAAAAATTAATTGGACAATAAGACTACGAACTGTAATGGTAGTATATAATTTCGTAGAATATTTTTGATAATATATTTACTTACATTAAATAATTAATAAATGCAATATACCGTTTTTAATTTGGCAATTCTGAGAAAGTTATATATTTCTTATTGGACTCTACGATTTTGGAAGGCTAAGAGGAAAATGTGTTGTAAAAACGTTGATATAAAATAATCATAATTATTATGTATACGGTTAAAAAAAAGTTCAAGCGGTACAATACCTGGAGGGTTTTTTTCGAAATTATTACGGTGCAACGATAAAACTACGTCCCGCTTATGTAAACCGATCTCGGTTTTTTTGATCTCAGACGAAATAATTTGAAAGGAGGAGTCGAGCCAGGAGCCGTTACGTATGAGTGCTGTATTGGGATATCGATCGAATTTCAATCATAGCCAGCTCAGAAGACACGCCACGGAGGCCCGGGGCCGCACCCGGGGCGACACAAATAATCTGAATTAGCTGAATGGAAGAAATCGCCATTCGGAGCCGACGCCAACGAAATCCGGCAAATTGAATGAATTACGATTCCACGTTTTCGCATTCAAGTTGAATTTAATTTTTTCCCCTGGGAACAAAATTTGGACAGAATGAATAACAACTAACAATTTCTCCGGTTACAGCCACGTCATATGCATAAGAGTTTGATAACATGTAATTCATCATTATTTCATTCATTGTTACCTGCGTAAAATCTATTGCTTTACTTATTAAATCGGATAAAAGTACAATAAACACCCTACCAGTATATTGAATATTTAATTGGTTAAATATTAAAAGAGTTAATATAATCAAATGTTATTCCCTGGGTTTCACAATTAAGAAATAAAACGATCCATGTGATCAAATTAGATTTGTAGAATACTTTTATATTTTAGACAGAAGAGATGTGAATTTACTTGAAGATTTGATACACCAACTATGTGTAAGTTCTTCTTGATATCTGCACGGTGAGAGACTTGGGTGCTCGTCTCCTGCCATCCGAGTCAACTTATTTAAGCTGGTTTATTACTCAACCCCACATAGACACAGACAATCTAAAGAGTTTGTAATGGTGATCAAACCAGCAGAATAGAAATGACCACTTCTCTAACTCAACGGAAGGAAATTGGGAGGCTGATAGGTAACCTGACAGGCCACTACCTCCTGAGAAGACGCCTCTCCGTAATGTGTATTCTACCAGAACACTTCTGCAGTTTTTGTGGAATAAAAGAAGAAACGTTAAGGAACTACTTCGCCGAGTGTGATAGGTACGCTAGGTCTAGATTCGAGACTTTGGAAGGAGAGGACATCACCAAATCACTCCCCGAGATAAAATGGACCAAAATCTTGGGGTTTGTGAAGAAGTCCAAGAAGTTTATGCAGGACACGTGAACCGACCAAGGCCCGGACCTTTTAGGGATAGTGTACGAGTCATCCCAGGCATTTAACCCTTCGGGTCTTGGTCGCCCACCCCCATGTACCCCCCAGACCCATGATGGGTATCCAGTTAACAGCCCCGGTTTAAACCCCTCGGGTTTTATAATAACAATAGGAAATGAAAAAGCTGATCAACAGACAAGAAACGCTGCAAACTATCACAAAGAACAGATCAATTTTCACTCCGTTCAGATGATACAATCGTTTATGTTAAAATCATTATCAAACGAAAGTGGGCGGCACGATGGAATGTCTGTAGAGATAGCATGAAAGAAATTAAGCCAGTTATACACATAAATGGCTAACTGAGGAACTTGAGAGAAAGGAACTTGTGATTCTCTTTAGATTGCGAATAGGTCATATCAGGCTAATCCATTATAGGTTTGTAATAGGCAACAACCTTTCAACTTGTCCTCAATGTATGCAAAATGGAGCATCATTTTTACAGTAAAACATATTTTGGTCGACTGTCCCACTTTACAACCCTTTAGGCAAAGGCTCAACCTTTCGAGTGAGTTACAGGAGTTACTGGGTCCCTAATGTTTCTTTCGAAGAGCACTTTTCAACTTTCTCAAACTTATTGGAATTTATAATGAGATTTAGGTCTTTTGCCAAATTGTTCTACCATCGAATGCCTGATAATGTTTGAATAAGAGTTGTGCGTGAAAGATTTCTTTTTTCAAAAGTTTTTTGAGCTGTCGGACCGGAGAAACGAAATGGAAGAAAATACAAATTACGGGTTAATAAACTCCATGCCCAAAATCGCAATTTAAATAAGAAGAATAGCTCCATAAAAAAAGATGAAAAGGAAAAGGCCGCGGTAGCCGAGTGGTTAAGGCGTCAGACTCTCAGCTAGTAGATCCCGCGGTCGTCGGTTCGATCCCCACAGTTGCCTCTGCAATTTTTCAGACGCCTAAGAGGTCTGGCTGCAATTGAACGAAATTGACCCGGCACTCATCAACGGAAGGGGCGGGACCGGATCTCAGCGACCCTGATTTTGTCCAACCCCCTTCAAAAATGAGTTTCTTCGATGGAAGAACACCGGTACAACGGGGGCTCAGTTCAGATTTGTGTTGCGAGCCCTCCCCCAAAAATGTGGAGCCAGGGATATAAAATACAATGAGCTCGTACAGCTGGAATGCTCAGGAGGGAACTCCTCCAGTCCCTGGTAGCCATTGCAAAACAAAGAAGAAAGGAAACAGAAAGCTTACCGAGAGGCGTTCCAGGACTACTCCAAGCTCAACTATTGTTGCTCTTTAGAAGTGAACACTTAGCAGAATGTGTCAGTGTGAAGCTTGTGAAATTATAATAGAAGGAAGGAATAACATAGTAGAAGTAATAACAACTTTAAAAAGGGGCTTCACCAAATTAAATTATTTAAATTACTTACGAATACAAGAAAACAAACTCAATTAAAATAAAATAAAATGGACCTTAGGTTCTTAACTAAAAGAAACAAAAAACGAAAGAACAAAAATATGGTACTCACTCAACTAATTAAGAAACTAATTAAGAGAATCATCAATGCCGTGTAGATTACTTTTGGGATACAGAGAAAAGTTGATCGATGCGTCCCACCAAAATAAAGACTTCTTCGTGTCATATTGAGAGTGCTTTGGAGTACCAACGGATATCGAGCCTGGCAGCGAGTATCTTGGTCCCATTTTTCGATTCTTGGATGAACAGGGCTATTTTATTGTAAAAATATCTATTGCATGTGTTGAGGGTGAATCTATTTATCAGCGTGAAAGTGGGAGAAGAAATGGCAGAACATCCATTACTCAATGAACAATTGGGCGAATGGTATGTAAAAAGGAAATGATGTATTTAAGCACATAAACACCAAACATTTCTACTATTTAAGAATGAGACTGTGAATGGATTTGGATTCAAGAACTCCATGCGTTGTTGAGTACTAAAATGACCGGGTTGCTAGATAGATAAAACTGAGGTCTGACCCAGAACTGCCAACACCATAGGTAGATGATTCTGGAGGCCGGCCGGTAACTTACCTAAATGATAAAACTTGGAAATGCTGGTGGATTGCGAGATGTAATTGGCTCAACTATGGACATGTGAGATTTATTTGCGAGGTCAGACTGATTGATTGATCAGTAGTTTTACCTGCTGATGATCCCGGCCTGATCGACTATTGGCTAGTCTCGGTGGTTTTGTCCGAAACTCGACTTACACAATAAAACCGCAAACGGACAAACGCATCATAATCAGATATTATCCAAGTTCTTAATATACATTAGTCGTTTGTCCGTCGTAAAAATAAGTAACAAGCGCCTAAAACCATTAAATTTTTAACTAAAACTATACTCTAGGAAAAAAAATAATTTTCAGACTTTTTTCACAAGTGATTCTGTTTCTGAAGCAACTGCGCGAGAAAACGATCCCTGGCGCGAGTGAACCCGTTTAAACCGGAGGTGTTTTTTTAAAACAGTCACATACTGTTCCAGGAACGACTGGACATTCCACATGTCCCGCTCTGGCCGTATGCACCGTGTTTTTATATAGATACAATTCTTTCGAATGTTTTTCCTTTTATTTTCCTTGATGAAAATTGAGCTCACCATCCATCCTCCGGGTCACTTTATAAGGTTTAGGTGCAAAGTATTGAAACCGTGTAGACTGCATTAAAATAATGTTGCCAAAACAACACTGAAATGAATGCTAGTTACAACGATTATTCAGAAATCGTGAAATGCGGTCTGGAGTGATGTAAGTTTCAGAAAAAATTTTCTTTTACGTGCCAACGTTTCGATCTTTATTGAGATCATCTTCAGAGCTCAAAGTGTTGGTTTTCTGTGTAATTGTGCCATTCTTCCGTGTCGTGTTGAGTGGTGAGTAATCACTACACACGCATGTTACAACTTTCAAGTACAATGACGCCATATTTTATCTGGAACGTGAATCTCCCTCTGATCAAGCTCATCCGCATTTTTGACCAAGGAAAATCAAGGTACGAGCATCTAGAAATGTACTGTTCATTTATTACATATTTGCATACATGTTGCAATGTAATATCCATAGCCCAGATTTGTTGTCAACACCTACCACCGAAAATGTCCAACTGCGGCAGTTCTAGTAGTTGTAGTATTTGTCCCCAAAGAAAATTAAAAAAAAAAAAATGACTATTTCCAAGCGTAGTATAAAAGACCAGCAAATCTTAATCACATATAGCCGGCATTACCGTCTTTAATATTAACTTAAAATAGAGTCTTTATTTTACAAAGAAGATTTTTCACGGTTAAAAAGACTGAATTGTAAAATAAACCTGATGTTTGAATCGTACTGATCACCGTGGGCTGATTAGCGTCACTGTTTTGTTTTGACATCATCAGGTGGGATTGTGTATAAAAAGTACCAACCCACCAGTAATCGCCGACTGATAGGTACATAAAACGGGTCTAACAAAACCGATGAATTTGATGTTTTGAAGATGTAAAGTTGTTTCTGTATATTGTTGGTTTTATATTATTTTTTTTAGTTAGCCTCAGATATATTGAAATAACTCACCGTTAAAAACGTCAATTTTAAAACGGGTTCAAAGATCATCGGACCGTTATGATCACCAGACTACAAGTCCATATCTCAAGCAGATATCCCAAGAAATCGGAGTCTTAAGTCGGGAACACACTTACCCGAAGCTACGTTATACGGCGCAACCCGGCGCAAAACCAAAGTCCAATTTTACACAGGTATTACCCCGGTGCATATCTGCCCGATGCTATGCCACGCTACCATCTCTGCGATCCCCACTGCCCAGATTTTCGTCGGGTAGCATCGAGTACAGTCGAAGACAAAAGAATCAGATTTTCGAACTACGTGTATTATTGCCGTTATATTAATTACAACATACTTATTTTAAAATCAACCAAATTAACTGTGATTAAAAATAAATTAGTTGTTATTTAAAAAATTAATTTTAATGGCTTGGTAGAAAATTGATCAAAACACCGGAATACGATTTTTTTATATAAATGAATTTAACTAACAATTTTTTGTACTCGCTTCGTCAGAATATATACCAAAATTGGAACAATTTATTACACGGTTTTGCTCATAAAATTTAATTAACAATTTGTTTCATAGTTTTGCCTGAAAATTACACCATATCCGTCGAGTGGCGTCAGAGCACTCATATTTTTGTAGTTTATTTCAAACTAAGTATATGTCATTTTGTCGTTATATTAATTACAACATACTTATTTTAATGTAAACCAAATTATACGAGAACAAAAATTCGTAAGTTTTTATAAACATTGTTTAATTGTGATGGTTAGGAGTAACTTTATTTAAAACAATTAAGTTACACAAACAATTTATTAGTTGGTTGTGCTCATAAAATTGAACTAACAGTTTATTACAAGGTTTTGCTCAAAATAGTGCATTAAGAACAAAAGATGCGTTGCGATTGTGATAAACGCTGTGGACTGTACGCTACGTTTACTTGCGTCGGATAAACGCGCACACCCCACCAAAACTTGGCAAGGCGTCAGGTAGCATCGGATAAATGTGTTTCTGGCTTTATTGTCGTTATATTAATTAAAACAAACTTATTTTTATAACTTATAAACCAAATTAACTGAGATCAAAAATTCATTATTTATTATTTTCAAAAAATTAATTTTAATGGTTTGGTAGAAAATCGATCAAAACAATAATTTTATAACAATCGAAATAATTTTATTAAAAACAATTAAGTTTAACAATTTATTACATGATTTTGCTCAAAAGAATGCATTGAGAACAAAAAAGGCGTAGCGATTGTGATACTGTTTTGTGATAGGCGCCGTGTGATTGTACATGGCGTGCGTTTGACGTCGCATAGATGTAGCATCGGGTAGCGCCGCATAACGTTGCATCGGGTGTGTTCCCCGCTGAACAAATGTCGACATTTTTATATTCAAATTGGCAAAAGTAAGTAAATGTTACATGTGCAGTGGTAACAAGTAAGGGAATAGAAAGCTGTCAGTTTGATTTCTGCGTATAAATAGTCTTGATAACTTAACGGATATAACTAAAATCGATTTTATATTTCTTCCATAAGCTGACCGGTAATGGTTCATAAATTGCATGATATTTTACGTAACCTGAAATGTGTTGTTTAACTGATAGACAAATTAACAACAGATCCTAAAAGACGGTTAAGTTCTTAAGCTTTACTTCGCAAGGCCATCTGCCTGTTCATTTGTTCCGACCTTTGTGACCTGGAACCCGTTTAATTTATTGAGTGCCCCCAGGTGCTTAAGGGCTTTTTACGTCCCAACCTAGTAGGGATCGTGTATCAGTTATTGCTAGTCATTTATCGAAGCGTGGCTATACGGACAAACCGAATGCTGTCGGACTCGTTCAACTTTTATTACAGTCGTAACAATCTACGTACAGTATTAAAAATTAATTCGCTTGAGAATGTCGTATTCGATTATAAACGCCCTTCTTGGCGATGCGTCTCCGAGAGTTTTTCCTCGGAGGTGTTTGAACGTAAATGGACCGTGATTTATCCTGTGACGAACTATAATCTACCTCCACAAATAATAAAAGTCGGCTTAAGTGGGCGATGTTTATTACAGGAGCATGCATTAATGAAATTGTAAATTATTCGGCCCTACTGTTGCCCCGGGCCGGGACGAAGATTTATAAAATCTTTAAACTCTTTTTTTTAATGAAATTATTCGTTGTTAGATTTATCCCGATGTTTTTAACATATCCGAACTAAGAAAATTAAGAGGACAATCAACCTCTGATGATGAAAAAATTCAAAATGAACGATTTTCGGAAACGACTAGTTTACAAATATATCAGAGTTTTGATGCTTCGAAAAAAAAAATCCTCCCCTAACGAATAGAAAATTTGATGAATTCATTTTAACCTATGTCTTAAGTCAATTTAATGAACAATTATCAAAACAACAACAATTGGAACAAATGGAACAAGAATTTATTTATTAGAAAATCGAAAAATGTCATAAAAAACACCCTTCACAAAGACTTAACAATGCAACAAATATCTTACCGATACCAATATTTCAAAGCAGAAACAAGTAGAGATAAAGTAATTAATATTAAATACCTAAATATTTCTCTATACTATCGGATGCCGGATATAAAAAGTAAGATTAACTTTTTATTAACCCGAAGAACGGAGGACGGAGGTGTATATACTTATATATACGGATATTTTATTAATTACTAATATTTAATTAAATGGAAATTAATGGAATAACAAGACAATTATGCAACAAATCACAAATTAATCAAATTTTATAATTAATAAATTACATGCAAATCCTAATATATATAACATTTTATAAAAGAGGATGTAAATATGTCTGATATTTTATTATTTACTGATTAATTAATAAATAAATTAACATTGAAAAACAAGTCAATTATCCCAACGTAGCACAAATTAATTAAATTTTGTGATTAATAAGTTAAATAAAATTTAACCCAATATTTTCAGTCATTAATTCAAGGAAAGACAAAAACGGAAAATCAAGCTGAATCAGCAGAAATCAGTTCATCCAATCTTTACAAACAAAACTGTGGACCCTGTTCCCTCGCTCGCAATCGACGGAACTAACTGTACTATACAGCCATACAGCTAAATAGCTGAGAATGACCTTAGATGGAAAGAACATTTGATTAAAAAAAGTACAGAAGTAGTTTTATAGAATTGATGAATGGTGGAGTGAGTGAGGTGTTCAACCCTTTTTAAAAAGACAGTTCCTACTTTCAGTAAGTTGTGCGTTGAAGGATTTCTACAATCTGATGATGGGATATAAGCTCGAAATCCGGTTCGTTGCAAAACAACTTTTAAAAAGGATTGAAATAGGTTTAACGTATAGATACTGGTTGATAGGACGAAGATATTATACAGACAAGTCATAAAGCCTATGGTATTCTCAACTATGGGCTTGTACCAAGCACAGCAATATCGAAATCATACAAAAACTCTAAAATAAAATCTTACGTAACATGGTCAATGCACCTGGTCTTAAGGATCTTAAGATCCCTGAAGTCACGTCGGAAATGCAAAAATTTGCCGCCATACACCAAGCTCGCCATCAGCCAGCACGAGAATCTGGAGGCGACGAAACTCTTACCAAACCGAAACATGGTCAGAAGATTAAAAATAACAAAACTATATGAACTTGTGTAATTAAAAATGAATAGTGAATAGTGAAATGTAAATCTAATTGTACCAATGGGTTTATAAGAATGTAAACATTTATTCATTTTATAATATTATTGTAAAATTAAAGGCTGTTCCAATAAGAACAGCTTTAATAAATATATTTTTTTAAATTCAAAACCAATATTTTACTGCAAAGGAAATGATACTTAAACTTTAATAATTCAGCATCCAGATGGAAGTAGATGTCCAATCTATCAAATTGCACAAAGAACACATAAAATTCACCACATTTAACTTAGGCTTTTAATTTAGCTCAGCAGCCTTCGAACTACAAAAAACGCAATAATCAATAGATATCATTAAAAGTATGAAAGAACATTCAAGTTTATCGGCAAGAAAAGAATGCTCCTTAAAGGGCACGGGCATTGATATTTCTATTCGTTCATTTTTCATTCAAATTTTCAGTCTTCGTTGGATTTTTTTTCGAATCTTTCATTGTGTCTACAAGAAAGTAATTTGAAGTCTTTACATTCCGGAACAAAGTTTATTAAATGGTTAAAATCCGAACAGGAGGTATCTATGTCGAAGCCAGACCCCATACAAAGCAGGTACACCCCACAAAATTAGTTTTACCCCAATAGTCTCCATTTATGAAATCGTCAATTAAATCCTGTAAACTACTGGCAGCATTCACATTACAAATTCCAATTTTTCATTCATGACTGGGTACAGGCACTAACCCTATGACTCTAAGGTACAAATTGCAAATGTCTCGTCATCGACATACCAGCGTCGTACCAACATCGCTCAACTACTAACTGACCAGCGGTATCGCCAACTTTTTGGAAACATCCCTAGAAGGCTCAACGTGCCGCTTAATTCCCCGTTGCAACTACTGTTCAAAGACTTCGCCTCCATGCATTTCATGAGCTTTCCTTTGGATTCTTGACCGTCCAAGGAAGTCACTGAATCTGGTGTTTAGAATTTCATTCCGATCATGTTATACAGGCAATACACAACTAATTATTAAACTGTTACACAAGTAATTAGCTACACAATAAAAGTCTTCAGAAATGTCAAGAATAAACAACAAGAGAAAATCAGTAAAAATTGACTTTTTAACTACATATCGGTAATGCAGTGAGGTCTGGGTATTTGAAAATAGTTAAGTAATTTTTAAAATAATACTAATTTAATTGCATAGTAAATTAATTTGCAAACTTCATATCTAATTCTAGAAATTACTGTCAGGTCCAGGTTGGTGGGAGATGGATTTGGACCAAACTTTCCTTGCCGATTCAACGCTCCAAAATATCGGGCACTTACGCGCCACTTATTATGGTTTCGCCAAAAAAATTTGAAAGTTGAAACGAGAACAGAACGTTTAAAAGATGAGCGATGTAGCTTTTTACCGAAGTATGTAGCGTTAAAACATATTAAATATTTCTGTGGGAAAATTCACAAAATACCAAAATTATTTGTCAGAAGTTAATCACGTTTTTTTTTAAATGTAAATAATAGTCAGATTTTACATACAGTATACATATAGTACAGGTTGGATCAGTAATAAAACGCACTTAACAATTTCTTTGAATCGAATTATCAACGATGAAATTACACGACCTATTGAAAAAAAAAGAGTTAAAGTTGGCACTAGGAATGTACCTAATCGAAATCATCAATGAAAATTTTAATTTACACTGATTTTCCGTGTCTAAAAAGTCGGTATCTAACGGTTTTAAAAGCTTGAATCACGACAGTGAGACCAAAATCCAATTTTTGCCTATTTTGCTTAAAGACTGTTTGTCAAAATATGAAAAAAAAGGTTATTTTATTGATTAATCTCTTTAAATCATGCGAAATTGAAATATTCTGGGTGTTAGTACACTTTCCTTTGGATGTCAATATGCACTGAAATTAATAATTAATAAACGTGCGTCGATGGCCGCAACGGTTTAGTCGTTGACACGGCGGTCATCTCTGTAAAGTAAAGGTCCCGGGTTCGAATCCCCGACTACTTTCAAAAATACCGGCACCCTTGAGGGTTTATATTATGCCCTCTGCTGTTTAAAAAGTTTTCTCCTTTTTGACATTAAAATCTTTTCAGCTGGTTTTGAATTTTCACTTTCAAATCGTTTCAATCAGATATTCAGATAACGATTTTTCAAAAATCAGAAAAGCTTTAGGGGTCAAAAAATCCATAAATTTAAATTTAAACAAAATTTTATTTATACGGATCTCTCTACAGTTTCACAAAAAGATTTTATGGCTTTATTTATTAAAAAAAATTTTGTTTGTAGAAATTTTTGGTTATTGATAAACTTTGAAAACTTTTACTATATTTTTATTGCAATTTACATAAAAAAAATCCATACAGTCGATTTGAGCAAGGAGAACGGCCAAATGAAAATATTAAAACACGGATAATTCAACTTTTAATTTTTTGGCGAAACCAGGGCAAATTCACAAGAATGGCATACGTGTCCAATATTTTGGCGTAATCACAAAAAAAAAAGTTTGGTCCAAATCCGAGGCCAACCAACCTAGTTGTCCCCTTCTCAGCCCTGTAACATCTACAATTTAGGTAAAATTAAAACGTGATATAATACCTGACAGGCGACAAAAAAAAAAAAAAAAAAAAAAAAAAAAAAAATCGACTCCCCTTTAAATGAATCTTTCCTTTTATTAGGTTAATATAGTTTGTCTAGGGTCTGGGCGTGGCGAAGCGCTTCTGTAATTGAAGGGCCCAAATTTGTAAATTACATAATAGTAGTTTATTATACAGGCCCAACCCCACAATAAAGGGAGTTGACAGCTCGCCCAACCCCCAAGAGACCCCTTCCGTCTCATATTGTTTCCATTATTTCCATCCTCCAGTTTAAAACCGTAGCAACAATTCTTCAATTTTGCATAATTCAACCCTTTACAAATCTGATTTCTTGAATAAACTTTAATTACAATGTTTAACGAATAAATTAAAAGATTTTTACATGTGTCTATTGTCAGTGGTTGATGTAAAATTTAGATAACATTCTTACTTATAATTTTAGTGTGTTTTGTTAAAAATTTCTTAGTTAAAAGGTTTAGAAAATGATATTATATTATTATCTATAACGTTTAAACGTTTAAAAATTATAAAAATATTTGTCTATATTAATCATGTGCCTGTGTACTTAACAATGAATCCATATTTGATAAAAAATTGAACTAGTAACTTCTAGTATGATTCTGATAGTATTTTTGGATTAGATTAAGATGATGATGTAGAACGACAAGGGTGTGTGCTTAGCCCCATGTTATTTGCCCTTATTTTGGACGATATTATTAACCTACTAGAAGAAGGAATTCTTGTTGGTAATACCAAAATAAAAATATTAATATGCGGATGATATAGTCCTGCTAGCTGACAGTCCGGCAATAGAGTGGAACATTCAGTATTATAGTACAATTAGATAAAAACTAATTATCGATATTTTCAGCATGTTTTTTCTAGTGACGAGTCAAAATTTTACCATTTTTAATAAGAAACTTGCTTATTGATGCTATTCGTTTAAAATATTAAATTTCAAGTATAGAATATTTGGATTTGGATGTATACAAGATCCCCCGTGTAGCCATCAGCTTATCTGGCTCTAGACACCTCTAGCAGTCAACCGGCAATCCCAGTTTTTGTATTTGACAATAAATCACCTCGGTGGTCGGCAGACTGGGGTCAGACCTCTTATCGGTCTAGACGTTGTGACACGGTTTGTCAACAGCTTGGTCAATTCAGCGTGCACTGCCTAGATCAACAACCTTTCCAAATCTGACTCATTTTAAATACTTTCTTTCTTAATTACATTGAGAGTGGTGAAATCTGAGGTATTCCTCCTTAACCCTTTAACCTAAACCCGCTAATACCACCCATTCACGCCAATAAATACATTCAATCCCAACACAAAACTATCAGCACTATACTTCTCCAAAAGTCGGAACAAGAGATTCTCGACTCTCTAGGAATGCCAATTCCTACACGCTCTCTTTACAGAGCCGAGGATTTCCACGCTAAAATCCCGTGGTACACATCAATCTTTCTATGCATGCTGGACACATAAGCGAGCTTTGGCTCAAATGTTTGTCAACCTCGCATGGGTCATTCTTAATTGGATGAGGTCCTTGTTCTACGAATCAGATGACCCAGAGGCCACCTATGGACAATGTTCTTCATACAGTTTACACCCAAAAAATCTGATTATCACATAAATCTAATTTATTTTCATTGTTCAATCTCTCTTGGGTTCTGCATTGAATATGCACTGAAATGATTATTTTAAAGTAAAATAGGTACTTTAAAAAAATTGAAATTTGGCTAATCTAAGCGGCAGAAGGATTTGCCTCGGGGGGAAAACTGGTAGCTTTGGACGAGATATTTTTAAGCGTGATAACTAATTTCACAAGCGGACAATATCGTTTCTCTTCCTTCGCCACCAGTATTTATTATTCATGTGACACATTTTTAGCTCTTAGTGATTCCCAATGTTTTTCTAAATGGCCGGGACCTTTTTCTTATTTTGATCCTTCGAGTGATTAGTGATCGGCTTAAAGCGCCCAAGGAGATTTATCGACTGTAATTAGCCTTATAAAACAAGAACAGATGACCGTGACTTTTTCCTTATAATGATACAGTTTATCATTATTTTAATTTTTTTTATCATCATATAAAATATGGTGTATTGCTTTCATATTTATGAAACACTGGCATTATTATTTTACTTTTTTTTATAACAGCCATATGAAAGACTTTCAATCAATATGTAGGATTTTCAATAAATGTTACAATGGAAAACTCTTGCGGTGATCGTTTTACGTTTAGACAAAATTTTTCCTTTTATAATTCATTGTACGAACTTTCAATGACAAAAATGTATGTTGTATGGTGGCCGACGCATCAATAATTGATGTTTTCATTGACAGCCTAATAAGAAAAAAGTTAATGTCAACCGGAGTTCAGATCCGGTATTAATTTACCAAATTTTAAGACTTAAATTAGAAACAGCACAATTGTTTTTGTTTTTAATTTGAACTTTCACTGTTCACAGCAATCTTGAGAATTTTATGATGAAATTAGACCAAACTCCTTAATCTAAAATTAATTAGTCGTTCGAGATTAATCAATAATTACGATTGTTCTTGTACAGTCGTACGGTATAAAATCCAAATTGCTTGTCAATTAAATAATTATTTGCTTAGTAAAATAATAGTGGCGCTTTGAACTACTTGAAGGTTAAAAAGAAAGTTAAAAGTTTTGCTTCTTTGCTTTTATTTTTTTTTCTAGAAGCATTGCATTGGCCTGTAAAAAATTTATAGTGAAAAAAAAAAAGGATTATTATTATTTTGTTAAAGCCAAATCAGATAATTTTATCTTGTATGTTATGTATGATTTATCTTTTATCTTTAATAGCCAAACACGTGGCAACAAATATTCTAAACAAGGAACCTTTAAATCATCTCAAACGATTTTTTTATGTTTAATGATTAATAAAGAGTTTGTTTAATTTGTTTTGTAATTTTATGAAAGTCAGCGTGTTCGCATTTTTAAAACTAACAGGAAGATTATAAATGAATTTGAAAATTTAAAGAAAATGTAGTTTAAGGTTTGTAGATTTTCAAATAGTAATAAAATATTACATAAAAATAAATTATCAATAAAACAATATTTTATATATTGAATCACTTCAAAACTTTATAAGTTTATAAGTTGGTTGTCGCTTTCGTTTACTTTCAACTTTTTCACAGTTTTTTGTTTGCACGACGAAAACAAAAGTCGGATTTTACGTTGTAAGGATAGTCTAAGTTTAGCGGTCTGGAAATTTTATCTTTTAAATTGTTTTAGATGATTTTAGTTCGATTAGATTTTAAGAAAGTTAGTAATTTTTTGTTAGCTAGGATAAAAAGATATATAATTTTTTTATTTCTAGCTAGTGACATCTAGTTCGGATAATTAAAATTTAAGAAGATTGTGTTTTATGTATAAAAATGTAATGTAGGACTAATCATATTGATAATTGTGATAAGTGGCAAGCTTATCAAAAGAATTTTACCAACAGAAGTCCTTCAAAAATAGGAATACCTATTGAATCTCTCCAAAAATTATTTTTGCCATCGATAGTCCTTTTTTTTTAATAAAGAACTTGATAAGTTCATGGACTTTTCCATATTTTTTTTTAAGTTATACTACAGCCAAATTTATTTTGAAATAAATTTGATTTTATGTGACTGGTATCGTCTGAAATTGATTTTAATCTAAGTTTAAATTATTTTACAATAGTTCAATTTGACTAAAAATTTACTTCAATTCAGGAATTTTCAATTAGTTTGTTTTTCCGTTGGGATTTCTATTGAATTGAAAAAACACTAGAAGTATTCTATCCACATCTAAAATTTAAGAACTTGGTGCTTTATATATAAAAAATTAAAGAAACACTTATTATTTATTTTGTTATTGTGCTAGCTGTCATAAGCGGTTAACTGATTAGAAGAATTTCACCAACCGTCCGAATCAGTGTCGAATTATAATCGGTATACCTATCATAGAATAATAGAATTAATAGCTTCATCGCTTTTTTAATGAATTATTATTTAAAAAATTTTTTTGAATTGCATAATCACGTTTATATTGTCCTGAAATTAGTTCTTGCGTGCCGACGTTCAACACACATTTGATACAAAAAAACCGCATAAACACAAACGTCATAATGTATACTGTCGTATACTATCGTGAAATTTTTACAGTAAACCACTTTGTTGTACTGATAAAATTAAAAGTTGATTGTGTCGAATATCCACGAATGTACGGCGGATTAGTATTCACTTCCGATGTAAAGTATGCAGTCTTAAAAAATTACCATCAGGATCAGACAGTTTTTTTCATTTTATATTAATTTAAGGTCGTAAAATATTGATTGCTGTCCAACCAATTTTCTGGCCTAAGAAGTCCAATTTTTCTTTGAAAATAGAAATTTTGATCATTTCTAAACAGCTGATGCGTAATGATAGTTTGTTGAAGCCCGAGTCTTTTTGAGGAAACGCTTGGACGCTTGGACGGAAAAGAGTCGGACTTGACTTGCCCGGCAGTGAATTCCTGAGCCCAATTTTCAAGTCCCGGTCGTAGGCACTCAATGCTAACAAGTTCGAAAAACAGTGTCACATTTGAACTACTATTTTATCATAACTTTAATTTTTTTTTTTTTTTTAATCGTTCGAAAACACTGATTCTTCTCGCGGTTGCTCGTCTCGTGACTGTAAAATCATTTGTATTTTATATTGCATATATATAGACATATTATATATATGTTTTATGTGTATTATTTTATGGATATGCTGGTAATCATGGTTTAAATGGAAAGATGAACGGATCGCGATTTGGTCTTCAAGAGCAACCGAAGAGGAAAAGTCTGAACAAATCTTTTTACACATCCACATCCTGTTATCATTTTATTCTATTTATTTCTAGAACTTTCAGTTGTCTAATTAGATCTTAAATTAATTAAATATATAGAAATTATTTAGAATTAAAGTATTTTTTATTATGAGAGGTTTTTTATTATTGAAATGGATTTATTTGTGGTATAAAGTGTTTTTAAAACGCGCAAAAATTAAATAAGTATAAGTAATTCATTTAGTTTTTAATTATTATAGATAACCGATCCTAGTTGTAGGAAAAAATTAAACAATTATTCATAAATTAGAGTTAAATAAAAACGAAACAATTACTCACAATTAATATTGCATCCCATTTAAAAAGTGTTATCAATGCTGATATCGACTATGGAGGTTGATTGCGTTGAAAATATTAGTTAGGTCCGATGAGAGATCACAGGAGTTGCACATTCACTTTGGAGAGAGCACAGAAGAGGGTCCGGAGATGGATAGCCAGAGACTGAACTGGTGGGGTCTCCGAGATCTCTAGGAGAGGAGATCACCCCACCAAGGACCCCTCCCCGGGCGCCCCACCATGCCTCTTTAGAGATCAGATAACTCTTGTAAATCTTATTAACTCTTTACAAGCCGTGGACTCACTGTCACTTCCTCGCTCCTACAGACAATGCCGGGCCCATTTGCTATTCTGTTAAGAGGCCCAACACACATTTCATTATCCCGCCGGTTGACAAGGTGCCGCCGAGCCGATGCCATTTACGATTGAGCGATTCGGTACAAATTGACATTACCTTCCTAGCACCATGTCTTTTCATCCATACCCTATTCTAGAATTGGGTCAGAACTGTTTATCACGACTATCATACCTTACATCCATTTTTTGCAGAGATCGCCCAGATCGACGTTATTTAAAATGGGACGCGGTACATCTAAGGACGGAAAAAACCTGGAAGCCGCTAAGCATGTCACATCTAAAACCTACATATATGTAAACATTCATGTCAAATCACTTTACATACTCAAATAATGACGTCATAAAGTTTATGGACCTGACACGGCGCGTTGGTTTCGTACGAGGTAATCGTTACAAAACCAAATGGTCTGTTGACATCTTTGATATTTCCTCGCATTAATGATGACGTTTTTATAAAAAATATTTCTTAAGAACGTTCTAGATCTTAAATGTTTCCGAGCTTTGTTGAAAATTGTTACAATTTATTTGTCACTCAAGGCGCCCCTAGTCGATGTTTCGGTGCTTTCCAAACAGATTCAAGGTTTTTAAGGTTCAAACTTCAACCTTAGATACCTTCAATTTATTTATTTACTTGTCAAAGAATCGATAAAGGACAGGTGAAATGAAAGAATGCAGGAAGCATTGAAGTTTGACTTGTTTCCACGGCGTGAGGCTTGGCGAATTTGGTCAGAGGTTTGTCACACCTCACGCCTCGAGTACGTAAAAACTCGGGGCGGCTCGCCGTTTCCCTTGATTTTGTCGGTAAATACTTCAACGGTCAAAAACTCAAAGCCACTGTTTTGGTTAGTTGTTTATTCTGAACCAAATGCATTTTTCAACACTTTAGATCAAGGTATGACTTTGAAGAATAAAACGAATTAAGCTATCGACCTATTTTAAGGTCATCATCGAGGTTAAAATTTTTAAAAAGGTCTTTTACGACTTTTACAGGCGGTCTCAAATTTCCAACTAAGTGCTAACATTGCCAAAAACTTCGACAGCTTGGCAGTAACAACTGACTTTTATTCAAAACCTTTGAATTGATAATCAACCCCTTGATCCAGAGGGTTCGTGAGTGAAAAAAGTTGTCGATACTTTTAACATTGAAAACAACAGTAAATCATAGTAGAGCGATGTACTAGCGTCGATATTTAATTCGAAACCGAATTTATTTTAAAAAATTTACACAATGGATGACTAGTGGTCGTTCGAGTTTCTCCAGGCCATGGGAACGTCTAGCGATCGAAATACTACAGACCAGATCGCAAGTTTATGGGTTCGCTCGGAAATCCACACGCCGTTGGAACAAGGCTTAAAACTCTACTTTCGGCGATGAACTTTTCAGAGAAATTTGAAGAACAGGTTTCAGAAATTTTATTAGGCTGTCAAATAGTTTCAAACCTCTGTTGTATATAACTGGGAAAAAATTGAGACATTAATTTTAACTTATTGATTTGAATTTTGATAACAATCTTAGCATGGTTTAGGTGATATATATAATGCCCTCGATAGAATAGACAGACAAAGCATCCTTCACTTTACAAATTATCAATGATTTCGTCTTTTTTTCTTCATTAAAAACTTATTTTATAAACAGTCCATGCAGAATCCCAGAAACAAGTTTTGCTACGGATCCATTGGCGCAATTAAGCTTAATGCCAATGGTGCAAATTTGAAAATTTCCCAAAATAATCAAAACTGGTGGTCGGCGAAAGCAGTTCTCTGTTGGAGGAACGGGTTGTACAGATAGCCAAATCACAAGCACCAAATAACTTTGAGATTACTTACATTACTATATTTAGCATATATTATTTTTAGACCTTGACAGGATTTTTTACGGGGAGTTTAAATTGAAGAGACCATAACAACCGCCGAGGTGCACCTCTTGAAACCACTGGGAACAGTAAAACCAAAATGTGTAGAGATAACTTCATGCCTTGTGGTTCGGGTCTTTTATGGATGAAACTGCCAATTATCTCTTCAACCTAGAGGAAAATACCAAAGCTGGAAATTTATTTTCAAATAGAACGTTATGAACAAGGGAAGAAAAACCTGCATTCTTTACTGCTCGTTATACACGGGGAAAAGTTCGTCAAACTGTTATAAATTTGGTTAAGGAAGTTAGCTATTGATGAAGGCCTTCGCTTAACCCTAAGATAAACAATGGTTCTGATCAAATTTCGAAACAGTAGCGAGACAAATTTAAGACCGACAGTATTTCTATACTTCTAAGATGCAAATTTTATACCAGGAATTTATGAGATTTTACTTAAGACCGAAAGAAACTAAGAAAACTAATGATCGAGAAAACGTTAAATAAACAGCACCAGTAAATGATTCCGTAGCTCTGTTTAGATTTGCAATCTTATTATGTTATATTTTATTGATTAAATTTATAAAAAAATTCGATGTTTCATAGTAATGATTAATACGTTACAGTTAATTAAGGTTTTAGTGAGATGGCAAAGGTCAATGGCACGAGCGGGATTGGAACCAGCCATCTTCAGCTAGATACGTCGCTGCTCTACCACTTGAGCATTTGAGTTTTCCCTCCTTTTTGCAATTTTTCAAATGTCGTGTATTCTCGACGACAAATGAAATGTCGTAACGAGAGCTTTAGTGGAGTATTTTTTCCCTTGGCTTTAGGATCTGAGCATATTAGCCTAAAGGGTAGCGTGGAAAAAAGGCCAGAGGCGACTGTGGGAATCGAACCAACGACCGCTGGGTCTCCGAGCCGAGAGTCTCTGACGCTAACCACTCGTCTACCGCAGTTCATTTTAATTCGTTGAATTCACTCATTTCGTCGCTCGCTTGACCAAAAGGTGGGCTTGAGATAGGAAGTTGATGTCCGAGTCGATCGAGGTCACGATAGCTCAAGTGGTAGATCGTGTGTTCGAATCCCGCTCATGCCATTGCCTTTTTTTCATCTCAACTGAAAACCTTAATTAATTGTAATGCATTAATTGGTCAAGCGACCACGAAACTAGTGAATGCAATGAGTAATCTTAAATCTGAAGACTCTGGTGGACGAAATGGATTTTGTAAGCAAGTCCGAAATGTTCTATGTTTTCCAATAAAAATAAAAAAAAAGAGTTGAGCCTTTGACTCCAAATTGAGAACATTGCTCAACAATCTGGATCTTATGTTTATCATTTTACCGTTCAGGCTATTTTTCTATACTATGTTAAAATCGTAACTATATAAGCAAGAAAACGGGAGAAAATTCCATTTTACTTTGGAATGAAATTATTAATAAATGCACAATGTAGTATTCACTGTTATTTTAATATCTTCATAATAGGTTTTTGTGGTTTTACAGTGAAGATTGTTAGAAGCTTAATTGTCCATTCAAAAGATTCTTTTATAATTAAATTATACCGAGTCCTTTTTGCGGATTCATAAATAAAACAGTATCTCTAACAATATGGCAACATGAACCTTCTGAGAAACAAGGAACAATGGAGTGTAACGCAAATTAATTTTCCAACGTGCCAGAGGATGAGGCCAATCATCCTGTTATCCCGTGTGATGTACTCAGTTAAACTTTTCCGACGTAAGCTTACATTTAATTTATAAAGCATTGTTTTTCAGTTAGATTCGAGTAGTTTTAATGTCAATAAAGAGCTAATAGTATTCCGTCCAATCTCCGTCAGCTTAATCCATCAAAATGTGCTCCATCTTACAATCTAAGATTTTTTCTATTGGCCTCTTTCATAGCTTACCATTTATGCTTATGTCTACAGTAATCCCTTAACATTCGAGGGGGTTTGGTTCGTGAAAATTACAGTGAGTGTTAAATCCGCGAATGTTGAGTCTAATTTCCTATGTTATAAGGAGGGTTACGTTCCATGACTGAAAAGATTGTGATAAGTTTTATATCAAAAGAATATTTTTTATTTCATAGAGAAATGAAACCATTCTTGGAATAAGGCACTAGTCACACATGCTTTGGTGTTTGATCTCCAAAAAACTGGGAGCTCATCTTTACTTTTTTCCTTAAGGGCTCTTGGGTTTTGGGATCTGTACATCAATGTCGCCTTTAAATTGCAATCACCAGATGCATTTGCACAAAGTAATAAGCTGAAACGATCTTTGGCCGCCTTAAATCTTGGAGCTGTTGTTTCTGCTTTTGAAATGAACGTGCGATTCGGCATCTTCTTCCAGAAAAGTCCCGTTTCGTCAGCATTGAAAACTTGCTGAGGTGAGTATCCGTTGTCTTCTTTGATTTTTTTTGTAGTGTCGCTGGAAATTGTTCCGCTGCTTTATGACCTGCTGATGCTGCTTCTCCAACTATTTTCAAGTTGTGTAGATTGAGACGTTTATTGAAATTCTCAAACCACCCTTTGCTGGCTTGGAAATCGCACTTGGAATCAGAATTTTCATTAATCATATCATGTAGTTTTTTGCCTTAGCTCTTATCAATGCCGAGCTCAAGGGCAATCTTTTTTGCGCCATGTCTTCAATCCATAGTACTAATGGTTTTTCAGTTTCTTCCAGCCCTTTGTTTCCAATTTGGCACACTCTTTTTGCCGACGCTGAAGAAGAAGCTTCTTGTCCCTTAAAGAGGTCTCTTTTGACTTTATAGAACGAACAGTTGATTCAATTTTTTTTGCTTACTCAAGTGTTATTTTTCCGCGAATATACAAGCCCGACCTTCCGTGAATGTTAAATCTTGCCTCATTTTTTCATACGCAAATAGTGAAAACCGCAAATGTCAAACCCGCGAATGTTAAGGGATTACTGTACCTTCTTTTCAATCCCTTTTTAAAAATTTCCTACCAAAAGTAAGTTGTTTTCGGATCCTGATTTCGAGCCCTTCGATCATCATCAGGTTGAAGGATTTCTACAACCGCGTCTCTCGACATGAATTGCAAAAGTGAACCCGCCGATAACCTCGCCAGCGCGACGTTCCAATTCGCAGCTGGTTTTTAATGGTGCTCAATTTGAACGTACGAAAAACGGGAATTATAACGCAAGTAAATATTATAATGGTAAATACTGTAAGAAATTAATTATGATTAAAGTTAAAAGATAATAAAATTATCACCAGGTTCAATTTTACATTTTTTAATTTCAAATTTCTTAAACCAATCTAGTTCTCCCCCTTTGTGGGCACTATGTAACACTTTTGTATTTAAATTTGAAATGAAATTATGTTTGCTTCTTTTAGATGGCCCTTAAATTCCGAAAATTTGTTCGATTTAGGCAAGTGTTCTTTTACTCTCGTTTTTATTTCTCTACCCCTTTGACCTGTATATTTAATGTGTGGTAATTAGTGCACTTTCGACACGACGCGCAATTACACAGAAAACAAACACTTTGACCCGTGAAGATGATCTCAATAAAGATCGAAACGTTGGCACGATAAAGAAAATGTCTTTCTGAAACCTACATCACACCAAACCGCATCTCCGCATGTATATTGCCAAGTTGTCTACCTTGTATTTAGATTTGGACATTGTTTTTATGTGAACTCGTACTTCTAAAAACTGTTCTAAAACCTTCTTGTTTGAAAATTTTACAAACTTTTTACCGCTTTTTCGCAAGTCCAAAATTGAGCGCCATTAAAAAACCAGCTTCTCATTGGAACGTCGCGTATCGGCGGGTTCAGTTTTGCAATTCATGTCGAGAGACGTGGTTTTAGAAGGCCTTCAACTGATGATGAGCAAAGGGCTCGAAATCCCGATCGTTGAAAACAACAAGCGGAGAGTGTAGTTGTCCTTGGCCCTTAGGGGCTGGGGCGCCTCTACACCAATGCTGCATCGGTAGCACTATTCCGTCGTATGCAGAAGTGCGTCAGCTCTCATCTTGAGAATCAAAACGTCCGATAAGGCCGAACAGGCCAGGTTGGACGCTAAAGATCCTCTTTCTTGTGGGACGATGAGTACTCTGGAACGTTGAAAAACAACTTACTGTGAGTAGGAACTATCTTTTAAAAAAGGATTGAACACCGCATTCACTCATCATTCATCATTTCTATGCCCATAGAAATCCTCTCCTCGATATGCTGTTTTCCTCTTCTTCCTTGAAAAGCCATCATAACCACGTTCATTAGGTGTTCTTTTGTTGTACGGAGCCGGTAAGGACTAATCAACAGACCTAACATGTTGCAGCTATGTTGTAGTACATGCAGTTATGTTATAGTACAGGGGCATGTAATTTATAGGCCGAAAAACATCTAGTGGACATCGCCGGCCTTCATGCCATACCATATTTTTTTCTCTTATCTTAACCTCACTCATTATAGTCTTAGGTAGTCAATTTACTAATAAAACAAGAAGACACAATAATAAACAAAGATTTTCATGCTC
This sequence comes from Cimex hemipterus, assembly GCA_039619505.1. Lineage (NCBI taxonomy): Eukaryota > Metazoa > Arthropoda > Insecta > Hemiptera > Cimicidae > Cimex > Cimex hemipterus. The sequence goes on from CM077102.1 coordinate 4,266,260, forward strand.
ATCGACTCCCTGAGCGCCGTGAGATATGTCTTAATTTCAAATTTTTTTGGTTAAACATAAAAGTCCTAAAAAGCTCGAATTATTTAGCTACCGCGATATAAATGCAATATGAAGTAGCCGTTTATTTACACTGAAGCGCCCACGTATCGAACATCGAGCAATGTTTTTGAACTGGTTGGGTATGCTGTTGTAAACTGACGCCCCCATGAAGTTTTATGTTATCTTTAATGAGTGTTTAGGCATGAGAGCCGAGTTGAAAACTGCCATGTGGCGAGCGTGTTTTCCAAGTGAAGGATGACGAATGCCCGTCTCGGATTCGTCGCCTAAGGCTCTGATTGAGAGATGACGGGGGTCAATGTAATACATAGTCACAGCGGAGAGAACTGCACTCTAATATATGTCAGGTTTACAACTGCTATAAAGATCTCTCGTAATTGCCGTCCAGGGGCACCTTGGGACTAAATTATATTTGTCCAATAAATTTACAACTTCCCCTGGGCGATTGGGGCCCGGGTTGGGTGGGGTTCGTGATCCACGAGTAATTAGACTCTTCTGCTCTATTTTCGAACAGATACCACCTCAAATAAGCAGTTTGATAACTATTGCCATTTTGATGAAAAATTGCTCCTAAAAATGCTTTTTTTTGGCTTGTTTTTATTGGCAAACTAGCGACATGTAAATAAATATTGTTGATAAACATTAGACTAATATGACCTTATCAACGAGTGGCCAATATATACCCGCAAGGTCTTGATATAAAATATTCGGTAAAAAGGTTAAAAACATGCCAACTTGTTCCACAAAGGTTACAACATCTCTGATATCACGGGATCACTAAGAAGAATCAGCCATTTCTGTCATACAGGGCACTTAATCTACCCATGGCATTTTGGTATGGTTGAATGGTAAGTAAGTTATAAAATGGATAAACATTAGCGCAACCCATTCGGAAAAAGCAGTAATAGGTGTGCCAAATATCTTACTATTCAAAAATATGACTCCACACTTCCATAACCTTCATCCAATTCAATTTGCATAATGTTTTGTTGTCAATTTGTAGGTATTGGCGCATCTTTAGGTACTGTCGGTGTAATATTGTTTGTTGGTTTCAACTAGCCTAGGTGGAACCAAAAGTAGTGTCAGATTTAGGGATAGGAATACTATTGAAGAAGGTTATAGGAGGTTAATTGGACAATAAAGCACCTGCTTTCATTAATCTTGATTTCCCGTTCCTACGTAAGTTAGTACTGTTTTGTTATCGGGAATGTCGAGTCAGGAGTGGCCGATCTGAATCAACCGGCTATCGCACAGATGCAGGGTACCACAAGAAGTATCTTAGGTCCTGTACTTTACACGGTACATACCAGAGACGATCCTTACCACGAATGATACCGCCATTGTTTGCTCTCATAAATGTCCTGTAAACTCAACGACAGACCTGCAAATCGACATCATATGCTTTGAGCAGTGGTTCAAGTGTGCACTCCGTTAGGCTAGACATTGACAAACGATTTCATCGAACCCTCACACTCGTCTCGAAAGACAAGAGGCAAAGAAACGATTCTTGAAAGATAGCTGGACAAACAATTCAAACAGGCTCTATTGAACCACCGGTCCATATGTATAACGTGTCTGGGACCGATTTGGACGTATGGCATCAAACTAAAGGTCGAAAGAAGTGCTCCAAACAATGGTAAGCAGTAGTCATCTGGTATCTAAACGCACGGACATTCAGAACTAAGTCTAAGAAAACTGAAAAGACATCAGCTGGAAGCACTGCACACGCTACATTCATACAAAAAAGAATCTCTACCCGTAAGGAAGATGTATAAGACAGGAACGATAATATATTGCATCCGGGGTAAGTTCTCAGCGGTGGAGTCCTGGAAGAGAAGAGGGGGTTTAGTCTTAAAACGAAATGTATATGATTAGAATAAATACAATTAAAAAAGTAGCATGTAGGAATTCATTACTGGGAAGTGGCGATAACGTGATGATCCATAATGGCCAAACTACGGTAGTCACAAGGCCTACGGTAAACCTTACAGAGATGTTGGATTTGGTATCTCCTTCGATGTAACATTTTCAACTCAGCAAATCTAAGTAGCTTTTTGACTTGATAACCTTTTTCTAAAATGTCGATGTCTTTCCTGAAGGAAACAAGACGTGCATCTTATCCGAATGGGGATTCGGTGTTCTGAGTATCAGAGAACATAGGAGTTGATCTAAACCGAAATAAATAAAAGTCAAATGAAGGACCGGGCAGGATGACAAATTAGTTACACAGGTGGTTGTCTAGTGAGTCGGTCTGGTACGGGAGACCAGATTTACATAAATGCGAGCCAAGGTCTTGTGATCGGGACGGGCCCTTGTCAAAACATCGCTGGGCTGTGTCAATCGAAAAAATCGCTCTTAAACTCGCGGATGAAAAATTGGATTTCGAAGTGTGATGAAAAATATCCTTTTTCACGTTTATCTACTGAGCGCAGGTGGAGGCCGACCGCGACGTCATTTCGATCATACGCGGATGCCGTGGAGTGCAATAAAATTGCATGACATGATTAACAAACGGACCGAGGATTATAAACAACATATCTTCCCACGCGATATCCGCAATCAGCGGAGGTGAATATGCCTTTTTAGAATAAATTCCAACACCGGAACGTTGATCCCTCACATCTTTATGACCACCCGCGAATGGAAACAATTATTACTACATTGTGCCCATCCTTGCAGGCGTTGCCCCCTCGGAAATTATGCAGACGGCATGCCGATTTAAATATAAAAAGAGAAAATATCTTCCGACATCAGCCTCATTCGAATAAGTGATAGTTTCCGATTACCTCGATATACAAACTCTTTAATCTATCGTAATGCATTACTAATGAAATGATGTAGGCAATAAAATATTGACGGATTTGCAGTACATGTTCTATATTGTTAAACAAATAAACATATATTATGTTTTGTTAGTTTAGTTCTCGTTATATTAATCATAGTCTCCGTACAAAATCTTCTTTTTTCAATTATATTCCTAAATTATCAACCTTTCAATTGTTGTAATATTTGTGTCCACAGGAGGACACAAATATTATTTGCAGTACCAACAAATAATTGAAAATATGATGAGCGATCCTTATTTGCGAAATGATAATTCGCTAATGTCAAGTAGACTATAATATTTAAGGACCATTTTAAATCAAGTTTCCTCCATTAGATTTAATCCTTGGAAAACTATGCCAAAAACCTAGCGTAGACACCGGCTGGAGGATGTATGATATTTCTAAGCTCCAATGAATGAATGAATAAGTATTTATTAAAAAATTTACATTATGTTACATACATTCTTTAAGTGTAAAGGAAGTGGAGGGGCACGTTTACGTTCTATCTCAAAACTTTTCCTATCAACGCACCTAGTTCTAGTTTGTTGTTATTTTCAATTAATCATACTAGAAATATATTGGTAAAAAATTTCGTAAAAACCCACTAGGTATCAAATAGGATCACAATTAGCAAATGTCGATGTGTCCCGCATAATAGAGGCGCGTCATGCCTTGGCTCCATACAGAGAGCGTGCAGGCATGGCGCCGGATTTAAGAAGAGTCCTCGAGCACGGTAGCGAGTTTCTGAGTCCCCTGTTCCGTTTTTTAGGGGAAATTGGGATTTTTTATTGTATATAGTATGTGTTATGTGTCTTTGTGTTTTGTCTGTGTGCAAGTATTTATTGGTGTGAATGGCGAGGGGTGAATAAAACGTCACCATCGCCCCTCGAACGATGAAAGCGAGTGAGTGTGTGTTTGTGTGGGGTCGATGGCGGAATATTAATAAAAGTACCCCATCGACCCCAATCTAGCTTAGTTTAATTGTAGGTCGGTGGAGGAATATCAAGTACTCCACCGACCAAACGGAATGAGTGTGCTGTGTGAATGTGTTTAATTGTATGAACGTATTTATTCGTATGAATGATGTGTCTGAACGTGTATAGAATGTAGACTGAGTGTGGGGCTGAAATGACCTCGATGTCGGAAGCCCCAGCAAAAAAAAAAAAAAAAATTAGCAAATGAATTAACAAAAATATTTTAACACGATTATAAATAAATAAATTGAGAATAACAAGAACAATGTAGTACGAGTAATTGAATTATCACAAATTTTCTTATATTATCACAGCTCTAAAGGAAACAACAACAAATAAATATATCACAGTTCCTAGATTTATGTATTGTGTCTGATCCTTCTATGTTTCAATGGAAAGTTTAGATCATACACTCCTATATTCCTACAAGTAGTGTTCTTGCTGGAAGAGAGACCCATAAAAAAATTTGGACAGACGCTTTAATTCGGAATTAATATACTCCACTCTCATGGATGAGGCAAATTCAGGTGTATCGTGGTAGTGACGTAACAAACCTTGAAAATTTATTTTTGGATGTTGGATTTGCACGTGAAACTCCATGTTGCTCAAGCATACAGCAGCATAGTTTTTATAACTACATTATAAATAATTAGTTTATTTTCAAAGCTCATTCCACTCTCACGGGTCATCAGGCGAAATAAGGCTTTTATAGCTATTCTACCTTTTGTAACTGTTTCATTATTATAGGCCTAGAGAAGTTAAGTTTTCGGCCCAGAATTAAACCCAAGTACTTTGCCCTTTCACACACTCGATTTTGTGTCCGTGAATTGAAAGGGTTTCCCTAAATATTGGTAGTCGTTTTGTGAAAAATATGGCCTCAGTTTTGGGGACATTAATCCTGAGTTTCCAGCGATGGCAAAACCTGCAAATCCTGGTGATGCTATCATTTCATCTTTTAACAATTGTCTTAAGCCTCCGAGATGAACAATAGACAGCTATGTCGTCCGCATAAAGCGCAATTTTGCAATTTCCCATTGAAGGGAGTGGATTTTAAAAAAGAGAAACAAACATGGCCCTAGGATTGAACCTTGCGTAACTCCGGCGACAATCGGGAAAGGTCTAGAAGTTTCATTGTTTAGGGAAACATGGAAACAACGGTTTTTTAAGTAGGCCTTGACAACTTTTATAATGTATTCAGGGAAATTCATTTCAATGAGCCTGTATATTATACCGTCCTGCCAGACCGAATCATAGACGTTCTCCATGTCTAGGAGGACCATCCCATGTTGGTCACATGATCTGCTCACCTATTAACATTAATGTGGACGCTGGTTGTTTCAAGTCCGTAGTATCTGAGTTTTTAAAAACGACATGAATCATCTCCTTTTATTTTTCCCATTTCCTTTTTCTGTTTCTGCTTTTTTCGTTATGTGATTTCATCTATTCAAATATATTATTGTCATAATATTTTATTATGTTTTATTTTTATTATTGCTGTTAGTGATTATGCGAAAAACGTGAGATGTGGTCTGGTGTGATGTAGGTTGTAAAACGTTTTCTTTATCGTGCCAACGTTTCGAGCTTTATTGAGATCATCTTCAGAGCTCAAAGTGTTTGTTTTCTCCGTAAGTGTGCCATTATTGCGTGTCTTGCGTGAATAATCATCGACTTACAGTCACCAATCACCATACATTGCTGTTAGTGTTATTTTATTACGTTTTTAGACCTTTTTTTGTATATTCATGGAACATACTTTATTTCTAATATATATTGACGTATATATTATTTACTCGTTTATTAGGTCATTTTATTCTCAAAATTATTTCTGTTTTCATCCTCAGACTCAGTTTTGCAGGTTCAGTCCTTACACGCTAAAAAGGTTCCGACAACCCCCAAAAAAAGGAATTGCTGCCCGGAATGATCGGAAACCATCAATGTGCAAAAAGTGAATCTGTTTAAATTTAAAATTCTTGTGAAATGTGTAAGTGATTGATTGAGGATTCAGTTCTCTCCAATGTTCTTGGCATTCCAATCCAGGAAAGTTTGGGTCTCAATTCAATCTGGACTCGGCGATTCTTTTCTAATCGAATTGTCCCCCTTTAAAAAAAAAAAAAAAAATAAAAAATAAACCATGAAAAGAAACCCAGTGTTCATTCGCAGCCCGGGAACGTCGTTTTTAATTAGTGTCGCGTTTCGGCTTCAAGTCGGATGTGAGCGCGTTCCGGATTCAAAAATCGAGTAAAAAATCTGGAATAGAAGACTTTCGTCCTAGAAATTCGCCGGTCGAGAGAGTTTGGAAGGTTGCTGCAAGGGGAAGCTGGAAATGGAATGCCGGGCCACTAGTATTCCCCCTCGAACACGTCACTATACCATAGTTTTTATTTCCCTGACCATCTCTCCATTCGACAGGAATCCTTCGAGGACAAAAAATAGTCAGGCGGGCGGGGCGCGGGGAGGAGCTTTATAGTCCCACACACCAACTATTTTCGAAAATATTTCCACATTTTTGATGGTCACGTTTATTGTGAGACTCGGACCAACAATTTTAATTACGCCTCTAATTATGTCGCTTTGTCCTGTTTAAACCAACAATAAGACAAAAGTTGAAAACGACTTCTTTTAATTTTTTAAATCATAAAAGATGTGTTGTTTGTGACTAAGATTGTAGACGTAATCATTAACTAAATTTGACAAAGAAAATAACGAAAGTCTTTAACAATAAGAAAGATGTGTCTTAGAGACCAAATCATTAACGGGCAGAAACATATCTGTCAATCAAGCAAGTTAAATTTTTTTCTACTTGCCTGCTATGAAAATACTACATAAACACAGTAAAGTATTGAATTGTAGACAAGTAGAAAACGTTTTAATTTGATTTGTCGACAGATATGATTTGTCTGCACTTTAATGATTTGGTCGCTAAGTCATCGGTGTTTAAGGTTTTACCGTTTTTCCTTTCTTGTTGATTTATTGTTAAGGACTTATGGTATTTTCTTTGTCAAATTTAGTTAATAAAATGTTAGATTATCATAAATTGAAATTAATTTCGTAATTCGTCCGATTTCTACTGATGATCTGTGAGGTTGTCGTTTCCAGTCCTCCTGCCCTGTTCAGTCTAGTTCTGTCATGTTTCGGCAGTTCACCATCTTCAGTGTTTGAGCTGTGATTAAGGACTTTTCTCATCTTTTGTGTCACATTTAGTCAATAAATTGTTAGTTCACCATCTTCAGTCTTTCAACAGTAGAAAATGCTTCTGACAGGTAAACTCCGTGGAACTAGGCGAAGAAAAAGCTTTCGTTTTTGCATAACATTCACCTAAAACACTTAAAATCATCACTCAAAATTCAAATGAAAGGAATGCTTAATGGACGATGGTAATACATTTTGGATAATAAATTGGATTGGAACGTAGTTTTATCGTCGCCTGGCCTGGCTAATCTGAAAGTAGAAAATAACATTAGGCAGGAAAGAAGGAAAAATAGACCAGAACTATGATCACCAACTACAAAATTCCATAAATATTTATTACTTTTATTGTTATTTTTGTTGAATTGATTAAAAATTTTCTCAGTACTAAAAGTAAAAAGAATTTATTACAAGGCTCTTATCAAGGACCATCAAACTATGGCCGCTCGTTCCTTATCTTCAAGACACTTTCAATAAATCCTATCGCACGTTCTGCAAATCGCATAACTAAATGAAATGTCAAAGAATTTCTATTTGTTCTTCTAAAACATTTCCTAATACTTCTACTTTAGGACGCTTCATCAGGCACTGGCAAGTATGTCAATAGTCTGAGAAGGATACGACAGAACTATATTAACATTAATGTATAAAACATAAGTCTCGTAAGCAAATGTGTTTTTAAACATCTTCAGACTGGAACACTAAACAAGGACAAATAAAAACCAATAAATGATTTTTTTTTTAAACTGTCTTTCTTTGAAGCGATTATTTTATTTTTGGCCGTACGTGTAATCAGCCTTGTTTTTGGGTGGATGCTTTCCGTGCCGAGGAACGATTAGGGGCTGTAAATAAATATATAAGGGGGCTTTGTGACCCGGAGGCCTGAGGTGTGACGACGACAATGGAGTCCCGTGACCGATCGGCCCTCATTGTTGGCATGCCCAGGTGTCTCAGTACTTTCCCACTCTTTATTCAATGAACGGAGGCCTCGCATTTCCTCAGCTTCATTGATCCAAGACTCATTCAAAATTAAACCTTTTCACCGGTGGGAAACGTTTATAAAACGGAGAGAGTGGCAAGTATCTAAAGCTACACGTAAGGACGAATGGTATGAGGTAAGGGTGATTTAAGCCAAAAGAGATTCCAATTTAAGAATGACAAAAATATTAGTAACAAATAAATCTTAACAGAGAAAAAAGCTAAAATTAGTAAATATGTATGTAAGAAATTCTGGTTTAAACAATTTTTAAAAAGATATTACGATCTATTTATATTATGTAATGAGTTAAATTTATACATGATATGGACCACGTGTCGTTAGGGGAGTTAACAAACCATACGCAAGGACCAATCCAAGTTTAGCAGATCGCGAGACCATCTCCTCTTCAGTAGGCTGGTGGGATTATAAGGGTGGTTTCTATTGGTTAAGGATTCGCCAAATCATTGTGGAAAGATAAAAATGTCTTAGAAATTATTTTTTGTATGAAAATGATTTTGAGATCATTGTGAAGAATGAAGTCATTGTTGTAGAGTTTAATTCTGAGGAATTTGGGTTGGAAGTTCTGTATTATTTGGTTGTCGGAAGGTGTGACAGTGCCCACAGTTCTAGTCCATACCTCTGTATTAGTTTTAGTTCAATTAATCATACTCTTTATTGGAAGTCTTCGATGAAATGAAAACGTCAGTGCCACGAGCTGGATTCGAACCCACGACCTTCGGTTCGATACCACAGTGCTCTAACCACTTGTGCTATTGGTTATTACAGAGGCGCATTGAGCGTGGGTTCGAATGCCGCTCCTGGCACTTACTGTTTCATCTCAACCAAGACTTTAGATAAAAAGTATAATTAATTGAAGTAATTAAACAGGCCAATTATGACTGCTAAGCATAGTTTTAGTATTGCCTTGTAGATTTTGCAGTTCGTTTTTCGTTAACTGTAGATTTGCAGTGTTTGAGACTAGTCCGAAACTTATACTAATACTGCCGTTTAAGTCGTTCTGATTCCAGACAAGTTGGAATTAAGCAATTCATTATTGAGAAATACTGTATGAGGGATTTTGCTTGCTATTTCTTCGTTATAAGCCAGAGTTTGCAGACCATGTGCCTTGAGCTTCTACGAAATACTTGTGGATAAGAGGAAAGTTCAGCTGAGTCGTCGGGAAAGGACGGACGGAATGATGGTGTAGGATGAAGTTGGGATATCTGCGGTGTAGAGAGGATAAAAGGATCCGTCCGAGTACATTGCCGCGAGATACCTCCATTCCCATAAGACAACAGTCGGAATGGACCGATCCTTGACTATCTCTAAAGAACTATTCGGTTTGGTAGAAACAAAGTTCATGTGGAGAATATTTGGAACGATCCGGAGGCCTTCATGTCACGCGCGTTCAAACGGTTGTGGCACGCCTGGAAAGGCACACAGTATTCTTTGCTCTCGATGGACAAGACAAACGTATTTTGTCTAAAAAGCTTTGCCTTTTCTTTTTTCAAAATAACGTTTATAAATATTTTAGGATAATTGATTTGAAAAGTGTTTTTTTTTTTAATTTGTAAATGAATTTTATATAAGCAGAAATAGAAAGAAATGTAAAACGATTATTAAAAGTTAGTTATCTACCACCAGATCATTTTTAACATAAATTTACAGTGAAAGTAAAGTTCTCAGAACGAGAAATTAATAATTCTAAACCACCGCTTCAGGTTCATTTTGCTGTCCCAGAATAAGATTGATGAATGGAGTAGTACAGTTAGTTCTGTTTGTCCCATAGACATAATGATATGTGATAATCTGTGAGTTCTTGTTGTCATGGATTCCCTCGGTGTTGATTGCCCAAGATATATTGTTTTCCTGACAAACCAGTGAACAAAAACAGAGTCTTAATTAGGGAAGCAGTTAGAAAATTCTTTTTATAAGACAGCTTCATTGGCACCGTTAATGATTCTTTTCAGGGGCAAATGTCGTACGGTTCCAGGCTTATTTGTAAGAAAAAACGAGGAAAAAAACCGGCAGCCCCTCGCGAAACTAATAGCGACTGCGGGGTCATTATTATACCCCAGGAATTTTTCCAGCTAGATTTCCGACATAAAATAATAAATTTCGGTTAGAAAAGGGCCCATCTAATTCTTGGAATCCGGCTCATGTGGAATTCATAAAAAGTAAGTTTCAAGCCCCATTGTTTAAAGCAGGAAATGTTGATAGGGATCGAATGGGAGGAAATAGTAAGAATTTTTCATTTCGATGAAGGGGAGAACCAACCCTTGGGAAATATCAGGGCCTCCGTTTCGGGGGTGATTGACATGGTCGGGTAAGACCGATTTGATAAGCGACCCGGCATTTTAACGGGCTGCCGTTAAAGTTTCTCCAGGACCAGTTTGGGCCATGGGCGCATCTCCAGTCACTCGAAAAATATTTTGTCTCCTGTCGAAAACATATAAAGAAAACAAATAGTTATTCTCGACCGGCCCCGCTCCCGATGATTCCCCATGACATTTAAACTTAATTTATACAAAGCAAATATAATTATATTCGATTAACGACGACCGTTTTGGAAAATTAATACGGAACGGTGAGAAAGGACTTGGCGATAAATCTCCAAGAAAATGCTCGGGAACTGAAATTATCTATGAAAACATTGAAAAGACAGTTATTTTCGTTTAAATTGACTTTATTTGACAGTTCGCAGCAATAACATATGATCGTTATCTTGGTTAATGGCCCACAGTTTCTTATTGGAAAGCTTAGAACATGTCATTAGGGCGAACTTCTTTCCCAAAGAATTTCACATGGAACTGATTTGTGGTCCGTATCTTTTAATTATTAACCTTAAACATTTATTAGATGCGTATTGTAAAACTAATTGGGAAATTTATTTTTAGGTTTTTTTTTCATTTAAACAAATATGATATGTTTGAAACACAATTTGTATTTCTTACAAGAGTATGTTATTAATTAATAATTAATAATCATGCTTTATTAATACAAAAAAATGTTTACAAAACAAAACATATGCCTTAACATAAAATAACGGCATGGATAAAAACCGCCTGCCGGAGGTTGAAGCCACAACCATAATAAAAAATATATACATACATAAATTTAAATAATATATAGATATATAACATATAAATAAGATAATAATGATAGGGCGTCGGTTGCCGCAAGGTTCAGTCTTTGACACGGCGCTCATCACTGGAAGGTAAAGGTACCGGGTTCGAATCCAGCAGCCCTGCATTCGAACCCGACATACTTCATGATGATGATATTTCAGGGTGTAGTATACTGCGCCCTTTAAGAGCTATTGTATGCTCCGTTCTCTGCCTAGACCCGACATGCTTACAAATGTTTTTTTTTTTTTTTTTTCAAAAACACCGGCACTCTGAGGGTTTATATGACCTCTGCTGCAAAAAGAAACTAAATTAAAAAGGAAAAGGACTACTGATCGTAAATGACTTACCTAAATAGTTCATTACGATACGACCAAGCTTGTCGTCGAATCTGACCTGTTGTAGAGTGTTCCTGCCATTAAGGAATTCAACTATCTGAGTTCTTCTGATCGATCCTGCTGTAATCCTATATGGGGATGTCTAGAGGATGGGACGTACACCCGAGAAATGGATTACATCCTCCTTTTCTCTGAGGTTACAAAGAGCACAGATGGGTAACTCTTCCTCTCGCCACGGCGTACAGTTAAGATAACTCACCTCTTAATTTTGAAAAAACCAGCTCAGCTCCGTGGGGGAAAGATTTGTATTTCTTGAATTGAGGGAGAGCAGGGTAGGGGGGAACTGCAGATCTTAATGTAAAAAACAACGGTTGTACTGTCGAGCCGGCAGCACACACACTTCCCGATAGCATTCATCAATCCTTTGACATACGCCCATTAACTGGGCACACCATTTGTCCAGATCCTGGAAGTTGGAGTCAAAAGAGCACGAATACTTTTCCGCCAAATTGATCCAGAGAAGAGTATGTTATCATTGTCTGAGATTCATTTTTTTTTTTTTTTTTTGGATCTGCCCAAAGTACTACTAGTTACTTGCCTTTTAAATTTGAGGCTCCTAATTACCTTGCCTAGGTTGTTAGGGTTCTTTCTACTGTGATCTTTGACAGACGGTGTGTTGCCTGTCTTACCTTCATACGGAAAGTTCTCAATTCTTGGTTCACCTCATCACAATTTCTCCCAAGTATTGCCCTGCGAATTCCTCGACTTCTTTTGAGATGGGTTCAGACTTTTTTGCGGAACAACATCGCACCGGTTTCATGGGGTTACTGTAGAAGTGTAGACTGTACCTCTATCGATGGTGAGGCCCCGATGTCTTATGGATGGTCACCATCGACGTTTTTCTATCAATGCTCATCCCGAGGCATTACACGCTCGTTTTACCTCTCAAAGTCTTTATGTATATGAAGAGCTTTTAAAAGTATTTTTAAAAAGAACATCTCTAATGCTTAACGGCCTTATCTGTTGTTTCCGTAGATGAACTATTTATGTTCGAAGCTTTTTTTTCATTTATCTTATTACTTGTATATTATTAATTTAAGCTTATTATTTTCATTATGTTTATGAACGCTTTTTCTTGGGCCTTGCTTGTAAAGTTTATACTTTACTTGTTTACTTAACAATCAATTTTTTTCACCTCTACTTGACATGGTTTGTTCAGTTTTTTATAACATATAACATGGCTCATTTTTACATTTTTAAAATTGTCTGTCCTGTGTTATACCCTGTAGGGACGGGGAGGAATTTTTGAGGATTCGTAGAATTTTTTAATAGACCTATCTCTAGTAAAAAATTTGATTCTCGAAAATCAAGGACGTCTTTGGTCTCTTTAACATTTCTCTTATTTGAAGAATGTGAAACGGTCGCACTATCAGAAATAGGCATGGAATTTTGGGTAACGATATCGAAGCTTCATCTCGGATCGTTTGTATAATTGAAGGTGTGCTGCACTTATTTAAAAGAAATAATAATTTTACGTTGTAATTGATTTTTTTGTTGTTGAAGTTGTTCGTTCAAAAGGAGTGTGTCACACGACGCATTTAAAAAGAGATATTTCTTTTTGACGACCGTTTAAGTTTCATAAAATATCGGATTCAAGGATACAGAATAAACTGGATTAGAACGGCATTGGAATTATTAATACAGTGTAGAATTTATTGATCCTGTCGCAGCCCTCGTGCCTGACAAAATGCCCGTCGTGGAAACGCGCTTTTTGTCGTCGCCATGTTGCCAAGGACGGAAAGAGCAAGGCCGGGCGGACCAACGCCGGAAGCGGACCGATGACGAAGGGGAAAAGGGGCGGAGAGAAAACTAGCCCCGTGGGAAAAACACGGATTAAACGGACCATATAAAATTGCGGGACTGAGAAAAACGGATATCCAATCTGGGTGGTCCGTGCCTGATCCCAAAAATCATTGTTCCAATTTTGGAGTTTCCACTTTTCTGCCCTCGAGCGAATCACAATGTCCGACAGGTAAATGCGCTACCTGCGAAGGCCTCTGCATTGCCGGAGAAATAAGAAGACAAAAATAATGACAGCCTCTTGGCCACCGGTTAAGCAAACATGTAATTTTCTAATTTTTACAAATGGGTTGTTTAGACACCTGCAAACCTGCAATTGTCAATTTCGTAAACGACGAGTAAAGGTAAGATATTCTCAGAGTAAAGCTCTTAGCTATTACTTACGCCTTTTTAAAATTTATTTATTTGTTACCCTTCCACTAATTCCCAAGCTTAACAAAATTGAATGATTATTCGGAATCGTGACATGCGGGGCACTCTACGCAAGAAAACCGCAATTACGCCGAAAACAAACACTTTGAGCATTGAAGATGGTCTCAATAAAGATCGAATCGTTGGCACGATAAAGAAAACGTTCTTCAGAAACCTACGTCACACCAGACCGCATCTTACGATTTCCGAGTCACCATCGACTAAACAGTCACCACACACTACACTTAATAATATCTTCAAACACAAAACAAAAACAAAAACTAATACCAAATAACTTAAAGACAAAAACAGTGGACAAATATATATACTTTATTTTTTTCTTTGTATCTTGGCCTATTGGCTCTACCAGAGGGCAAATATGGCTATATTTGCTCAGCCTGACAGTCGCTGACTCAACCACCAACGAGATTCTGGGATGGACCTCTTTGCGGTACTCGATTGTGCAATGGGGTCATTGTGAATTCTCTTAGCAACATTGCATGTTTTGAATACAATTGCATAATGCTTGTTTTTATTCTTGTGCATGTCGTTCTGTTATTTATTGCAATTGTCATAACTTACATTCTTTTAATTTTCAGGTGATCTTCTAGATTCGTTCACGCTTTCAGATGTATATCTGTTTCCAGGTACAGGCCATCGCTTTTGTTCCATGATCATATGGACGTACTTATTTGTAGCGTTAAATGAAGATTGGGAAGAAACGGATAGTCGCATAATGGTATAATGGTCCTTGCCACTACCACTGGGCTGTATGTTCCAGGAAGGCGATGAATTTTTGGCATCCTAATAAGACGTCCGCCGCTGACTCGATGTCTCCATATGCGCAGATATTTGTTCTTTTGACTTTATGAAAAAATAGTTTTTCATTGAAGTTTCCATGCCTAGTAAGATATTACGCTATGTAGTGGTCTACTTCGAGATGCTTCATTTTCAGCCTTTAGGCCATTAGGCAGTACCCGAAAAGTATGCCTACCTTTTGTGAAGTGTGCCACCAACACTGCCACTGGTTTAAACCCCACTCATGAATGCTTTCGACATCGTTACATTCCTGTATGGTGCAATGGTACCCATTGTCAATTTCCCATTTTGCCTTATTGACTTTAAGAAGTATGTCAATTGGCATCTGTCCACAGATCACTTGCAGTGCTTTTGTTGAGTTTATTCGGTATGCTTTGGTTAAGTAGAGCAAGGCATTACGCTGCGCTTTCAGTATGGGGTTCCACTGTGAGACTTTGAGGATTCTGCCAAAGCTGGCAAGCGTATAAGAGAACGCTCTAGGTCAGGCATGTGTACATTGCGAGCTTGCTTTTATATGCCCCATGTTGCTCTAAAAAGGTCACGTATGCTGCTAAATTCTCTGTTGGCTTTGGTAAGCTGCAATTCATCGCGATAATTCCTACATCCAACAAGTAATGAATACATGCGAGGTATCGAGGTACATGTGGTGGAATAATATCCTGCATCACCACAGTTGATCACCAAGAGCGAGGAACATGAGGACTCATTCAACATGAGGCAAAGCTTTCTCCACTCCTTCTCAACCCACATCCCCGGTCATTGCCACAAACCAAACCTGACCCATATGTGAAGATTCATGGATGTATGTCAAGTAGTACACAACCAGATGTGAGACGTCTAAAGCCTTGCCTACTTCCAGGATGCCATCAAACGGCTGTTTTAGACCTCACTCTTACGTTACGCACTTCTAGCGTCTCTAGCTGTCGAACATCGCGATGTACCACTACCACTTCAATCGATATTCCCAGTGGCCCATAAACCGCTGTGGTCTAATTCTGAATGGTAGAGACAGGCACCCAGGCCGTCAGGGAGATCTTCTCGTCTTAGAAAAATACTTTAAGAGATTTTTTTACTCTAATCTCTTGTTTCATCAATGAAGGCAATTTAAAAAACCAATTAACCCACCAGACAAGATGACTCTGGAAAAGATGAAATTGAATTGATTTCCTTTATTTTTAATCAAAAGAGGGTAAAAGGATTAGTAGCACTCTACAAAAGTAAACGTCATTAATGTCATGTTTCCGTTTCAAGCCAACTATTAATCTTTACACCTAGTTAATATTACGATCTAAGTTATAGTTAAACGAATAAATACAAGTATCCCATTTTTGCCTTTGGGTGTTTATATAAAAAGGCCAAAAGCGAACTAACTACTAATTAACAGTCATTCCTGTATATTAACGTGTTCATCCTCAGTGTCACTTAATAGGTCGCGAGGCCAATTGTTGGCTTCTTAGAGATTGGATACATAGAAAGGGCCACCGACGATGGTTCGGAAGGTTTTGGATTGTAGCCATTTTGTCAATTTTTGTAACATAGCTTCGAAACTTCGATGTCGTTCTTTATGTAGAGTTCATTTTGATAAGTTGTTAATATAGCCCCAAGTAGCAGACTACATTGTTGGAGAGGGGGGAATATCATTGTAGTAGATGGGAGCCTTTGTTTTTCTTCGAAGGGTGAAAGATTCACATTTTTGTATATTTTCCACCGATCGAACCACTGGTCAATGGATGTGACATAGGTTTGCAGGTTTCCGGAAGGGATAGTAGGATCTTTAAGAAAGCAAAGGGCGGCAGTATCATCAGCACAGGTGGTACGCACAATTTTAGAAAGGGTAGGAATGTCTGCAATGCATACTGTGTACATGATGGGTCTTAAGATAATTTCACGTGCTACCCTTGCGTCAGTCCGCCGGTAAAGAGACCACTGATGTCTTGAAATTCGTTGGGATTTTAGCATCGCGTAATGGTTAATAGGGCTCTTAAGCTTACAAAGCTGTACCCAGTACCATGCCCGATCGAAGGCTTGCTTCTCATATACAACTATACTGAATGAGCACTACTTTCGCTCAAGAGGAGTAGCGATAACAATGACAATGCTGAAGAGAACGTCTAAACCCATACCCGTGGTCTAGGGGTAATAGTTAAAAAAGGAAACCGCAGATTCATCATTCCATCTCAACAAGAAGTTGCCGAACTATCAATAAGTAATCATAATATATTGTATTATTTATTTTTTTTATCTAAGGGTTTTGTTCAGATGAAAAAGTTTGTGTACTGAGCGGGATTCGAACCCACGACCTTCGCCTCGATACGGCGCTGGTCGAAACTCTAATGCTAGTTCGACTCATATAATTTTAATAATAGACGACCAAAATGAAACCAGTGATGATACCAATCTACAGATACATAACTGCAAATTGAAACAAGAAAACATTTTAAGAAATATTTTCGTCAAACTTATTGGTTGTTTTAATTTCTTTTGCATAATCTTGCCAGTGACAAAGTAAATAAGGAACAATGACGTTTTCAATTAGATGGTGTGTTTGAGTTTTTAAAGAATGTGTATGTAAAGAAGTACAATTATTTAAGGAAATGACAAACGTGAAATGTTTAAGCGATAAAATGATCTCATTTTTAGAATTTAACAATTCTTTCTAGTCCCGTTTGGAATGTTGATTAGAAAACGTGTCTACGCTACAGGAAGTCTGCAGACAAATTCTTTTGTGTTTGGGCTCACAGGTAGCCCTGATCTCCACATAAGATCAGCATGTATGACACTGGAATTATTCTGGTATATGACCTGTTTCCAGGGAAAGGCAAAAAACGGGACGGCTTTCAGGTAGTTGAAACGGGTCGCCACCCTGTCTGCAGCTGAAAGGAGACCCTCACCTTTTGTCATCTCGCTTTCCTTTTCAGGAAAAATGGGAAACGGTTTAGAATGAGTCAGCTCGCCGGCCGGGAATGCTGGACGTGCTCCATGAATGCCGGGACGCCAATCGATGGCATACTGATCAGCGGTGACAGCCCAATCCCGTGGGACCTCTCGTCCTAATCAAAATGAGCAACACAATGCTAACAATGAATTTCCGGAGGCTGCAAATAAGATGAGCAGAAATGCAACGTCTACCCCATAAAGATTTATCTTTTTATAATTTTTGTTTTTAAATTTAAAAACCCAAAGTGTGAATTATACCTTTTCATAGTTTAAAATAAAATTCAAAAATCGACAACTTTACAAACGGGCAGAAAAAATCACACATGTTACTAATTTGAAAAAATCAGTGACTTGTTATGAATTACAATGATTAAAAAAACATGCTTAGAAAAATATTTTAATTTTACGCGGATTCGCAACATCAGAGGTCATACGGTCTTATAAACCCTGGGTTTACCGGTGTTATTGAAAATCCCCCATGAATATATATATATATATATATATATAT
>CM077102.1:4284678-4305479 GCA_039619505.1 Cimex hemipterus
TATATATATATATATATATATATATATATATATATGTATATTTTTTTTAAGATAAATGGAAAGTTGTTAAACGTTAAAAAACGTGATTAATGTATAAAAATGTATACAAATCAAGTATTAAGTTATATTACAAATGGGTGTTTTTTGCCTGCCAAACTGTAATTGCAATATCGGTCTTTCATCTGGAAAGATGGACACTCCCACCATGTGCTGACCTAAATGCCTCATCAGGGAAGTTGCGTACCCATTTATGCGGTGGGGTCGCTTGCATCCCTTTTAAGACAGATGCCGAGGGGATCTTCGCTTTTCTACCGACTGGGTTAAGCTCATTTCAGCACCAAAACCATGCAAATTACTATCCAATTAAATTAGATAAGTAAGTCGCACAAATAAATACATTCATGCATTGCGCTCGTTCTGATTAGTAGATGGGGCGCTGGATGTTCTTCCATCGACCTACACATTATATTAATAACTAACCTAAATTTGGGTCGATAAGGTACTTTTATAGATATTCCGCCCTCGATCATAAATGCGAAGGCCTGGAGGGTCGATGGTGACCATATATCTCTCATATATCTATGAACGTGAAACGAAAACAGGAGGGAGAGTTTCATACACTTTTTAAGGAGCTTGAAGAAAGATTTTTTAAATATTTCAGGACGAGTAAATACGAATTTGAGACCATTCTAGCTACAGTATCCCACGTAATCACTAGGCAAAACACTAACTTCAAGGAGAGGGGCTCAAGGAGTGGTTAAGGCGTCAGACTCTCGACTAGTAGAGCTCGCGGTTGTGGGTTCGATCCCCACCGTCGCCTCTGGAATTTTTCTGACGCTTAAGGGGACCGGTGGCCGCAATTAAAGGAAATTGACACGGCACTCAATGGAAGGGGCGGGACCGGATCTCAGCGACCCTGAACCAGGTTCCAACCTCCATCAAAAATGAGTTTCTTCGGCACAACGGGGGCTCAAGTTCACTTTGTGTTGTGAGATCTCCCCCAAAAATGGAGCCAGGGTATAGTACAATAAACTGTACAGCTGCAGTGCTCAGGAAGGAACTCCTCCAGTCCTTCAAGGAGTCTTTATTACCAACAGAGGAATTAGCCGTTTGTTTGAGGTAAGAATTTTATTTTTATTATGATTTATTAAAAAATTATTTATTAATCTTGAATTAAGCCAAATAGGCCGAAAATATTAAAAATCGTACTATCAAAAAATCAGAAAAATCACTGTGTTTGGTATAGTCATACGAATAAAAATAATTTTGTAGTGCGCCACTTGTTTGTCGTACGTTGTCCACTTGTTCAAAATTACATATGTACTGGAATTGTAAGGTTGGAGTTGAATTTAATTCAGAAGAAGCTCGCGAACTTACTTGTTCAGAAGAGGTACGAGAATCTACATCTGCTGAAGTAGTACCTCTACTTACAATTTCAAGCCCTACTTCTGATATCAATGCAAAAATTTTTGATTATGCTATAGCTTGGTCACGAGGAGAGAATGTCAGTACTGTTGAAAAATTGTTGAACTGAATTACCCTTTTGATTTTCTAAATTGTATTTCGTAAGTGAAGTTGACGGGGATTATTTAAAAAGAGCGTCCCTTTGCAGTTTGTCCCGAAATCTTTTTGTAGTCGAAGTATGGGGTCGTTGTAGGAGCTGAAATTTGCATGTGAATATCTTTGTGAGGTGTCAGTGTCAGGAGGAACCGATTTCCTCCAGTATCGTCATTAGAAACATTTTCTTCATAACTTATTTTTCTTCGTTAGTCGATGGGACGGTGCAAGTATTGAATCTCTCTTCACCGCAGACACGTGCCCGCACAAGCAAAACATTCTCGGCTGCCCGGTGCTGGTACTTGTCTGCACTGACACGCTCTCCGGTGCCATCTACAACACTTGACATACAAGAGCCTCTGGTGCTGTTAATATCAAGTATACTTCTACGTAAAAACATCACTGATTTGTGCTGTAATAAATCCCCGAACTGCGGTTAGTGATCTGAAAGCATTATAAAACCCATAGAATATTACTACATACAGTGAGATCGACTGCTGGGAGCGATTTGAAGCTGTACAGCGCTTGTTGGAGGCGGCGAACGATGTATAACCCATCACTTTATGATGTCGCTGCGATCAATGGGATTCATGTCAGGATAATGTGCTGGCCAATTCGTTGTGATAAAACCTACATCCTCCAAATAATGGGTGACAATGCGATTGAGCATTATTATGCAACAACACGAACTCGCCCCAAAAGTGAATGGCAACCATAAAAACTATTCGCACGTTATTATCATCTCAATCAAACACCCACCGCTTTGTATTTATCTATTTATTACCTATATTTATTGTAGATCTATATATCATTTCTAAAACAATAATCATTATATATGTACGAATTTTATATTTGAAGGGACAATTCACTATTGTTGTAATCTTATAGTAAGTTTTATTTCCTCGTAAAAATTATAATACATCAACTTGGCAGATAGTGTTTCATACTCCATTTTATTGCCTATAAATTATTTTTTCTAAAAACCACTTGATATGCTTAATATAAGAAAATACGTTACAAATCTGGAATTGAATGGAAAAGTATTTTCTGCTTATCTTAGTTACGTTCCAATTAAGTTAATGACACTTTATGACACACAACAAAAATGTGAATAATATTTCATCGAAATCCTTTCACAAATACTGAAATCCAGTTATCAAGGTTGTTTTTACGGTAAGGTATTACTTACTATTTCTATTCATATTACTTGTTTTTTTTGTCTTTTTTTATAATCAAAATTCTTACTATTATTTTCAATCAAAGAAATTTGATGTTTGCTAAGCGCGCCGGGTCTTTAAAATTGCTTTAAAAATATTAACGCTTTACGTTCTAATTAAGTTTGAAAAAGTGGATTTTAAGTCGCCCAAAACTTACTTTTATTTAAATTAAATCATTCTTAAACGTATAAAAGCACTAATGCAACATATTCGCATGTTTTTAGGGACGGTCATATTTATTTTCACCTGGCAATGGCACTAATTGAACCAGAATTTTCCAAAAATCATGGGTAAAAATTCATGAGCAGATCAAAAAGTTCTGAAGGGCCTGAAAGGATGCACGGCGAGGTGAAATTTATCTGTGAAGAAAAAAAATTAGACAAAACGATTCCAAACTTACAGGCTTAACCACCGTGATCCGACCCTGTCAGGATTCATCATCCATCATGGGAGCTGTGGCCCACTCAATGTAGCACGGCGGCGATGATGATGAGAGTTTTCGTCCAAGGCCCTTTCTCAATCCATGTTCCTTCATTCTATCGCAAAATAAAAGTGCAACCTGGATAGCGAGGCAACGTCTCTGAAGCACACGCTGTATTCGGTTCTACAAAGACGTGGAGAGAGGGCATGGCCATCTGTACCACGGTAAGCGTTCCAAAATCAACCCTTATTTCTTTTTACAATGGGAATGGTTTATAACTCGTGCCCGGTATTACAGTTTGATGGTCGATCCAGACCCGGCCATTTGGAATGTACAAGCGGGAAGCGAGGTTGCCTTGGCCCTTCGGAGCTGAGGTGCCTCTACACTGATGCTGCGGACTGTTCTGTCCCGCCAGGTGTACTGTAGCCTTGAGCGCCTGGCAAGCATTCTAAATCAGTAGACGGTTTGGCGAATTTCTGTACAGTCATTTGCTACAATTAGCCGTCGGGTGTGCGATCAGTCACATTTCGCGTACCGCAGCATGAGAGTTCTTTATGCGAGAATAACTGAACAACGGGCGCAAGCATGTTCCAAGTCTACTGCTTGCAATTGAGGTCAGACTCGTTGAGAGTAGCTCAGGGACATCTTATATCCTCTGGACGATGGTTAGTGTACCATTTAAACATTAAATCGGTGTCGGCCCGTCTGTCCGAAGTCCCACACTAGGTGCGCCTCCACTCGGGGTTTCGATAGAGCTGCCTTCTCTATCGAGCGGGAATAGTTTCGACTGCGACGCTGGTCGGGCGGTCTGCCGCCCCAGCCCTGCAGAAGGGCCAAGCGAGGAAGAGCCCTTTTCAAGGCTCTACGTGAAAATCTACGGTATTCGAGTCGCTTCCTGTCTTGAGAAACGATCCCGTGCTTGCACGGGAAACCGATATGGCTCTAGGGCTAGGCGCGGTCCTAAAAGATCCTCATGCCCTTATCAGGACCTTGAGCAAGAAAGGGAACGAACGTTCCGTCGTGCACTATGCGGAGGTGCGTCAGTTATCATATTCAGGATCAAAACGTCCGACAAGGCCAGTTGCGGACGTTAAAGATCCTCAGAGTCCTTTTTAGGATAACTGAGTATGCTGGAATGAACTGTCAGGTTGCTCGATTCTCGAGGTCTGCAATAAATTCGTTGTAAATTACAAAAGCTAGAATTGTCAGTGGGCTGTAAAGATACTAGGCGCAACTCTGTACCAGCGTGTGTAGATTTGAGGTTATCAGACCAAACTTATTTAATCTATAATAGGCAATTTGTCCATTTAGTCTATATTGGTCTAATTTTTTTCTAAATAGGCAAAGAGAGGCATTCATAAGACCATTTTGCTATATCTAATTCAGTCACTGGGTCCATTGTTGAACAAATTTTGCTAGTTTAAATTTAAAGTGTAGCTTATTTTTGAAAAATTAATTGTTTTTAATATAAATTCGTTCAACTGCAGGTTTGGAAAGCAAGTTAATAATTATTCAATTAATTAATATTTATGAAAGGTTTTGATTGAGATAAAAAAGTCAATGGCACGAGCGGGATTCGGACTGGATACGCCGCTACTCTACCACCTGAGCTGACGTTACTTCGATCCGTCGACACCAACTTCCCACCCGACCTCACCTCTCGAATTTTCCCTCTTCTTGCCATTTTTTAAATGTCCTTTAATCAGAATTCTGTTCTCGGCGACAAATGAAATTACCACGAAGGGGTTTAGTGAAGATATACTTCAATTTACTTATTAAATCCACTAGATTTCTTGAGCCGATTCTTTGAATTAATTAATCTTCATGTAATGTTTTAGGTGAAATATGCCGTATTTAGCCAAAGGTCGTTGGTTCGAATCCCGTCGTGACACTGACTTCCCATTTCTACCAATACTACTCATAAATATTAATTAAATGAAAAAAATGTTGGTTGGTCAATCAGATCCCGAACTCTAATGGATTTAATAATTATTCTTTCATCTAATATATCTAATTAGAAGAGTATCGGAAAGTCTAACACTTCCACCGTTATAAACTTTAATAGTTTATCTAAAAAATAAAATACCGGTATAGATTACGTCGACTTCCTGATAGAGGTTATTATCATAGGATCTCATTCAATGAATTTACAACCGATATACATCGTTCCGTACGTCGTCCAGGTATTGGAGGAACTTTAAGGAGCCTCGGTCCTTAATCACCTCGCCTTTAGAAATAATGATGTCCCATTGATTAATATTCAATGTTAGAGAATTCAACCATACTTTATTTAAGAGGTGTGTACAGTATGCAAGATGAAGAATACTTGGTTTATAGTCCTGGCAACATTTGCTATTGACACAATTTCGAAGAAAACAACGTTAGTTTATTTATTTATTTTTTTCATTTAAACAAACATCTTCATAGTTCAACATATAGTTATTTAGTTTTTCAATATAGCTTAATATGAAGGGAAAACGAAAAACTGATTGCCATTACTAGAGACCCTTATTTTTCTTTGCTCCACTCTTTTTATTCATTTTTATTTATACCAGTGGCAATGATGATGATGATGATGGTGGTGTCATATTTCAGGGTATCGTATACTGCGCCTGAGCTATTGTAAGAGCTATTGTATCCCCCGTATCTGCCTAAAGCACATCGGTGAGTCCTAATTCATCAAGAAACTTGATTAATAGGCTCGGTTTTATTGGTTAAAGCTCTTCTATGGTCACATTGTACATTCCAAAACACTTCCTCCTGCGGGCTAAAGTTGCTCTTCAGTTTGGTAGTAGATGTGTTGGTGTTTCTTCTGTTTCTTTGCAGAATCTGCATGTGCCATCTTGGATTATTCCAATTTTTTTTAGATGCCCATTTAATCTACAGTGTCCTGTTAGGAATCCTTTTAGGATTCGCAGTCTATTCCTGCCTCCTTTGACACATTCTGTGATTTCTTTTTTCCGAAATTGGTTAGAAGATTCTTGAATTGTCTGTGTCAAATAAGCGAATTCCAGTGTTCCTTTATTTTCTTTTTGTCCTTCTGTCTGAGATATTCGTTGATAGTGTGGATTCCTATGCCACAGAAGGGTTCGGGTGCTGTCAGCGATGTAGCTGCCCCTTTCCTTGCAAGGGTGTTCGCTTTCTCATTGCCTTCTACTTCCATGTGTCCTGGGACCCAGCAGAGGCTGATTTTATTCTGCGTACCTAATATATTCAGTTTGGTTTTGCAGTTCAGCACCATTCTTGAACTAATGATATTTGAACTTAGTGCTTTGATGGCTGCTTGGCTATCTGACATGATAGCCATAGTCTTGTTTTTCTATCCTTTATTTAGGTTGAATTGGACACATCTTTCAATTGCTTGAATCTCAGCTTGGAAGATACTGGTGAGTTTTCCCATGGGTTCTGAGTAATTGGTTCCGGGTCCAAATACTCCTGCTCCTGTACCTTCTTGTGTTCTGGATCCATCTGTGTAACAAAGGGTGGTGCCATTTTTAAAGGAGTTATTTTCCTTTCGTTCCCAATTCATTTTTGATGTCCAGATGTATTTGAATTTTTGATTAAATTCAAACATCCTGTTCATGTCATCTCTTGGAGCCATGAGTGATGGATGGTTTTTCCACCGTTTGTTTCTCTCTCTCCATTTCAGTTCTATTCCTGTTGGATGTTTGTCTCTAATAGGCTAATTAAGGTTTTCTGTACTGTTTTGCGTAGTTGGCATTGCATTGTTTCGGGCAGTTCCTTGTTATTTTCCCCAGTCCGGTAAAGTGAAAGTGCGCGGCGGAAAGAGGTACCAGCCGGAGTTTATAGGAAATGGCGCTCACTCCTGGAATAGGGATTCTTAATTCGGTAATTTTTTTAACTAACTTTTAGTGATCGAATTTTATAAATTCTTGGACATTATTATCCAGGAAAGGTAATTGTATTTTTTAAGCAAATAAATTTGGTTAGATTGACCTGTAACACTTTGTCCAGGTCCCCTTAAAGAGGATTTTAGATACTTAAACTTCTTGGGAGCGTGTAAATTTTGGTGTGCGCAATGAATTGTGTCCAGTCTTCCATTCGACCATTAAAATTAGGAAGAGGAATTTTCGGATGCATGAATGATGCGTTAGGGACGTGCGAAGTAGTAAGGCAACGGGTCACAAACGTTCTTCCTCCTTTTTAAACCCGAGTTCACCTCATAGAATAAACAAGAGGATTCGAAATTAACATATCGCTTTCTCGGATCACAAATTTTATATTACAACTTGTAAAATAATAATGGAATACCACAATTTACGAGGTCGTAAGGTACAGAGAACAGCGATAAGATAAATAAAAGAGATAGTCGGTTACCGTCACATCGTAAGTGCATCATCATACCTTGGCTGAAACATTAAAAGAAATTAGTAAGTTTAAAACAAGAGAATGACAGGACCAGTCCGATGTAGTTGAAGAAAACAAAAACAGCTGGCGCATATTTTGTTAAAATCAGAAATTATCAATCAATGACAAGCTTGGGAAATTATGCAGTACAGAATTTATTCACGTTTTACCCATCGGTCTA
This sequence comes from Cimex hemipterus, assembly GCA_039619505.1. Lineage (NCBI taxonomy): Eukaryota > Metazoa > Arthropoda > Insecta > Hemiptera > Cimicidae > Cimex > Cimex hemipterus. Next base: position 4,292,423 of record CM077102.1, read on the forward strand.
AAATCCAATGGAAATTATTATATTCAAAGCTAGAACCGTTAAAGGATGGATATGATAAATGGTGCCAGTCCAGAATCCTGGTCCACTTCTCGCCATCCGATCGAATTAATGCAATTTAAAGACGTTTTAATTAACGTAGAGGACCAAAGGGTAAAAAAAAGGAACAATCGGACCCTACATGTGCCCATCGTTTTTCAAATGTGTAGGATGTACGGGTTAGGTGAGTGTAGACGGGCAATTATTTAACAGTTTAAAGAGCGGCGGATAGCCAATTAAAAGCCATCGGCCGGGTTGATTTTTCTAATTGAACAGGCTAAAACGCCGGTTAGGTCGGGACGGTTCAATTAGTACCGTTTTCCCCTCCCACGAAGACCTCTTCAATTAGAAGATTAGTCGGCTCTCCCGAGTGGGCGTGGAGGAAAAATAACGAAGAGGAAACAAAAAGGCGTAAAAGCCTTCTTTAATGGACGAGTGGAAGACAATCGGTAGTCGGGCACGTGCTGCACTGCCCAACCCTCATTAGCTCTAACCACATAATCGCTATTGGCCACCCCATTATATGTAAATAACCATAATCAATGCTACACCATGCATGGGCGAGCGTCGCCCCATTTGTTACCATTAACCAATTTTGGGCGCTCCATTTCATTTGACTTGCAATCAATGGAAAATATGCCACTGACGACTTTATAGACCAAAAGACCCGATCGGATATTAGAAAAGAACGACAAACTAAAGACAAATCCAATTTATATTGAATGCCATAGTTTGTTCAACTAAAATAATAAACAAATTACAAAATTTTATTGTCAAATGGTTGACGGGGACGTGGTTACTTTTATTACCTAAAATTAAAATGATTTTTTCATTAGAGCATATTCTATTCAGTACAAAACAAAATTTATCTTCAATCCATTTACGATTTAGTGATCAATTGACCAAGTTACTCCTTCAATTAATTATTCTTTTTATATAACGTTTTGGTTGAGATAAAAAAGTGAGTGTCACGGGCGGGATTCGAACCCACGACCTTCAGATAAATACGCCGCTGCCCTGCCACTAGAGCTATCGTGAGTCCTACCAACTAGTGTGTGGTGATTAGTGAATTAGTGATTCGACAATTTTAAAAATCGTGAGATGGGATCAGGTGTGTGTTGCTTTCAGAAAAAAATTTCTTTATCGTGCCAACGTTTCGATCTTTATTAAGATCATCTTCAGGGCCTGGGAGTTACAAATATTGTTTACATTTAATAAATACATGTAGGATGTGAATGAACCTGAAGATGATCTCAATAAAAGTCGAAACGTTGGCACGACAAAGAAAATGTTTTTCTGCAACCTACATCACACCAGATAGCATCTCACGATTTCCAAATAATCTATAAAAACGGGCGTGGGTTTGAATCCCGCTTTTGCACTGACTGCTTTTTTTCCTGAAATAATAAAATATCCTAATTTTTTAAAAATTGCAGTTTGGCCATTTCCGAACATCTAGGTTTTCCTAGTCTAACTGTTTCCTATTTAATGTTAGATTTTTTCGTAATGGCAGATTTACACCTCATAAATAGATATTAAAATTTGGCCTTTGTACTGTATATTTTTCAACGTTACTAAAAAAGGGAAATGAATAGCGAAATACTCGCAGGCCAACTGCAGAAGATAGCGAAATGCGTAGAAGAGTTCTTACAGCAATGATGCCGCCACCCTAAATTTATGAAGGGTCCAAACTAGATTCAACACCCCATAGACCTCAACAAGACAATTCACATTATTAACACTTGGCGGTCAATCTTCAAGTGGATATAATTTATATTTCTTGATCGACTCAAATGAGGAGCAATCACGGAATGAGCTATCGTTGAGGATAACTTGCCCAAAAAGTCATTCAGCTCAAAAAGTAAAGATAAAAAGCTGAAAATATAACAACCACGGATTAAATTTTAAATGCATAAAATGTCATCGATTATTTGTTTACCTACTTTAATACAAATTGAAGAAAATGATTCTTAACAAATAGAAACGCAATCCTATTTAGACTAACAGAAATTTCGGAATTTGCCTACCATCTGTTAGTGAATGTTAAGTATATAGAGTTTTTAAAATGAAATCCTTCCTTTTGTAATACGTTAATTTTATTTGCCAAATTGTGAATTGGAGTTGAAAAAAATTGTAATTTGATTTTCAAAAGAGTATTTTTTTTGCAAAAGCGTGAATTTGATTTTCTAAATAGTAATTTTGTTTTGCAAAAGGGCGAAATTGATTTGCAAAATAGTCAATTCATTTTGAAACGGGTGAATTTGATTTTCAAGATGGTAATTATTTGCAAAAGTGGAAATCTGATCGGAAAGAGTTGAAAACTGGTTAAATTATTTTGTAAAAGTGAGAAATTGATTTACCAAAAAGTCAACTCCTCTCATTCTCTCTCTCTCTCTCATTCACTATAATTATCTAATCTACATTTCATTCTAAGGCATTATTTATGATGTGTGACGTTTTGATGGCAGGTAACGTAAATTGAAATCATACTACCATTTAACTAAACTGGCATTTATGCAGACGTACTCACGCAATTCTAAGATCCGATAAAGCCTACTCACTCTTGTAAAAGAGAAAATGTACTCAAACAACAATATATTTACAAATAATGCGATGTTTCGCATAGTTCTTCTTATCAGCAGATCATCGACTGGCAGACCCCCAAGGCTTTAACGGCCCATCAGAGGTCATTACTGTCCTCTTCCATCGAACGTTTTTCCTATATATTTCACTCATTTATATGAAATATATTTCACATTGAAATAAATATTAAGGAAACTCAGAAGGGAATTACTGTAATCGTAATGGGGCAATTGCTAATAATGTTTCGTTCTTCAGTTCTCTAAATAACTGGGATATTAATTTAATTTATATTCACTTATGAAAACGACACATGTTTATTATTATTGCGTATTTGTAAATGATTTATTTTTGTGAAATGATGGAAGAACAATGTTCTTCAAGGTGATCCTGTGATCGAACCATTCCCATAACGACAGCACTGCATAATTTCAGTACTACAGAAAACAAAACAACGATGCAGTTGAGAGTAGTACCTTATTTGTGTTTATTTATGCAGAAAAAACCTCAGGTTGTAATGTAATAAATGTAAATCAAATAAAATGCAAAAGTCGTCAGGATCTTATCACTCATTGCTCTCAAACTGCGGGTCAAGACGTGTAGATGGCCCCCGACCCGGAAACGAGGAATTGTCTTTAAGAATTTCTCCTACCAAAGCCGGCGCAAGTGCCCTTTATGTAGAAAACGACAGATCCACAATATGTGCTTAAACCTCCAAACCATATAGGTACCAAAAAAGAATGGGATCGAGAGAAAAACACCTGTTTTAAGCATGGCACCTTCTTTTGGTACGCAAATGAATTTAAAACACAAGAAGGAATAGGAGCAGAAGGTTTTGGACGTGGGACCAAATACTCAGAACCCATGGGGAAATACACCCGTAGCTGCCTCCAAGCTGAGATTCGCGCAATTGAGAGACGTACTCATCTTAACTTAGCTAAAGGGTATAAAAATAAGAACATAGCTATCATGTCAGAAAGCCAAGCAGACATCAAATCACTACGCTCAAATAACATTAGTTCATGGACGGTGTTGAACTGCAAAAACAAATTAAACAAATTAGGTACACATAACAACGTGAGTCTCTGCTATGTCTCAGAACATGTGGGAGTAGATGGCAAAGAGACAGCGGACATCTTTGCAAGGAAAGGACCTGCTACACCGCTGACCCGATTCGAACCCTTGACTGAATTCTCATGTACAGTATGAAGTGAATACTCATTGGAAACAGGCAATCCAAGCATCTTCTAACAAATTTCAGAAGAAAATAAATTACAGATTGTGTCAAAGGAAGCAGGAATAAACTGCCAATCCTGGATTTCTAACAGGACACTACAAGTTAAATGGACACCCAAAGAAAATTTGAATAATCCAAGGTTGAAGGATACACCCAACACATCTACTAACAAACTGCGGTGGAAGGATCCGCAGGAGGAAGTGTTTTGTGATGGACAATGTGACCGTAGAAGAGATTCAACCATAGAAACCGGGCCTACTAATCAAGTTCCTTGATGAAATAGGACTCACTTGTGTGCTTTAGGAAAACAACGGGGGATACAATAGCTCTTAAAGGGCGCAGTATATTACAACCCGACAATTACATCTCCATCGACATCGAATAGATGCTTGGTATACCTCTTTATAAAGAGTGTGTAGGCATGCCATAGAGGTAAAGGTTCTCGGGCACAATCGCGAGTTTCTTGGGCCCTATACACTTTTTGGATGACTTAGCGTTTTTTAATTATAATAGATCTGTTTTGTGAAGGGTGTGTGTTTTGTTTTAATACATGTATTTATTGGTGTGATTGGTAAGGGGTGATGTAATTCGAGAACCTTTGACGCGTAAGGGGGTACGGCACCTTCTTCAACAACAACGCATAGAGCCCGGCATGGTGAGCAAGTTAGACCGAAGGGTAGTCTATTGAGTTGATATTCTTGTAAGGCATCTTTGATGTCAAAGCGGTGTTAGAAATGTAGATATTTGCGGTCATTAGGATGGATAATGATTTGAAGAAACATTTGACAAATATCGGCGGCCATCGCATAAGGACGCAAACAAAAACCCAACAGAACGTATGAAATTTCACTCTGAAGTTTTGGTCCACTACATAAAAAATTATTGAATGGTCCAGATTGTGATGCCACTGACGCATCGTAAACGATACCTAAGCGGGTTATGAAATATATATATACGCATCAAGAATGAACTCTGTCAAATAATTGTCCACCTTCTGTGTGCCAAGACAAAGTTAACTGCAGACCCAATCAATTCCAAGCCTAGAGCTATGCGCTGCTCTTTTACTGGCTCGAACAATTAAAATTCTAACTTCTTTGACAGAGTCAACATAAGAAAGATGTACTTGTTTTCGGATTCATGACAGTGTTAGCATGGATCCGTCTACCGCTTCATCACTTGAAGACGTTCGTCGTAAACTGCATCAGTATTATTCAAGAGCTATCTAATGGCTATTCACGGTTTCACGTTGCATCTGCAAACAACGCCGCAGATATTGCCTCACGTGGTGAATCGCCAACCAACCTCCTACACCTCGATTCATAGTGGTACAGACCCAGTTGGATTATGCTCCAATTAACTTCAATTAACCTCCCCATTAACGACTGGCCAATCAAATCGTTGGGCGTTGTTGTTGCAGCGGATGTATTGAGATAAAATCAGAAACCATTCATTGAATTGATAGATAGATTATCCTCATACATCAAATTGATCAGAATCATGGCATATGTCATACGTTCCCTCATAACTGCAGAGTCCCCGCTGATGAAAGAGAATACAGTTTTCTTGAACTGTCATAACTACGTAACTCATCCAACTGTCTTTTCGACGCCGTACAGAAAGAACTAACAACAAAAATTCACTCGCCCATTTATAGATTCAAAGGGAGTTCTTAGGGTGGGCGGTCGTCGAACTAACGCACCGCAGCCCGACGAGACCAAGCGCCCTATTCTCCTCCCAAGCAAAGCCTGCAAAAGTAGAACTATTAACTGACCAGGTAACATACCCCATCGACTTTAGTTCAAAATAGAATATTAATAATGAGTTTAGTTCGACGGAGAATATCGAGTTCTCAACCGAATAATCACGAGTGCGATGTACATAGGTGTAAATGTATTTATTTGCGCGAATGTATTATAGAAGGTAGTTAGATTTAGGCTAGATTATATTGCGCTGAAATGATCTAGATGTCGAAAGCCTATCCTCGTCGGTTGGGAAACGTGTTAATTAAAACTTTACCATGGGACAATATTATTTTACCGAACCTCATTTTATGGTATTTAATGGCATTATAGCAGCATACCATAGCCGACGTATTAATTACGAATCATCTTTCCTCAGTGTTTCAAATTTCAGAATCGTATTGAAATTGTTGATTTTCATTATTTTTATCTTAATTCGTCCATTGGATTATCAACGATAGTCTTTTATCGAAATTTCATCTGAACATATTTTTGTCCGCCTGTTAATAAGGTTTATTCTCCGACGGCAACTCTCCCCTTGGAGAGTTGAGTTCACGCGAGACACGTGGGACCCCCTGAGTATTCAATTAACCGCTTTTGTACCTGAACGGAATTATCTTGTTGGCCTGGGATAGAAATACTGTGTTTAAAGTTATCACACGTTTTTTTCTTTTTCTTCTTCTTCTTCTCCTGGGCACGATCTGTTCGCCGTAACCGCACGGTATTAATGACCCTTTCTGCAAACTGTCGTTGCATCTTTTAAATTCATTAATATTTAGACGATTCATATTTCAATTTTCCTATGATGGGACATACCTGTGGATAAAGAAATTTTAAAACTTAAAAATCATCTTTTAAAAATTATCAATGAAAAACTATCACCCAATGATTCTGATCAATTTGCTTTATGAGGATAATCTATCTATCACTTCAATGAATGGTTTCTAATTTTATCTCAATACACCCCCCCCCAACTATTGTACCCCCACAATTCAATAATAATATTCATTTTCATCCTCCACTATTTTTCTACCTCTTTTGTATTGATTTGTATTGGAAAGTGCAGTTGTTAATTAATATACTATTAATTTCACCGTCAATTTCTTTCAAAATCAGATGGTTTTTAAATTTAAATTTTTTTAAAATAAAAATTCATTACTTATTTAATCATTTATTTATACGTTCAGGAATTTACACCTATCATCAGAATGTACGTTTCAAAGGACATAATTATAACAAGAATATTACTATTTTACATTTTATTATGTCTTACGATTTTGCATTAAGTTTATGTATATTTATATAAAATTGTGTATTATTTATTTTGTAATATTTAAAAAAGAAAAGTTTATTTGCCCACAGGCTGCATGACAAAGATGAAAGAAGGTTACGTTTTGTTTTATGTATAGTTATGTTAAACGTTTTTTATTTGTTTAGGAGTATAATTTTTTGGTTATATGGTTAGGTTATTTTTTATAATTAAATAATAAATAAATTTAACTCATTTTAGAATTTTTATCATATTTATTTTACATTACGGACGTTTTTAAAAAGTCTTCAGATTATTTTAAGAGTTTGCTCCAAAATTTAAAATATTTGATTGTTGTTATTTATGTATTTTTAATTCCCTAATTTTGGTGGTCCGCTTGACCAATTAATACAATACAATTGATTAAGGTTTTTAATTGAGGTATAAAAGTCAATGGCTAGAGCGGGATTCGAACCCACGATCTTCTGTTAGATACGCCGCTGCTCTACGACTTGAGCTATCGTGACCTCGTTCCTCTCTGCCATCAACTTCCTATCGCAACCCCACCTTTTCAGTTTTCCCTCATTTTTCATTTGTCGGCGAGAATCCATTCCTGATTTCTGGAAAATGGCAAAAACGAGTGAAAATTCTGAGATACGAAGTTGATGTCCGAGTGGATGGAGGTCAAGATGCTCAAGTGGTAGAGCAGCGGCCTATCTAGCTGAAGGTCGTGGGTTCGAATCCCTCTCGTGCCATTAACATTTTTTCATCTCAACTAAAAACCGTAATTAATTGCCTTTATATAATATTTTAGAGGTTTAAATCCTAATTTTATTTAATAAAATCCATATAGTTTTTGAGCTCTGACCTGTTTATCACTATTTCGGAAAGATTTTTGTTTATCTTTTTATTATTTTTAATTCCACTAGTTTTCGTGGTCCGCTTGACCAATTAATATCTATAAATTAATTAAGGTTTTTAGTTGAGATAAAAAAGTCTTTGTCACGAGGGGGATTCGGACCCACGATCGTCATGGTTCAGTACAATAAAATGCTTAATAAAGGGCTCTTTTTATTTTATTAGATTTTTTAAAAGATGATTTGATAGTGACTTCAATAGTCTATAGGCTAACGCAATAACAGGCTCGAATGGCCTACTCACATTACAAGCTTTGAGGGGGAGCTACAGCTAGACCGACGAAGGGGATGCCTACTGATGCCATGACCCGTAAGTTCAGTTTTCAGAACAAATTTCTAATCAAAATACCTTGTAGAGGGAGAATGGGATACCGACTAATGCCGACCATATAGCTCCAAAACCGAATATAAGGCTGGCATTTATGGAAATAAAGTAAAGACTAGAATCGTTAAACGGAACCAGCTTGGGCGAACCAAAAGTGGCTAATGCCATGGAGATAAAAAGGCAGGGGATTGTCCATAGAAGGTATTGCAGTGGTAAAGTCCAGAGTTTGGGACTTCATTAGCACCCTGTAAGACATTGGGGAAAATAAAGAAATTACCCTTACCTCGGTGGCAGAGCAGAGACCTGTTGGCCCTGAGGTGGCTTACCAAGTTGCCAAAATTTAGTCAATGGATTAACGCTAAGTCCTCCGCTCAATAGGAATATAGCTCGGGACGTGGGCCTGCGATAAAGTTTATCAAAGGTCAATCGCAGAAACCTACGGTACAGCTACTAATTCTAGGACGTGCTAGACTAGAATAATAACTGGACAATGGATGAAATTGGGGTTATCGACCTGTTGAGTGCGATGTTGTGAGTTGGATGCACCGCGACCTGTTTTGGTCTATTCTGCATCTCAATTTTTTTTAAATCTCGAGCTCCTCGTTAAGCTTGAGACGTTTTGCCGGCTTTTCTTCCCCCAGGAGGTCAGCTCTTACATATCTACATATCTAGTGAATTTCATAATCTGCCGGATAAAATATCAGCGTGAATGTGCAAGGGAAAGGGCCAACTGGAATATTGATTATCTCATCGACCCTCAATCAAAGGGTGATGATGAAATATCGAGTACTCCACCACCCCGGTTGAACAAATTGTATGTAAATGTAAAATCGATTTAACAATCTTATTGTAGATAGTCCTTGAAGTTTAACTTCGGCAGTGGGATGGATAAGATCGTGGAATGACGGTTTTATAAGCTGACCATACAACTGATGGACGTTGATTTTCCTATAAACAATTTATTATTTGTGGAAGGTTGGCGTAAGGAAGTTGTCACAATTTCAACTTCAGAAAACACCGATTTCTGCCATTTAAAGTAGAATTTACACCAAGACAACATCTTCTGCTTTCCCACTGGCATTTAATTTAACAGATTTCACCTCTAAATATGGCTAAAGTCTGTTGGCATTCTAAAATCGCCCGTATAATCATAACAAGGCCAATTTGTTTACCTTTTGTGCTCGGGTTGTGTTATTAATTATAACAAATTGAATATCCGATCCAAATAAGATAGCTCGGCTGTTGCAATACCGGTCCGGAGCGGAACGCTGCCAACCTGACAAGAGGGGACTTGACAGTTATAAATAATTGTATTAAAGGTTTAGGAACCTGTGGGAGATAGATTATCCGGAGACACGATCCTATCTCCAGGCGACAAATGCTCTACAAGCTGCCACCTGGGTTAGGTTATTGATCCCGATCCTTCATCTCGCCCCCCGACGAGATTGTCTCTAATTGATTTTGTCCCCTTTTCATATCAGATTATTATTCCTTTCGAGGAAGATTCGGTCATTTCTTACTATTATACAGGAGGAATATGCTGGCGCATAACTTCGCTTTCTTGGACTAGTTCCAATGGTGTGTGTATCTCAGACTATTAGCCGATAAATAACAGTAAACTTGATAAGTTTCTCTAATTATATTGTCAACACATTTACATTTTCTTTGTCTATTGGCGTGTAGCTCAAAATATCCAATAACTTTACTCGTATAAGGCGATATTATCTAACTAAATTATAACTATCAAGGTATTTTAGAAAAATCAAAAACTGGTTCACTTTCTAGACAGAATACAATTCAAACCACTGACTATCCGTAACTCTTTGAAAAAATTTTAAAAAATTATTAAATATGATACAGATGTTTGTGAGGAATTATGAAATTTCTGTGCTTCATTCAATTCTGCAATCATATCGGTGTTTATCAAAAATTTTGCGCTTTCACTTCGGAAGAAAAGAAGGAAACATTTTTTTTTTTTTTTTTGGGGGGGGGGTAAAAAAAACTGAAGAACATCAAAAAGTTTAGGAATTTACGCAAAAATAACAAACACAGTTTTTATGAAAAATTATTGGTCGGCCAAAAACAACTGCTCCAAAATAATTAAATATGGTCGATGGTGCAAAGTTCTGAAGTAACATGGGACAAAACCATCTAATGAAAAGGCTGTTTAACCCCACCCGTGAAGTGGGTGTGCGGTGTCTGGAGGGGTAAAGGGAGTTATTAGCGGGAATGGACTGGGTGCGAAGAACGTCGAGTACTCTGGGGTGTGAATGCGACCAGACTTTTATGTTAATCTATTAGAATGAATGCAATTTATTAGCGTGAAATGAATGGTTGTCCAACCACTTGCATAAGATATATTCTCAACACCTAATTTTTTGCAATAGATTACAAATAGAACATGAAATCAGTGTTTCAGTTTTTTGGCTGGTTAGAAACACAAGAATGTTATTCCTTATTTTATGTTATAGATTGATAAAAAAAAGTTTTTATTAATTTATAAGTAAAAGTACAAATCAAATAAATTCACCCTATTGTTGTCTTTTATAACACTCAGTGGCCTAGATAATTTTGAACAGTCTAGAGTAACATACACTATCAACCTAACTTGACACATGTAAATTTTATGAATATAATTATTTAGAAATCGTGAGATGCGGTCTGGTGTGATGTAGGTTTCAGAAAAACATTTTATTTTTTGTGCCAACGTTTCGATCTTCATTGAGATCATCTTCAGGGCCTGGGATTTACAAACATTATTTAATTGTGAGTGAGTAGAAATACTTTTGTTGAATATATAAAAAATTTTGCCTAGTATAAATTCACTTTTTCATATCCTAAATATATTCGTTAAATGTAAACAATGATTGCAAGTCCCAGGCCCTGAAGATGATCTCAATGAAGATCGAAACGTTGGCACAAAAAATAAAATGTTTTTCTGAAATCTACATCAAACCAGTCCGCATCTCGCGTTTTCTGAAGAATTGGTTAACGTTACTCAACAGATAATTAATATTTATTGTAATTTTTTGTAATCTTGTCTCCCTCGATTGAATTTATTCGTTCATGAGTTAACTGTAGCCGAATTGGTTTGTGTTAGGTTATGTTACGTGCAATGAGCTACCATCTCCAGACGAAAAATAATCGCTGGGTACGCTTTGGGCCCGATCTCCATTCGTTTCGATCCGAATCGGCCCCAGTTTTGACAAAATGTGATACGAAGGGGGTTGACGGCGGGTAATAGTCGTATCCGGCATGTGATCTGGCATACCACGCCTGCATTCCCTACACGAGTTCCTCGAACCTACCGCTAATTACATTGTTCGCCTGGAGATTTCCCGCCCGGATCAGATATCCTCTCATCTTCCCTTTTTCCCCGCGCCTCTCTCCTTCGGCGGTCTCTTTCGGCGTTCTCGACATCGCCCGACAGCCAGCCTACCACTGCCATGGGATCTTTTTTTGTTAACAACGGGGTACATCGGTAATATCGATGTTTAAGAAAACAAGATTAAATTAAACCATTGAACATATATTTGACATGGCCGCACTACACAACAATAGATAAGATCCTATAGGAAACGTTTATCGAATAATATTACAACATACAGCAAATATTTTTAACTTATCACCCATAATACGAATTTCTATATAATTGGTCGACGATTTGATTTAATTAAAATCAACAGGAATTATTAGATTAACAAAATTTGAAAGGAAATATTATATATGATTAATAAAATGATGGAAGATGGAGCAAACTATTTCAATTGTCTATCAGAAATTATATATTTATAATATTTTATGTTATTACGTAACCGAGAAAAAAAATTGAAAAAAATAAGTTGTAAAATCATTGTTTCTCAGTACAACCCTATAACCTATCATCCAAACTTTAGTTTGAGAGTCAGTTTTAAACTCATCAAAAACCACGATTATTCAGAAATCATGAGATGCGGTCTGATGTGATGAAAGTTTCAGAAAAACATTTTCTCTATCGTGCCAACGTTTCGATCTTTGTCGAGATCATCTTCAGGGCCTGTGATTTGCAGACATTGTTTACATTTAACCGGTACAATATTTCTTATTTTCAAAACTATTTTTTCTATCTAGAATTGAAAATTGAACGCATGCTATGTCCTCTGGTCTGTTTCTTCCTCCTTCCTGCTTCTTCACATTCCTAACCTTGCACGACATTCACTCGAATGCTTCGGTAAAAATGTTCAATTATCCGAACAAATTATTGTTATGATTATTAATCAAATCCAGGGTTAGTCTGTTCATAGTTGTGCCAATATAGGTCTCAAAGCTCTCTGCCAAAGTCTATCGCCGCATCACTGTAGCACTAGGTAGTGGCAACAATGGATACAGGATGGATTCAGATCAGCGTGAATTTTTTTTGCGTGAAACATCATTGAAAATATTTTTTTCGGTGATTGATCAGCCTTCTATGTTTAAATATGTTTTTTTTTTCTTTCCGAAGGTACATGAGGATGAGGCCTCATTTCAACCTAATCATCTTAGATACTTAAAAACAATCTAAGAATTATTACTTTAATCTCGAAACATGGGTTTGTTTAATACCACAGTAACACGTTTAACGCGATGTAACCATTCCATGGATTATTTTGTTGAGGTTGGCTAGACGTTGAACCTGTAGCATGATCATCACAATCATCACACATTCACCTTATTTTTTAAGTTTGCTTTTTTGAAAAATAATTATTAATGAGCGAGTGTGGGCTATTTTTATATATCTTTCAAGAACAAAAAATTTCTATCAATTAAAAATAAAAAGATAAAAGAAAGAAACTCACCTTCCAGCCGACTGCTGGAAGCTTCACGATGATTCAAAGGAGGAAAAGGACAAAGGAGAGTACGGTGAAGGAAAAGAGGAGCCGCTGCCAAAAGCTAATATCGCCACGACGATTGCCAGAAATAAAATAAAATATATATATATATATATATATATATATA
>CM077102.1:4305879-4328013 GCA_039619505.1 Cimex hemipterus
AAAATATATATATATATATATATATATATATATATATATATATATATAAAGTTGAATTTTTGAAAACCAACGAATTGCGAATTGGCCGAGAGGAACTGTCCGAGGATCGGGTTAAACATTGCAAGGCCATGAGTTCAAATCCCGGAAAATAGCGTCAACAATACGTTTTGATTTATGTTTATATTTTGAAGACACATAATGTATTCTTGCACATAATTTCACCCTCTCTGTGCTGCAGAGGAGGAATATTTAAAAAATGTCTATGTATCAGGATTGTCCCGATGGCGTTTTAAGAATAGCTTCCTTGAAAGAGACTGGTCTGGAGTCTTTCTTTCTAGCGGTAATATCAAAGATATGGGCATGAGATTTTTTCCCCTCGCAACGTCCAATCATTAGACGAACGGGTGTTATTAAATTGTTTTTACAACATCGTAAATACCAATCTGAAATGCTCATGTCATTCTTACAAGCCTGCAACCTTTTTTTGGTCTGTGTAACTCTAGATTTAGGAAACCGGGAAATGGAAAAATTGGAAATTAGTTGTGCCTGAAATATTACAAATTATTGATGTCAATTGTATTATTGTTTTATAATTTTATATTCAAAAGTATTAATGCTCAAACGACCACATTTGCAATTTTGCAGACGATTCTGCGGTCCTCTCAAACAACTCCAGTCCTGTCGTAGCCGTCGAAACCTTCTGAAAAACCTTGCATTACTAGATTACTGTTCAGAAAAATGAGAATAAAATTTTATCTAGAAAAAATATTACTAGATAACGTATAATCCTAGCTAAAAGGGAACCAGGTAGAAAGAGATAGAAAGATAGAGATAGATAGATAAAAAGAGAGAGATAGAAAGACAGATAAGCGAAAAAGAGAAAGAGATAGATAGATAGATAAAGAGAGGGAGAGAGAGAAAGAAAGAAAGAGTTAGAGAGAGAATGAAAGAGAAAGAAGAGGGAAAGAGAGAGAGAGAGAAAGACAGGGAGAAAGAAGGAGAGATAGAGAATGAGAAAGACAGAGAGAAATAAAGAGAGAGAAAGAGGGAAAGATAGAGAGAGAGGAGAGAGAGGGAAAGAGAAAAATAAAGAAAGAGGTAGAGAAAGAGAAAGACAGACAGAAAAAAAGAGAGAGAAAGAGAGAGAGAGATAGAAAGATAGAGATAGATAGATAGAAAGAGAGAGAAAGAAAGACAGATAAGCGAAAAAGAGAAAGAGATAGATAGATAGATAAAGAGAGGGAGAGAGAGAAAGAAAGAGAAGAGAGAAAGAGAGAGAGAGGGAGAATACTAGTAGTTCCGAAATAGAAAATTCTCTTCAGAAAAACTCGTGTCAAAAACACGTTTACAATAGTCTACGAGAACAACATTAAAACATTAAAATCTGATCAAGATTTAAGACTTCCCCTTGATGTATGGTCATTATTGATAATTTTGGCCTGCCTACCCTCTGTTGGAATGACCGACGGGTTTCGGCGGTACGCCGTATTCAGAGGTTGGTCTGTGTGTTATTCAGTCAATCATTTCCTATTATGATTCACACTTTTGTGCATCATTGTCGGAAAAAGTGCTGGAAAAAATAAATGTAGACAAAATCTTTACCTTCCGGCGTGGAATAATGCCGCCATTATACTTCCATCACATACTTCTTCCAAGTTTGTTATGTCCCCTAGCTCGGGATGTAAATCGATAAAAGGCTGACTTAGAATCCACAAACAAGACAAAAAGCAATAGCTGACTAGACTTTACAAATATTCACGACTTCTTGATGAGCGATCAAACCACGAAACGTTAATTAAAACCATTTGGGCATTGAACTGTCGGGTCGCATCAAACATTCCAATTATCAATACATCTAGATATCCCAATCCAAAATCTTCGGAAAAATAATCGTATCCAATCACACAATCCAGAATGACCTTAAAATTCCTTTTGTCAATGTTTTCACAAAATCCAGATACAGAAAAATTCCACAACCCATTTCATTCCACGCCAAACTCTTAGTTTTAAACCTACAATACTGAACTAACGCAAATAATCTCCCAAAGAAGATGAAAGCGGCTGTGCCTCGTGGGGCAGCGAGACCAAACAGGTAGCCCCCTATTAGGAGTGTCACCACTGTCTGCAGCCTGGTGCCACATTTCAATTGTTCTTTTTACGTAAGGTCTTGGCTGAGTTGAAAAATGTAGTGTCACGAGCGGGAATTGAACCCATGACATTCGGCTCAATACGCAGCTGCTCAAGCCATCTTGCTTATGCCATATCTTTATTATAAAATTTTACTTTTGGACCTTCCTAGTATATTATCAAATCTTGCCTGCAGAACGAGAAGTAGACTTTTCTCTTCATCGATGTACCTTCTTTATGTTTCTTTGATTGTTGGTTGAGATATCCTGTGAAGGGAATTTTTATGAACTGCAAACTTTATTTCTTCACTAGAATAAATATATCCATTAAGACTATTTCAGCCCATAAATTAAATACTAGTCATTAATCTACTAGTTTGTGAAAAAAAAAATTTATTTTACTAGTTATGTAGAATTTTGATAATATTAAAATTTTCTTGTTTCAATGTTTCTTTTTTGATTCAAAATGGAAATAATTTCTCGCCATCTTACACGTATGTTTCTTTGCGACCTCCTGGGCCCAAAACGACTCTGAACTTTTCCACGTTGTAGTTTACTGTCGCTTTACGATCCTCGCAATTGCCCTCCGCAATTTTTATTAATGGAATAAATTGTCGACGTCTAATAGATTATCATCCCCCCGGGTATTGTACCCGGCTTTTATCATTTTTCCAGGGCCGGCACTAAAAACCTGATTTATCCTTTCCCTGTTTAATCTTTATTGCTTTTCCTTTCTAACCCGCCACATGCGAAGAAGGCGTCACCCTCTGTGTTCTCGACATGAATGTTTCCATTTCAATTGCAATTTTATAAGGAGGAAGACGAAAAAGGAAACAGCAAAACAGTAATAAATAAAATTATATAATACGATTCCAATGATTTAATATCACGAAACCCTTAAAATCCCTATTGGACCTTACGTTGTTATGTACATTTTTGTGCACTTTTCGTGGCTTGGGTGAAATCAATCTCGCTTTGCAATTTAATTGGGAACTGGTCTTGAAAATAAGGCGTGATTGCTATTGGCTGGGAGCCACAGGTATATATTTTCATTTGTACTTCTTTTTCGCAAGTTCATAAATAACGATAAATTGGATTTAAAAGGCCAATCAGGCTAACCTGATTCTCGTGAAGTTGGCAGGGGCAGTAGAACTTTTATTGCTCGTTATCACCCTATCGAAATCTAACCGCAATTTCAAAATCCGTCTATAAACTTTCGTCAGCACTGCTTTCTCCAGAGAGCGAATTTATCTTTGGCACTGGTATATTGAAATTACAAATAAAAGTTTTAACCTCGGGCTGGAATAAATATTCGAATCGTTACGAAGGTGAATTTATTTAAAATCAATGTTGATACATGAGCAGCGATGTCGTTTCTCCGATGGCGAAGGTCCGTGCAGAGGGGTTGCCCCAGTCATTACCCCTCCTTCTCGCTGGCGAACCCCCCCGATTGGCCGGTGCCTTTTGACAAATCTGGGACGTCGGCCGGATCCATTACGGAAGATGACGAGGCAGCGAAAGCCACTTATTTTCCAGCTCGGAGGACCGTTTGCGCTTGAGCTTTTGGCGTTAAGCTCGTAAGTTCAACGACTCGCCCTCGGCATCCATCTCCTCCAGCGAGTGCAAACAACCCCCCTCCCCGGGAGGATAACGACGCGGCATGCCGACCGGCAATTGGAATTTTTTCACGCGACGCTTAAGACGGAGGTTAGTCACTCCTCGTCATCATGATAAAAACTGAAGTCAGAGAGGAGAGCGAAATTTTTATTCCCGCTTAGTATACAATCACAATAGCGAGAATCCGGTCTGTTTACGACCAACCCCAGTCCTGCAGGCGGTGAGTTGGGGAACGATGTTTTCCCTCACAATTTATTATGCATTTTCATACCATACAAATTCCTAGTGGGCCCCGACATTCCATTTAAAATTCCTAAGTTCATTCGACAAAACCAAATAATCCATCAAGTAGCATGCTAAACGTTTGCATTGTTTCCTTAAGCTTTTTCGCACTCGGGTCGTTTACCTTCTGGTTTAGTCTTCAATGTACAAAACGACTGACGAGAATTCCAATGGATGGACATCTGAAGAACATTGGATAAAATTGTCGAGAAGCAACGGAAGGACAGACTATTTTCCCCAATCAGCAACTCAATAAATTGGTAAATTATCTTTAAAACACAAAAATCTTGTAAAAAACTTCAAGTGGAAATAATCAAGAAAACAAAGTCACTTTGCTTTAGAAAGCATACTGTCGTTTACAAGACCATTTCAGCCAATATACCAAACACAATCGTAACCTTTCAGCCTAAAGCCATCAGCACAACTATACTCATCTGAACTTTCATACTTCAACCCTGGGACTTTAGTACTATGAAAGTTTGTACAGTCCAATACTTCAAGTTCCACAATTGTTGTAACTTACCTGATTAACAAAACGGTTGCAGACTAGCCTAGTATGCTGATGGTATTGCATCTACAGTTGGAGATCAGATGGCTAGATCACTTGCAAGGGCCGTATAATATATTAGCAGGCTCTGTAACAAATGGGGGATAAAAATTAAACCCATAAATAGAGGCTATCCTCTTAACAAAGCGCAGTCCTGTCGACTTCGAGGGCTGGATAATACCGTGTTCTGCTGCTGGGGTGATACTTGGCCGTAAGATTACTCTCACCACCCATTTAAAGGATAGAGTGAATAAATGTAATGCTGCAATTCGTATCATCTTTCCCTTTCTGCGCAGAGATTCTAAGATGTGCCTAGTAAACAACCGCCTCCTCCATGAACGACCTGCTGCTCTTGTATACTTGCTCCTCAAGATGCTTCACATCTGACCGAACATTACCTCGCTACAAATTACGCAAAACAATTTTTTCCAGCCTGCGTCTTCATCATCCAGCTACACCCACATTCTAGACCTGCACATTAACAGAGAGATGGATTACGTTTTACACCACATAAAAACGCTTCAGAAAGATATCTTCCAAAGGCGTGAGCTAGCCCTAGCTAACTGTAGCCCGTATTTGGTCCTGTGCCGTGAAGTACCGAACAATTCATGGGTCCGTCCGACGCTGGGGAACCTAAAGCCAATACAAGATAATATCTCCGGGGAATCAATAAAATTATTTAGGATCTTCCACAGAAACAGAACGGAAGCTAAAACTCTTCCACCCTCCAAAGAGTCCAGGCCTACGAGTGCAAGTCTGGCTTCATAGTAGCAATGGTTGTAGTTAGTAGATAATTTGTAACACAGTATTTCGTATTTCGTGGCTTTTCTCAGTACCCTTTCTATCATGTAAGACACGTCGAAAGAACTCGGCGACCAAACAAGCCTGGCATACTCTAGGTGATTGCGCGCCAGCGATTGATAGAGTAATTTTATTGCAAAATGGTTCTTAAAGTCCGCAGTTTGCCTGAGTACGAATGCTAAATTTTTAAAGGATTTATTTCTAATGGCACGGATATGGTCCGGAAAATCACAATCCTTATTAAAAATAACCCCGAGACCCGAGATCATATTTACCTCGTCAATGTTACAAGCTCGTACAAGCACTCTCAACACCACACGCAAGAATGGTACAATTACACAGAAGACAAACACTTTGAGCTCTGAAGATGATCTCAATAAAAGATTAAAATGTTTTCTGATACCTACATCACACCAGAAGACCGCATCTGACGATATCTGACTAATGTGATAACCTTCGATAAAATAAATGACCGTATTATTGGTTGAATTATTTTTTTCTTGCTGAACTTCAAATCTTACATTTATTTTTGCTTAATTTCAAATTATTACGCTTACACCAAAGCCAAAAGCGAGTCAATAACTTATCGCAAGACTGTATACAAATTACAAGATTCCGTGTAATTACGTGTATAATTACAATCGATAAATTATTTTGAACTCGATCAACAGTTGGGATTTTGACTTAAACCGTTTTGTAAATTAGTTGCTTTCGGGAAACGGTTCTCGTTTTGTTTTAATTATAACCTTTTTGGTATATCCGAGAGTTGAAAAACTATTTATTATTAATCCTGGTTTGTGTTTGCAAGCATGTCTGAATATAATAGGACGGCAATGAAATTCGTTGGAAATCAGCTGTCCGATCGGCGTTAATGGACTGATTTTTAATGCCTCGTTCACTTTATAAAACATTTTACTTATCTTTATTAGTACTAAGAAAACTTTAACTTCTCCTTGAAAGGTGCCATATTTAAATTTATTAATTATTCAGAAATCGTGAGATGCGGTCTGGTATGATGTACCGTGTTGACGCACTACCTTTAAATTTCAATTTAGTTTATTAATATTTTTCAAGTTAAACACCTTTGCATTCCATGGAAAAGATTTCTACTAACATCCTGAGGAAGTCTTTCCCATTAATCAAGTACAGCTCTTTTTGGGTTTTTGGTCTTGGGTTTCACTATCTAAGTTATTCCCAAATGTGTTCGATTCGGTTCATATTTTGACATAATTTCAACTTCATTTGAATAGCCATCCACAGCACGTCTTCTATGAGGCCTGGCATTATGGCGTATTAGCTCAAACCATCCATGTGGGGGGGGGGCAAAATGAAATCACTTTTATGAAGTTAGAAATCCGGGGCCTTCCTTGACGTAAGCCAAGCTTTTGATCAAGTTTGGCACCCGGGCCTCCTGTTCATGCTCAAGGACATCCTTCCATCCACCTACTATCTCGTACTACACAGTTACCTCACTGACCGATTCTTCCAAGTCATTGAAGGCCATTCCCTCTCTTCATATTTTCCTATCCATGCTGGTGTTCCTCAGGGTAGCGTTCTGGCCCCTACACTCTACCAGGTTTTCACAGCTGACATGCCAACTCATCCCGAAACCACCACATTCACAATTGCAGACGATACGGCAATTCTCTCTAGCAACTCCGACCTTGTCATTTCAACTCGAAACCTCCAACAACACCTCATACTACTAGAGACTTTGTGTAAAAAGAAAAAGATAAAATTTAATACGGAAAAATCCACTCACATTAACTTCACTCTTCGTAAATAGATCTACCCCCCCTGTTTTCTTAAACTATTCTCCCCTCCCAACTGCGGACAAGGTGCGGTACCTCGGATTGTACATCGACAAACGCTTGACGTCGAATCCTCACACAAGACTGAAACGTCAGGAGATTATGACAAAATTTAGAATTCTTGCACGACTTCTTGACAAACGCTCGAATTTACCTCTCAAAAATAAAAGACTGCTTTACAACACCATAAATAACCCGATTTGGACTTACGGACTGGAAGTGTGGGGTTCAGCCAAACATTCCAATATCCACCGCATTCAAACTGCCCAGTCTATAATACTACGAAAAATACTAGATGCTTCATTTTATGTATCGAACCAAACTACACATACAGTTTTACATATTCCTTTCGTACAAGATGAAATACGTTTCCGTTACCGTAAATTTCACAATAACCTTCCAACTAATGTAAATCAACGCATCAGAAACCTCGCATCCCAACGAATCCCCTCAAACCCTCCTCGCTGACTGAAGAGACAAGGGCCGTGAGATCTTCTAGGATTGATGGTGATAACAGTGAAATTGATAATGACACACGTATCAATTGAACATGCAATATTATTGTAACATTGGAGTAACACCAATGGGTAGGGCCGCGGTAGCCGAATGGTTAAGGCGTCAGACTCTCGGCTAGTAGACCCCGCGGTCGTGGGTTCGATCCCCACCGTCGCCTCTGGAATTTTTCTGACGCCTAAGGGGACCGGTGGCTGCAATTAAAAGAAATTGACACGGCACTCAATGGAAGGGGCGGGACCGGATCTCAGCGACCCTGAACCTGCTCCCAACCCCCTTCAAAAATGAGTTTCTTCGATGGAAGAACACTGGTACAACGGGGGCTCAAGTTCACTTTGTGTTGTGAGCCCTCCCCCCAAAAATGGAGCCAGGGTATAGTACAATAAGCTGTACAGCTGCAGTGCCCAGTCCCTGGTATCCACCCATCCACATCCAACACCAATGGGTGTTTTCTATACTCTTGGTTTTAATTTTGTTTCATTTTAATTACCGTTCTCACTGTTACTTATTACATACTTTAAGACAGTTGTAATGTACAACAAATTAAACAAATAATCTTCCTCGGACAACTAAATCAGCGAGGGCGTCTGAGTACATGCTACCCAGAATGACCCAACTCATGCCACCTCTGAAGACGGCGTACTTTTCACCTGAACGCGTCTACATGAATTTACGTCCATCTGAAGATTTGCGGCCTGTTCTCACCGGATCTGTAGAGAACTAGTTCCCAATTTTCAAATATCCAATTCACAAATTCCCGTGCGAATTAAAGCCCGGCAATTTTCTCAGCTGTGGTAACAACAGGTCCTGGGGTTATTTTCATTGAACCTTGTTCTTACAGTCCTGGGGGAAATCGAAACAATTCAGACTTGTCTTATCTTTCTGTGATCGATGGAAGATGAGATTTCTTATCTCATTTCCCGTAAGGTTGCGGTTTCTTAAAGCCTGTTGACGGATCAATCTATTCATCTGTAGACATAGGTAAAACCTGTCCTGGCCTTTTAGGGCGAAGTCCTGTTTCGGTGAAGCGCGAACCCTTCCTAATGCAGAGTGATTTATAATCTCCTGGCGACTTCGCGCTGGGTGTATCCTTCCTCTAATAATGTTATGACTCTGAACCTGTCATACTCGCTGCAAACCTAACTGCAGGCATTGAAAAAGTTTTAAGTGTAAGAATAATATCAAATGAAAACAACGAAAGAAAATGTGTAGCAGAAGGGCATAATGCTACTTTCTGTGCAAATGATATAAAGCACTACAAAAGTAAATAAAGGAAGTAGCCAAGGCTTGATTGTCCTGTTTATACTGACCTCCATACTACCTATAAATAACGAAAAAAGATAATTAGCTTTAATTTAAATCATGAGGAACGTTAAATTTGTCCAACAGTACATTATGTAGTAGATGTAAATTTGATACCAGCGAAAGATGTCTGTTTTGTGAATATTAAAAATAATTTACTTTTCAAAAAAGTTTTATAACCCGTTGACCAGTGGATCCTAAATTGAAATGACATTCCACAAATATTTGAAGAGGGCTAAATTTTTTAAGGAGGGACGGCCTACTTGGCTAGGTTTCGAAATGCCCAAAAACGGAGGAAGTCCTAGTTCGATGCTTTTCACCTTGGCGAGCTATAAATTCGTTAAAACTTATGCAAATTATTAAGCCGTCTGATTTTACACGTGTAGGAAGTGAGCTCGGGCAAAATCGGCCAGTTTCAGGCCTGGCGCCGCGGATTGAAATCAAGGGCACGCGTCGCCGCCCAACATTTTCTCTATATAGTTATTTCTGTGATCGTCACGGCACTAATAAACAAGAAAAAGCTAAAAAAAAGTAGAAAACACAAAACAATTTTTTTCAATGTGGAAAACAAGCAGAAAGACAAATCAAACGAAAACATCCGATATTCAAAGTCAAAAATACAATACAATCATTCTGTTTTGTAAACCAAAGAAATTTAGCGCTAAATCAACTGGAATGATTTATCACAATCGTTAATTATAGTAAAAGAACCAGAAAATAACGTTTTATAATATAATGAAAATATACACTTTAAAAAAGCACTAGTATTTTTGTGACCTCAAATTAAATGAAGTCATTTTTAATAAAATTTATTCAATTACGATGGTTTTGAAAGAAAATTCGCAAAAATATCGAAAAATCATTTAAATGTGTTGAAAATTAACTAAAAATTTATTACCTAGTTTTGCTAGGTACAGGCATCGAGGAAATAAGCGATTGGATTTCGTCTTGTTAAACGGAATCCCATTCTTCAACTAGAGTGGGTTGAAGCTTTTCAAAGCTTGTTGGAGGCGGCGAACTATTCCAACCCGTCTCTTTATCACGTCCCTGTGATCTATGGGATTCATGTCAGGAGAACGTGCTAGCCAATTCATTGAGGTAATTGATATGGGTGACTTGAAGTACATGCGGTGGAGCGATATCATTCATCAGGACGGTTGTCCCCAAAAATGGTTCGAATGGGACAACAGCTCCCGGAAGAACTTTCTCGAGGTAAGAAATCAAATATCCATTCTGTACGATCAGGCACGGCCGTGGTAGTTGGTTCCACTCTATACCACATGAGGCTAAGCTTTCTCCGCTTCTTCTCCACATGACTGCCACAAACCAAACCTGCACCATCTGTGAAAAGAACTGTTCAAGTGTCAAGTGGACCTTTCTATTCGATACCTCTCCAGTAGTAGAGAATCTGATGCAGGACTTGAGGGAGTGACTAGACTTTCTCGGGAAACCTTCCCATTACTATTTTATAGATCACCTTTAATTTATCCACAGCTAAACGTGAATGAAATTCTTTGATTCGATTCATGTTGCGGGGCAGAGTTGAGGTCTCGTAGAGTACACGGTCCGCGACGAAGAACCAAGCAAAATAATTATTAAAGTTAACTTTAACAAAACTTATTTTCACTTGCTATATTTTTATTTTGGAACTGCACAAGAATTCATACAGTTTATTGTATACCGTTTTGGTGTACGAGGAAAGAAGATTTCGTAATTAATAACTTTTCCTAAGATTCTACTTCTTTCTTCTTTGTATCCTTTGCATCTCAGTATGATGTGCTAGAGATCTTCAACGCAACCGCACACTTGGCATTGAGGTGAATCCTTTATCCCTATCTTATTGAGATAGTTGCCACGTAGCCCATGATTCGTCAGCAGTATATTTATGGACGTGGTCTGCGCCCTGTCGTAGTCATCCCCACGGTACCAAGTCTCTCGTCCTACTAAGGGAAAAATTCTCTTGAAAAATTGGCCAGTTCCTGCGAATGAATACTTCAATTTCCAGTCCACGAGAAGAGTCAAATGTAGGGATCTTTTTTATGGAACTAGTATTGCCAATGTGAGTCCACACTCCGTTGCTTTTTTTGTGGCTAATTTGTCAGCTATTTTGTTACCTTTTATCTCCACTTGCGCTTGTATCCACACTAACGAAACTTCCAGCCTATCCGACTGTATGTCTTGGATGCGCTGGAGAATTCTCATTAATAATTGCTCCGTGATAAAACCCTTCTCGTTCCCTTTTACTCTTTCCATTACGCTCTTACTATCTGAGCAGACCACCGTATGCCTAATTTGTTTTTGTTTCGCATATTCCAGTGCCTTTAATATTGCGACCAATTCTTCATTGACAGATTATCCGGCAGTCGAAACATTGGTTTCAGATTTGCTTTGAGGTCGTTAAAAGCACAACCAACTCCCTTTGTTGTAACCGAACCATCCGCGAATATGTAGTGTCAATTTGGGAAACTGGCCTTTAATTCGGACCAACACAATCGGTTTGTTATGCTAACTGGGTGTTGTCTATATTTGTTTTAACAAAATTTAACATCGGCACTTTTAAAATTTGTGACATATTCCGCTTGCCATGTAGGCAGAACACAGTTTTTCTCTACCTTCATTGTATTGGTGTCGTCTCCTTTTTTCTTTGTTACCTGTACAGAATTGTATACTATAGAAATATGTATACCTGAATGATATATCACACAGCACAACACTAGCACTAATGCCAGCACTGCACCGGTAGAACACAAGCTTTGAAGAGCCAGCCATTGCTGTATGACTAGGTATCAAGGAGGTCCCGAAGCCACCGTCAGTTGAGGCGACCTGGTGGGTTGTCAGGATGGCAATGAGTGGATAGGGCTCGAGCAGTCTGGTTAGGATGGTTTGAAAGGTTGGTATGGAGGGTTTGGAATCTGGACTGGATTAATTCGGTGGCAAAAGGAATGTTTAAAAAGGTCTTCGTAGTAGTCCAAGTCTTGGATTTAGTTGCTGTTTTTTAAGTCTTGTGTGGTGATTCGACGTCTGCTGTCGACATATAGTCCTCAATTTGAATTGAGTGGAAACTGATATCTCTTTGTTGTTGACGTACAATGAAGGGCAAGACTGCTTTTTCGACGTAAAAGTACACCGAGTGCATTTTTCTTCGTTCAGTCTTGTCCTCCATTTTTTACACCAGTCTTCGATAAGGTGTTCCTGGATGTTGGAAGTAGCTTGGACAGGATTCAAGTTACATCATAGGAGCGCGGTGTCGTACCACCGTAGTTGGTGATAATAGTGACAGGATGTGTTGGTAGGTCAGCAGTATAAATGATATATACAGGGCTAAGTATTCTACCTTGCGGTATACCAGCATGTGTCTGTTTGTCTTCCGAGAATTCATTGCCGCACCCCACTCTGAAACAGCGATCAGTTAGGTAGGATTTCGTTAAAAGGTAATAATATGAAGGTAGGAAACGTTTAGGTTTAAAAAATATGTTTGGATGCCAGACATGTGGATCACAAAATAAATCAAGAAATATTAACTGCTTAGGGAAAACGATTGGATGGTTTCGATCTTTTTGAACTGCCTCCTCGCTATTTTGGTATGTTCAGGCGTGTTTCATCGTCCAAAGTTCATCTGTGTGGTTTAAGCTAATTGATACTAACAAAGAACCAAATTAAGTCCATACTTAACCCATCACTGACGATGGCAAAAAGGCAAAAACCCAACCCAAATCTTCGGAAATCACGAAACTGCAGGTTCATCACCCTGCAGATCTCATGAATGAATATAAATTTCCTTAGACCGAAATCATTTGAGTATAAATAACGATGAAATGAGTTAAAAACCTAGAGTTGAATGGACAAGGTAGCTTTAAAGATCTGTATAATGAAGTAATCCGGCGAAGTAGACAAGTAGAAGACTTTTCGCGTTTGGGGTGTAAATAAAGTTTCATATTTGGAGCGAGAAGTGAGTAATAATAATAATTTTATTATTACGCAAGAAGATGTGTTATGATCTTACTTCGCACTCATTGCTCTTGCATTTTCAACAACTTTTTTTTACTGACGAGCAATTCTTCCAGACACCCATATATGGAAAGTTGTGTAATGCTAAAAATGTCCTTTATTGCGATGAGATGCAATTTTTCCAGGTAGGGCAGTAAAAAAATGAAATAAAAGATAATACGAGCTTCATCTATAATAAATTTATTTCGATAGAACTCGTGGGATTTCTCATGCGCTCTCGGCTCTTTTGGCATATGTATTAAGCTGCTTATGGCCTCTTCACAAAAGGTAGAATTGGAATTTGACGCCCTCTCGATGACAGAAGCCCACAAAAATTCTGCCGTTTCCTATTTATCGGAATCGTGACAGTCAGGTATGGCGTGTGACTCCGACAAAGCGATTCTTCTTTCCGTTCTTGGTAATCTCGCGAGAAATGGTCAACTCCTAGTAAATCGTCGGAGCTAAATCAGCCCGACAAATATTTGTCGTTGAGGATAATCTCTTGCGTAACCCTCAACGTCATAACGGCTGACAGGATGGGGGACAAATGTCAACCAGACGTCGGCAATCCGCTTTAGACCTATAATGGCATGACTAGCCCTGAAATTATTTAATAATCATAACAATAATTTGTTCGGATAATTGATTTTTTTTTACCGGAGTCGTGCAAAGCTAGGAAGGCGAAGAAACAGGCAAGAGAACATAGAATTCGTCCAATTTTCAATTCTAGACAGAAAAAATATCTTAAAAAATCAGAAATAATTATATGTAAATTTTTATACGTATTATGTAAATATTGATAATAATTTATCGCTAACCTGCAAATATAATTATTTTCAGATCACATGGCCATGATCTCGACTGCTAATTCCGTGTCGGATGTGTGCTTAAAATACAGCTAAGCGGAATGTGGCTATGAGATGCTTTTTTTCAAAAAGTATTTTATTTTATTTATTGTTATCCAAAATACAAAGCACAAATTTGTAGAAGAACCATTGGATCAACATTGCAGCAAGGAAATTTTATGTCAACAGTTTGGCAGTTTCCGTTCATTAAGGTCTGCATACCCTCCGTATTGTAGTCTGATGGATGGATACATTTCAGCTTCTCGCCATCTTCAAAGATGTGTCTTATAAGCTAGGTGGTGACAATAAAAGGGTTGTTTTTGTGTATTTGCTTTAATCAATCGAATCGAAAAGCGTCTGATAGACCAAAATGATAAATAATAATTAACTCCGTTGACTCAATTGTCACTCACAATAACTTAAGGCGAGATAGCGGGGTGTAGGCTGGCACTGACGATTATCACGAAGTTAGGCTGAAGGCTGGGTGGTTTAGAGATATGGTTGACAAGTGAGTAAAGTGTGGAATTGGTTCTATCTGGATTTTACGGCGTGAGAAACGTATGATTCGATCGCGACTAAGAGTGATTGGTCATATAAAATTGAACAAATAAGAATGGGATGCTTTCGCTGATCTATTATAAATATGCAGTAGGTCCGTGTAACATATGAAAGAAAGCGGTTTTTTACAACCAAATACTCTCAACGTTGACACTGACACACTCTTGTCGCTCAGTAAGTTGTCTCTCTAAGCTACTGCTCAGTATACCCGAATGCAAGCCTGGCGAGTCTACATAGACTACAAAATTACTGCCCTTTAAAGGATGATTCACGCTATACCGTGTCGGGGCCGAGCCGAGGCACGGAGAGTACACGGTCAAAGAATATTGACATTATTTTATATGCACCCATTCACGTTGTACCGAGCAGCGCCCGAGCCAGGCGCGAGCTTGGAACGTGCCTCGGCCGTGCCTCGGTGAGAAAAGGGGCTGAACATTTCTCCCCGTGCCCGGGACGGTTGTCTACCCCAGTTTTATTGCGTCTTCCTCAGTGAAACGTTAAAAATGGATGACGAAATTCTTATTGAATGTGTGCGGAAGTACAGTTGCATTTACGATATGTCGCATCCAAAGTATTTGGATGCCAACCACAAAGCCCCCGAAGGATGCACGCCCCATCTTCTCTTTGCTGTGTGAAGTCGATCAACATGGTTTTCCCTTTCTTCTTCATCAAGTGCAACGGCAATTGCTGCTAGTTCAAGTTCTGAAAATTGCATTTTGCTTGTTACCCACTCACCAACACTCAGCCACGGTTCGCACGGAACTACTACGGAACAGCATGCACAAAGGCTCGGACTCCACTCGGACGCTATGGCTCGGTTGAGACCCGGGCTCGGCCTCGACACGGTATAGCGTGAATCATCCTTTAAGCGGGGAACACACTTACCCGACGCAAAACCAAATTCCAATTTTCTATAATATTGAATTACCCCCGTGCACATCTGATGCCATACAACGCTACCCTACCCTGCGCTCTGCGATCCCCCCTGTACAGATTTTCGTCGGGTAGCATCCAGTAGATAGATAATGATGTTTATTTACAGTAAAAGTTATTTTACAGAAAATATTCAATAATAAAACACCCTACACAATAGCCCACAGGCTGCCTGTCGAGTTGCCAAAAGAACAAATATTGAATAATATTAATAATATGAATACTAATACTAACAATACTAACACATTTCTTGTCTAATATTTTCGAGGCCAATATTCGAGGAAGTCTACCAGAAGAGAATGACAAAACTTTTTGGATGTGTGTCAATGGGTCAATCTCTGTCTCTACATATAAGACATAGATAGATAGATAGATAGATATACTTTATTTACAAAATGAAAAAAAAAAATTAGAGTTAAAAAATAAAAACACGGTATTATTATGGCATGATGTTAAAACCGTCAGCCAGAGTTCGGAGTGTATAACTATCCCAAGAATATGCTTAATAATCTAATTATAAGAAAAGGAGATTTTAAAATATGAACTTCAGCGGTTACAATTATTTACTGGATTTTCGTATTACAAGGTTGAATTGCGATAAGCTTTGAAAATAATAAAACTGACACCTCAAAGAACAAAAGGATTCCAACTTACAAGGGGTTCCCCACAGGCAAACAGATTCGCATTTAGAAAAAATTATATATGTTAATACAAACAGAACAAAATAAAATAAATAATAAATAAAAAAGACTACAAAAAGAAACAAAATAAGACCAACAGAATATTGATCCCCTGCATTCCAATGTATTCATACCGGTAAAACCAGGCTTTCTGAGCAAAATCAACAAGACCCTGGCAATCGGAGCCGTTCAGAAGTGCTATGAGCTCTTCCCTCGTCAGAAAACCCCTACCCACATACAGATACCTCAATTCGTTCAGGACTGAGCATCTAGCAAGAAAATGAAATGCATCCTCACGATCACCTGAGTTGCATAGAGAGCACACAGCAGTGGCAGAAGTACTCCCAACCCAAGGCCTGAAATTCAGGAACAACAACTCCCCCCGTATTTTAAACCACCAACGGATATAAGACATGATGCGGTGTATCCTTTCTTAAGGAAAAGAACCTTTTGACAAAATATTTATTTAATTTTCCCAAACTGACATACCATTTATAGCCCTAAAGCTGAGCACCGTATAACATTACCGCCTTGGAAACAGAGTTAAATACATTATATTTGGCTGAAATGGGAACAATCAACACTCGACAAGAGGGACTTCCAAGTAGTATTAAAACCAAATTTGGCTACATTTAATTTTTGTCTGTCTTTCCATAGCAAGCTCGGTGTGAGATATATACCCAGATAATGGTTCACAATCTCAATATTTTGTCAAGCATCTTTTCTCCCAAGCCTCCCCCAGTTAACATTCAAATTCCATAACTGACAATACTCGTAAAGCTTATTTATAATTTTCTGCATTGTACTGGGCTCCGTTGCCGATAGTACAATGTCATCCGCATAGCGCACAATAATGGACGTTCAGCCCATCGCTACGCAATCCACCGCCTACAAAATCACATAGATCATTGAGATATAACGAAAATAAAAGTGGAGATAGTAAACAACCTTGCTTTAGCCCTATGTTTGTCTTAAAGGTATTTGAAACTCCCTCCTTCATCCACACAACAGATTCACTTTCCTCGTACAGACTCTTTAAAACATTTATAAATTTATTCGATAGCCCCATCATGTGCAGCTTATAAAATAAAAGAATTCTATCTGGCGAATCAAATGAGGCCCGAAAATCTACAAAAAAAAACGGTATACTTTTTCCGTTTTTCGTACAGGTTTAATTTCACAATATTAAATAGACTGAACAGGTATCCAGTACGTCGAGGACAAAAGAAACGAAATCATATTTTTATTCCAACTACATGTATTATTGTCGCTATATTAATTACAACAAACTTATTTTAGTATAAACCGAATTTACCGAAATCAAAAATTCATTCCTTTTAATTTAACTCTTTTAAATAATTTTAAAGGTTTGGTTAAAAATTGGTCAAAACACCGGAATACCATTTTTTTATGTAACTAAAGTGACTTAACTTACACGGTTTTGCTCATAAAATTGCACTACTTCCGTCGAGTTGCGTAAGAATACATTCATAGTTTTTGAAGTGTATTTTGTCGTTATATTAATTACAACAATCCTATTTTAATTTAAGCCAACCTAGGCGAGATCAAAAGTTCATAGGTTTTTATAAAAATTGTTTAATTATGACGGTTAGGAAGAACATTTATCAAAACACCAGAATAACTTTATTTAAGATAAGTAAGTTTAACAAACAATTTATTAGATGGCTATGCTCATAAAATTTAATTGACAATTTATTACATGGTATTGCTCAAAATATTGCATTAAGAAAAAAAGAGGCGTT
This sequence comes from Cimex hemipterus, assembly GCA_039619505.1. NCBI lineage: Eukaryota > Metazoa > Arthropoda > Insecta > Hemiptera > Cimicidae > Cimex > Cimex hemipterus. The sequence goes on from CM077102.1 coordinate 4,323,645, forward strand.
GCGATTGTGATACACGCTGTGTGACGTGACGTGGGCTTGACTACGCATAGTCACACGCTACCAAAACGTGGCGTCGGGTAACGTCGCATAGCGTTGCATCGGGTAAATGTGTTCCCCGCATTACACTTGTATTCCAGGGAGAATTTCCATCTTATCCAGACCTCTCCTGAATACGATTGGGAGCGTACCCGTGGATGACAGCACCAAGGAACCGTCTCTTCACTTACCTGCCTCTATTCGGTCAGAAATTTTAGATGAAAGGCCTTGGTACATGCGTTTATCCCTGGCTCCATATTTTGGGGGGATTCGCAACACAATTGTGAGCTTAAGCCCCCGTTGTGCCGGTTTCGTCCATCGAAGAAACTCATTCTTCAAGGGGGTTGGGACCAAATTCCGGTGCTATGTCAAGTTCTTTCAATTTAGGCCACCGGTCTCCTTAGGTGTCAAAAAGATTCCAGAGGGATCGAACCCACGACCGCGGGATTTACTAGCAGAGAGTCTGATGCCTTAACCTCTCGGCGTCTTAAGTCTTATGTGCATTTTGTCCATGATCGCCAGATATTGCCCATGCCTCCTTCCTTCAGCGCCGTACTACTACTGCTTTATACTACTACTCTATTTTACTAGTTAGTGTAGTAAATACCAATTTATAGTGGTAATGTGAAGAGACATTGACGATGATGATATTTTGCCACTAAAAGCGAGAAAACAGCTTTTATAGGAATTCTTTGAAAATAACACGACTCTACAGCACCGTAAACCCAAGTATTTTGCTACGCGTTAAAACTTTGTCTTTTATTGCATTCGTTGCGCCTCTTAATTCGAGCTGTGAAAGAACATTTGGATCCGATGCTGATTTCAGCAGATTGAAGATTAATTGGACGGCGAGGAGGAGGGAAAGCATCCCAAGTGCGTTCACACTTTGAATAACAATAAATATAAAACATGCTGCTCTTCACCCATAAATTCCCGCAATCAAACACGGTGGTGGTGTTTGCTGGTCGCAAACCTCTCCGACAACCCCCAGGAGTTATTAATGTTTATCACCTTGGCTCCTTTACGACTTTATAAGGAAAAATACTTCAAACGTACACTCCGTGACGGTCACGCCCATCCGGATGGGTAATTTGAGCATTCCACACAGAAAATACCCACTTGTACAATTACGCCCAATTTGAACGGGAACGCGAACCCATTTAAGACCCTTAAGTACGTTGACACCCAAGGCCAATTATTGATTAATTTCCTGCAAAAAAAAAAATCCTTCAACATTCAAATTTATTCGACAAACAATGCTCTGCCCAATTAAAAAGATTTAAGTGGGTGCATTTATTTGTAGAAAGAATTACCATTGTTTACCATTTTTAATACACCGGTAAGTTATAATTTTTGGATTATTAACACCACCGTTGAACTCTATGCTCGTTCACAATGGATAAAATAGTTAAAATTCGATTTAAAATGTTTTAATACCTGTTTGGATTTTCGTTTTCATTTACATTTTTAAAGAACCGCCTATTTTGTTATGATTTACGTATTATCCTACACCGGGAAGCCGGTCCAAAGGATAGGCCGCCCCACTCCGGGTACCACAAGTCAGTCGCCTTTATGACCGAGTCAGGTTCGCTTCAGCACGCTCCGCATTACAACTTTTACTATTTTTTGTGTGAACCCGCAAACGATTTTCTACATACCGCCTCCTGTAAAATCTCTTCCAACATCGCTTGGAATCTTTCTGGAGTGATTTTACACCTCGCCGAAACGCCGGAGTTGCTGGTACTTGTAAGTGGGCCGTCCTCCCCCAAATACCCTATTTTCATGCTCCTACATCCTTCTATTTCCACCTTTATCATTCGCTACAACATCAGTCGTTATTGTTTCATTTTTATTTTTTATTTCAATCATTTTTTTTAAACTGTTTTATTTTATTTTATATTTTTCCCCGCCTCCCGATTATATTCGGGTGGTCCTCCGTCGGTTAAAAACCGCACAATACCAATTTAATATCTATTTCAAATTCAACAATGCGTACATTTATTTAATTTGTTACTTTAAGTAATTCATGCCGTACAGGAGGGCTTAACGTCCAGCTAACCTTTGAGTGCTAACCAGTTATGTTCTTAATGATCCTTTTTTAATTTTTTTTGAGTTGGGCTTCCGACATCTACGTCATTTTAGCCCCAACTAAGCCTGTATTCTATTTACCCTTTCAACACTACATTCATACAAATAAATACATTCATAGAGTTCACTCATTGCGTTTGGTCGGTGGAGTACTTGATATTCCTCCGTCGACCTATACTCAAACTAATCTAGATCTAGATTATTGAGGAATATTTGTAAAAGTACTCCATCGATACACTCATACGCTCTCTAACTTCGAGCGGCGATGGTGACTTTATATTTCACCCACAACCATTCACGCTAATAAGTACACGCACTCAGACAAAACATAAAACATATCATACAATAAAAAAAAAGCCAATTTCCTCTAAAAAGCGGAACAGGGGACTGTTCTAGCAGCAGAAACTAGCATTGGATGACATGCCTACACCCTCCCTGTAGGGAGCTAAGGAATGACATATTTCAAGTATGTGTGACACATAGAGCAACCTTTCTCTGCATATTTAATAATGCTAAAAAACATATTATACACTTAAAGTCGCAAGGCAAAGTATGAATCTTATATTTTATGTATAATTTTTTTGTATAATATATAATATAATAAATCTCTTTTTTCTTTTTCTTTTTTTTAATGCATTTTATTTCTACGAATAATAGCAGTATGATTTTTTACAAAGCAGAGTACAGGCATGGATCACAATCCGGAGGTCTTTGTTAAGAGAAAAGGAAAAAAATAATAATGAAGAAATCATAATAAAGAGATAAAGATTAAAGCATTAAACCGAGGTTATAACATTATCGCTATTTGCTGGAAAGGTGTGGGGGTGAGACAAGTGTTTAAATAAGGAAAAGTTGAGCGAGGACTGAGCCCGGAGTAAGCAATCCTCCTGATGTCATTCCTTAAATCTAGATAGCAGAACAGAAAAAAGAAGAATGTTCTTTATAAATTTAAAATTTGACGTGATTTTATGAAAAACCGAACTTTTAAGAACAATATGTTTTTCTCTAGCTCAATCTATAATAGTAGGTATTGTTTCCTTGGAGGGGGGGGTTACTAATAATATTATAATAAAACTGTTACTATAAACTCACTTCTGATTATTTTCCGTAAATGGTACAAATATAATACGAAAAAATTCCCGACTGAGGATTGGCCATACGCGGATGACACATGGGCATCTGCTTTTGGGCCAAACCCCGTGCAGGTGCTCCTTATGCAGTTCTCGAGCACGGTAACGAGTTTCAGATTTCCCTGTTCCACTTTTTAGGGGAAATTGGGTTTTTTTATTGTATGTAGTATGTCTCATGTGTTGAGTGTATATATGTTTCGTCTGAGTGCATGTATTTATTAGCGTGACTGGCGAGGGGTGAGGGTGAAATATAACATCAGCATCGCCCCTCGAACTTAGAGAGCGTATGAGTGTGTGTTCCGGGTCGATGGCGGAATATTTGTACATGTACTCCATCGACCCCAATCTGGATGAGTTTGACTATAGGTCGAGCACTCCACCGACCAAGTGTACTGTATGAATGTAGTGTTTGAAAGGGTAAATAAAATATAGACTTAGTTGGGGGGCAGCTTCCAGATATCGGAAGTAAAAAAAAAATTATACAGTGAATTTAGAGTAATTAATCTATACCAAATCTTTCCTTAATCATGTCTATTATAGTCTTGTAACTAGTTAATCAATAAATATAACACATTCATTGGCCAACTCACATTTTTACAACCTAAAACCTACGCAATATTATAATTTTCCGTTAAAAATTTCACCTTTTTTGTATGTATGAATAAAGAGAGGCTGATGATTATTCACAAAATTGCAAAAATTTATAGTTTCAAAAATTTGAAATGGTAGTTGATATTTTAAAGCTTACTAGCAACTAGCTTAAAGCACACCACACGTTTATTCTGTTTGTTTCTTCGTTTTTCATTATCTTTTTGTGTCTCCAAAAAAACCTCCTGCTGTGTAGTACAAGTTTTGCATTTTGACAGCAGGCAAGGATGTACAAAAATATTATTTCTTGTTGTAAATTTATATGTACTGTGAAATCTTCCAAATAAAGATTTATTATATCCATTCTCTCTGTTAAGCACATAACTAAATTTCAAGAGAGATCGAAATATGAATGTATTTCTACAAACAAATCCTACAATAAATTCATACACTCTGTCTCTCTCTCTCTCTCACTCACTTACTCACTCACTCACTCACTCACTCACTCACTCTTTCTCTCTCTCTCT
>CM077102.1:4328023-4362701 GCA_039619505.1 Cimex hemipterus
ACTCACTCACTCACTCACTCACTCACTCTTTCTCTCTCTCTCTCTCTGTATTTGCGATTTTGTAAGAAACGTCGTCCGCGACCAAAGTTTGCGTGATTTTTCAAATAAAACTATAATCATTCGTCACCAAATATAGCACCCCAAGAATCTCCATTGTCGGAGTTAATTTTGTACATTTATGTAAATAATATAAATGATAGATTTCTCAGCTGCAGGCGATCTAAATGTGTACATTGAATCTAAAATATGAAATTTGAATGAGATCATATCAAAAATAAATGTAAATTTAGAAAAGTTAGGTGGTTGGAGTCTAAAAACTCGCTCTAGTTTTTAATCCTACGAAATACAAAGCCTTATTGTTCGGCCATAATAAATTATTAGAGAACATTGTGTTTGAAAATATTAGTGAGATTATGATGGAACACACACTCATCTAAATATTTATACCGGGTCAGTCAGTGCAATAGACCTGACGATTGTTTCTCCGTCCCTAGCGACCAATTTTGAATGGAACGTCCTAGAAACGGACGTCCAAAGTGATCACCTTCCAATAAAAATAGAATCCCATATTCGTAAAATGGATTTTGAATTTTGTCCTAAACGGAATACCCGCACGGCAGATTGGAATAAGTATGCTCAAATTGCCCTCTTTCCTAACCTATGCAACAACGTCAACACAGACGTTGCTATAAATAATTAATATATTAATAAATAAATATTGGTAAATAAATAATTTATAATTCTGTAATTTGTATATTTAAAAAAATCCTAAGGTTTGCAAGTGATGTTGCTAAATTTAAAAAAATAAAAGCATAGTTTAATTACAACAGTTTCTTTATGTTATGCTATTATGTATAGACTAAGCGCTATGTGCGATTTAAATTATACTCAAATAAAAAATGTGACAAATAGGATTAAACATATTGTAAGTGAAACAATTAATTAAGGTTTTTAGTTGCGATAAAAAAAGTCAATGGGACGAGCGGGATTCGAACCCCCGACGACAGATTTAAATTACTACAATTTTTCAAAATAAATACCAGATTATATAAAATAATAAAAGCAAAAAACCTCAGTGTATTTATTACAGGATCAAATTTAAATGCTGAAGTACATAAGCAGAATAAAAATACACATATCCTGTATGGCCGGGTAGTTTAACGAACGATTTGCTCCTTCTTTTAGGGCGTGATTATCCCCTGGAGGCCGGAGATCAGTCTCAAAATCAAAGGAATTTCAGCTTGGAATAAATTAATAACACAATTATAGAGGGACACCTCTGTTTGTATCTTAGAAGAAAATGTATATTCTTATGAAATCGAAAACGTTATATTTAAAAAAATAAATAAATAAAACATGAGTGAACAGAAGATGATTCTTGGTTACAAACTAATAATTATACATAAAGGAAACAAAATCGGGTCTGAAGGGCAAAAACGAAAATATTGATCTTTAAAAAAAATGGAAAAAGAAGCCAAACAGAACTATAAATCAAAGTGTGTGCCTCACAACAGAAATAAATTTTATAATAAGGAAATAAAAACGATACTGATCTGTTTTGATGGGCTATCTGCTGGATTTGTTTCTATTATCGTTCTATATGCAATGCCTAGGCTAGACTGAACTCGTCTATCCTTGCCTCTATCAAGGAGGGGAGAGCCAGGGCATAAATTGTTGTCATACCTGGTTATAAAGAATAAAACTAAATTAGTAATTTTTTCTTAGTCAAGGGTGCAAACGTGTTGTCAAATCTATTTTTAATAGGGTAATTAATATGTCATTATTTTTTTAAGCAATAAACTATAAACTACATTTTAGATATACGGATGGCTCCAAAACGAAGGGACCGGATCAGGTGTTTTCTGTACAAGCTCAAAATATGAGCAATCAAACTCATTAGGGAAGTACACCTCGGTCTTTCAAGCAGAAATACATGCCTTCAATGCTTGTGTCCTGGAAAATCTTAAAAGAGGTTACACTGAAAAAAAATCCTCATAAGATCAGACAGCCAAGCAGCTATTAAAGCACTGGCATGCACAAGGATTACATCAAAATTAGTCAGTGAATGCATCCAAAATCTCCAAAACTTGGGGGAACACAACAAGGTAACGGTATCCTGGGTGCCAGGGCCCAGGGGAATTTTGGGTAATGAAGAAGCAGACAGACTAGCCAGAGGAGGATCCTCAAGACCACACATAGGCCCCGAAGCTATCCTTGGGATATCGAAACAAACATAGAATCCTCCATCGCAGAATGGATCCAAACAAAACAAAGCGAAAAATGGATAAACTCTAGCAGTGCTAGACACAGTAAACTCATGATAAAACAACCCTCACCAAAACTAGCAAAAACACTACTACAATTGGAGGGGGCAAATCTCAGAGGAGTGGTAGGACTACTAACCGGCCACTGGCATCTGAGAAAACATCTACATAACATGAGCATATATATTAGTGATCCCATTTGCAGACTATGTAATGAGGAGGAAGAAACAGCCACTCATATCATCTTCGAATGCGAAGCAACGGCTCAATGGAGGTTCACTCTAACGTATAAAAACGACTCAGAGAACCACATTGAAGCAATAACAATCAATGACTTGATACTTCGGAGAAAAAGGATCGAGTCTATTGACTAAACCAAGGAACTAGGAAGGTACAGTAAGCCAGAAGGCTGCAGTGCCTGGGGTACACAAACCTCGCCTCCTGGTATCCTTTTTTCCCACCGTACCATACCATACATTTTAGATCTATCTCCTCTTTCTCTCTGATTGTCCATTGGAGTACCCAAAATAAAATTCGTCATTTTCATAACAGGAAAGAATGAAATAAGGAAATAAGCAGTCTCGTAACGTAGGTCACTTCGTAAATCCAAAGTAACGTATTTAAAAAAAAATTAATGTTTAGTTTTGAACTGGGGGGAGGCTTTACTTGGTGGTCGACTGGTTTGTAAACTGCGGAGCCGAACATTTATAGTCCTGCTAGCCTCGACTGTACTTTTATTTAATTTCTTTTTAAAAAGACTCACTACACAGCAGGACAAACAGCGAGGATAGGCGTATATAATTCAATAGCTCAATCAAATTTTAGCCTGTGAAACAGCCGCGTCTCGGCTACGCGCCCGTAAAAAGGATCGCCGGTCATATTTCACGCGGGCATTAAAAGTGGAAAAATAATATGTGAAAATTATTCAAATGAAGCTCAAAAAAATTGGTCAAAAGTGATCCGGTGCTCGTGGGTGGGGGGTTTGACAAATGTTGCCACGGAGAAGGGAACTGGCATTAGCCAAAGCCATTAGTCTAACTTCAACTCAAGGTGGATTACACTTTATAATTGAGCGCTATCTCATCTACAATCCCATCTTATGTAGAACAAATATTTCCCAAGATTTGTCTCGTCAACATTTTTTTCTCCCTCACCGTTTTTTGCTCCCTTCTCTCACTCTCTCTCTCTCTCTCTCTCTCTCTCTCTCTCTCTCTCTCTCTCTTTCTCTTCTCTCTCTCTCTTTTCAGGCATGCCTACCCCCGTGCGGCCCGGAGGGCTCCTTCTTAAAATATAATAAAATAAATTGAAAACAACAATAATAATAAAAAGGGAACGAATACCGTTTTCGTCCAGTGCACAGGCATCGCTTTCACATGGAACACGGTCCCAACTAACCCAAAGAATTGATTTCATATAAAAAATAATATGACGAAATATATACGAGCAAATGCTTTGATTGAATTAAACCGATTATTCTCGATATTTTGGCCTATTCGTCACGTCTCATCCTTCCGCCATCTTAGTGGATCGTTTAAGGAAAATTGAGAAAATCTCACAATTGATTATTATAATTTCATTTTACAAACCGATTTGAGGGTGAGTGAGAGAGAGAGAGAGAGAGAGAGAGAGAGAGAGAGAGAGATTATTAATGTTTTATTTACCTAATTACTCAAGAATTCACACAGAAACATTCTTACACATAAAGTGATGTACATCTTCATTTTTTGCTTTCATTATGTACTCTACTCAATTTTTAAACTGAAAAATGTAAAATCCGTTCCAGCATATAAATTACATGACCTCAATGAATAGAATGAACAAGTAGAGATAACAATAGAATGCGATAAATCTTACTATTTAATATGATTAAGTAAGACTGTACGTATGTCACTATTAACTAATAATCGTTTTTAAGGAAGGTATGGGCCCGATCTCGGCTTCCTCTAGCTCACAGAGGAAATCCCTAGATTACTCTGACTAATTTTTGAAATTTGTCAGATACCATTTTTTATTGATTTTACCTTTAACAACAAAATTGACTTTAATTTTTTATAATTGATGAATCTTGAAAAGTGAGAGTTAAAAGAAATGAAAGACACACAAAATTTTATATCTTTAACAATTATTTTAATAGCTTAAATATTACGAAAGTGAAACTTTTAAACAAGATGAGAAAACAAAATTATATAAAATCTAAAAAAAATAACAGCTTAACCCACCGGTTTTTCCTTTTTCAATCTGGAGATAAGTGCGAAGTTCAAATTTAATGACAGTTGAAGGAATATTATTTTGTTTTACTCACAGGACCAATTATTAAACGGAGCCTCTTACTCGGGCGGAGGTCCTTCTTTCACCGGCTTAAATCCCAAACTTAGAAAAAAAAAAAAAACAATATTAAGGAGAATGCCTCACACAGTGTGACACATACATCAATTTGAAAAAAATAGATATGTATATATATTGTTGTACACATATAAATATTTGCAACCAGAACAATGAAGATTTGGGGCGTCGGTGTCCGCAAGCTTCAGTCTTTGACACGATTCTCATCACTCTAAGCGATCCTCATTCGAACCCGACATTTTTTTCAAAAATATCGGCACACCGAGGGTTTATATGACCTGTGCTGTTGCGAACCCTTGCAAAAAAAAAAATAATAATAAAAAAATTAAAAATCCTCTTTTCTTCTTCTTTCTCTTCACTTTCGTTTTTATATGTATTTCGATATCTCTTAACTTTTCAATCTTTCTACCACATATCAAAAGAGAAAAGAGAGAAAGAGAGATGGAGAGAGAGAAATAGATAGAAATAGGAAGAGGGTGAGGGAATGAGGGATAGTGAGGGAGGATGAGGAAGAGAAATAGGTCCAGATAGATACATAGATAGAGAGAGAGAAAGAAAGAAAGAGAAAGAGAGAGTTAGAGAGAGATGAGAGAAAGCGAAAAGGTGGGAGAGTGAAATAGATAGAGATAGAAAGAAAAAGGGTGATAGAGTGAGAGAGAGTGAGACGATGAGGGGGAGAGAGAGAAATAGGTAGAAATAGGAAAAGGGTGAGGGAATGAGGGATAGTGAAGGAGGATGAGGAAGAGAAATAGGTCGTGGTAGAGAGAGGGTAACAGAGGGAATGTGAGAGAGCGAAAAGGTGGGAGAGAAAAATAGATAGAGATAGAAAGAGAATGAGAGAAAATGTGATAGAGAGAAATTGAGATAGAAAGAGAATGAGAGAAAAGGTGATAGAGAGAAATAGAGAAAGAAAGAGAGAGAGAGATTCTCTAAAATCTCGCAAAATTAGGTTGCGAACGACCCCTCTAACAATTGACGAGTAGAGAAAGAAGGGATGAAGCGACATTAACTGCTACCGTTATTTTGGTTATTTTGCATGTTGGTGGCCGATTCGGTTTCCGCTTTGAAACTTGACTGCTGTGGAATTGATGAGGCTACGTGGAGCCGTATTGACGTTTGTTGTTTCTTCAGCTGCTGTGTCTTCTCGTCGTTTATTGGTAGCTCTGGTCACCTTTGCTGACGAAGTTTTCGTCGACGATGTGTTCAAAAAAAGTGCGATAGTCGAGGGGGTCGCTTCAATCAACCTCGGTCGCCACGTGTTCGACAAGCGGTTGAAGAAAAAGCTAAATTGATATATACAAAATACATACAAAACATGAAATTATAAATAAGAAGTGTATAAATAAAGGGAAGAATGTCGTTTAATGATGAAAGGTCCAAATCATCCATTGGAAAAATGTATGAAATGAATTTACAATGTTGACTAACTTTATTTTTTTGGTATATTACAACTACCGGCATTCTGGTATTTAGTAATGTTGTATGAATAAATCATTAAGAAAAAAAAAGTGGAGAAACTACCCACCGGTAGTACTCCTAACTATTCTTTATTCAATTGTCACTCGACGGAAGATCCCGTGGCCCTTGTCTTTTTAGTCGGCGAAGAGGGTGGGAAGGAATTCGTCGGGACGGGAGGATTTATAGTGATTGGGAGGTTTGTGAAAAATTTTTGGTAACGGGAGTGGGTTACATCTTGGACAAAAGGAGGAGGTCTTTATGGATAGTGTCGTTGGACACATAAAAGGGAGCATTAAGGATTATTCTGAGGATGATGGATTGGGCTCTGGATGCGTAGGATATTGGAATGTTTGGCCGAACACCACATTTCCAGTCCATAAGTCTATATTGGCTTCACTAGGGTGATATAAAGTAGTCTTTTGTTTAGGAGATGTAGGTTAGAACGTCTGTCAAGAAAGCCGTGAAAGTGCTCTGTAACGTTTCATATTAACCTCAACCTTAATCAGTAAATTCCCAGTCCCAGGCGCGTTTAATTCCATGGACATGCAGAATCAAGATCAAAACTTTATCGCCAAGTGTAGTTAACAAACAAAAAAAAAATTACTTTCCAAAACCAACTCTAAAGTCAATAGAATAGAGATCGATTGTCACAGATTTCAACCATCTCTTAATAGTAATGGTTTTCGTTAAATTTTGATTTTGAAATTCTCTATGTAAAATAGACATGGTTATTAGTTCTGTAATTATAGAGAACATTATGTTGCATCTTCATATTTTTGTATATGAACATTACAGTATCGCCAATCAAAGCCCATAAAAATGTCAAACAAAACAATAAAATAAAAGGCGGGAAGGAGGTGGGTGGTATTTTTAATTAATTTAAAACTTGAAGCCGGTTCACAAGTATGTAAATATTTCCGAGACAAATAATGCTAGATCGCCTTATTTGACGAACGCTCCTTCCGCCGCCCGACATAAATAATTGTAACAGTTTTAATTAGACAAAAAGCGGAGTATGTCTAATGTGACTGTAGATCCGGATTTGGCCGTGCGGGGTGCGGGGTGCGGACACGCGGATTGATTGCGCCTTTTTAAAATGACGGTCGTGTAAATGCCAGGCGCACTCCTCCGAGCATTCGCTCGGTCGCAACGATAATTCCGCCATTCCTCGGCTGTCGACGGTTTCACAATGTCGTTCGTTCATCTGTAAAACGGCTCGTAAGCCGGTAGATGTTGATGTTGCAGGGGAGACTCGAAAAGACCCGACGGGTATCGCATAGGAATAGCCGTCATGACAAGACAACCACAAAACAGATACAATAATAGATAATATACTTTGCTGTTTTTCTAAGTCCAACAGTTCACCTAGTTGGAGATTATTAAGGACAAATTGGAAAAATGAAAGAGGCCAAGAAGAAAATAAATTCCTCGACTTATCTAATCTGACCATTTAGGGCATTTACATGGAACAAAGTGGGGAGTGGTTACGTAAGGGGAGCAGGGGGGATATCTAGTCATTGACATGGGGCTAACGGCCCATTTAACCTGGGACAACATCTACTTAAGATAAAACACTAATAAACTTCGGCTCACTTCGAAAGTGGGTTAGGTTTTTTTCCCCCAGTGGTCTGTATGTCCTGAGGCTTTTAGCCCGGGCGACAGCTTCACGTTCGAATTACCTGGGATCACACACAAACCTGGCGATCCTTATCTTCACGGATTTTCGGAAATTCCTTCTCGCCGGGACAATCTATCTAACGAGCCGTTCAAAATAACGGTACCTTTTTGAAGTTATCGTCAAAATACAAATAACGAGTTTGGTACTCAATAATGAAGTGGTTTTAATATGAGTGTCACACAGTTTAAAGGTTTTGCATAAAGTCACACGGAGTCGCAAATTGACAGCGTTGCAAACTGCTAATATTAACATGTCTGTAAGAACTATTATAATCAACCTACAAGTTTAAAGGTCAATTTATTCAAACGAGATGAGACTTTGTAAATGTTTTCTTCTTCTGACTCTGTTGTTCCGAGCACTGTTGTATAATTTATGATACTTCTGTAACGGAAATATTGCTATGTGTGACTCGTGTGTACCAGCAGCATGTAATTCAACAGCCAGTGTAAATAAGCTGAAGATATTTTATGTTTAAATACGTAAATTATTTACGCATTCTAAAAAATACATACTATAACAGTAATGAAATACTATAAATCATTTATATTAATTATTTTAATTAATTATACTAAAAATCCAAGGTCTTGGTTGAGGTGAAAACCTAATGTCACGAACGGGATTCGAAAAACGGAAAATATGGCAAAAAGAGGGAAAATTCGAAAGGTTGAGGTGAGGAGATGGTGTCCGGGTAGATCGAAGTCACCATAGTTCAAATGGTTAGAGCAGAGGTTTGAGGGAAGATTGTGAGTTCGAATTTCACTCGTGACACTAGCTTTTTCATCGCTACTAAGCCCTTAGATAAAAAGGTGTAATTAATTCAAGTTATTCATACGTCGTGAGATGGGGTCTGGTGTGATGTAGGTTTCAAAAAAACATTTTCTTTATCGTGCCAACGTTTCGATCTTTATTGAGATCTTCTTCAGGGCCTTGTGTTGTTTGCATTTCAGCAGAAACGTTTACGAAGCTAAAAGTATTCTGAAATACATCGCTAACAATGAGAAGATACTCGCATCGGCCATCAATCAGATAACCTTCTTGCTGAAATGCAGACAACACAAGGCCCTGAAGATGATCTCAATAAAGATCGAAACGTTGGCACGATAAAGGATTTTTTTTACTTTTAATATTTAGTCAGCTGTTTTCAGACTCGGACTGTCTAGTCTCGCTAGGTTTGTCCATCCTTTCGCACATCCACGACTGAAACAATTATTCAAAAACCTGCCAGATTTAAAACATGTAAAATGTTGAAGTAGGAGATTGCTGTGGACAAAGTAGTTTATCGTTCCCGATCTTCTTGTTCTGTCTGGTGCTTACAGTAGCACATCACTGAACATTGCAAATGCACAAACGCAGTCTGCCAAAACTATCACATCCAAGCATTCACGATAATAATAATAAAATATGGGAAGTTTAGGGTCTGACAAACAGCTGAGGTTATTCTCGGTCTCGTGAGCGTTTTTACTTTTCTTTCTCGTCTTTCACACGTATTTTTCAGCCTGCAGTCATTCGAGCGTCCAAACCTTATCAAGACGGGCAAAATCACTGCTGCATCTGGAGAGGGCAAAACTTAGAGGAGTGATAGGACAATAACCGGCCACTGGCATTTGAGAAAACATCTACACAACATGGGCATATTCAGCGATGGTCCCATCTGCAGATTATGTAATGAGGAGGAGGAAACAGCCACCCATATCATCTTGGAATGCGAAGCACTATCTCAATGGATATTTAACCAAACGTTCGAAAAAGACTTAGGGAATCAAATTGCAGCAATAACAGTCAATGCCTGATACTTCTAAGAAATATGATTGAGTCTATTGGCTGAACTGCTGAACTAGGAAGGTACAATAAGCTACATTACAATACAATAAGAAGGCTGCAGTGCCTGGGGAATATAAACCCCGCTTCTTGGTATCCTTTTGACCATACTGTACCATAAGCATATTAGGCACGCAGAACAAGGTGAGTGCTAGGGCCCAGAACACATGGGAGTAGATGGTAACGAGACGGCGGACACATTTGCAAGGAAAGGAGCTGCTACACCGCTAACCCTACCCGAACCCTTTTGTCGCATAGGAACCAAACAAAAGGGAAATGAAGGAACGATTGAATTCACTCATTGGACACAGGCAATCCAAGAATCTCCGAACAAATTTCGGAAGAAAATAAATTACAGAATCTGTCAAAGGAACTGCACATCCTGATAGGATTCCCAACAGAAAACTGCAAGTTAAATGGACACCCAAAGAAAATTCGTATAATCCAAAACTGAAGGATACACCCAACACATCTTAACCTAACATATGGAAAAGGTTTAGAGAATCAAATTGCAGCAGCGACACTCAATGACCTGATACTTCTAAGAAAAAGGATTGAGTCTATTGCACTGAACTAAGAAACCAGGAAGGTGCAATGAGCCAGTGCCTGGGGAGCGAAAATCCCACTTCTTAGTATCCTACCATACCATATACCTTTGAGAGTCTCGATTTTGTTACTTATATGAAAACTAAGTCACTGCTAGCCCCTCGTTTGTACCCCAGGTTGTCAACTACATCATAGACAGAGAACATACAATACATATATTTACATCACCACAAACTTAGAAGTCTGGTCACATTCGTTTTTTCAGAGTGCTCGATATTCTTCGAGGCGGGTTTAAACCAGAGTTGGGCAAAAATCTAACTAATTCAATCATGATTAAGATTTTTGATTGAAGTTTAATCATGATTGAATTAGTCATGATTAAATGAATCATTATATGATTTAGTCATGATTAATTCAATCACGAGGTATGACTAAATCATACAATGATTAATTTACTCATGACTTATTCAATCATGATTAAACTTCAATCAAAAATCTTAATCATGATTGAATTAGTTAGATTTTGCCCAACTCTGGCTAAAATGACCACCTACCAAAATCCAATAGACTCAGGATAAAAATTTTGAGTTGAGAGTCGTGCTTAAGGCCAACCTCAAAAAATGTTATCCCAAACGAAAACCTTAGAATTTTTTTAACTGTGATGAAATTGTGTATTTTTCATCTTTTGTGCACCCATACGAATATGATTTATCGAAATTTAGTCATGACTAACTATATTATGACTAAATTAGTCATGCCTCGTATTTAATGTTAGTCATGACTAACTATATTATGACTAAATTAGTCATGCCTCGTATTTAATGTTAGTCATGACTAATTTAGCCATCAATCACATATCGTGACTAATGACTAAATTAGTCACTTACTACCAATCATGACTAACGTTCTGAGTGATCAATCATTAATCATTAGACATGACTAATTTTTGCCCAACACTGGTTTAAACCCACTCTACTCTTGCTAATAATTTATTTTTGTTTCCATATATCGTGGTTTGTTTATTTTTATGTAGATTGATATTGAGTGTC
Organism: Cimex hemipterus; assembly: GCA_039619505.1. Lineage (NCBI taxonomy): Eukaryota > Metazoa > Arthropoda > Insecta > Hemiptera > Cimicidae > Cimex > Cimex hemipterus. The sequence goes on from CM077102.1 coordinate 4,339,180, forward strand.
TAGTGTGAGGTCTGATTGTTGAATATTTATTAGACATGAAATAAGAAAGTATATATTTACGTTGGTGTATGCATGCCATTAGAAATAGTATAATAGTTCACATTGCCAAGAAATTGTGTCTTTGAGGCAGGTACAGTCAACATTTTATTGTAGATGAGATGGTACGAGCTGCTGCTAAAACTCCCTGGAAAAAAGATCTTCTTTGAGATCATCTCTCACTTTTGCAATTCATGTTGAGAGATGTGGTTGTAGAAGTCCTTCAACCTGATGATGATCTAAAAGGTTCGAAATCCGTATCATTGCGAAACAACTTACAGTGAGTAGGAACTAACTTTTTTTAAAACCACACTCCCTCGATCATTTATCATTTCTATTAGTCTGATGTTAGTGTTTTCAAACTTACTGTTTATATTTTGAACTACTGTGTTCCAATGAATCGTTTTTTTAGGGCAGTGGGTCAAGTTATCTATTTCTTGATATCGTGGGTCAATTTTAATTGAATAAATAACCTGTTTTTTTATTGGAGAAAATTGGTTTTTATTAGCGACCTTTCTCTCTTTTTGCGCGAGAATAAAATTGAAAAAAGTTTACGACTGGCTATATGTGTTTGTGTCCTCCTAGGTTTAACAGCTCAGATAATAAAATCAGACCAGTTTCTCTTCTCATGACGGTTGTTTGAATATTTTATTTCCCCTCGGAAAAGAAATCGGACTTAAAAGTCCAATCCACTTAACGGCCTACAACGGCCTTAACGTTACTGTGAAGGCGCGTTGCATGAACACATTGATTCAGGTAATTTTCGCGGCTGTCTTGGGTTCGATTCCAACCGCAGCACTTTTGTTTCTCACAACCTTTCGTTCAATAATGAACGGAATCATAACTGGCTAGTATGCACTATAAGGCTATTACAAAATTAGCAAAAATGTCTGGTAATTTCGTTAATTTTACAGTTATCTCAAAGATTTTATCTATAAAACTTGGTACAGTTGGTCTAAATAAAGTAGTGAATTGATTGAGATTTTTAGCTAGTGTTGAATCTCGGTTTATAGAAATGATTAACCCACTGGGTCTTATTTAGCACGAATGACAATGTTGATCCTGTATATAAGGCCGTTTAGACCTGGCCGAGTGATTTATCGTCTCGTTTGTGACCCCCTCGTTATTTTTTCCTCCAAGGTGAACAATTATTTATTCACCCAGGACAATGGTTACATCGGAATAAACTTTGCCGTGTTTAAAATAAGCATTCAACTATGATATGACATCATTTTTTCACTCAGCGAATGCTGTAAATTCCCGTCCTGTCTTCTTTTCAACTGTAAAGCCAAATTTGCAGCATGTAGATTAGTTTATTGCGATTTGAAGACATCTTAAAGATTATTATTGTAAAATCTATATATTTCTTTAGATACCACACTGTGATATGGATTAATCGTGAAAAAAAGGTCGATACACCTTGAATCTAATAAGCGACCCAGGCTAATGAACATCAGAACGGTTTCGAATTATTCAATTCAACAGAAAAGACTACAAGTTGGCTGAATGAAACCCAAGAATAAACCGCAAACAATTTTTCTCTACTGTTGTTTAACGAAGAATTCCATGAAGCATTGGAAGAACCAGAGGAAATTAATTAAAGAAAAATAATTTTTATATATTGCCAGTCCAGTGTCAACTCAATAAGAAATAATAAAATTGAGTATCATCAATACTGATTAAAGTGGAAATGAAATTAGGATGAGATGTGTGAAAGATGGGATAACGAAGAAGTAGACAGTTTAGCAAAAGAAGGATCAACACAATAGAAATAGGAAACAGGAGGCAAACAACACAGCACGAACACAAAGTACTTCTGAACTTTAAAGCCCATTGCCGAACGTAACAGTCCTCAACGTGTACTTCACAGATTTCAATTCATGGACAATCCCTGATGCATCATCAAGGGTGCCACAAAATCCATTCCACCTCAGATTTAGACGCGATATACTAAACGAGGATAGACAGTATGGTGATGTAAAGTGAAATCATAGGAGGAAGAACAACGACAGCAAAAAATATAATTTTCTAAAAGTAACTCAATTCGATTAATTTAATCATATTTCAATCACAATGTAAAAAAACCAATATATAAAACTGAAATAGTTAAATGATATGAATAGTAAATGTGTCCATTTAGAAAACTAATATAAGTATTTGAAAAACTGTGAATAATTAAGCATTTCATTTGATCTTCCCATATCTGTAAAGTTTTGCGGTGCTGTCAGCAACTGGCATTCGCAGCATCTCGTCTTGATCTTTGTTCCGGTGGCGAACCGGCTTCCACTAATGGTAGAATTCAAATTACGCCGTAATGCATGCACAGATGCGGGTGTTTCGTGGTTCATCAGATGGACAACACTGCATCACCAGGGTCGCGTGTAAACCCCCGAAAAGAACCGAAATCACCGCCAAATTATACAACGATTACAAATTTTTCTTGTAAAAAAGGAATGAGATTTTTTCGTAATCTTTAAAAAAAAAATAAAATGTACGTTTGTATACACAGAAAAAATATTAATATTTTAACATAGTGAGATAGGATAGGAAAAATATAGCTGGGAATTGATGGATAGTGTGTGTGTGTGTGTGTGAGAGAGAGAGAGAGAGAGAGAGTGAGAGGGTGAGAGAAGGTAAGAGAAAGCAAGAAAGAGAGAAAGAGAGAAAAACGAGAAAAAGAGGGAGAAAGCGAGAGATAGAAAGGAGAAAAAGAGTGAGGAAGTGAAAAAAAGAGAGAGAAAGAGAGAGAAAAGAAGATAGAAAGAGAGAGAGAGAGAACGTGATAAAAAGGGAGAGAGAGCAAAAGGGAGAACTAGAGAGAGATTAAGAGAGAGAGAGAACGTAAAAAAAGGGAAGAGAGAAAAAGAGAGAGAAAGAGAGAAGAAAGCGAGAGAAAGAGAGAGAGAGGTAGAAAGAGAGCTTGAGAAAAGGGAGAGGGAAAAAGGGAGAGAGAGAGAGAAAGGTAGAGAAATAGAATGAAAAGAAAGCTATTAATGGATATAACACCAGTTAAGCACAAAACATTTTAACAATTAAATTAAAAGCAATTAATTAACAATATAAAATATGTTCCGATTGATGAACTTTTATAATACAAATTCATATTTTTTCATTTTTGATAAGCTGAGTTTGGTCCATTTTGTCTCCGACTTCCAAATGAATAAACTGCACATCATTTTATTTTCATTAAAAATGCAATAGAGTCGACAAAGAGAATATGAAAACCCATTGACTTGAAAAATTAAAATTTGTGATAAAATCCCAAGAGATATTTGGTAATAGCTAGTCTGGACAAAATCACATATTAAGTGCTAAATTCTATCACAGAACAATTTTTTATGGATACATAATAACATTTATTGTGCTTTTAAAAATGAAGTGCATGGCGGTCGATGTGAGAGTGCAATAAATTTTAGGAAAATGTTGGCGAAGGTGTTTTGCCTCGGCCGACCACGTTTGATGAATGGTTTGATCGGATGTAAATTTAAAAATGGGCTTTTCATCGAAGCCGAAGTGAGAGATAGCTGGCCGCGTAGGTGGACCTCATTCTCGTCGCGCATGGCGCGCTCTTCCTTCCTCCTTTGATCACGTCTCTTCATAAATCAGGTATTCCGATACCAGTTTTTCAGAAATTCCCATGTATCCTGAGCGTGGGGATAGGTGTAAAAAAAGTTTTTTCGAGAGGAACCTACTTTACAATAGCTTAAATTTCATTTTAACTACCTCCCTTTACACTATTGCGGTAACGTGTATTTAAGTTATTATTTGTTTTCGTATGCGTTTTGCAAAGGTTCTCTTGAGAACAGGATGGTCCGCAGCCTGGTGGAGGGTTCACAAGATTCCTGATAAACGAAAGGGACAGTACGTGAAGTGTATGGTGTGCCTTCTATGAAACTTTTCAAATAAGAATTGTATGATTTACATTATAAAAACATATTGAATTTCGTTGGTGGCGTACGAGGGAGCATTGGATTCGGTTTAAGTTTGCCTGCTTAACAGAATCCTATTTCAAGTCCGTTAAGTCCAGAGGTTGTTTCCATTTTCGTCTGTAAAGAATCTCCTCTCGGCTGTTATAGACTCGTCTGCCCTTTTCAGTGCTATTGAAAACAAGAAAATAACCAGCGTGAGTACGGTTGGCGTAAAATGCAACTCATCCACCCGATTTCCCTGTGTATTCAGCGTAGGTTTCATTGTATATCTTGGTGGAAGGAATATGACAGGTGAAAATATTGTAGACGAAAGTACAAATGATAACACCTCGGAGGACACTTTCTTGCAAGTTGAAAGTTGATGTTTGGAGTTGAAAACCGCTGCTTCCGAGCGAGGTGTGGCAAAGGAATCTCGATACAATCCGGCCTCTCACAAGGGAGCCTTCTTCGTCCCATCCTTTATTATTTGTATTGGTGAACTACCTATTCACCCCAATATCTCTATCATCACCTATATATAATACACAGGGTGGGCGACCAAGACCAGAGGAGTTAAATGCCTAGATTAGTCTCGTACCCCATCTCTAAAAGGTCCGGGACTTGATCGGCATAAATTTCTTGGACCTGTTCACAAACCCCAAGATTTTGGACCATTTTATCTTGGGGAGTGCATTAGCAATGTCCTCTCCTTCAAAAGTTTCAAATCTGTCCCAGGCATACCTATCACATTCTGCTAGGTAGTGCCGTGCTGTTTGTTCTTTTATTTCACAGAAGCGGCAAAAGGGTCTGGTAGAGTACCCATTATGAAGAGGCGTCTTTTCAAGGGGGAATGGCCCGTTAGGATACCTATCAGACTCCTAATTCCCCCCTTTGAGTTAGAGAATAACCATTTTGATTCATTTGGTTTGATTTCCTTCACGAACTCCTTCGATTGCCGGTGTCCAGGGGACAGAATCCATTCTTTTAGAGATTGTTTCATGCTCCAGCAATTGATGCTCTCTTTCGCTGTGCTTATAGAGTGGGGTAATACCGGTGTGGCCCGAAGCGGTATTTGATCCTTCTTTGGCCCGACTATCCGCCTTTTCATTGCCATAATGTCCCTTATCAGCTGGTCCATATGAGGGTTACTCATCACCACCTACACACCGTAATTTTGTCTTTTAGCTGGACTCCTTTACCAGCCAACTCCAACATCCAAGAACACCTTGAGCTTGCAAAAAGAGGGGAGGATAAGTCTAAATGAAGAAAAATGAACTCAGTGTAGGTTCAAATTGAAAGAGATACCGACTTCCATTTAAGTTAAATACTTACGACTATACATAACTAGACAGCAAATTTTTGTCAACATCGAAATATTTTTGCTGCGGAACTCCATTATAGGTAAACTAGAAGAAAAATTCCTTTAGTTCCAGCAATAAACTATTTTAGCTTGACGTAAATGCCCGACCCAAGTCCTATGAGTCAACAACAGAAAACTTGGAGAACTAAGCAGGCTAGATGTAGATGTACTTTCAGGGTATGCTGCGCCTGGTTGAAACTCTTCTACGGTCACATTATCCATTCCAAAACATTTACTCCTAAGGGCTAGTGTGACTCTGCACTTTGTTAGAAAATGTGTTTGTGTCTCTTCCGCCTCCTTGCAGAATCTGCATGTACCATCAGGGATTGTTACAATTCAGGGAGATAGAGTCGCTGCTCTATCATAAGGAGTACGCGGAAGAGCAATCTGATGTATTTCGGCCTATTAGCCCTGTGCGTGCGGCATATGACCCGATGCATAATGCAGGCCCGACCACTCGGAATGGACAAGCGGGGAGCGAGTTTGTCCTTGGCTCTTCGGGGCTGAGCTGTCTCTACACCAATCCTGCAGGGGTAACACCATTCCGTCTAATGCAGAAGTGTTTCAGCTCCCATCTTGAAATAAAACGTCAAACAACAAAAATCAAACCTATTCGGTCAGGTGCGGAAGCTAAAAAGCCTCTTGTCTTTTTGACGGCGAGTACTCAGGAACGTCATGTTGCGATTTTCTCTAAGTGTCCATTCAATTTGCATTGAAATAATTATCGATTAACTGTCACTAATCACCATCAATCCATTATATTTTGTGATCAAATAAACCAATTAACATTTTTCAATTAATTAATATTTATGAGAGGTATTGGTTGAGATAAAAAAAGTCAGAGTCACCTGCGGGATTCGAACCCACGATCTTCGGCTCGATACGCCGCTGTTCTAACGATTGAGCTATCGTGGCCTCGGTTACTCGAACATCCCATCTCAACCTCACATCTCGAATTTTCCCTCCTTTTTGCCATTTTTCAAATGTCCTGTAATCTATTTCTTCAAATTAAGTGTTGAGAGATGGAAGGTTGGTGTCCGAGCGGATCGAGGTCACGATCGTGGGTTCGAATCCCGCTCGTGACATTGGCATTTTTATCTCAACCAATACCTGTGATAAATATTAATTAATTGAATATTTTTTACTGTACTGAATTGGCAAGTATTCCAATAATGCGGCCATCCAGGTGAAAAGAAGATGGTTGTCAAAAGTAATAGTAGAGTGAACATAGGAGGGTTAGAGATGAAACTATTCAACGTGTCAAAGTTCATCTAGCGACTTCTTACTTCGATAGCAAATAAATTTATAAATATTCCAGATAATTTCGGCTTATATAATTTTATCTTAATATAACGTTCTCAGGAAGTAATTTTGTGAAGAGAAGGAAGCTTCTTTGCCAAATATAATTTGAATAAACGCCGAGATAAAATCGACTTCTGCTTCGAAGGAGTTTTTGTTGCAATTGATTTTCGGTTCGTGGAACCTGATTAAATTTAAATTTACCATTTTGATTCTGGGATATAGTCGAGATTTTCCCCTCCGCCTCTTGCAAGGGCGGGCATTATTAGAAATGGCCATTCGGAAATATGACCGCGGTCGCTGCATGCCGGCATAAATTGCTATTTGATACTAGACGCCCTGAGATAATGGCACCCGGTTTTATGCTTCCCCGGCCGGGATTTGTGTTTATTTCATAAGAGGTCGGAATTTATCCGTTGTGATCCGTACGCGGGGCAAACACCTTCTGTTTGAATTGATTTCGAGATTCGGCCGTTCCACAAAAGGATTGATTCGTGAGAGGGCAAACACGAGGTTTTTACCACCTTTCTTTTCCCCCTGGGGATACATTGTCGACTCGAGTGTTTGTCAAAGCCCTCCTGTTTGCTCCGCGCCTCTGTTGACTTAGGAAACACCGGATTATCATAACAAGAACCGGCTGAGTAATGAGTGCGCATTTTTGAAAAACTCTGGTCAAACACGAACGCTCTTCCGCTACTGTTTACGCCATCCGATTTCTCACAACGTTCTCCATTCAATAGACCACCGAATCGGATTTTTTTTGTTACTTTTGTTAAACATAAAGTATAAATCGGCCTTATAATCATGACAAATTTTTACCAAGCGGTACAACGTAATTTTTTAATAACGGAATTCGGACCCGTTAGCATTTCTTATAAAATTACACACTATTTCTACACAATAGAATATCCATAAGTTAAAAAATAAATGTATAAATTCAATTAATTCCAACATACATGACGTTATAAATATCTTACCTACTAAAAAAAAGTAAAATTCCTTCCTTTACTATGCGATGTTTGCTGTGTAGTTACAATCCTATTTAATTAGTTGTTCTGGATCTTACTGGTCAGCATTGTCTTTCGACAATGTCAGTGAGAAGTTCTTGTCAAGCTTTGTTTTAACTCTCCTCTAATGGAGGGTGATTCACTACTCCTACTCAAAGTCCTTTAGGTTCTTCATGGACCGATGAGTAGATATCTAGTATTTTAGTAATAGTTATGTCTTTTCTTAGCTCTCGAAATATACAGTTCTGTGAAAATACAAAGAAAGCATTGAAAAGAACGTGAAATTTTCTGTAAGAAGGCATCAATGGCAGGAATACAACTTTCAAGTCTGATGTGTGTTTCAGAAAAACAATTTCTTTATCGTACCAACGTTTCGATTTTTATTGAGATCATCTTCAGGGCCGGGGAATTACAAGCATTGTTTTCATTTAACCGATAGAATTTTCTTATTTTAAAAAAATATTTTTTCTATCTAGAATTGAAAATTGAACGCTTCGTCCTCTTGTCTGCTTCTTCACCTTCCTAGCCTTGCACGACATTCACTCGAATGCTTCTGTAAAAAAAAAAAAAAAAAAAACAATTATCCCAACAAATTATTGTTATGATTATTTATCAATTTCATGCCTGGTCAAGATATCATTATTGGTCTCAAAGCTCTCAGTGCACTTAGAAACCCACCCCGTAAAAGATTAGAATGCCGCCAGAGTGGAGGAGTTATTATTTTTGTCTGGTTATGATATATTTGTTGTGACAGTTGGTCCATGATTTTTCGGAAATCGTGACAAGCGGTATTATATGATGTAGGCTTCAGAGAAATATTTTCTTTATCGTTCCTACGTTTCGATCTTTATAGCGATCATCTTCAGAGCCTGGGATTTACAAACATTTTTTAAATTTAAGAAATGCATGTAGGATGTTGAAAAAAGTAAATTTATACAATGCAAAAAAATGTATTTCATTTGACAAATTTCCCAATTAAATATGTAATCTTTATTTGTGTGGTGATTAGTGACCGTTAATCAATAATTATTCAGATATCGTGAGATGAGTTTGTCGATGTAGTTTTCAGAAAAACATTTTCTTATCGTGCCAACGTTTCGATCCTTATTGAGATCATCTTCAGAGCTCAAAGTGTTTGTCTTCTGTGTAGTTGGGCCATTCTTGCGTGGTGATCAATAAAGAACGAAAAAGTTTTCACGATAAAGATACTGTTTTTCTGGAACCTACATCAAACCAGACCGCATCTCACGATTTCTAAATAATTATCGATTGACGGGCACTAATCTCTACACATTTCAATTTAATTTTGGTTTAAAAAAATTACTTAATAATACACCAAATCTTTCAAAATTGACTAAATTGAAAATTTGTGGAAAGGTAAATTTGCAACCTTGTTTGAAACGACAAAATGCCGAAATTTTATGCTAAATTGGAAAAACGTTACAGTGTGAATGGCCTCGGGCAAATCAAATTCCCAACTGTAACTTAATAAAACACTACAAAAAAAAAAATAAAAACTCAAAACGCATGAAAAAGAGACAATCAAAGGAAAAAGTTGGACAAAAGATCTACATAAAACTCAAAACAAACAAAAAAATACACGAGATGTAAAACCCAACTTTAACCTAATAAAAAACTAATTCACTAATTTCTTGGTCCGCTTGACCAATTAATACATGGCAATTAATTAAGGTTTTTAGTTGAGATGAAAAACTTTAATTAATACCAAAAACAAAGAACAATTCAACGTATTTTTTAGTCTTTGGTTGTTTATTATCTTTATTGTGTCTTTTTTTATGGGTTTTGGTTTCATTTTTCTTGCTTTAATTATAGGTATAAATAATATTTATTCATTTTTTTAATATATTCGAAGTAAAATGCAAAAATTGTGTGGTAAATGGGGAAAAGGTGGTGTAGGTATGAAAATAAAAGCAATGGGGTTTCTCTAGTAATTCAAATTTTGTGATGGACAAATTCATTTCTCAACTTCAATTAAATAATAAAAAAAGTTAGGTTTAACTTTTGTGTTTTTTATGTTAACGTTAGGCTTAATATATTTGTCCCTGGACAAAAAGTTGAATTACTATAGTTACCCCCTTTTTCCATTTATCTAAAATTTATCCGTTTTGGTTATATGTAATTAAAGAAAGGGTAAACCGATTATTAAACGAAGAAGTTGTTATGAAATTTCCCTAGCTTTAGAAAGGTGACTTCTTAAAGGAAATCTTAACGATATTTGGCCGAAGATAAAAATGTGCAGAGATTAGTGACCGTTAATCGATAATTAATCAGATATCGTGAGACTCTCAACACGACACGCAAGGATGACATAAGTACACAGAAGACAAACACTTTGAGCCCTGAAGATGATCGCAATGAAAATCGAAACGTTGGCACGACAAAGAAAATGTTTTTGCGAAACCTGCATCACACCAGACCGCATCTCACGATATCCGAATAAGTATAGTAAAAGTAAGTAAAACATGTTTAGAAACTATAAACATTTGTCCACTTTCTCATTTACCGAAAGTTGGTCGTTTCCGATCATTGTGATCTGCCTATGATGTCTGACGACCAGGAATTATTAAAGCGTTTTCCACTGATATCTTATGTTTATTACAATATCCAAATTCTTTTTACAGTTTTGATGTGATCTGATATTTTTCTACGTTCGGGAATGTGCATGCGTCCCTGGTCTATCTGATAGTTGATCCCCGAAAATTAGCTAAAAACCTTCCAGGTTTGATTTGTTTTTTATGAAAACCCAAATTATTGCCCAATACAATTTTTTGTAAAGAACAGTTCGGATTTAGGAATAATCAATCAGTGTTGACAAATGAAATATAGAGATTTTCAATTAAACAGCCTGAGATTTCCATTGAATCCGAAATACATGGAAAAGTAATTAATTGATTATAGCACTGATAGAGATCTAGTGTAGAAACATGTCTACCAATTGCCCACTAAATTTTCAAAATGGACTTTCTTAAAGATTTATTTTAAGAGTAACTAGATTTTCCCTAAATAAGGTCATCATTGCTAACTAAATAAAATTATTGCACAAATGCTCTCTGTAAAGATATAAAACGATAAATTAGACGAGTCATAAAAGGAAAGTCATTTCTCATGGTGAGAATAAGGCATGAATAAGATGGTCACTGTCGGGAGGCATAATTTAGATTTATAACTTATTAGAACGACGTTAGAAAACAATATCTAGCCGGTATATTATTTCAAGGCATGACTCCAGAGGATCGTTTTTATTTTTATTTTTATTTTTTTTTAACGCTCCTTTCTTCATCAACCGTTGAAATCTTCGCCCGGGGGCGCGTTTAACGGATACGGTGATCCTTTCCAGGCAGACAAATTGTCCTCGGTTTCGTCGAGGCGAAGTACCCCAGGACTTATCGCCTGGGGGCCTCGCGAAGGGGTGAGTCCGGGGGAAAAAACGAAAAAACTCAGCGGCCCGGTAAAAGTGCGGTGAAAGGAGAAACACGTTTATAATTTACAGTATAAAATGAGTGAGATATGTTGTGTGTGTGGATAAAATGGGTTGCCCGAGGCCAAGTCGGTTAATGCTTGAATGCTTGAGTAGAGACAGAGACCCCGGGGGCACAGTCTCCTGCCCTGCCGTCAAACCCTTCAATACCCCCCCCCCAGAGATCCAATTCAAATTTCTAAGCCCGTTCGGCTCCCACGATTGGGATATTCCTTTGAGAAATTCAAAATACGTGGAGCCACAGCCTTCACGTCTCAAGATCAAAGGACGTTTGTGGCAATTAAGATATAAGTGAGATTTTTTGTTTAGGAGTGAGAGGTGATGGATGATTCTATAGTTTGGCTATATCCATTTAGAGATTATCCGAGACTGTATGATATCCATGATAATCCATATAATACATTACACTAAAGAGTGTTTATAAAATCAGTAGTGATCAATGAATTTGGTGTGATTGATTGATAGTTTAATGTTTAGTACGTCTGCGTTCTTTAACACCTATTGTATCCTCTATTTTTTACATTCAGCACGCTTTAGACCTCTAATTTTATTTCTTGACCCGGCTACAATGTTGTTGTTTTAAGTTCCAAAAAAGTTTGAAAACTAGTAGATTTCTAGAGAATCTACACACCGTGATAAAGTATGCAGCTGTTTCTCTGCGGCACATTGAGTAGGTGGTGTCCTGTAAAGGAATCTCATAAGTTTTGACTATTCCAGTTTCTTTTGATGCATTCTGTAATTCCTTTCCTTTTCAAATATCGCAAAACAAAGCCGTTCGGCCTATTCGAGAAAATGTTTGCATTCGTTTGCACAATCGCCCAAATTAAAAGCTGATTGAGCTTATATACAAATGCCATCTTCAAGGCTTCTGTGGTTGTTGCACAGAAAAAACCCATAATGCATCTAATCCATTCAGACGATCAAGACATCGACTTAATGATCACAGTTTCGATGACAATTATCTTGTGGCACCTCATTAGCTATTACACTTGCACGGCCACCGTGTTTTACGTTGGGGACATGATCTCCAGCACAACAAAAAATTACAAGTTCATCGCTGGAACCAAACGTTTTTATCAGGCCTAGTAAACTTACAACTGATTTTAACTGCTTCAAAGATTCATCAAAACTAAATGGCTGGTTTGCCATAAGTCTATCTCTTTCTTAGAGCTTAAGATATGACACAGATTTTTGAACACTACCATAAAACCTATCGTTATTCCCGTAAGGTACAAACAAAATACTACCCATTTAATTACTATACTGCCAGTACTCACAACAGAAACTGAAGAAGCTCCAACGGTTTGGCAAGTTATGCTTCCACTTTCTTTCTCTCTTCGCGTAATCATCTGTTTGACCAGTTCTTTTATGGTAAGGCTTTCTTGTCTTATCAAAAGAGTTCGTGGCGCTGGGTTTCAAATATTTTATTCCAAGGGCATCGCTATTCCATTTCTTCGTCCTATAGGTCATGGCAATTCAGAACAAATCTTCAAGGTAATGGAGTTTTTAAAAGTTCGGTGCTGCTTTAGTATTCTGTTATTGTATATTGACAAGTTACAATCCTGATTACTGATTTGAAGCTTCTTGCTTCTTAGGTGTGTACTGTATGATAATTGTTTTTTAGACCAGGGTTTGTATCACTTATTCCAACCGCTTATGATTTAAAATATGATATTGTTGTTTCCTTGTCGATGATAAAAGATTCATACATCATTGCCTAAATGTTTCACGGTGAATGTGCTAGCAGAGGACCTTGTGATGCGGAGGTGTTTTTGGTTGTTTACGGAAGAGTAACTACCAATCTTCCAGCATCGCCTTATTTTTCTGGCGAGAACCGAGATAACTTGAATAACCGTGGCTTAAGTCGGCCCGGGAGACATCTTAATTTTATTTCTCCCCTTTTTTTCCCACTCCCTTCTTGCCGAGGGTGTCGACTTGAACAGTGGCCCTGGAGTACAAATCCCTGACATCCGCCTCTCCACCAACAGTTTTGACTTTATAACCCTCTGGGACAGTTTTGACGTTTATCCTTCACGATCTCTGTTTAATACTTGTGGGATTTGTGTCCCTCCATTTTCCAACCCCTACGGCAAGGTGTTCTTTTTCAAACGTCGGTCTGTGTAAGCGAAGCAGGTGCCCTTCGTCCTTTCTTTCACTACAATAAAAAAAAACTCTTCCTATTCGCCACCTATTATGATTCATTATAATTCTGCTGGTATTGTTTTTTACAACTAAAAGTTCTTTATGTTTCTTGTATTTACATTCTTTATGTTGACATTTTTTATCCGATCGTTTAGAAAAGTCTACATCTAGCTAAGGTATCTTCATAATTCAGGTAACGTAATATCGGTTTGTTGTATATCATTTGACCTGAAATGATTTTCTTTCGATACATATTAATAATAATAAATTAATTACTAACAGGAAGTTATTTTAAGAAAAATTCAACGCAATTTTTTCGGCTTAGGTTGTCCTCTGTTTATTATGACTTTTTTGTTTTGTTTGATTTTTTACGTACAGGTTTTCTTTTATGTCGTTTTTTTGTTAGGTTCAAGTTAGTTGGATTTTACAACTTCTACTTTTTTTTCTGTGTTTTGTGTAGCTATTTTATCAATTATTTTGCTTTTTTATATGTTGGGTTTGTTTTTTCTGTCATTTTTTTATTCGGTTAATGTTGATTTTACAACTTCTATATTGACGTTCTTTTGGTCCGAGTTTATTGTAGATATTTTATTCAACTTGTCTGTGTTGGTTGTAATTTGTTGCTATGTTAATATTTTTCTTTTTATACGTTTTGCTTCATTTTTCGATATGGTTATTATCATAGATCTGTATTGTAGCTCTTTGTTGTCTGCGTTTTTTTTAATGGGTATTTTATCCAATTTTTTCTTCTTTGTTTCCTCGTTATGTTATTGCCCTTTTTTTTAAATGTACGTTGGATTTTTCTTTTTTTGTCTTTTTTTATAAGGTAAATGTTCGTTTTTTTATGCTACGAATTCAATTGAGAATATCAATTTGAGGTAAATCCTTACTCCAAACCAAGAATAAAGGATTTTTCAAAGCTTACTTTTTATTCAGTCTCATTTGAATCACGAAGCAATAAACTGTTTCGATTTCATCTTTGTTTTCTTAATTTCAATTTTTAAACTTAAAATGCCGCTTAGTGCTGAGGATGTTGTGCGTGGTGTGGCACTTACTTATTGATGATTGTTCGATTCTGGACACCCTCGATACACAGAATGACCGTACTTTGGCTTAGAGAATTTTACGAAACCGGCACTTTACTGTGGTTCAAGCGATTCATCAGCTCCGTCCAAATTTCTAAGTCACTGCTCGAAGAAAATTAAATCAGTGTGGGCTGAAAGCTTTTCGACCAATGAGAGGACCAGAATCGACCAGAACACGGTTCGCATTTTTCCAAAACACAGCCATTGGTCTGCTGTACATTTTACAGATGTGTGTAGATTTGCTCTAACATCTCCAGATGGGCGTGGAAGAGTGTGTGGAAGGCGAAATGAAAGGTACGAAGCTCGTAATTTTTCCCAGAGCCGACCTACAACTTAGCTCACTGATGGTGTGGGCGGGAATTCCAATGGAGAGTCGCACAGAGTTGGTTGTTGTCTGTGGAGGGTCTTTGAGGATGAAATTTTGGAACATCATGCGATGCTTATCTCCGATGAAATGGACAATAATTCTCGAATGCGCGTCCACATGACAAACCTAACATCAGGGTCTTTAGCCTGGCCCGTTCTCCTGGCTTGAATCCCATCGAAGATTTATGGAATAACCTCATAAGACGAATAAGAGCACTTCCAGTACTTTCTGATATGGCCACGATCTTGAAAAGGCTATTTGTGAAAAATGGGCTAACTTCCAGCGAAGAACCATTTACAGTCTGGTAGAAAGTATCCCGAGGGGTCTTCAAGATGTCCGAAACCGGAATGAAAAAGGATAATCAAAGTAATAGCAACGAATTGGTAGCTGTTTTAGGAATAGAACAAATTTTTGTCACAGCTTAAGGTTTAAAATAAATTTCTCAGTTTAGTCTTCACTCTAATAGAAATTTAGAAATTTTTACTATATTCAAGCCGCTTTATGTTTCGAGAATTCTCTCACATTAAGCGCTCTTTCCCTAAGAAGAATAAATCAGAAATGCAATTTGGTTTGCGCTGGTAATTAATTTCCTTTCCTCCAAGGATCGAATCGGTTCCGAGTTGCATTTCATTGGTTGGTATGGTAAAATTTCCATATTCTTATCCGGAAAGGATCTCCCGACTATATTCGGTTCAAACAGTTCAAAGATTCAGCAGATCTTCTAGGCCAAAGATGGTCGTGGTAACTGCGCCGGTGCGACAAAACGCTTCTTCCGCCTTTCTACCTCCTTTACGACCCCCCGGTTATAAAATATTCATAAAGCGCACGTTTCAAAAAACAATCCCGTCTTGCAATATTTCCAAGAGGTATTTATTATAAACCGACCTAGATGACGTTTCCGATAGGCCCTCGGAATTCTAACCGTTTTCGTTTTTATTCACGCGTTTCACCAATTAGTAAACGTTACGTTAGAAAAGGAGTCTTAATAACAACAAATGCGGTGTGGAGTCGGAGGAACGCCCCGTGAAATCCGGCTTTTGTTAAAGATCCGCCCATAAAAAAGGTGAGAAATTGGTTTCCTACTCAAAGCGTAACCAGGGGATATGCATCACTGCCTAACAGTTGCACCCTCTACGAAGCCACACGTATCGTCGCGTCCGGGAATATTTAAGAAATACGATCCCACGTGCTTCTTCATTTATTACCAAGTAAGTGTTTTTAATTATCTTTTAACGTTTTGCATAAATCGGATTAACTTGTAGACATTTTGCACTATAGTTTAAGAGATTATACTAGACTCCAAGACCTTACATAAAATCCTAACCTCTAACTCTGTTGTGTACAGCAGATCTATGAAAGAAAAATTCGTAGTAGGATTATGTTTTTCCTTTATTCTACCATCATTACTGAAGACCTACATCAAACTGGGAATGAGCATAGAAAACATCGATTGTAGGCTACCGATGTTCGATTTTCAACATCGACTTTACTGTTTCGATGTTTTTGGCCATCGATGGTGAGTTGTCGATATTTTATAAACTTTTTCAGTATTTTTTTTTTTAATTTGATATGATATTTTCTAAGAATAACTAATTTGCGTACATATGTATTTTTGAGGGAAAGTGGCGTCCTCTTTAGCGTAATTCCATTTGTGTGCCATACCTCCTGAAAAACATTATTGTCTACGTCGATGGGAAAATCTTCACGAAAAACCAATTTACCTTTACTTTAACAATTCCTCTGCATTAACAAAATCATTACGGTATTGTTCAGAACACTACTTACTAATGGCAAAAAGGAGGGAAAATTGAAAGGGAAAGGTGAGGTTGAGAAGGGAATTTGGTGCCCGAGTGGATCGAGGTCATGATAGTACAAGTGGTAGAGCAGCGGCAAATCCAGCCAAAGGTAGTAGAGGATCGAATCCCGTTCGTGCCATTGACTTTTTTCATCTCAACTATAAAACTTAATTATTTGCAATATAATAATTAGCCAAGCGAACCCCGAAATTAGTGAATTTAACTACTCATTAGTTTTAAAAAAAAAAAACTAATAGTTACATCATATGTTAGCAAAAAAATTAATTTAATAAATTGGTCTAATATAGTATATACAGTGAAATATTTAGTTTAACAAATTAGTAATAGTAGATGATGGGGATTGGTCAATTACGCCACACACTTAACTACAACCTACAATAGAAACAAGCATGACAATACACAACGCACAAAACGGACGAAAATTAAACATATTAGAGAACCTCGAGATATACAAACAAATTACACTTAAAAAGAGGAAAACTTATAAACGCACAGACTCACAATCACACACCACCTTCACACCACTAAAAACATTTCACAACAAAAAACGAAAACGCTCAGAAGTACAAAACATTACAACCGACACCAGGAAAAAACAAAAAAACCAATGACGCACAACGGAAATAACCCCCACCAAGACCGACCAACGGACACGGAGACCACGCCCCCTAACCCAACGCCCCCAGCGACATACGACGGACACAACGCTATATAAACCCCACGCAAACTAAATGACAGACAGTTTATCACTGAAGATCGCGTAATGCCGAAATGCGTTTGATCGACTCAAACAATAAACCCGCGAGTGAAGACAAACCCAGTAAGTGTCCATGTGCCATTTCAACATAAATTAATAATAAATTGACAATTTAACAAGTTAACAGTTCAATAAATTAACAAATCAGTATGTTAGTGGATAAATATTTTTATAAGTTGTTAATTAAAAGATAGTTAAATAACTGAGAAGGTTGATGAATAAGACTTTTAAACAAAACAGCGAGAAGGATCAGGGGGATAAAATATGTTTTATTGTTCATCATATAATGTTTTGGTAAATTCAAAAAGCTCTTAGTTCCAGAAGTTTTTATTTAAGTAGGCACTTTGTGAGCACATCCACTTTCATTGAAACAAAACATAAAAGATATAACAGAAAAAAATATGTTCTTTTTGTTAGTCTTCAGTTGGAGTTGGAACAAACATAAAAAATAAATTTATAACTTATATGTTTTAGTTTTTTTTACTCTAAATTTTATGGTTAGTCGTTGGTCAAATACGTATATCCGTTTGTATACAGAAATAATTACACTTTAGACAAAATGAAGATTGTGGATTAAAAAAAAGTGCTTAATCTGACTGCATTCTGATGACATTGTTGAATATGTAGTCGATTAAATCGTCGCTCAGTGGAGATTCGAAGAACGTTTAAAAGTCTTCACAAAAAGAAAATTTATAGAGGGACCATCTATACTAGTCGACGATCTGTCAACCAATAAGGGTTTTAAATATTTCTTATATTTGCAAGTGCCAAAGCCCTTGCGAGAGCAGTCTTAGTTTGTGGAAAATCAATAAAACCGACTTTTATCGTCTTCCGTCGAAGGGCTCAATGAATTACGAGTGGATTGTCCACTTTCGTCCGATTGAGTCGGAAACGGCCGGGATTCACCTGTGGAGGCCGGCCGAGATCCACGTCGGTTCCGAGTGTTTTGACGTCGGTTATTGATGTTGACAAATGTCCGCCCGGTCCGCCAGGAGGGACGGTGATCTATGATGAGGATAGGCCGATCAATCCATTCCTGCCCAACCGACGAATGGAAAAGAAGGACGAATGCTCGGCCCACTTTAATTAGTTACAGGAAAATCCCGTGTCAGAACGGTTCTAAACACCCCAACATTTTCTGGTAGAAAGATTCATAAAAATCTATTCCTTTGATGTGAAGGTTGGTTTTGTGAACATGAATTCATGCAAATTTAAATTTAAAAATAAACTAGTTATTTATTCACACATATTCAACATTTAATTAAAGGCCCTTTGGATCTGAAAAATGACAAAAAAGAAGAAAATTCAAAAGTTGTGATTGAGATGGGAAGTTGGTGTCTGAGTGGATCAATGTCACGATAGCTCAAGTGGGAGAGTAGCGGCGTTTCAAGCCGAAGATCGTGGGTTCGAATCCCGTTCGTGCCATTCACGTTTTGATCTCAACTCAAAACCTTAATTAACTGGTCAAACGGAACACGAAACTAGTGAATGAATTTCATTTACACGTAAATTATTAATTTTTTGGTATTGCATTAATTACAAAACTTTAATGTATTTGCAGCATGGTGGGATGCTTTAATGAAGACGTGTAATTTTTGTAACTACCATTCTATATTATTAGAGAGATTTCATTACAAGAAAAATGAGTTTACAAAATGCGATGTGACACAAGAGATAGTGTTCTTATTATCGACGTTTCGAGAGAAAATTCTCACAGTAGGACAATGAAATTTTCTTAATCAGATGTGAAAAAAAGTTGAATAAGAGGAATTCTATAGAAAATGGGAATAATTAGGTAAACTAAACAAGTCAATCTGCAATTAACCAGAGTTAATTACAAAATGATTTTATGCGAAATCTAAAAAGAAAATGAAACTTGTTTTTACGATAGAACTTCGGGGGTTGTACCAAACACAGCTCTCCAAAATAAAATTTTACATAACAGGGTAGTCGTTCCTTGCGAATGTAGTTATAGGTTGCATGATTACCATCGCAGCATAGACTGCTTCACTGATGGCTCACTAATCAAAAATAGAACGATTGGTACAGGAATCACCATCTCCCCCTATCTTGTCAATAACACCTCCGTTTTTCAGGCAGAAATCTGGGCCATTAAAGTGTGTTGTAGAACACTTACGGAAAATAAAATTAAGGGAAAGGATATTTTCTCAGACAGACTAGCCTTAGGTTATTACAAAAGGTTTTATCAACCGCAAGACTGGTGGAGGAAACCGTAGATTTTATCAATAAGATCTCTTCCAGGATTGAGAACAAGGTAACCCTTGATTAGATACCAGCACATAAAGGGCACCATGGCAATTAAAATGCCTGGCCAAAGAAGATTCTAATACTGCGCTTGACGGGCCACTACCGGTATTACCTCACTTTATGAGGACAGCGAAAGAGAGTATCAATACCTCATAACTGCATTAACAACACAGTGTTAACATGAGGAATTTATACCCCGGACACAGGCAATCGAAAGCGTTTGTTATGGTGATCAAACCAGCAGAATCGAAATGGCTATTTTCTAACTCAAGGAAGGGAATTAGGAGGCTGATAGGTAATCTGACGGGCCACTTCCTGCTGAGTAGACACCTCTCCGTAATGGGATTCTGCCAGACCCCTTTTGCCGTTTCTGCGTAATAAAAGAAGAAACGGCAAGGCGCTACCTCTCAGAGAGTGATAGGTTTGTTTGGTCCATATTTGAAATCTTTGAAAGAGCGGACATCCCGAGATAAAATGGTCCAAAATTTGGGGTTTGTCCTAGAGATTTAGGCTGCTCGTCCATTTGAACCGAACTACAACGGCCGTTCAACGGCCGAACTATTTGACCAAACGGACGACCGGCAATATAGCCGAACGCCGTCGTCCACTGTAGCAGATTTTCGTCAGTTCACGACACAGCCCAAATGGATGTAGAAGTTTTGTTGTTGTTCGAAAATTCTAAGTTTACATACAAATGGCAGGAATGAAATAAACAAAAATATTGGAAGTTCTATTTCTAAATCTATCCTTGACCGCAGCTTAGGCTGGACACCTCTCCGATGATAGAGTGGATCACGCATGTCCCAAGAGCCTATTCCTCAACCGCAATTCTCAATTTTTCGCAATTCATCAAAATGAAAAAGAAACGAAAAGGTAAGCAAAAAGCAACTATCAGCGTTAAACTGGTGAGCGTCACGTGGTAGACAGTTGAAGTCGAAGTAACCATTCGGCCGAATAGGACTGGAAAATCCAAATTATTTTGGTTCGGAAAGTGCTTCGGCCGTACACGGCCCAACACGACCGAACGAATTGGTTCTAATGGGCGTGTGCTCATTCGCTTCTTCGCTTTTGGATCATCCGATCCTTTCGGCTGAAAACGGCTCCAATGGACAGCCTACCTTACGCAGGACACGTGAGCCGAGCAAGTCCCGGACCTTTTGAGGGATGGGGTACGAGTCTACTCAGGCATTTAACCCCTCCGGGCGACCACCATGTGTGTGTGTGGGTGTGGGTGGGTGGGTGGTAGGTAGTGCGCCTAGTACAAGGAATAAGGAATGACATAGGGATCTTAAGGTCCCTGAAGCCACGGCGGAAATGCATAGATTGCCGCCAAACACCAGGCTAGCCTCAGCAAGCTCGAGAATGTCGAAGCCTCCAAACTCTTACATAACCGAAATACGGTCAGAAGAATAAAAAGAACAAAACCAAATGAACTTGTTTAGTTAAAAATAATGAAAAATAAATCATATTGTACCAATGGGTACGTAAGAATGTAAATATTTATCCAGGCTTAAGAAATACTCCGAAGCACAAATGTCTATTTATTCTATTGTTGTGAAATTAATGGTTGGTCTAATAAGACCAGTTTTAACAAATAAATTGAATATAAAAAAATCTATTAAATCCACAATTTAATAGTTTTTTTATCCTCCAATACATCCATTATATTCAAATGAGACTTCTCACAGATTTTTTTCATAACATTGTACCAAAAGAATTTTCTATTGACTATTTCACTTAAAACTATTTTACAAGATCTACTAAATGGCACGCTTAGACATTTATTTATATAGCATAAATTAGAGCGCACATAAATATAGCATTGTATTTTAATACAATATTAGTATTGTTATGTAAAAAATTAATAGACATTTATAACCACTTTTATTTATATTTGAAGCTGAATGTGGACGAAAAAACGGAATATTTTTGCATATTTTCAACTGAAAATATCGATATTAACAATAGCATTGCTATCATATAAATCCGAATAATAAAAATAACAATGGCCAACGAAAAAAAGATTGTGAATTTCCTTTTCTATCTACTGAAAAGGCTGCGGGTATTGAAACGTCTTCTGGCCCCGCGGGGTCTCGCTGTGTATAAAGACGCCCCTCGGGTCCTATTCTTTAGTATTATGACGGGACGCCTCCGTGTTCCCTTCTTATTTATTGCGCCCGCTTTACAACGGCCGGCCTTTAGTGTTGATTGTGCAAATATTTTGATGTGTTTTATCCGGCCACCTTTTCCACGAGTTTTTTTAATTTTATTTAATGTTTTGATTTATATCGAATTTACGGACCTTTTCCAGGGACTTTATATACACATATATATCAGACCAAATGTTCACGGCCTCCTTGGCCCCGACCGTCGCGTGAAGAAAGGAGTGTTTTCTTCTCACGTAGTAAATATAAATTTTTTTTTATTCGAGTTCCTCTCTGATAAAAATATCAAAAACAAAAAAAAATAGTAAAATAAAAGTATAAACTACCAAAGAAAAATTATTAACATTTTTGTTAATATAATCTACCAAAATCAAAAAATCAGTTTTGCATTCAATTACAATATGCCAATTTTTGATTTGTATCGTTTTTTACCCAAGCAGAACATTGAGATCCGCAGAATAAGGATAAAATATACCGTAATGTTTTCATGTTGTACGTCAATTTATGAGCTATTCATACTCATATCGGTTAAGAACATCACACCTTTCCGATTTACTCTAATGATATTTACAAACTGTTGAACTATCATTTTTATTTTTTCTCGACAATACAAAATATAATATAAATATATATATAATACAAAATATAATTCTGTCAAATTAACTGAAAATTAAATTTAGTCCTGGGTTCATTTCTTAACTAATTATTTAGAAATCGTGAGATGCGGTCTGGTGTGATGAAAGTTTCAGAAAAATATTTTCTTTATCGTGCCAACGTTTCGATCTTTATTGAGATCATCTTCAGGGCCTGGGATTTATAACCATTGTTTACATGAGTGTGAGTAGAAATACTTTGTTTGAATATATAAAAAATATATTTTGTATTGTATAATTTCACTTTTCCACATTCAAAATGTATTTGCTAAATGTAAACAACGTTTGTAAATCCCAGGCCCTGAAGATGATCTCAATAAAGATCGAAACGTTGGCACGAAAGAAAATATTTCTCTGAAACCTTCATCACACCAGACCGCGTCTCACGATTTCTAAATAATTATGGATTAACGGTCACTAATCACCACTCATTTCTTAACTTTAAAATGTTATTAATTATGGAATGCAACCAATTGGTTCGTTAAGTTTCATTTTTTAGTCAATTTGACAATAATAAATGTTAATTTTCGATTAATTTTTCAAATATATATTTTTTTTAATTGTGTACTTAATATATTCCAGATGGCTTCGTGTAAACACTCTCTTCGTGAGAACGTCTGAACCTGTTTTGCAACAATTTTCACCTACTACTTCCATTGGTACTACCTCATACGTCTTTTCAGATTTGGACCAACAAAACGAAGCTTTGTGCGCTGCTCCTGTTTTTATGGCTACGCCTATATTGTCCCGAAACCTTATGCTTAGTGGTGGGCGTATTTCAATGCAGGTGTAACTTAATTTCTAAAATCGACTATCGTAGTTTTATTTTCCCTAACGAAAGTTTAAAATGAAACGTTATAAATAAATGCAATACACAATAATTGAATGTATGCTTAAATACAATAATATTACCTGATAAACCAATTAAATTACAGTTCCAATGTACAAGGTGACTTTGTCAATTAAGTGGGCTACCCAGCACTTAATCCTGATGTTGCAGTGCTTCCAACTTACACATATTCCATTTTTTTTATAGATATTTTACGATCTCGGCAATGTGATGAGGAGGATAAAATCAAAAACGAATAGAAACCAATGACGAATGTTCCTCTCTCTCTCTCTCTCTCTCTCTCTCTCTCTCTCTCTCTCTCTCTCTCTC
>CM077102.1:4374385-4398825 GCA_039619505.1 Cimex hemipterus
CCCGGTCTATGTACATTATCATTTTAGGTCCGCCTTGCCTCGTCACTTTTCCTTGTTCTCAAGACGCATCCGTCTGAAGGTGAAATACATGCATTTTAATGTTGAATCCTGTTATTTAAATCTCTGAAACATCGACCATCACGTCGTTCTGACTTTATACATCACATCTTATGTGTTAAGTATTTAGGGCAGGCGGTCGGCAAACTGCGGCTCTTTGACTTCTTGGCTGCTGCTCTTGCACCAAATGTTTATTGCAAAGACGGAACGAAAAGTATGACAGGTGTAAGAAATGGGATTGTCGCTATTTAAAAAAAAAAAAAATAAATAAATAAATACGAGATACTTATTTACCATTTATTATTCATCAGGAAGCACTATGTGATCTGCCATTTTCTGAGGAAATTTGCTCTGCAGGTTCAAAAACTTTAGAAACAACAATGCGACGCTACACATTGTTAAACATTTAAAAACTCCTAATGGCACGATAAGATAATAAATTTTTTTGCCCTTTAATATTGAGATTGGCAGCTTTGAAATGTAGTTCCTGAATTTAAAATAAAGAACTTTGTAGCCAAAAATTCGAGCGTCTTTAAACCGATTTACAGCTACTGGAGGAAAATAAATTTGAATTAAGTTTACAGCCAAAACGGTCCGCTTTGAAAGATCTGTCGAGGGAAGTTAATTTTTGACAACTGGATGATGATGATCAACTGAAGAAACTAGCGTTTGCTGTTCTTTCCTTATTCGGGTTTACGTATTTACGCGAACAATCGTTTTCAAGCGTGAGCGGCTTATCGATGAGAACTTCGAATCGTTCCCAAAATTACTTTGCAGGGAGGTGCGATGCCATTGGTCACATTAGTGGAGTATTTGTAGTTTTTTTTTTTTTATGGAACCCTTTATATTATTTAACTGTACCGTTAGTTAAACTCAGACATATTCAGCAAATGCAAGCTCGAGAGTGTACTTTTAATTTTAATTATTTCCATAAGAATGACAACTAAAGAAAAGTTTAAGTTTCAAAAATGGGTCTTTGAATAAACTACATTTTTTTGTATTGTATCTCTTCATAGTTCAATCATTTATTATTATTATTAATTTTTCAGTCTGTTTTCATTAAATGTCATTGCACGCCGAACATTTAACCCTTCTATTGTTAGGCAAGTTACACCCCTTCTTATGTCTTAAAAAGCTTTAATTTATTATGAAAAAACTTAATTTGTAAGGCAATGACAAATGTATGGGAAAAATTCATTTTAAATTATAACATCTATTTTTATGTTCTTTAATTAAAATTTCGAATTTTTGTTCCATATTTTAAACATTTCCCATAGGCTTGTATGGTCAATAAAAAGGGGCGTCGGTGGCCGCAACGGTTTAAGCCAGAAACACACTACGCCATGCGACGCTACCGTAAGGTTACTTACCTACGAAAGGTTACGTAAGTTTAATACCGTAAGGTTACCCCCATGCACATCTACCCGATGCTATGCCACGCTATCCTACTCTACGCTCTGCGATCCCCACAGTCGGGTAGCATCGAGTACAGTCGAAGACAAAAGAACCAGGCACTCATATTTTTTATTCAAACTACATGTATTATTGTCGTTACATTAATTACAACATACTTATTTTAATATAAACCAAATTAACTGTGATTAAAATTTAATTAGTTTTTATTTTTTAAAAATAATTTTAATGTTTGGTGGAAAATTAATCAAAACACCGAAATAGGATTTTTTGATATAAGGAATTTAAGTAACAATTTGTTGTGCCTGCTTCGACGGTACATATACTAAAATTGGAACAATTTATTACACGGTTTTGCAGATAAAATGTAATTAACAATTTATTTCATAGTTTTTTTCGTAAAATTACACCATTTTGTAATGTCGGGTAGTATCAGAACAGTACTCTATTTATTTCAAACTATGTACATGTAAATTTGTCGTTACATTAACTACAACATTTAATGTAAACCAAATTAAACTAGATCAAAAATGCATAAGTTTTTATAAACATTGTTTAATTATGATCGTTACGAGTAACTTTATTTCAAACAATTAATTTTAACCAACAATTTATTAGATGGCTGTGCTTATAAAATTGAACTAACAATTTATTACAAGGTTTTGTTCAAAATAATGCATTAAGAACAAAAGATGAGTTGCGATTGTGATCGTGATTATTGTGGTAAACGCTGTGGACTGTACGCTTGCGTCGGAAAGATGTGCACATTCCACCAAAGCGTGGCAAGGCGTCGGGTAGCGTAGCATGACGTAGCATCGGGTAAGAGGGTTTCCGGCTTTGGGCGTTGACACGGCGCTCATCACTGTGAAGTAAAGGTCCCGGGTTCGAATCCAGCGGCCCTGCAGTCCAACCCGACATACTTACAAATGGGTTTTTGTTTAAAAAAAAACTCCGTGATGATATGACTATAATTAGATATGACCTCTGCTGTTGTAAACCCTCGTAAGAAAAAAAATTTAAAAAGTCAGACTAGCAACAGTCTCAGCGTGAGTCACTATTGAGAATTAGCCCATTTCCATGTAATTTTTCTAAATTTTTGTAATTTATTTCCTACAAATTTATACCTAAGCTGTTCAATTGCGAAATTTGCCAATTTTATGAAACATTAAAACCCTAAAAATATGCTCCAATTGAATGAGAAAATAATTCCAAACAGTAAATGTCGACATGTTCAGAAATAGCCCATTTGTAAAGAACTTTTCTACATTTTTGTAATTTATTTTCCTAGAATTTTTAATGTAATCTGTTTAATTACAACTTTTATCAACTTTGTGAAATACTAAAACCTTAAATTTATTCTCAAATTGAACGAGAAGACAAACCCAATAGCAAATGTCAACATCTCGAGAAATAGAACATTTATAAATAGTTTTCTACATTTTTGTACTATATTTCTCAAGAATTTTTCGTTATTTTTAAGAAAATTTATGAATTTTATTTAGCATGCAGGCCTCAAAAAATATCATTTATTTGCATGGAAAAACTCCTTTTGACACGAAATTTTAGAATTTTGAACAATCTCTCGTTCTCCAGTGTCTTTTCTGCATTTTTTTCCTATTTTATTTCTCAAGAATATGGCATTTTTTCTCTAGCTTGGAATATGTATGAATTTTATTTCACAGGCAGGCTTAAATATATATATATATATTTTTTTTACATTTTATTTTTAAAGAAAAAAAAATACGTTTTTACCATCGAATGTGAGAATCTTAAGAAATCACTCATTCCCCAGGATTTTCACTGCGTTTTTATATTATATTTTCTTCTGTTTTTATATTTATCATGTTTGCATTTCATTTTCAACAATTCCATTTGTACAGAAATCTAAAAATCTATACAAATCATATGAGAAAACTAGCCCAAGTAGGGAGTGCGAGCTACGCAAATTTTTATATAATCTGTTTAATGGCAACTTTTATAGATTTTGTATAATATTAAAACCCTAAAACTAATGTCAATATCTCGAGAAATTCCCCTTCTTTTCCATGTAATTTTCTAATTTTTTGTAATTGATTTTCTTATTATCGTTATGCTTTTATTCTTCCATAAGAATCCTATACAATTTTTTTTGCTGGGACTTCCGACATCTAGGTCATTTCAGCCCCTAACTCTATATATTCTATATTCTATACCTATTCAAACACTACATTCATACAGTACTCATTCCGTTTGGTCGGTGGAGATCTTGATATTCCTCCACCGACCTATACTTAAACTAACCTAGATTGGGGTCGATGGGCTACTTTTGTAAATATTCCGCCATCGATCCCGAACACAGTCATACGCTCTCTAAGTTCGAGGAGCGATGGTGATGTATTATTTCACCCTCACCCCTCGCCATTCACGCTAATAAATACATGCACTCAAGCAAAACATATGGACACTCAACAAAAACAATAAAAAAATCAATTTACCCTAAAAAGCGGAACAGGGGACTCGGAAACACGCTACCGTGCTCGAGAACCCTTCGTAAGTCCGCGGCATGCCTACACGCTCTCTGTATGGAGCAAAGGCATGACACGCCTCTATAATGTAGGACACACCGAGCAATCTTTCTCTGCATAAGGGGCACCTGCACGGGATTTGGCCCAAAAGCAGATACCCATGTGTCAACCGGGTTTGGCCAATCCTCAGTCGAGTGATATAAAATTATTATTATCCAACCTTTCGTTTCGTTAAATTCCGCGGTACTAGAGGAGAGTGTATATAGAATATAAAAGAAGAAACACTAGAAAAGAAATCAGCAAACGAGTTTGACATGAAAAGTTTATCACTTATAGAGTATTGATTGAAATTGGTTGTGTAGTTAGACAATTTTCTTTTAATGTTAACATTACTTCAAAAATTATTAATGCAATCAACTTGAGAATGTGAAGATTCAACATTATTTGAGTAACTTTTAGACTAGTCAGTTCACATTGTACTTCAGTTTGAAATCTTGAACAAACCCGTCAATAAAAGCTTTATTTTTATTTTGCGGTAAAGACCAGACTTGAAACCGACAGCATGCTGTAGATGTGGATAGACGTTTATCGTCTGTCATTCGAATTTACCGGTTAATCTGGGACGAAAGACACAGAACGGCCAGGACGGGAACGCCCGCACTCGACCGACGACCGATCCGGGTAGTTGGAAAGGTGAAGCGTGACTATTAATCCGCCAGGACGAAGATAAGTACGAATAAATATTTACGCTTGTTTATTACCCTTATAAATAAAAGACGTCGGTGTCCAAGGGGCCGATTGTATAAGCGATAGCGTGGCCCGTTGCCCAGGCATCGTCCTCCGCGTGGATATTAATTGTCCTAACAAATAGTTACACGGATCTGGCATATGTGTCACCGAAATCGCCGTCCAGCAGATACGACAGCCTCTCGGTTATTATTGATAGTTTTATCACACTCTTGGAACACCAAAGCGAAACCAACAAGCGTTATTTTACAAGCTGCACATGGTAGGGTTAACGAATAAATTTATAATTGTTTTAAAGAGTCTGTACGAGGAAAGTGAATCTGCTGTGTGGATGATATGATGATAATGATATGTCAGGGTGTGTATACTGCGCCCTTTAAGAGCTATTGTATTCCCCGTTCTCTGCTTAAAGCACATCGGTGAGTCCTATTTCGTCAAGGAATTTGATTAATAGGCCCGGTTTTATTGGTTGAAGCTCTTCTATGGTCACATTGTATGTCCCAAAACACTTCCTCCTACGGGCTAATGTCGCTCCGCAGTTTGTTAGCAGATGTGTTGGTGTTTCCTCTGCTTCTTTGCAGAATCTGCATGTGCCATCCTGGATTAT
This sequence comes from Cimex hemipterus, assembly GCA_039619505.1. Taxonomy (NCBI): domain Eukaryota; kingdom Metazoa; phylum Arthropoda; class Insecta; order Hemiptera; family Cimicidae; genus Cimex; species Cimex hemipterus. Next base: position 4,379,714 of record CM077102.1, read on the forward strand.
TCCCATTTTCTTTAGATATCCATTTAGTCTACAGTGTCCAGTTAGGAATCCTGTTAGGATTCGCAGTCTATTCCTGCTTCCTTTGACACATTCCGTGATTTCTTTCATTCCGAAATTGGTTAGAAAATTCTTGGATTGTTTGTGTCCAATAAGTGAATTCCAGAGTTCCCTTATTTTCTTTTTGTCCTTCTGTCTGAAATATTCATTGATAGTGTGGATTCCTATTCCACAGAAGGGTTCAGGTCCTGTTAGCTGCTGTGTGGATGAAGGAGGGAGTTCCAAATGCCTTTAAGGCAAAGATAGGGCTAAAGCAAGGTTGTTTACCATCTCCACTTTTATTTTCGTTATATCACAATGATCTATGTGATTTTGTAGGCAGTGGATTGCGTATTGAATGTCCGTTGTTTGCTCTACGCAGATGACATTCTATTATGTATTAGCATCGGAGCCCAGAACACTGCAGAAAATGATAAATAAGCTTTACGAGTTTTGTCAGTGGAATTTGTTTGTTCCGCAGAGGAGGGGGGCTGAGAGAAAAGATGCTTGACAAAATATTGAGATTGTGAAAATGTGAACCGTATGATGAACTTGTCGTACTATTGAGAAACTCAATAAATTACGTCCTTAATTTTGTGGATCTTTCCCCGTTTAAAAAATACTGACAAGGAATTAATTTACAAGAAAAAAATGATTTGATTGCAATTGTATTTACAAATGGACTTTTAATAAAATATAAAAAAAGGGAACAAGAACAAAAGAATGGCAGCTCTGCCGTGCTTTAGCACTTTAATTTTCAACTGAGAAACCAAATACCAAAATCACTAATTAATAAATAAATAAAATATAGGTTCACTGGCGTTGAAAAAATGATACGATGCGAGACGATATACTGTAGCGTAGACGAAGTATGGCAATTTTCCACAATTTGTGAATCTTCTGACCTCAGGAAGCATCGAAGAGAGACTCCCTGGTTCTCTCCATTCCCGACGCGTTCGGCGCTTCACCCAATCGGATCAATGCATTATAACTATTGTAAATATCTGGGTATATATCTCACACCGCGGCTCGCTATGGAAAGACAACTTAAACAAAAATTAAATGTAGCCAAATTTGGTATTAATACTACTTGGAAGACTCTCTTGTCGAATAGTGATGTATTTAATTCAGTTTCCAAAGCTGTAATGTTGTACGGTGTACAGGTTTGGGGCTATAAATGGTATGACAGTTTGGAAAAATTAAATAAATATTTTGTCAAAAGGTTCTTTTCCTTAAGAAAGGATACACCGCACTATGTCTTATATTTAGAGAAAGGGATTGACCCATTATTTTTCAACGCAGTAAGCCTGCGTCTGACACTCATCCGAAAAGTTTTGTCATTCTCTTCTGCTAAACTTCCTCGAATTTTGTCCTCGAAAATACCAGGCAAGAAAATATTTTGGGCAAAAGAATTTGACAATTTGTGTACATAACACGGTTTAACCCCCTTGAGTTACTCCGACGTAAATAAAAATAGTGTGGAAAGCTTGGTAGACGTTTTGAGAACTGATTTTAAAAATAAACTAAATTTTAAGAGCACAACTGTCCGTCTTCCATGGTTTATACAAAAAAAACTGAATCTGGAATGGTAGAGATTAGTGACCGTTAATCTATAATTATTCGGATATCGTGAGATGCGGTCTGGTGTGATGTAGGTACTTGTGCCATGGCAAGTACTCAGAAGACAAACACTTTGAGTGAGTAGAAATACTTTCATTGAATATAAAATATATTTTGCATTGTATAAATTCACTTTTTCACATCCTAAATGTATTTGATAAATGTAAACAATGTTTGTACATCCCAGTTCCTGAAGATGATCTCAATAAAAGATCGAAACGTTGGCACCGTAAAGAAAATGTGTTTCTGTTCTCACCGGTAGGACCGCATCTCACGATATCTGAATAATTATAGTTTGAATATGATAAGTGTGATAATGAAAGCAAGAGATCAGTTGCTGCCTCTTAATTACTCGGTCCACAGAAATGAGGAAGCGTATAGTTTTGCTTCGTGTAATTTAGGTGTGTGTGATGATGGCTTCCGTTTTTTTGAAGGAGGAATTCAGACCTAGGTGGTTTGGCAAATTGTTTTTAGAAAAAAATGAAATAATTTCATTTTTGAATGGGCAGAATTGGTACAGTCTCTACAATTATGTTTTGTACTCCTTAAAATACAGAGCGTTCCTAGTCGATAATATCAATTATTAATTGTGTAAATTATGACTATTTGTATTAGTATTCGTATTATTCTGTTTTTTTCTATTGGCAACACGACAGACAGCCTGTGGGCTATGTCTAGAATGTTTTATGTACTGAATATTTTCTGTAAAATAATTTTCATTGTAAATAAACATCATTATCTAATGGAACTGAGCTTACTGGCCAAGAGATTGGATTGTGCCGGGATTAATAAAACTCTCGGTTAATAAGTTTTCTTGGGGCTTTTGATTGGTTTCTTTGGATGGTTGGAAGTTGGAATTATTCGCCACCCCCCCCCCAAAAAAAATGTTGGATAGAGGTTTGAGAACCATGGTATAAACCCTTTGTTGTAAAATGAAAGTTGAAATCTTCTGTCGAGTAGTGGTGAAAACAGTCTGTTTAATTATTCAGATATCGTGAGGTGCGGTCTGGTGTGATGTAGGTTTCAGAAAAACATTTCATTTATCGTGCCAACGTTTCGATCTTTATTCAGATCATCTTCAGGGTCTGGGATTTCCAAACATTTTTTACATTTAAAAAATACATTTTGGATGTGGAAAAAGAGAATTTATACAACGCAAAAAATATATTTTTTATATTCAATCAAATTATACGAAGAAAAAAAACTATACAAAAATAAAGTATATTTACTTTTACAACTTTTAATTTAATTTTGGTTTTAAAAAAAATTTTTAAAAAAACACTAAATCTTTCAAAAATAACTTAATTGAAAATTTGCGGAAAACTAAATTTGAAACCTCGTTTGAAACCAAAATGCCGCAATTTTATGCTAAATGGTAAAAAATGTGTGGTGATTACGGACCGTTAATCGATATTTATTTAGAAATCGTGAGATGCGGTCTGGTGCGATGTAGGTTTGAGAAAAACATTTTCTTTACGGTGCCAACGTTTCGATCTTTATTGAGATCATCTTCAGAGCCTGGGATTTACAATTACATTTTGGGTGTGGAAAAGTGAATTTATACAATGCAAAATATATGTAATGCATATTCAACCAAAGTATATAAATCCCAGGCCCTGAAGATGATCTCAATACAGATCGAAACGTCGGCAAGATAGAGAAATTGTTTTCCTGAAACTTACATCACATCAAAACCCCTATTTCACGATTTTTGAATAATCTGACGACTAACGGTCACTAATAAAACTTGATCATCATCTTCAGGGCCTGGGATTTACAAACGTTGTTTACATTTAGCAAATACATTCTGGATGTGGAAAAGTGAATTTATACGATACAAAATATATTTTATATTCTATCAAAGTATTTCTACTCATTCAAAGTGTTTATCTTCTGTATACTTGCGTGTGTTGTTGAGAATTCCAGTGAAATTTTGCCGTTTTATGTTTATATACGTTGGATTTTGAAGGGGTGGGGAAGGAGGCCGGTATAGAAAAGTCATTTTTGTAAAAGGCTTCGGCTTCTCTGTGGCGAAAAGAGCGTACGAAGGGAAAAAATCTGGCAATGGTTCGGCCAGATTATCCTTTCAGGATTATATAGAAAGGGGCAAACAGGAAAAGTAAGGCTAAATTGTTGGATAATTATGTGAAAAATAAAATAAGACTATGTGAAAAATATTTGATGTGTGGAATGTAATGTATGTGATCTGTATTGAATTTGCTTAATGATATTAGCGTAGCTGTGACTGAGTTTGAGCCTGTTCTGTAATTGATGCTGTGTTTATCCCTGTTGATGTAAACCATTTCTATAAAATTACGTTTACGTTTGTTTTATCCTGTATGTAATATTGTTGGATTTTTGAAGTCCAAATTGTGTTCGTGTTCGAAGCGAGTACTGTAGGATTTTTTTTTAAATTTATTTATTTATTTTTTTAACGAGGGTTCGCAACAGCAGAGGTCATATAAACCCTCAGGCTGCCGGTGTTTTTGAAAAAAGCCCATTTGTAAGTATGTCGGGTTCGAATGCAGGGCCGCTGGATTCGAACCCGGGACCTTGACCTTACAGTGATGAGCGCCGTGTCAAAGACGAAACCTCGCGGCCACCGACGCCCCCGGCGCGTTTTTTTTTAATTTTTGAAAGCTGTATTGAAGTTATCGTATGAGAGAAATTTGTTTAATTTATGATATGGGCCTTGAATGGCATGGGGTATGTATGCTGGTTAGTTTTGTATTTGTTAGACTTAATGCAGTATTATTAGTAATAGCGGATGGTGTTAGTGTTGAGTTGTAGTTGTTGATTATTCTGTTAATTATATGCTTAGGGTAGAGATTGTTATGGAGGACCAGTTTATAATCTTTATGTTCTTGTGGTGAAATGATTCATGGCGGTAATCATTCTGTGAAGTAGCCCTTTGGCCGTGTTTATTATTGTATGAAGATGAGGTAGCGTTGGTGGGATGTAAAGTTGAGGTAGCGATCTGTATTTCTCGGTTTTTGATACCAATCTGTGATTAATATGTCATCCGGTTGTTTTATTACGAGCGTATCTGAAAATGTCTTATCCTTCTCTCATCAAACAGACTAACAAAATTCTTCAAGAAACCCTCACCAACAGCCCATATGGATCTGTAAAAACACATAATCCCGAACACCCTCTATGACCCATAATTTCATTTGTTAGCAGTCAATTCAGTTCGTTCCGTTTTACACTTGTGCGGATTCCAAATAGGTCCAAGTGCTCGTTAAAGGAAACCGTTGTATAATTCGAGTGCGAAGTTAAAAGTATTGCCTCTTCGTTGAATTATAATTTTATTCTCTTAGACCAAATGTCGAGATAAAGATGAAAAAGTGATGAGAATTGTATTTAGAATGATAGGAATGTCAGCATTGTATATCGAGAAAAGGAGAAGTCCAAGAAAGCTCCCTTGTGGGAGACCAGCGTAGATAGGAACTATATATACCATTTGTACCTTCTCTAATTCCGAAGTTACGGTCAGAAAGGCACGATTTTAAGATTAGAAATTATGCTTCCTTTCACAGGAGGACTGAATGACAAATAAGGAATTATCAAGGAAAACCCCAGGACAACACTGCTTCTGATCAAGGGTAGAAGAAATGACATCCATTAATTAATTATTATATAAATTGTAGAAAGCTAAACCTGTCAGTACAGAAGTAAATAAAAGAAGTAAACAAAGGGTTAACTGCGGTAGCTCCTAATTACTGTAATTAATGTGGAAAGATTATGGATTTAATTTTAAACTAAATAATTTGAGTATTGCATTAAATTTGTCCAACAGTTTAATTTAACAATTATTTATTCAAAACTGAGATAAGTTGCCTCGGTCATCGTTTTGATTTTCAGCTTTCGCGCAACGGCATCTTCAGTGGAATTTTACATCTTGGACATTTTATTTATTTTTTTTTTTTTTTTAACGTTTTTCTATAAAGGTGGGCACAAGCTGGGAAAAAAACACCGACTTCTTCAATCACCAGCTATAAGCCGCTAAAAAAAATAAAGATTAGGCGGATAACACCATGAAACACATCCGACAAAGATACCGACGCGGGCCCAGGCCTATAAGTTACATACTTTCTGTAAAATGGTATGTTTAAGTTAACTAACATAAAGCTAATAAATAACACGGCGTATGCCATTGAATAAAAGAAGAGTTTTTATATTTTAAACTGAAATTTTGGCCGATTTTGTATTTCACGCTCGTAAAACAATTTAATATAAGGAAAACATATTGGTTTTCTGCCACGTCTGAAATTCCGTTTGTATTTCATTATTTATTTATTTTTTATTTATCGCTGTACGACTTTGCTCGTGTTCCAAGTGTAAATTAACTTTCACAATTGTACTTTATTGCACAATTATTTAAAGTTCAAAAACAACCTTGGAAAGTAGTAAAACTGTACTTTTCTTTCATTTTGTTTTCTCTTTAAAACATGAAGTAAACGTTCAATGTATCAGCATGTTTTAAATGTTTTATTTATCGTGTCGTGTTCTCATTGTGCATTTTATCGTTTGTCGCCTGTGAGACATGGAGGCCGAGGGTTGTCGTGTATGGTATGGTGGAAAGGATACTCGGAAGGAGGGTTTGTATTCCCCAGGCACTGCAGCCTTCTGGCTTATTGTACCTTCCTAGTTCCGCAGTTCAGCCAATAGACTCAATCATATTTCATTCACTCATAGACTCAACAGGTCATTGACTGTTATTGCTGCAATTTGATTCCCTAAGTCTTTTTCGTACGTTAGGTTAAATCTCCATTGAAATGGTGCTGCGCATTCCAAGATGACATGGGTGGCTGTTTCCTCCTCCTCATTACATAATCTGCAGATGGGATCATCATATATACCCATGTGTAGATGCTTTCTCAGATACCAGTGACCGGTTAGTAGTCCCACCACTCCTCTGAGCTTTGTCCTCTCCAGGCTCAGCAGTAAATTTTCCAGTCTCGGTGAGGTTTATTTCATCATAAGTTTACTATGTCTAACACCGCTAGAATTTATCCACTTCTCTTTTTGTTTTGCTTGGATCCCTTCTGCGATGGAGGATTCTATCTATACTGGTCTTTGTTATCCAAAGTATAGTTTGGGGGCCTATGTACGGCCTTGTGGACCCTTCTCAGGCCAAACTGTCTGCTTTTTTATGACCCAATATTCCTCTGTCGCCCTGGTACCCAAGATATCATCAGGTTATTGTGTTTGTTTTGGAGATTTTGGATGCATTCACTGATAAATTTTGATGTGATTCTTTTACACGCTAATGCATTAAAAGCTGTTTGGCTATCTGATCTTATGAGGATTTTTTGCGTGTTGCCTGTTTTAAGATTTTCCAGAGCACAAGCATTGATGACATGTATTTCTGCTTGAAAGACCGAAGTATACTTCCCAAAAGAGTTTGATTGCTCATGTTTTGGGCTTGTACAGAAAATGGTTGATCCGGTCCCTTCGTTTGTTTTTGAGCCATCCGTATACCATATCATTGTATCTGATGCTCTCCTGTGTTCTTCCTCTCCTTTATAGTCTGTTGAGACTTTATAGGAAGTTGCGAAGATTGTTTCCTGGATGACGTAATCAGTCCCCATTTCTAATAATGGGTGTCTGATTTTGATGATTATGGATTATGTGGGTTATGTTTTGTTTGGATCCATTCTGCGATGGACGATTCTATGTTTTGTTTGAGTTCCAAAGTCGTCGAATGTAATGTACAATATGCTGCAAGTGCCTTTAATTAGTTCTGTAGGGTTGCCGTGTAGCAAAATTGGCCATTTCCGATTGACCCAAGATCGCTTCAGTAATGCCTGTTTCTTCTCATGCTTAAATATTGGCATTTCGTTTCGCTAGGATTCAAAGGCTGTAGTAAACCAACTCAAATGAAGCTCACCAAAGAGTACTTTTTTTCTTTTTTTAATGTAGTGCTGCTTCTCCTTCGTCTGTCGTTCATCATCACGTCACCTGTTATCTAAAGCTTGGAACGCACTGGGATTCTTCGGGACCCTCCGTAACAATTGAGGATAATCTGGCCGAACCATTGCCAGATTTTTTCCCTTCGTCCGCTCTTTTCGCCACAGAGAAACCGACGCCTTTTACAAAAATGACTTTTCTATACCGACTTCCTTTCCCGCCCCTTCAAAAACCAAGGGGTTGATAATATAATAATAACATAAAAATAATATACATAATATGTACATATATATATATATATAAATATATAAATTTTGCATTGTATAAATTCACTTTTCCACATCCAAAATATAATTGTTATATGCAAACAATGTTTGTAAATCCCAGACTCTGAAGATGATCTCAATAAAGGTCGAAACGTTGGCACTGTAAAGAAAATGTTTTTCTAAAACCTACATCAGACCGCATCTCACGATTTCTAGTTAAGTAAAATTAACTATTACAAATAATTATTCTTATCTAAGGTTTTTGTTCGAGATGAAAAATTAGTGTCAGGGGCGGGATTCAAACCCACGAATTTTTAATTTGTCATCTTCCACCAAAAACCTTAGATAAAAAGAATAATTAATATGGTCGATTATGACCACTAACCAAATACGGCGTAAAATTAAAGATGTTTTCAACTAAGACCCTGGCAACTTTTGAGCAAACAAAATTTTTAGTTTTCTCAGTTATACAATAAAAAAAATGAAACGTTCATGGAGTTAAATAATAATATCAACCTACCACATTTCAAATAAAGAAGAGATATATGATATGGAAAAAGCAAACATATTTGATAAAACCAGACATTTATTATTTTTAAAAATAGACAACCAACACCACATTAATTTGAATTACATTTAATTATTTATCATTATCATTTTAAGAATATGTATATATAAAAAAATCAGTCATAGTTGGGAAAATAGTTTGAACACATTTTTCCATCTTCGTCTTCACCACCTGGGCAGTCCTCTTCATCATCGCACACCCATGGACGTGGCACACATTTCTGCCGTTTTCCTTTGCCACACTGAAATTAAATCGGTATATAATTTTGTCACTTGCTGAAACATTAATACATACCATGTATTCATAGTCAGGATCACAAAAGTTGTCGGAATCTTCATCCAGGTCGAACGGTTCTTCGTCGGTGCAATCAACCTCGTCCGACCCATCGGTGCAGTCTTTGTGACCGTCGCAGACATGTCTTGGAGCCACACAGCCTCCTTTGTTGCACCTGAATATCAAGATCTGTTTTTAAACAGTTTTCTTTTTCTTTATTAAAGAAACTCACTTGAAGTAATTATAGCTGCAGCTTGATGAATAATGGTAGTGGTTGTTCTGGTTTTGGCTGTAGCTCGGGTAATTATGGTGATCTGGGCAGTTTCGCTTGTCCTCATCCCAACTAAGAAAATTTTTTTATTTGTATTTTAGAATTCCTCAATTTAATAATGTAAGTAACAACCGAAAGGCAGTTTAAAATATTTTGAGTATTACCCATCAGAACAGTCTGTTCTTCCGTCACATAACCAGCTTACGGGAAGGCAAACATGAACACCTCTGGAGAAGCACTCAAACTCGTTGCGTCTGCAATTGTCTGAGTTATAATTGCTGAGGCTGTACTCACTGAGTCCTTTCTTGCAGCCTTGCTCATCAAAACCATCTAAAGAAATTTTTATTTAAAAAAAAAAAATTTCTTTTTAATCAGTTAATTTTTTACCTTATGGGCTCTCATATTAGCCACAGTATTTTGATATTTTTTTGACTTTTTACATTTGGAAAGGTAAACAATTACAGAGAAAGAGGTAGGGTGGAAGGAGGAAACTGTATTGGCTAGGCTTAGTATAGGCCACACAAGGTTGACACATAGTCAAAACCTCCCCTAGTAAGCACAACTTGCAATAAAATAATCAGCTCAAGCAAATGAAGAAAAACTATAAGTGGTAAAATTATACAAAATTTTATTGTGTGCAGTTCACTCTTACTTGCTAAGTGTTTGAAATTGAACATTCTAGATTTTCAGCATGATTATTTGTTATTAATAGGCGAGGAACGTCAATCAGTAGACCTAGTTCATCCTTTCTTACCACATGTTTTACCTCCAAAATTGACAATTTGACATTTAATATCAACAATGTACCAGCTGTTGTTCAACTGAAATGCTTCAATAAAAGGTTGTCGAAGAAATGCAAGTGGTAGAAACAAACTTATTCACAAAAGGGTCATCTAAAAGAACTAGTTTTTACATTTTCCTGTGTTTTAAGGTTTTGTTCGATGTACAGTAAGGATGTAGTGATCGACCAATAGTTGCTAATTGTAGAAGTGGATTCAATGGATTGTTTGATATTGTTTATTAATTTGAAAATGCCATATTTTAGGTTGATTCAGCTCGTGTGTCTGAAGCGGTAGAAAATCTTGAATTCTGAAGTTTAGACTGTTGTTAACTATAGATTACCAGGAGGAAATTGTAGTTGTACTTGTAACTTTGTTGTAGTGTCCAACTCCAAGAAATCATGTTTAGAATTTTTTCTCAACTGCTCATTGACCGAATAAAAATTGAAACTAAATGTGAAAACCGAAAAAGTTCGTTTGGTCAATATTGATCTCTTTCCAATTTTAATCCCCCCCCCCTATAGACATCAAATTAAAGGTAATCAAACAAAGAGTGATATTCAAAAAAAAATCCGAACTCTGCTAAAATTGATCATATCAATAAAATACATTTCGATTCAATTTAAGACTTTCTATCTGTCTGCCTATCAACTACAGATCACAGAAAGTAATTGTTTATTCAATGTCCTGACAAAAAAGTGAATACAAATTGTTCAATTTAAGAACACTGAATAAACCACAAAATATTATGTTGTAGAAATTACCGAAAGAGATCATTCATCCCATTAAGGTGAGAATTATGTTTCAATTTATACTTTTAACAGGAAACATGTATAGAATTTTTATTTGAGTAAAACAGTAGACATAAATAGTTAATGCACAACTGCACAAGTAGATAGACATATCAGACTAGACCAAATGTGCAGTAATAAAATGTATAAAAAAAGTTTCAGTGAAAGCCAAAAGACGAGCAAAGACGAAGATGGCCGGTCTCACTTTGTCAGTCACAAGGTGTGTCAAACTGATGAAGCACACCATGCCTGTCAAACGGATAAGTCCCCTCGCCGGCGTATTCATAGCCGGCGCTTTGGAGTACCTCATCAAGGAGGTGTTCGACTTGGCTGCGAATATCGCCAATCTCTACGGAAAAGTCCGGTACGGTTCTTGGGGGGGGGGGGAGCGAGTGGAAAATGAAATTTAATTTTACACCTTTCAGGGTCACTCCGAGGCACATCTTGCTGGCGATCAAAAACGACGAAGAGCTCGACAGCCTCCTGGCCGCGGTTACGATTGCTCAAGGTGGTGTCGCGCCTCTACCAAACATGATACAAAAAGAGATTACAAAGAGGGCGAAGAAAAAATACGCTCATCTGCTCATAAAGAAGAGATAAAATATTTCAACATTTAATTTTTAATTACTTATATGTACATAATATGTTTTAAATTTGGTTTATGTTGAAATGGTACAATTTCCTTTCAATGTTTCATTTGTTTTGATTAAACTGTTGAAAAAAATTCATGAATCTGTTATGCTGAAAGATCTAATGTTCTAACTTTTTTCTTCAAATTTCTTAAAAAACAAATTATGTGGTTAAGGATGAAGTGTAATTATTCCTAAGAGATTTTTATTTCGGCTTTATGAAACAACTGATCTTGCAATAGCTCCTACATTTGTTTCTCTTCATGATTTTGTTATTTCATTAACTTTAATAACAATATTATTATATATTAATGTTTGGCCATCTACTGTGGTTGTTTGTCTGAAATTTCACCAAATGCATTTTAACAAGTGTTGTTTTGGGGGGCATCGGTGGCCACAATGGTTTAGGTGTTGATACGACGCTCATCACTGTGAAGTAAAGGTTCTGGGTTCGAATCCAGCTGCTCTACAATTGAACCCGATGTACTTATAAATAGGCTTTTTTCTTTTTTTTTTCTTCTTCAAATACACCCAGAACCCTGAGAGCAAACCCTTATAAAAAAAAACTTGTGTTTTTGAAAGGAAGTTAACACATTTAGCCCACAACACAATCTGTTCTTAAATTTGTTCAGTCTCGCTCACCGTCAAATACATTCTTATACTACAACATACAAATTTATTCGCCTAACCTCTTTACACCTAACCTAATTGAGGGTCAATGGGGTAATCATTGTTCAACCTCTCACACTGCACATTCACCCTAAAACAATTTATTCACGCTCAACACGCACTGTCACAAAACTGTCAAATGTACAATAAAGCAACCCTTTTTTATCCAAAGTAAAATCCACTAGCAGTAAATATTGCACAAGTTGACTTCCATCAGCAACTTTTGACACGTGAACACTCGTTCACACAATTCAATTTCTGCAAGCTACAGTCTTGCCAAACTTGCAGAGTAGTTGTAAACAGTTATAATAAAGTTGAAATGAAGGGAATTGGGAATTTTATGATTAAGTGTATTTGTAAGAGTGAACGGGGAGGGTATGATGGTAAACAGCATCCCCATCGCTCCTCGAGATGTGTAGTGACTTGGGTCGATGGCGGACCATTTATAAAAGTACTCCATCGCCCCCAACTAGGTTAGTCGATTGAGGAATGATGAGTGCTCCATCTACCAAATAGAATGAATACTATATCGGTGTGAATGTATTTATAAGTGTGAAAGCATATTGAATGTGTGTTGCTATATTTCACGTTTTATCAGGGATGAAATGATGAAGCTGGCAGATGCTCCTTTATTAAAAAAATGAGAGAGGGAGAGAGAGAGAGTGGTGTGAAGAATGTGAAGAAATAACTAATGACCAAAATGCAATTTCCTTACTGCAACCCTCAAGAAATCACACTCATTTCACATTCCAAGCTTTCCACGATCAGTGCTAACCAAACTTTAATTGCCTGGGTAACTGGATAAGATGGTTCTCTTCCAAAATATAGGCCAATATCCAATTGAAAGTAAGTGGAAAAACATTGAAAGGCTAATAATAACAAAACAATTGTTTCTGTGATACGATCATTTTATATTCAACAAAACAAGTGTAAAGCAGCAAAAACCATGACCCCAGAATGTAATAATTATTGGAGAATAAAGCCATCCTATAATGATAAAAATTATTGATCTTTATTCACCGTTGACTCTTTTATCGTGCACTTGTTGGAGGAATACCATAAGGTGGATAAAATCAGGAGGTCTCAACCTCCATACTTAACCACCATAATAACCTCCTGATGCTGAAAATGCGATAAAATCATGATTAAAAGAAAATGGTAGCGTTTGTGGGCCTGACTAGAATCACAGGGGTCATCGTCACCTGATTAAGAATAGGGCAAGGCTGATACATGCCATTTTGAGCCAAAGCCAGCCTTGTGTCTGGCACACAGAGAAAAGTTGTTTCATCCCAGCGCCCAGGAATGCGATATGAAAATTATGCTTGAGCACGAGAGTATCTAGGCCAGACTACTAAATTTTCAGACCTCAAACTTGTCTTCTTCAACTTGAGTGATTATACACAACAATAATGCTTGCAAAATTTTTCTGCAATGCTTCCATTAATGGTTTATACAGTTTTCAATTTCTCGAGCGCAAGTTGCATTTGCAAGTAAACGCAAGATGATGCAACTTTTTGCTGAACTGTTTCTACAAATATTATATAGCCACAATATACACTAAAGTTACGTTTAATTAAGGTTTTTAGTCGAGATGAAAAAAAAATTAGGGGCACGAGTGGTATTCAAATCCACGGCAAAGAGGTCACAATAGCTCAAGTGGTAGAGCAGCAGTGTATCTAGCCGAAGATTGTTGGTTCCAATCCCATTCGTGCCCCTAACATTTTTTTCATCTCGACTAAAAACTTTAATTAATTGTAATGTATTAATTGTTCAAGCGGACCATGAAATTAGAGAACCAGTTCAAAGTGTCAAGTTGTTATAAAATATGCATAGCTGCTGCTATATTATTTATTAATATTAGAAAAAAAAAAATTAAAATTAAAACGTGTGGGTACGAGTCTGAAATTTAAGGGGAGATAACCTTGGTCATTCTCCCCAACTAAATTATTTTTTTAGAAATGAATTAAACCAATTATAATAAATTGCTACAATTTTTTGCACCAATATTTGAAGAGCAGATATACATTAGAAATATTTTTCTTAATTTTGTTTGTAAATTCTTTTGATTTTGTATATGTATATATATAATTCAGGATATCATTCATACAGCAAAGTAAAATTTGTTATTTCTTCACATACTTCACACCACTGCACACTCTCTCTCTCTCTCTCTCTCTCTCTCTCTCACTCTTATTTTTTTAATTTATTTATTTTTGAATAAAGGAGCATCTGCCAGCTTCGTCATTTCATCCCTGATAGAACGCGAAATACAGCAATGCACATTCAATACGCTTTCACGCATATAAATACATTCACACCGATATAGTATTCATTCTATTTGGAAGATGGAGCACTCATCATTCCTCAATCGACTAACCTATTTGGGGGCGATGGGGTACTTTTATAAATGGTCCGCCATGACCCAAGTCACTACACATCTCGAGGAGCGATGGGGATGCTGTTTACCATCATACCCTCCCCGTTCACTCTTACAAATACACTTAATCATAAAATTCCCAATTCCCTTCAATTCAACTTTATTATAACTGTTTACATCTACGGTGTACTTGCAGCAAGTTTGGCAAGACTGTAGCTTGCAGAAATTGAATTGTGTGAACGAGTGTTCACGTGTCAAAAGTTGCTGATGGAAGTCAACTTGTGCAATATTTACTACTAGTGGATTTTACTTTGGAGAAAAAAGGGTTGCTTTATTGTACATTTGACAGTTTTGTGACAGTGCGTGTTGAGCGTGAATGTGTAGTGTGAGAGGTTGAACAATGATTACCCCATTGACCCTCAATTAGGTTAGGTGTAAAGAGGTTAGGCGAATAAATTTGTATTTGGTAGTATAAGAATGTATTTGACGGTGAGCGAGACTGAACAAATTTAAGAACAGATTGTGTTGTGGGCTGAAATGACTGAGCTGTTGACGGCCCCTGCAGCCCAACGTGACTGACTGATAAGGCTGAAATTTGACCCTGGACTCCCAATATCTGAGATCTGTGAGAAGTGACAGGTTTAACTCTGTACACGAGTGATGTAATGTATACGTTATTTGAACTTGTATCAATCAGTAATCATTAATTATAAAATTATTTCTCTACCTGGGCAGTCATTATAACCATCGCACTCCCAGTTGAGAGGAATGCAGATGCTGGAATCTTTGCACGGGAACCCTTGAAACGGTTTTTTGTTTTCGACAAAGCACGTGACTGTCAGCCTTTTCTTGTCATCTAAAAGGAAAAATTATTCTTTTACCCACTCATTAAAACTACAATGCTACACCTACTTGGTCGTATCCGTTCATAATTCGTACTCGCTGACCCTTCAAATTTTACACGATCCACAGTCAGCCTGCCTGTAAAAAGGAACGCGGAGGATATCTCTTTCGTGCCCATGCCAAATGGCTTTAGCGCCAGACGCACGATAGAATGCGATGGGAGGTCGTTGAGGACGACTGTCTCTGTGTTCGGGAAAACGTGTACGACCATTTCGCTAGAACTGTTTCTCGCTAGATCTCTGAAAATCACGTGTAATTGAGAGCTATTTTTTATCTTACTACCCCCTGATTGATACTTACAACACCTCTAACATCATATTGTCTTTCTGCTTGGGCAGTTTCAGACTGATCGAGACGGACTGGATTTTCAACCCAGTCTCTCGTTTTGCTGAAAGGGTATTTAGAATAGTTTTCGATTCATTTTCTGAAAATTTAAAATAAAAACTGACATTATATATTAAATTAAGACGATAACAATGCATATTTGTTTAAAAAGAAAGATTTAATATTGGACCAAAACGTTAATAAATATAATACAATAAATTTAAGAGTGACTTATTATCCTGACAAGATTAAAATTAGAAACATCAACAGCATCCTTTCAATTCTTTTTCAGTACAATATTTTAAGGACTAATTATTTTTTATATTATACAGTATATTTAATTAAAATGCTAGGTCCCAAATTGAACAGGTGCATACGTCAATGTTTCAAAATTTAATATTATTAGCTATTAATTAAATAAAACAATTAAGGGCTACATATTTAAATATGTTCTAATGGAGCTGTTACAAAATCATTTTAGAATTGTTTAATTACCAGAGACTATTCTGGCTGTGTCAAATCTGAAAAAAGTTGTATCCTTCCTGCTGGTGTCGTTGCGGCCGTCCAAGGCCGATTTGTCCTTCACGACCCTCAGCTCACCCTGATAGCCAGACGCATCCTGAAGATTTCTCACGACGAAAGATTCATCCCTCGGATGGTAAAGCACCGCGTTTTCTACGAACCTGTTTCCCTTTTTCAAGATGAACGAAGTCCCGATTCTATCGCCGCTCAGGTATTCGCCCCAGCTGAACTTGGCTTCTACATTCTCGATGATTACATTTTCTAAAAGCCGATGCGGCAAACTTCTCTTATTTCTTGTCGTCGTTTTATTTTTGAACAAGGAATAGTCGAATTTGTACGTTTTAGCTTTTCCAATCGATTTGTTTTTATTAAAAGGGCTCGCTGATGAGGTTGGTCTCAGAGATATTATTAAAATTGTGAATAAGCAAAAATTTAACTTCATCCTTCCTAGAATTAAGACATATTTATAATATTTTTTTCATTTTTTTTTTTTTTTTTAAAGAAAACTTGTAATACCTGAATTGTAGAAGACAGACTGTTTCAAGCAGTCATCACCCAAGTGACCAGTCTTAAAGAAGCGATTGTCCAAAAATAATAGACCTCCCCTCCAGAATTTGGCTTTTGTTACCAGCCCTTCGTTTCAAGTTCAAGGCTGACAAAGTTCCAGCACTGTTAATTATGGAATATAATGAATCCAGCTTATTGTCGTTGTGAAAGAAAAAGGAAAAGATGCAGCCTCCATTGTTTTTTTCTTTTTTTTTTTGTTAAAAAATAAAACTTTTTTTTTCAATTGCAATTTTTTCTTAATATCATTTACGAACACATTCTGGCTAGTCTGAAATGTAATCATGAAAATTATTAGCACAAAACACTCTCTCAGTAATTACTTCCCAATTGTCAACCTTCTTTGGCTTCTTCTAAAATGATGTTTAAATTAATCAACGTGTTTTGTGATTATTGGTTGACGTGTTGGCCAGTGAAAAAGAAGAAAAAGAGTCATTTTTTTTTTAAATAAATCATTTTAATCCGTGAATTTTTTTCCTGTAGCCATCTTCATGGGATTTTTGAATGACTGTGCGACGAGGAGAGGAATCAGGAAATTTGTGCACCATTTAAGACGGCTTCAAGAGAGTCAAAAAATCAGGAATTGCAATATAATAAAATATCAAAAACTGATTTCCACTTCTTCTTCGGCTGACTGTTCAACAAAAATAGAAACCAATACAAATTAATTAATAATTATTTTATTCAAGATCATTGAAATTTTCTTCATGTTCTCAAGTATTAAAAGCTAATTCGAGAGGTAACAAAGAAAAAATTGTAGTTTTAACATGGCCCTTAACAAAAAAGACATAAAATTTATTAAAGAACAAGAAAATATCGAAATCTGGTTCAATATATAGAAATCCCAGGAAAGGATCTGATGTATTTGAGACTAAGTAAAACATGTGCTTCATGCTGATCACTAGGTTATGTTGATGATGACAGGAAATGAAAAAATCTTCAATGATGACTAGGTTTCTGTCATTCAATTTTTTTTTTTTTTTTATTAGTCGCAGCTTGTACATATGTACGACACCAGCAAACTCAGGTAATCGATGTGGGAGGTAAAGGGACAAGGAGGTCTCGAGACATCATCATTTCAGGCAATGTAGTCATGGTATGGCCAGGTGGGTGGGTCAGGGAAGATCGAGAGAGTTGGGAACTTTCGGAAACAGGAACAGATCACGATGAAGATTTTTTCGTTTTAAGATCGGATATGATGGATATTGGATGGCTTGGGTTCTGCATGTCCAAAGTTGTCAAATGTTTCGTTTATAATATTAGCAGTTGATGTTTGATGGTCAAAATGGATTTCAGTTCTAAAAGTCTTTGAAGTTGACCAAGACCATAAGACCAGAACCACAACTTAGTACACTGGAGTATGTGCTAAAATTGGAACTGGAAAAATTTTATGAGAAAGAAAAACTCAAATACTGGACAAAATCAGCAGGCATGAGGAGAGCTAATAGTTTTATAATTTTTTTAAAGTAATTATTGAGATATCGTGAGATGCTGTCTGGTGTGATGTAGCTTTCAGAAAAACATTTTCTTTATCGTGCAACGTTTCGATCTTTATTGAGATCATCTTCAGGGCTCAGTGTTTGTCTTCTGTGTACTTGTGCCATTTTTGCGTGTCGTGTTGAGATTGCCCAGATTTATCAAAAAGGAAGATGTAGGAAACTCTTTTTTCTCCCTCTCTCCCCTCATCTCTCTCTTTTTCCATCTCCCCCCATTTTCTCATGCTCTCCCTCTCTCATTCTCTCACTGACTCTTCCATCTTTCCTCCCTCACCTCCATCTTTTTTCTCGTTAGATGTAAGAGTGGCCCTCGATACCAAATCTTGAGAGATTATGTAAATAAAGCAATATCAATCAATCATCTCTCACTCTCTCTCTTTCTCGCGTTGTCTCTCTCTCTCTCTCTCTCTCTCTCTCTCTCTCTCTCTCTCTCTCTCTCTCTGTCTCTCGTTGTCTCTCTCTTTCTCGCCTTCTCTCTCTCTCTCTCTCTCTCTCTCTCTCTCTCTCTCTCTCTCTCTCTCTCTCGTTGTCTCTCTCTTTCTCGCCTTCTCTCTCTCTCTCTCGTTGTCTCTCTCTTTCTCGCCTTCTCTCTCTCTCTTTCTCGCGTTGTCTCTCTCTCTCTCTCTCTCTCTCGCGTTGTCTCTCTCTCTCTCTCTCTCTCTCTCTCTCTCTCTCTCTCTCTCTCTCTCTCTCTCTCTGGCAGGATTCGAGAAAAATTACAGGCATGTACATTGTTCACTGCCCACTTAATTATCAACTACAGAAAATGGGCAAAGCAGCGCAGAAGTGTGGCAAATGTCAAAAGAAACCAGAGGCATTGCCACATATACTGAGGATGTGATGAAGCATTAGCCCGTTTACAGTAGAGCCACTTCAGCAGGTTATATCTCAGACCCAGGGAGATCCAAAAAGAAGCACCAAGAAATGGTTATATATATATATTTTTTTTTGGGGGGGGGGCGAGGGTTCGCAACCGCAGAGGTCATTATAAACCCTCAGGGTACCCATTTGTAAGTGTTAGTTTGAATGCAGGACCGCTGGATTCGAACCCGGGGCCTTGACCTTACAGTGATGAGCGCCGTGTCAAAGACGAAACCTCGCGGCCACTGAC
>CM077102.1:4399225-4413467 GCA_039619505.1 Cimex hemipterus
CCCTTAAAGAATGGCACATTTCACAGTGTATGGCTATAACCATCTAGGTTTCCTGGGGAAAAAACTTTATTTGACCTCCCCCCCCCAAAAAAAAATCTTGTGTTGTGGTTTCCACATCAATCTGCCATCTAGACTCAGTCAGACAAAATATCTGAGTTGAATAAGTACAGGCATTGTAACTATGAGGTTTTATATGAAATACTGGGGTTTTGGAATTTAAAAAAATTATATGTTGGGTTCGAAATCAGGGCCATTGTGATTTGACACCAAATAGTTTTGTTCTCCACTGTTCATCAATAACAAGTAGTATAATCAGTGGCTGCAGTGTTAGAGTTGATCGTGGGGTGTTGGTCTACGAGTTGGTGAACTCACCCTGAACTGGTAAAGGTTCACTTATTGGGTCTGTGTTCATTCAAAAGTCACTTCTCCAGGGTTCCTCACTAAAGTGCGAGCAAATGCGTTTCAATAATTCAAAAAACCGTGAGTAAAGGCAGACCCAATCAGTAAGTGACGTTATGCCAGTGTGGATGCAGTCTCATCACAGTAAGAGTTATAAGTTCTAATGACCCTGAATTCGAGCCTGGGATGATTTATGAATTGCCATATAAACATTCTAACCGTTGCAGCCAACACTTGATGTATAGTGCAGGGTAAACTGTTTTTTTGTGTACATCCTTCTTCATACAAATTCACTAGTTTTTGTGGTTCACTTGACCAATTAATATCTTTCGAATGATAAAAAAAGTCCGTGTCATGAGCGGGATTTGAATCCACAACCTTTGGCTAGATACGCCGCTGCTCTTCTACATGAAGTCACAATTGCATGAGTGGTAGAGTAGTGGCATGTTTAGCCGAAGGTCGTAGGTTCAAATCCCGCTCATGACACAGCTGTTTGAAGAAAATTAAATAAGGTTTTTAGTTAGTTAAAAAAGTCAAATAGCTGTCCTTCGCATTTTGCACATCTTTGATAAGCCCAATGTAGAAGGTAAAGTGGGAGAAAAAAATTGCAGCATTAATGCGATGTTTTTGACGTTTTGGGGATGACAGGATGTGATCTTTTGGAATGCTGTCTTGCAGAGGAGAGTGGATAGGAAGCACTTAAGTTTATAGAAGATGTATTTGTCATACTGTTATAATGTTGAAATGGAGTTGAGCTTGCAGAAGAACTGTTTATCCAAAAGAAAATATAAAAAAAGAAGAGAAAAACAGATTTCGAAGTAAGTAGGACCAAGGAAAAAGAACAACATATATTCTTTAAATATATATAATATAAATTTCCATTGTTATAATTGTATAATTTGTAGTACAATCTTCAAATTTACTCCAATAATGAATATAATATAAAAATTACAATGTATATCATAAGAAGGTTTTAATACTTGTGAGGTAAACACATTTTACACTAATGTAAATATTATTTTTTGGTCTCAATAGTTGATCTGTAAAAGAAAATGATAAAATTGATTAGATTACAAGGAAATGAAATTTGAACCCAGGTCTTACATTCCGGCAGACGTATCAGCTTAAAAATTAATTCTGGTATTGGATAACTTTTAGGTGAAAGAAAAAGAAAAGAAATCCTGCTTTTTTCAACTAAGGCCACAAAATAATATCTACTGCTTTGTGACAGTTAAAAAATAAAATAAAATAAAATAAATAAATGAAAAAGAACGCAAAAAGGTCATTTATTTGAATCTCCGATTAAGAACGATGGTGTGAGGCTACCGCCCGCACCTGAGAAACCTAGCCTGTGAGAAATAGTAGCCAACATCACAGATTAGGGTCTCAGGGAGTGGGAGGTCTGCCAACTAAGAAAACAGAGAGTGAGAGAGTTAGAGAAACGCCCGGGTAGTGTTTCGCAGTCTTCTTTCTTCAAACATTCAAGCCACACAATATTATGGTCAGCCAGCCTCCGAAACATCGAGGAAACTTGAAAAAAAATTCAGCATTACTTTACTCTCTTTTCTAAGACTTGCTTTTTTCCTTATAAAAATCAGTGAAGAAAATTATTGGGATTTTAAGTTGTTTTGCCATTCATGTTGAGAACGAGTGAAATGATCTGGTAAAAGTTTATGGTAAAAATACAAAATTTGATTTGTTTTTATTTACCAGAAAATGGCAAGGGAGTGATTATAGCTGAGACCATTATGACTTTTGGAACAGAGGTTAGTTTGAGGCGTTTTCTAATTGCTTAAACATTTTGTTAGTAATGTGGCCTAAATTGAATAACAGAAAGAAGAATATATTAATAAATTATTTAAAATAAGCAGATTAAAAAACAAAAACAAAAAAATCAAATCAGTTATGTACAATTTGTTCAGGGCGGTAATAATGCGACTGGGGAACGATAGAAGGATGAATTGGAGGAGGAAAGCATCTGATTTGCTCTACCGACACGGAATCGTTATCACTTGTCTTCAAATATTTGTTGAGAGTTGCAAAAATTTGTGAGTTGAGAACCTGGAAACGTCTGATCCTCTCCACCAACCTCTTTAAGTGGATTCCTTTCACGATTTCGTCCTTTCCGTCCACTTGCTGAACGCGCAGTATGTGGTAGCAAAAGTCGAGGGCTTCGAAGCGCCTCTGCTGGCCGAGAAGGACGATCATGGTGCAGCCAGCCCAGTTTAATCCCTCGCCGAACAGTTCCTCGACGGTTAACTCCGTGTCACCGACTGGGATGCAATAGACGAATTGCAAAGCAGACCACAGGCGGTGGAACTCCGTGCATTCATCTATGTTCATAACTCCATTTGGAGGAGGAGGCCCGATCCAGAGTGGATCGTCCAAAAACCCTCCCAAACGATTAAGGATGACTTCAAAAATGTAGAGTCCACAGCATAAACGCTCTCTCGTCAGTAAATCGCCTTCTTTTGCAATCTGTGCCTGTTTCGGCGTGCCAAGCCTCTCGATATTTGGTACAATTTGTAGAGATGCATACTTCGCTTCGAGCCTTTTCTGTTTTGCCTCGGGCTTCCCTCCTTCCTTACAGAATGGTTTGGGAAGTATATTCTGAAATGGGGAGGCATGTAACAAATCGCATACTTCTTCCTGGGATAGAGCTTGTTCCAGCAACAGGCAGAAAATAATCATGTTTCCAAGTACTCTAAAATGGTGAAATAGATCTGTTTTAGCATCAGCGTACTGGATGATATCAATGAGTTGGGCTTGGTAGTACCCAAATACACCAGGGGAACCATAATCATATCTTGTAAGTTTGCAAACTTTAGGCATAGCATCCATCAAAGCCCTTGCAAATGGCAATAAAGTGTTTTGAATCAAGCTTTTGACGATTTTCAACAATTCTTCCATAACAACAGCAATGCCTTGATAGCCCAAAAGACGACATATCGACCTCATGTGGCACATTCCGACAAAACCGGTGTACTGTCCAAAAATAGTGGAATAAGATATATTGAGTGGTTTGCTCCCCCACAGATAGTGATAGCCCATTTGTGGCAGCTTGTCACGGTGGACCGGCGGAATAAAATCTATCCCGCCTTTGCTTTTCACAAAACGGTTCATTGCAGCGTTGTAGCAATAACATGGGAGGAAGTCGAAATTCAATTCCCCGAAAACATGTAGTGTTATTCTTCCGTAGGGAGCTAAAACATTATGATTCGCCTCTCTGAACATGGCGTCATAATCGTCCAAGGCGAGAAACTTGCTCAACAGCTTGTGACAGACTCGATTTACTTGTAGCAATTCATCCAATTCGATGACACCTGTTATATCACCTGCCTCAAATTTGCTTATTGCTACGTCTAAAGCCTTTTGCATGTGAGCATTAATTCTTTGTGTGATGAGTTTGTTGAGGTCGATGGACCTTCCTAAAAGCTGAACGTGTCTCTGTTTTAGAAGAGTTTCATATCTATTAGCTCTCGGGTACGGGAATACATAGATACTCATGCCGTGTGATTCACACTCTGATCTGAACCTCTTGTCAAGAAGTATACTTGAAGCGAGTTGTTTATAATGAGTAAAAATCTGCTCAGACAACTTAAAAACAAATTGATCAAAGCAGAGATTTACTTCAGCTTCGACTTCATCATAAAGGAATTGTTTTCTGAAAACTGTAAGAGCATAATGTGCACTGTCGTTATACAGATCGAGAGGATATAAAACAAATTCCATCATCGATGGCTCTTTCGTTTGCAAGATGTGATATGTTAAGATCCATGGCATTGACATTTCGATGGGAAACTGAATTCTTTTTTCCATTGTTATCAAATCACTGCATTCATCATTGTGTTGATGTTTTACTGTACATTTTTGTATTCTTCTGCCCATGGTCATCTCCAGATAAAACTCCCGGTACCAAAGCTGTGAAAGATCGCAACATTGCTGAAGCGATTCGCTGAAATTCAACAGATAGTTCCAGAAAAATGATGTTTTATGGAACTGATCGATATGGACTAAATATTGCCCGTCTATGTCCTTTCTGAGAGTACGTTTGCCACCAGATTTATCTGCAATTAGCGATTCGAGCATCGTCCTTACCATGTACAATTGAGTGGATGAAGGACCGACATTCCTCCTGGGAACTTTGATTCCAAAACCGGCATCTGGATCTTTTTTCCCTTTGAGTGCTGGATCCGCTTGAGGCTCGAAACCCCTCTGCCAGTCAGCACAAGTTTCCCTCACAGATACGATAATACTCCTGATCAACTCTTTCTTATATTTAATCGCCTTTCTCAAGGGTTCCCTTAGATGGAGCTGTACAAAATCTTGAAGTTCGGCGTAAATATTCCTCTTGATAGCTTCTGTGAATACAGTTTCCATTCGAGACATTAAAACCTGTAGACCTTTAACCATGGCGATGACCTCTATCAGTGCAAATTTTTCTTCAGATGTGTAATTGTACCGAGTTGCTCTCTCGTATTCTTCAGCCTCAGCCGGGCACTCCTTATTCTGATGATGGTCAGTCGGGTGAAGCAATTTCCATGAATAAAGCTCAGTGACGACACTCGTCCACTCCGATAACAACTGTAAGCCTCTGAGTGCCAAATCTGCAGTTTCCTTATTTTCAACATCTGTACGTGTCTCTTTATATGTAGTCGTCACTTCGTTAGAATATCTGGCGAGCTCGCTGATGTACTTGCCATGGTCTTCGCGGATCTGAGGCAAGTGAATCATGAGTTCGGCTTGTGGACTCATTGCAGTGGAGCTGGACAACGGCCACTTAGAAGCATCGAAATGGGCGCTTCTTTTAATGTAGTTGAAAGGTGCAATTTGCATGTCCCCAAAAAGTGGCACGACTTCAAGATTCTTGAATATTTTGTCAATCTTGCTCAGATTCAATTTTTTCTTTTGGTCCAATTTATTGATGTTACACATTTCATTGTCCATGAGAAAAAGGCCGAAACCCATGACTTTGACAAGCATGTGTTTTTCATTCGGCGTTAGGTACATTCTCGTGTCAAACATATGCACTGCTAGATTAACAACATCAGACAGAAGTTCCTCGTAGCCTGTAATTTTTTCTAAATTTTCTTTAACCGTGTCCCTGATTTTATTTTGTGTTGCAAGAAACATTGACAAATTTTGTGATTCCTGAAGGGTGTGGGAATCGGCGAGCACTTTGAGAAACTGAGCGGCTCTCCTGTAAGTGGAGTAATCGTTTTTTACACTCGACTTCATATTCTTGAGTTCGTCGAGGACTGCAAACATATTGATGAATTTGCCGAGAGTGAGCAGGTAGGCTTCGGAGACGAAATCTTTCCTCTTCTCTGTGTGGCACAACCTCTTGACTTCGGCGGAAAACCTCTCAATAGCTTTCCTCTGAAAATACATGAAATTCAATAGCTTGTGTACTTCAGGGGCGAGGACTTCGACCGTCTTCTCGTATATTTCCACACGATTGGGCTGTTCGTTCGACTTGGGCTGGGGGATGGCACGGGAGCAGCAGCGCCACGTGTAGAGCATGACGGCGTGCTCCTGTCCCTCTTCGAGAAGTTCATTGAGGCGTGCATGAACTGTCGCCTCCTCGATATATTTGGCGATACCAGTGACAAAACCATTCCTGTCCTCGAAATTCGTGTCAAAATTTGACTGGTAGACTAAAGAGCATGGCTGCGCCTCGATACACGGCTGCTCATCAGGCAATGCCAGTTCATCTAAAACATCAACATTAAACAGTGCATCTGTTAAAGTTACTTTATCAGTAGCCATCTTTTTTTTTTTTGCCTTAGGTTTTTGTTAAATATTGAAAAAATAAATAAAAATAGAAAAAGAAAAAGCTTAACGTGAAAGTACACAAATTAATGGACTCGCTAAACAGCCAATCTGACCTGGGTTCAATTTCCAATTTGAGACCTTAGAATATTCCCAATAATTTTCTTCTTTTAAATTAAAATACGAATAAAATAATTGAAAAAGAAAAAAAGTAAAAGTAATTTCAAATTAAAAGGAAAACAAAAATCAACTAAACAAAACCGTTGATGCTGGAGACTCAAGGACTGATGTTTGTTAAGATGAGTCTATCTTCTTTCATGTAGCACCTTAAACAGAAAAAACAATAAAAATCTTTAACAAATCAAAATTAAACTACACTGATACAGTTCTTTTTTTTAATGAGCCTATAATCTATCATTAAAACTAAATTTAATAGAAATATATTAAATTTCTTACTTGGTTTGTAGGAAGTATTGAAACTGCACTTTGCCCTCCGACAATGGAAGCACCAAAGGCTTTTGAATCAACTGCACTATCTCTTATCTTCCTTTTTGTTCCTTCCTCTTGCTGATTCTGCAAAAAACAGTACGATATAGATTAGCAATCACTTTCTCAATTTGAAAAGATGTTTAGAAAAACAATTAGAAATAATTATAAATGTTTTTTTTTTCTATTTGCACATAATTTCATATTTTAACAATTTGCGAACAGCTAAGGTCTCAAATGTAAATGGGGAAAATATATCATCAGTTGTTCGGAAAATAACGCAGGTTTATGGTTACAACATAAAAACAACGATTTTAAACATTTTTTAAAAATAAAAATTCAATTAATTTAAATTGAACCGTCTTCCAACTTCTTCCAACATGATGGCAACTTCTCTATACCTTTTGAATACAATTTTGAGTCTTTGTAATTAAAAAAAACTTTATACACTTATTTTCTAATGATTTTTAACTAAGAAATGTGTTGTAAAATGTCTAGGTGTTTAAAAGAATGGTAGCAGGTGAGAGGTTTAGAGAAGAGGGGGTGTGGCAGAACCTCGTAACAAGGATCAACAGTTTTCATGTTGTCATGTGTGAGATATGGGGCCGAACAGTGTAACTGAGTTGGCCTTTTCTGATTTATTGATAGCATCGAAAATGCCAATTTCTGGTGCATTGCTTCAATTTGAGAGGGCTACATTTCACCAGGTATCAAGAAGCTGTAGTAAATTAGCCCAAATGAAGCCAATCACTATTCTTTGATGCTTTTTGGAAAATGTGACACAGCTTCTCTTTTGTCGAGTCACTGTCACAGAACGTATGCTATCGTATAGAATCCTCTTTTCATCACAAGTAACAATTCTACCTAGAAAAGGTTCATTTCTGTTTTGGCAAAGAATTATTGCACAAACAACTGGTGATTTTTTGGGCAGTTGTTTAATGTATAAAGAACTGTACTTTTGAGCTTTTTCACCTTTTCACGTTCTTCAAGGTGGTCAGCTATGGTCAACTGGTTAGCAGAAAGATTCTTTGCGCTACTCTTCTGGGAGTTCTTTTTTTTTTCGATCAAAGGTCACAGAACATCACCATCCAGGGAAGAAATCCCACCAGATTATTTTTGTTTTTTCATACCTTCACTGAACGGTGCTCTCACTCACACTGCCATCACCCCCAGACATCATTTAATGCTTGTAATCGTTTGGGCACAATTCCGACCATTTTTAAATTATACTTGTTAAACATGAAAATCATGCGTTGACATCTTAGTAATGTAAAAACTGAATTATTCCCAAGTAACAAAATGTTGCTGAGGTAAACAAACAATTTTATTTAGAAGGGGATTAAAACGTTGAAATTTGTGCAAAAGAATAATCCATCCAATGTAAACAGTTTATTATATAGAGGGTTAACTAGGGGGGGGGAGAAAAAAAAGAAAAAACCTGCATTATTTTCCGGTCAGTCCAATAGAAACTATCAACTGACCCAAGAAAAATGTTCACAATTGCATTTTACCATCAAACACTGAACCGAACAAATTGGCAATATATTTTTAAAAACAATTTTAGAAAAAAGTTTCTTTGTTAAAACTAAAGAATATTTTAATAAAGGGTTATAAATAATATTTAAATAAAAGTTGAGATGTACAAATATTTTAACAAGATTAACTGCAATATTTCACATCTGTGAACAATTTTTTCCCACAAGTACAAAATACTGAATTGCTTCTATTAACAGTTATTAAATGTAAATGAACTATTATTAATTTTGCATATTAATTAAAGCCATATTTAAAAGTTCAACCATACTCTTGACCAGCCCAACATTTCAATATTTCAAACTTTTACAATTTTATGCGTCAAACCAATCTATAAAAAATGAATAGGAAAATGTTACGATTTTATTTGTAATTTTTGAAACACTTGTATTTAGCCAAGAACAAAATAAATCATTGTTTTAAGTAGGTTTAATTTAAATTATCAAGCTCAATAATCAACACTTAGCATTTAAGGTGATACCATTGCTGGTCTATTCTTGCTCTATGTGGCGGACATGATCAATTTTAAAACGTTGAAGTTTGAGCCTATACAAATTGTAATATTAATTGCCTTTCAAAAGTAAGATAACATATAAGCAGAAATTAATCACAACACATCTAGTCTCACAGGGTGAGAAAAGAGAAATGAGGAAAGCAAGGTCATTATGAAATGAAATCATAATCACTTATTTTATTATTTTGGAAAAGTAATATACGGCTGAACAATTTACTCTTGCAACACGTGTTTAATTATAAGAGACAGTTATTAAAAAAAATTATATTTGCCTAAGATGAAAAAGCTAGTGCCTCTGCTCTAAGCACTTGAGCTATCGTGATTTCAATCCACTCGGATAACTCCTCATCTCAGCATGTCAAATTTTTACATTAATCCATATATTTATTTAGTAATCAAAAACGACCATTTTAATTATCCATAATTAATTCAGATCGTGGGTTCAAATCCTCCTCCTGACAATAGCTTTTTCAACTCCAACCAAGACTTTGGGTAAATTTTTTAGATTTCCCGATACGGGAGACTGGAAGCTTAGCAGAACCCATCTAATTGAATTTCTGAATGGAAAGAATTGCACGGAAAGCTCAGTCTTATGGTTTTGAACTAATTAAGGAATTCAATTATGATTATTAATTTTTTTGTGCTTTAATGTTTTTTCTTCATGTATTTTTCACAAGTACTATACCTTTTAATTTTCAAGCACATATTTCATTTTTATATTTTTGTTGGTGGAGTGATGTAGCATCAACTTCTGACAGACGGTATTTACATGCATACACTACTATCGCACTAATACAAACATTCAAGGCCGCAGTAGCCGAGTGGTTAAGGCGTCAGACTCTCGGCTACAAGACCGCGCGGTCGTGGGTTCGATCCCCACCGTAGCCTCTGGAATTTAATTAAAAGAAATTGACACGGCATTCATCAATAGAAGGGGCGGGACTGGATCTCAGCGACCCTGAACCTGGTCCCAACCCCCTTCAAAAATGAGTTTCTTCGATGGAAGAACACTGGTACAACGGGGGCTCAAGTTCACTTTGTGTTGTGAGCCCTCCCCAAAAAATGGAGCCAGGGTATAGTACAATAAGCTGTACAGCTTCAGTGCTCAGGAGGGAACTCCAGTCCCTGGCATCCATCCATCCACATACATTCACTCAAGCAGAAACCAATCATTCTGTATTTATTGGGTTGTCCGGAAAATAATGCAGGATTTTAAGTTTTCATTAAAAAAAATCTATATAAAATATTCTGTTTACGTTTACAGGATTACTCATTTGTATGAATGTCAACACTTATTAATCCTCTTCCAAATGATATTGTTTGTTTACCTCTGTAGCATTCCGCTACTTGGAAATAATTCAGTCATCCTTATAATGTCAAAGCGAGAATTTCGTACGATTTTCTTTTACGAGTTTAAACTCGGCCGAAGCGGAGCCCAAACGGCTAGAAACATTAACCAAGTCTGGGGCGAGGGTTGTGTTAATGAGTGCACTGTGCAAAGGTGGTTTAAAAAATTTCGGGAGGGAGATTTCAGCCTTGAAGATGAAGAAGGTCGTGGAAGGCCTTCCTCTCTTAATGATGATGTTCTGCGATCAGTGGTGGAAGAAAACCCCAAAACAACTGTTCGAGAACTTGCAGAGCAACTCAAAGTCAGTAAAACGACCGTCGCTGACCACCTCTTTGGTCAATCGGAAAGGGCCCATTTTGTTGCATGACAACGCTCGACCACATGTGTCACGTGTAACGTCACAAAAATTATTGGAGCTTGGCTATGAAACTTTGCCTCACCCACCCTACTCTCCGGACCTCTCGCCTACTGACTACCATTTTTTTAGACACCTGGACCACTACTTACAACACATAATATTCAAAAATCAAACGGAACTGGAAAATGCATTTATTGACTTTATCAATTCTAAAAATTCTGAATTCTACTCAGACGGAATTAATAAGTTACCAACACGTTGGGAGAAATGTATTGAGAGTATGGGAAATTATTTTGATTAAAGAACATTGCTTTAAAGTAACTAGTTTCTTTTTTTTTGTTTAATACCAAAATCCTGCATTATTTTCCGGACAACCCAATACAAATAAAAATGCGGAACCAGTGGCGCTTTTAATATTACAACAGTGCCTCCGCCCATTCACTCTAAAAGATAATATAGCCTAATACTAACCTAAATCAGTGGGTCTGTGGAGTACTCGATATTCCTGCACAACCCACCCATACACACTCACTTTGGCGCTAATAAATACCATATATTCTGACCACTACCCACTCATAGTTTTTGTTGTTAAATAAACAAAAATATGTTAGGCGGTTATAATTGACCATATTAATTATTTAAATTAATTATTCTTGTTATCTAAGGATTCGAACCCTCAACTATGGCTGAAAATTAAGAGTGAGTGGTTAGAGCAGTGGTATATTTAACTGAAGGTCATGGGTTTGAATCCCAATCGTGTCACTAACTTTTTTGATTCATTTTAACTAAAAGAACTCTTAGATAAAAAGAATAGTTAATTAAATAAAAATAAAAATTATGAACTCGGAAAGCATAATAATGTTGTGCGTATGGGGATAACGTTTTGCCAAGTACAACACCAGTCAGTCATCAGGCAACAACAAGCTTTTCATTGCAAATTTAATGATAAATTCATTGTCCTTACTTACAATTCCAATCCTGCGCCAATGAAATGAGACACTTCTGAATGGGAACCCAGCGGCCAAATTTGTGCAATGATAAGATTGCTTCCGACAAATTGAGCGGTTGGGTGGAGTCGGAGAGATTGTCGATGAATTAATTTAACGCCAATTAAATACGTTTTCGCCCTTTCATCTCGCGCCAATTGTCAGCCAAAAGGATACAACGTTTAACAAGTCGCAAACGTAGAGCCTTTTATTTATAATTAATTCCAGAAAAACAAAATTGTGTGGCAAGTTTTTCGAACAGGACCGTGGATGATGTTGGCGTTGACCGCAAAATTACTATTTTACATATATTTTTTAAATAAAAACTTACATTTTGAAGTGAATCGAGGGATGATTGTTAGCAGGTGTGGGCTGTCAGTTGTCAAAAGATTGAACCAATTGTGCAACCTTCAGCGATGAGCCGAATTCTTTTCCCTGTTATTTTCTTTCCAACAAGGAAAACGTGGTGGTCGATTTTCGTGAAAATCCCTTATAGTTTAACAAAAAAAAAAAAAGTTTTCCGGTCGGAAAAGTTCGGATAAACAAAAGGAGAGGTAGCTTGTACGGGAGCTGTTAACAAAATCGGCCTTCCAGATAACAAGCCCGGTGACTCGCGACATCTTCTGGCAAAACGCGGCTCGCTTACCCGCAATTTTTCAAAAAACTAAGCCCCCACAAAAAAATTATCATTCATCCCATTGACTTATTTTAGTTATCATTTCAAGAATTAAATTAAAAACAAATCAAAACTTTTAAAACAATGTATTTTGCTGACTGAATTTTTACCGGACAAACTACATAAAATACCAGAAAACTATAAATATAAAACACTAAAACACAAATTTAACGAGTCATTCAATTTATTTAGTTACAGATAATTATGAGCTATCCTAGACCAACTAAACAATAACTAAAGTTTTGTTTATTTTCTTTATTTACTTTGTTATTGTTTAAAAAGCATCGGGATTCAGCTCAGCCTAAAGCTCGCTACAGTTAATATTTTTTCTTCGTAGATTTCATTCTTGTTCTTAGACTTTTTCTATGGCTCGGACATTTGTGTCAGTATGACAGTTTCAGGGTCATGCGGTTATTAAAGAAAGAATACATCTAGGGCGGAGACTGAATGTAAATCATTCTATAATAAAGTTCTACCGAGTTTCAGAGAAACAGGGACTTCACACTAGAAGTCGGTCAGAAGAAGGTCGGCCTAAAAATATTAAGCACTCCTGTTGAGGGTGGGATGAAAAGAATATTCTTTTTATAAAAATGAAAAGTAAATAATTCTCACTTCATTACTTTTTTCATCAGTTATCACATACTCCAAAGAGGGCGCCTCCTTCCTTTGAAATTAGCTCCGCTAGAGCCGAAACGTTGGGAATTACTATACTTTATATAAAAGAACTATTCTTCTTCCTTGGCCGACTCCTCAACCAGTAAACAACCTAAATGAAATCCAACATGTTTTATTCAAGGTAATTTACTGAAAATCTCTCCAGGTGTAAGGTATTAAAAAATGATATCAAAGAAATATACAAGTTTTAACACTGACAGCCATTAATTAACAGGACCAAATTAAGAAACTAAAGAAAAAATAATCTATTTTCATTTAGTCTAATTTTAGTTACTGAAATGACAGGAACGTTTTAATATATTGAGAATAAGTAAGCTGCAGGCCAATCTTTCAAAAGATGGCAGGAAATTAAAAATTCTTCAATGATGTCTAGGTTTCTGCTTACTCTTGTGTAAAATCGAAGAAAACGTTTTCAAATATAATTTGTTTCTAGCCTGAATATATTGATATCAGTATACATGGTTAGCCCGGAAGGCGGATATTTTGAGAAACCAGCCGACTATACCACTCGATAAGTGGGATTAAAGGGCCAGGAGGTCTTGTGGCGACGGTGTTTTAAGGTGACGTGACAAATTCTCGAGATGGTAAAGTGTATAGAGGGCTTTGGAAGAAGAGTTAGGACGGAGAGCTTTGTGTGGAACTTTTGGAACGGATGAGCCGGTTGTCGAAAGGAATGCCGAGGTCGTTGTTGATATTTAGCTTTGCGACTTAGTATCTTGGACAATCTGTCTCTAATTTTTTAATTGGACTGATTGAATGAGCCGAACATCGGAAGGTTTGGCAGAACCCACCAGCAGTTCATTCCAGGTCATAGTAGTGTTGAGGTTTTACGGTCGAAACAGATTTCGGGCTAAACGTTTTCCCAATTGTCCAAATATTATGTTACGCTGTCTACTACGTCTCGTGTGATCTGCTGTCTCATACTAGGTCCAAAGTATCTGACTTGAGTGCAAGGTGATAGCTTCTTATTATTGATGTACAGGGACATGTAGATATCTAAAGCCAAAATTAGAAAGCGTAGTTTTTTCTGTATATTATTTTTCCTCTTTTTTTAACTTTGGCATAATTAACTGTGCACAAAAAAGTACATTTTAAACAGATTTTTTTGTTAAGAATTTTTTATCTATTATAATAAATTATCTAATATCAATTTAATTTTTGGTTTTCATTATTCTTAGATCTAGATTCTTTTTGGTTAAGCTTTTCTTTTGTATTTCTACTTCACTCCCTCCCTAATAAAACTTCAGTATCGGAAATAATCTCAGGCAATTGTCTTTCACAAAATCTCTATAGTTCTTTTCGTCTTTAACTTTGGCTTAATATCAAATGTACATTTTTTTAATTTAGTTTTAATTATTATTATATTTTATTCTTTACGTTTTTATCTTATCTTTATTTATTAACTTTTCCTTTCTCGTTATTCTAAATAACAGCATACATATCAGTCTCTCAACCTCTCTCTCTCTCTCTCTCTCTCTCTCTCTCTCTCTCTCTC
>CM077102.1:4413867-4457723 GCA_039619505.1 Cimex hemipterus
TCTCTCTCTCTCTCTATCTCTCTTTCCTTCGTTTTCACTCTCTCTCTCTCTCTCTCTCTCTCTCTCTCTCTCTCTCTCTCGTGTATTCCTATGTTTTTTACTACAAGTTTTCCTCATTAGATTTCTTCAAAAGCAAGGTATTTCTATATTCCGTAGTACTGCTGTCCAAATGTACAATATAAAAATTTATTAACCACTTTAAAACATTACTAGAAATATTTTCAAATTAATTTCATTTTTATTATTATTCAACAAAGTTAAGAAAAGACGAAAAGAAATACAGAGATTTTGTGAAAGAGAATCGCCTGAGATTATGACCAATACTGAGGTTTTATTAGGGAGGGAGTGAAGTAGAAATACAAAAGAAAAGCTTAACCAAAAAGTATCTAGATCTAAGAATAATGAAAACCAAAAATTAAATAGATAGTAGATACGTTATTTTAAAATATAAGGTTAGGTAAAAAACTTTACTATTCAACCTACCACCTAAAAGCGCCATCAACTTACCCGGTTTTGCTGTTGGAAAATTGTGAAGTATTGAAGCCTGTCTGTTGGAAACACGTGTTTCATTTTACTAAATACGAAATAACACTTGTAACACGAGTATTTACCAAGATTAAGTGTATTAATTAGTAACTCAATAAAATGTGATTGCTGGGAGGAAGGATGAAACCGGATTGAGAAACTACTAGAATAGAGTGTCATTACAGGGTAAAGCAATCTTTTCCCCTTTAATTACCGTTGCCTGATGATCGTAGGAGCGGCCGTCTTCCTGGCCGAAGGAGCGAACGCGGCAAATTTCACGCAATGTTTCCACAGGACAATGTCAACCCGGTGAACAATGGCCTGCA
Organism: Cimex hemipterus; assembly: GCA_039619505.1. Classification (NCBI taxonomy): domain Eukaryota; kingdom Metazoa; phylum Arthropoda; class Insecta; order Hemiptera; family Cimicidae; genus Cimex; species Cimex hemipterus. Next base: position 4,414,719 of record CM077102.1, read on the forward strand.
CCCTTTTCAAAACCAACTGCCCCACCAAAAGGGGGAGAAGGCGAGCAGGGGTGAACCGCGAACAATTTGCGCCAAATTGTTTAAAAAAAATATATTCGCCCTCATGATTGGGCTCTTTACAGTTTTTTTCTTTATAAAGCAACTGGTTTTGAAAATATAACAGAGATTTTGTTCACAAATGGCGTTCGAAACATATTAATGATGTTTCTAAGCTACCATCAGTCCATTAACAGTGGTAGAGCTTTTCGATCAGCAACTTCAAAATTGATTTGTATTATTTGAAATCTCAGTAAAAACGTTTAAGTTGAATATCAAAACATCCATCGACGACAAATACCTTTCCAACTATTATTTGATAAATGGAAAAATGCGATTTTTTAAAATTCATTTATTTATTCTCAACTATAATTAAAATATGCAACACAAATCTGTTGAAATATTCGTATGTATGTATGTGAACGTGCACGCAAATTAGCTTGTAAGCGATGCACGTCTACCATCGGTTATGGTAGGCCGTTAGTTCACCAACAGAGTGAAAATCGCTTGGAGGTTATTTTTATGGATGACGATTCGCGGATTAAGGGGTTATTGGGTTAAGAGGTTATATTAACACCTCTCCACCATAATGAGGGCAGCACGGAAACCTACCATCAGCATCATCAAAGAGATACTTCCACAACAGGGCTAAAACCAAAATGGAGTGATAGAAACAACCTACTGAAAGAATATCCTGTACTCATTGCTCAAAGAGGCATGAACAGTACGTTTGAATTTTAAACAAAATTTCCAAACTTAATAACTCCCAAAACTTAAGTACCATACAAGGATGGGAGAAAGAGAGAAACCTCTCATTTAAAAATGACTTCATCCGGTACACTGACAGAACACAACGGAAGCAGGAGTATTTGCAGGCTGAAGTCCTTCAATGGAGCGATGCACTCAGTACAATCTGAAAAAAGAGTACAAAAACAAGAATAAAGCTACCGTCTTAGATAGTCAAGCAGCTATCAAAGCGCTAAGCTGACCATCGTTAGCTCAAAGATGGTGCTGAATTGCGAAACTAAGCAAAACAAAACCATCCTCTGCTGCGTTTCAGGACACGTGGGAGTAGAGGGCAAGAAGAGGCAGACGCCCGTGCAAGGAAAAATGTTGTTATACCTCTGATATATCCCGAGCCCTTTTGTGGCATATGAAGTCTCACTAGCAATATGTACATTAGAGAAAGGAAAAAAATGGAAATGAGAAAACAGTGTCATTCACTCTTTAACCAAGAACAATCCACGAAACCTTCTTGCAAAGAAAGAAACAATATATCAAAACTGCGAATACTAGCAGGACGCTGCAGATTAAATTGGCATCTGAGATAGATCGTTATAATCCAACACGGCACATTCTGATTCTGTGATTCTGCAAAGAAGCATAAGAAATATGAACACAGACTACTAATGTCACAGTCGCCCGCACAAGGAAATTTTTAGAATACAATATGATCGTAGAAAAAAATTTAACTGCAGAGACTGGGGCTGAAAATCAAATTCCTCCTATTAATCAACTTTCTTGATGGACTAGGGCACACCGGTGTGCTATAAGCTTAAAACGGGCGCAATATACTATACACCCCTATCGATACGGAATTGGGCAAGGTCGGATACGAACGGATTTTAAATTGGTATGATTCGAGACATAGAAGGGAGCATTAAGGTTTTTTCGAAGAATGATCGATTATAGGGTTGGGCGACAGTTAAGATTGGTACGCTATGAGGTTCTATACAGTTGAAGCCGTACCCCAAAATGGAGATAGTAGGGTAGTGGATCATTTTTTAAAAATGTAAGTTTGGTTCTCTTTTTCAAATAGTCTTTTTAGCAATCTATCAGTCACTTGTCGACGGTCCAGTCCAAGGTATGTTAAGGGTAAGAACGATGTATTTAGATTTAGATTCACCAACACCTTTTTCTCTATTGGCGCAGCCAGGATTCGAGGATGTGTGAGTTTGTAAGTTTGCGAAGCTGTAACGGGTTCTTTACCGCAGTTGAGGACTGACGTGTCATCGGCAAAGGTAAATGAAAATTTAGATTGAGATGATCAGCCGTGTAAATTGAGAAGAGGAGGGAAGCTAATACGCTACCCTGCGGGAGGAAAGGAAGGACGGTCTACAAGACATTATTTTTCTAACCGGAATTGGGTAGATGATTTCCACAGAAGCCCTGGGGTGTAGAGTTAAATCTCAGTTTGATATTTAATCTACTTTACCATAATCACGACTTCCTCGATATGGCATTTGGAAAATAAGTGATAAAATTTTCTAAAGGAAAGTTTTAATAACATGTTCGTACGAAAAATCTGTCGCTACTATGTTGAAAAATCATTTTTTTCGAGAATTTTCTTTCTTCAAAGAAGTCTTCTTACAAACTAAGACTAAAAAAAATTCAAAATATATTTCAGGTTTTGATAACCACACCAGGACCTTCTAAACAGTCGTAATGATCCAGAAGTCTATAAATTTTTCCAATTTGATCTTTGAGCCTTTGAAAAAAGTTCCCTTTGATCGTCCTTGAACATCGTGATCCATTTATTTTAGCTTTTTTCGCAATATGATCAAGGACGTTTGGCCAAAGCGGAAATGGGCGGACCAACCAAAGAAAAACAAACGCCGAGATTGTACTAATAAAAGATATTGTATCAACTGAGTTAGGAGAATGAAAAAAACATTTTAACCACGCCAAATCCAAATATTTGATTTTCAACACGCGTAAAAAAGTTAATCATTAATTAACCATAAATTATTTTTAAAAAACGTTTCTCATCTCGATTAACTTTTTTATTAAAAATATATTTCACGATAATATAATGTCAGAGAATTGAAAACTAGCGACGCTTGCAAGTCGAATGTAAAATAAAAGAACAGGGAATAAAGTGTGCATTTTCCGGTGGTTAGATAATGAAGTTAATGAAGTTAACGAAGAAGATCAAGTTGCGGTTGACGTTTCCACTTGAATTTTTTTTAAATCCATAAATGACAAGATATCATCAAAACTCCGCCTACTCACTTTCTGTAATGTTATTAGGAAGGCGTTAATTATAAATAAGTTATAAAGTACAGGCAGCAGTTGAGCAAATCATAAATTAAAGAACTGATAGAAAATATCTGCAAATTTCAATTCATTTATAAAACTGACAAAGCTTCCTAATAGTCGGTTAACAACCGTAAAATCCAAGAGAATTTGAAATCCGATAAATCGCTGATTATTGAACACTGCTTTATCGTAGGGTTTATCTCGACACAAGAAGAAATTGAACTCCTAACTGAATAGTTATTTAATGGTTTTACACTTTTATAAAATTCATTAAAAGCCATAGAAGTGAATGTTATGTAACTTTTCACGTCCGTGAGTTTTATAGATTAACGGCGAATTCTGCCTAACCGTCTGCAAATACTATTACAATAGCACAATACAAAATGAAGTCTAAAACAATATTCTGAACAAATTAAAGTTTTTTTAGTGGAGATAAAAAAGTCAATGGCACGAGCGGGATTCGAACCCACGACCTTCGGCTAGCTACGCCGCTGCTCTACCACTTGACCCCTATACCTGGATCCACTAGAACATTAACTTCCCATCTCAACCCCATCTTTTGACTTAAAAAATATCATATACAACGATTCATGATAAATGTACAATTTTATCCTGGAGAAATTTTAGCATTTCCTTTGTACGCAAGTATGTACGTGTTATGTACGCAATACAACGATGACAAACCTGCAATAAAATATTTATTTTACTTTACAATTAAGGTTTTTAGTCGAGATAAAAAAGTCAATGGCACGAGCGGGATTCGAACCCACGATCTTCGGCTTGATATGCCGCTACTCTACTCGATCCACTCGGACATTAACTTCCTATCTCAACCTCACCTTATGAGTTTTTCCTCCTTTTTGACATTTTTCAAATGTGCACTCGGATTGGATTGTCGATGTAAGTTGATGTCCGAGTGGATCGCGGTCACGATAGCTCAAGCGGTAGAGCAGCGGCGTATCGAGCCGAAGATCGTGGGTTCGAATCCCACTCCTGACACTGACTTTTTATCACGACTAAAAAAACCTTAATTAATTGTAATATATTAATTGGTCAAGCGGAACGCGTAATTAGTGAATTCTCAACAAAAAACAATTTACATCAATAAGTAGATGCAATACACTGCCCTATGTATACATTTCCTCATTTTAATAATGTTAACATATTCTTTCCAATACCAAGTACTCAGCCGGAGAAATTACATAAATGATTTTTTTTTTCAATTTTAACAATTGTTTTGTTAACAACTTCAATCTATTCACTATTTATACTTCTATTTGGCTAAGTAATTGTTTCTAATGCTATCTATACAATAAAATTTTTCAAATTATTATAATATAATAAGACAAAATACAGCAGACATTAATAAAAAAAATTAAAAAAATGGTTGATAGATGACATTTTGGAACATGGGTCTTCAAGTCAATATTAATAGAAAATTCATTAATATTTTTACGTAAAAATGTGTGGTAATAATTATTCAGAAATCGTGAGATGCGGTCTGGTGTGATGTAGGTTTCAGAAAAGCATTTTCTTTATCGTGACAACGTTTCGGTCTTTATTGAGATCATCTTCAGGCCTTGTGTCTGCATTTCAGCAAAAACTTTCTCTGGTTGATAGCCAATGCGAGTTTATTCTCATTACTGGCGATGTCCTACAGAATACCTTTAGTTTCGTGGCCATATGCATTTGAAATTTGTTCATAGAATTATTGAATAACGGTCACTAATCACCGCACATTTCTACACGTGAAGAATCAAGAACATGGGATTTTATCTCCATCTCACGATTTCTGAATAATTAGTTTTATGTAAGGTTTTGAATGAGATTAAAATGCTAGTGCCACGAGTTGGTGAATGTTGAGTTGGTAACCGAGTGGATCGAAGTCACGATAGCTCAAGTGGTAGAGCAGCGGCGTATTTAGGAGGTGAGTTCGAATCCTGCTCGAGGCACTAGCTTTTTCATTTCAACCAAAACTTTACATAAAAAGATTAATTAAGTGAAAACGAAACGTAACAAATACTTCAAATGTAGTAATCTTTCTATATATATCTAGATTTTACAAATAGTTGGTCCTTTTTATAGACTCTTTTGGAAGTTGGAAGCCGAAGCAGAACAAACCGAATTTATTTATTTAGTATAAACCTTAGGAGAATGTTTATCGGCACCTGGTCAATGAAAAAGGGTTATGGCACTCCTTTTGAAGCCAGGAGGCCTCGGTTAACGATCGTGATATTTGCCTTGGCGGGAGTCCAGGTCTATTCTTTCTGCCGGTCGTGACCTTTTGGAGAGGAGGCGTCCCTACAATCCGCGAAGCCCGGGCCCCTCGGAAAACGGACTTTTCCGCACCATCCGACGAAGCCCCGGAGGGATTTCTTGGACGGGTTTTCATTCATTCCGGCCCGCGCGGGCAGCTGAATGGCTCGGTGAATGGAATTGTTCCGTCCTGTCTCGCTCTTATCGATCCGGACAGGAACGGCATCCTCCGTCCCTGGCGTTCGGTCCGATCACTCCTCAGGGTACAGTTTACCCGATATCCCACTTCTATTTTGACATTGAAAAATTCCGATTTACCTTATTTTACCAAACAGAATCTCACTAAAGATGACTTTTGGTTATATTCTTTATGCAAAACAAAATGGTGACTAAAATTAAAAAGTTTAGCGTTTATTTTACAATTGCAAAGGTTTATTCAGTATTCACTGTACCGTGCCTTAATAAAGTGATTACTGTGAGTTCATTTGGATCAAAGTTATTTTAAAATCCCCAAAGGAAGATTTTCTGATGAGGAGCGCCGGTTGATTCACTTACTTAACGAGGATGGTATGAGCTGCCGAGATATCGCCCGCCGCATAAAACGAAGTTTTTCATCGTTATCGATATTTTTGTTGAAGCCGTGAGGAGCGGTCAAGAATGGGGTAGTTTAGAAAAACACATTTTTTCCTTTTTTTTGCCGACCTTACGACCTTTATTGATGTCATCTTCCAAGCATAAAGTGTGGTCCTATTCTTGTGGTGCCATGTTGGTTTGTGTGAAAGTGTTGTAACCCAAAATCAATATGACACCACAAGAATAGTACCACAATTTATGCCCTGAAGATCGGCAGAACAAGAAACGTCGGCAAAAAAATAAGGAAGGCGTTTTTCTAAACTACCTCATTACTGACGGCTCCTCAAGACTTGAACAAATTATGAAACAACAGGTCACTAAGAAACATACATTTACTAGTACATTATATACATAATTACACTAAAGCATACGAAGTTCCAGATACTCTTTCATTTGAACTTTATAAATAAAATGGTTGTCTTCGCGCTTGAACTTCCTTTCACACGAGTGCCGGTTTTGTGGCAATCAGAAGAACAAAGAACAGCACTTGTAGAGAAGACGTGGAGAATGCTTTGCTTCGTGCAGATAATTAACAGATTATCATACTGAATAGATATTTGACTGCATTAAGGTGAAACCTCCAACAGGAATAGAACTGAAATGGAGAGGCAGAAACAAGCTGGAAAAACTATCCATCACTCATGGCTCCAAGAGACATTAACAAGTTGTTGATTGTTTGAAATCAAAAATTCCAAATACATCTGATCATCAAAATGGAATGAGAAGGAAAAAATAACTCCTTTAAAAATGGCACCATCGTTTGGTACACAGATGGATCGAGAAACACATGAAGGTACAGGACCAGGAGTATTTGGCCCCGACACCAAATACTCGGAACCCATGGGAAAACACACCAGTATCTTCCAAGCTGAGATTCACTTAACTGAAAGATGTGTCCAATTCAACCTAATTAAAGGATACAAAAACAAGAATACAGCTATATCATGATTGATAGCCAAGCAGCTATCAAAGCACTAAGTTCAAATACCATTAGTTCAAGAATGGTGCTGAACTGCAAAACCAAACTAAATATATTAGGTACACAGAATAAAGTCAGCCTGTGCTGGGTCCCAGGACACATGGAAGTAGAAGATAAGGAAAGGGGCAGCTACACCGCTGACAGGACCCGAACCCTTCTGTGGCATAGGAATCCACACTATCAACGAATATCTCAGACAGAAGGACAAAAAGAAAATAAAGGAACACTGGAATTCGTTTATTGGACACAGGCAATCCAAGAACCTTCTACTCAATTTCGGAAAAAAGAAATCACAGAATGTGTCAAAGGAGGCAGGAATAGACTGCGAATCCTAACAGGATTCCTAACAGGACACTGTAGATTAAACGGGCAATTAAAGAAAATTGGAATAACCCAAGATGGCACATGCAGATTCTGCAAAGAAGCAGAAGAAACACATTAGCCCGCAGAAGGGAGTGTTTTGGGATGTACAATGTGACCATAGAAGAGCTTCAACCAATAAAACCGGGCCTATAAATCACGTTTCTTGATGAATTAGGACTCACCGATGTACTCTAAGCAGAGAACGGAGGATACAATAGCTCTTAAAGGGCGCAGTATACGAAACCCTGAAATATCACATCATCATCAAGGTACATCGAGGAAGTGCTTCTGGAAGCTGTGGTTCCATTCGCCCCATTCGGCTCGGCACGACTTTTATTTTAATGCTCGATTGGAAGTAGCTCTAGAGGTGACACCCATTACTTGGTGGATGTAAAGATCACAATGAATTAGCCAGCACTTTGATATATATTGTGGGACACGAATCCCACGAAATCCTTGTGGAAAAATGGATTCTGTTTCACGAAATCCGATCGGTTATGCACTGGACGCCAGGATCACAAGGGCTTAGGAGGTTAGAGGAGATAATACGCGATATTAAGAACAAACCTAGGTAATAAATTATAACTTAAAATTTAATCTATCTCTAAATCATTTGCCAGTGATTTAGAATTTTCTTTCAAGCCATCGTACCTAAACAATTTTGATTAAAACATGAATTTCTGACCTTGTTTAATTCGATTTACATTAAATCGAAGGGTAAGTATTTATGATAAGAAATGAATATTGATATAAAATAATTAATTACGGTTTTTAGTTGAGATGAAGAAAAGTTAATGTCACGAGCGGGATTCGAACCAACGACCTTCGGCTAGATACCACTTGTGCTATCGTGATTTGGATCCACTAGGACAACTTCTCATCTCAACCTCACCTACCTTACGAGTTTTCCCTCCTTTTGCCACATTTCAATTTTTTTCTCAACAAAAACCGTCATTAATTGTCATATATTAATTAGTCGAGACCACGAAAATAGTAAATAGACCAACAGAAGTGTGTCTAAAATTTAGTCGCCTGCAGTTTGGTGGACTTGGCATGTCGACTTTTAGCGAAAAGGGGCATCGCCCTAGTTTAACTCCTTGAAAAAAGAACAAACCCCCTGATTTGTTTTTAGCCAGTTGAGAAATCGGTTGTAAAATGAATTTACCGGAATCATGGCTCGTCTTATTACTATTAGAAAAACGGTAGGTGAAAGGAAAGCAATTCAAAAGTTCTCAAATCATAGCTTCCTCTTCCTTATAAACGAGAAGAAATTTAAAAAAATTCAATTTTTTTCATGCATAAACCGATACGCAACTTTCATTTTATTTTATTAGACATAAGGTTGTGTTCAAAAATCCAATAAAATAATCATGTTTAACAAGAATTCTATATTCTAGCAGGCAAAAATTGTTCTTTAAGGTCACTACCTCGGCCTAATGGGAAAATTGGCCTCATTTCAGTACCATTATCTTCAGAAGCCTTTGATCAAATTAATGAAATGTTTTACACTTGTTCTTTATTGCTCGACAGTTCCATTTAAATAGTTCATTTTGAAAACATTAACGACAAAAAAAGAATGAATATGTTTGGTGTAGTTGTATTCATATGATAAGCGGTCAGGTTTGTTAAAAGTTGAAACAATAATGGCCAGCTCTTTTCCATATAAGGAATATATTTCGGGACTCACGGGGTTCCCTCTTCAGTGATAACTTTCGCCAACCTGGGTGTCAAATAACCTTCCAGGCTAGCGAAAGTTACGGCTGAGTATCAGTACTTCTGAGGAACTTTTTTTTGTTTTTTGGGCCACTGGGCCCATGTTGTCATGTGAAAAACACCTATATATTTGTTTTGACCGTGAAATTTTTAAAAATACATTTAAAAAACTGCATCGTTTTATACATTATATGCATAATATAATTTTGTATATAATATTTTACCACGTCAGTTTCTTAGAATATTTTAATATAAAAAAATTCTGTAATAAAAATCCTATGAAATTTTCGAAGACATCAAATGAAGAAAATATAATTATTGCTTAATAATTTAAAAATAATAAAGTTGTTATTTTACATGGCAAATAAATTTGGGCTAATCAGTCGTGGGTTGGGTCTGCGTATTCTCCAAACGTCAGGATTGCACTCTTCAATAAATTATTTATAGTACTCCCTGCGATCGGATACCTGTTATTTTTTTACTCCCAAAAGATTAAAGTTGAATAAAAAATGTTTTATTTTTTTTAGGTTGTGACTGTGTGTTATAAATGAGGAGAGATAGGGTGACTAACCCTCGCACGCGTGCCTAGGTGGAACTCGCAAGGACCTCGGGCACGCGATACATTTAAAAATAGTAACAACTTATCAATTTTTAAAGCGCCGATACACGGCGACGGGTGGGCGATGTTCAGACATAGAACATTTTCACTAAATTTCGAAGTAAGTCCCATTATAGGTAAAATTACATAATTACAACCGGGTGACAAAATTATAGACTCACCCTTAATTATTATAATGTTTTAATGTAATGGGGTTGTACTACAAATATTTATTTAAAACACATGAAATAAATATTTTTTTCATTAAACTTTAATTTTTCAGTAAATAAGAGAAACAATTATTAAAGAATACTAAAATTAAACTATTTTGTCTGCGACAAAATTATAGACACATGGGATAAAATCAATGTAAATCAAGGTTATAATTATTCAGATATCGTGAGATGGGGTCTGGTGTGATGTAGGTATCAGAAAAACATTTTCTTTATCGTGCCGATGTTTCGATCTTTTATTGAGCCCTGAAGATGATCTCAATAAAGACCGAAACGTTGGCACGACAAAGAAAATGTTTTTCTGATACCTACATCACATCAGACCGCATCTCACGATATCTGAATAATTATCTATTAACGGTCACTAATCTCTACACATGGTTATAATGTTTTGTGGACTCAGGTTTATTATTTCCAGTAATCTTTCTGGAATAGTTTTGTACGAATTTTGAATAAAATCTCGAGGCGAATTATTCCATGCAGTGGTGACAGCTGTTTTATGTTCGTCGACAGACTGCTTACAGTCTTGATGTACCATCCTTGATAATTTTCCCCATGCATATTCTATAATGTTCAAATCTGATGAGTACACAGGACATTTAAATTTTTCAATACTGTTCTGTAAAAAAAACATTCTTTAACAGTTTTTGCATTGTGTATGGGTGCGTTGTCCAGCTGGAATATTGGAGTCCCTTCGCATAAATTGCGGCAAGTCGTTTTTTCTTTGTACAGTAATTTCTCGTAATATTCCGAATTGATTTTTTTCGGGAGAAAACAAAGATTCTCTTTTTTTTTATTACATCCAATACATCCCCCAAATCATCGAACATCCACCACCCATTTGGTGCCGATATAATTTTTTTTCTTCTTTAGTCAGATCATGAAAGTAGTATGCGAATCCGTCCGGGCCGTCCAAATTGAATTTTTTTTCGCCAGAAAAAAATAACTTTTCACCAATAATCTTCATTTTTCAATAAGTGGTTTTCACCAGATTTGACACCGGCTATTGGGTGGTGGGGTGAGGTGGTTGCATTTCAAGTTTTTCAGACTATGTTTTCAGTTTTTTAAGGAATCTTTGAACAGTTCGAACAACAACATCAACACCTGCCTCCTCTGCGATGGCTTTTGCAGTCGAAAAGCTGTTTGAAGTAACGCGCAGGATTTGAGATTCGTCTCTTCTGGTCAAGGAAGGAGGTCTTCCAGGCTCTGCCCTCTTCCGGAGTCTTCACCTAGTCGTATTATCTTCGATAACGATGAGAAACTTCGTTTTATGCGGCGGGCGATATCTCGGCAGCTCATACCATCTTCATTAAGCAAGTGAATCAACCGGCGCTCCTCATCAGAAAATCTTGCTTTGGGGATTTTAAAATAACTTTGATCCAAATGAACTCACAGTAATCACTTCATTAAGGCACGGTACAGTGAATACTGAATAAACCTTTGCAATTGTAAAATAAACGTAAACAAAATGTGTCTATAATTCTGTCGTAGCTAAATCAAAACAATACTGTTTATTGAGATGTACATTTGATTAAGATTATCAGATCAAGCCATTTCCAGAGTTAATTTTTTTTTTTGTATCATGAACAATATTCTAATGGCAAAAGAAATCGTTCGTCGATCATCATCAAATCGTGATTTTTCAATGTGTCTATAATTCTGTCACTTGGTTGTATTACCGCTGACTAATTTGAAAAACTCTGACTAACAATCTCCCTTATTTTTGGAAATTCGTCAGTCTTTTACTACCCGACTATTGCCTTCTGTTGTAACATAAGCTTTCAAAGATTACTCCAATCTACAAAGGGCTCGTAAATATATATTATTTGATAGATTTTTGTTAAATTATTTGAAGTTCCATATCGAACGAAGCGAAGGTAAACTGAGTATCCTATTAAGTTTCTTCGGCGGTCAACGCTTCTTGAATGTAACCGAGAGGAAACGAACCTCACAAAATAAACACTTCACGATGGTTATTAAGTAATGAATCGTTATTAAATATTGAATAAATGCATGAATAAATTATTATTAATTAATGAACCGGAACAACACAGGATCGGAGAAATGCATCAGATCGTTGTCGTGTCTTCTTCTGTCCGGCGTCCTAAAAGGCATTTGCTTCGACTGTTCGGGTTATTACGGCTTCTTATCTGGCAAAGCATTCGATAAGAGCCGCAGTATAACGGCAAACCGTCGATAACAAAGTTTGCGATGACGTGAGTGCCGGAATGGTGCCGCATGCGATCGGATCAAGGAAAGTTAGCAGGCTGTACAGTCTCCTATAATGATGTAGTGCACTACTATACAACCTACTACCTCACCTCAACCCAACCTGGAGTCATCCTCCCACAATTTCGTCGTTCCGCTTACCTCCACGTCTAAAAAAACGCATTTAAATTGTTTGCATATACTCAAAAGAAAATTACTACGATCTACTTTTAAAGACGGCACGTTACCTCGTTTGGTGCTTTCGAGTTCTCTTTCCCGTCGATCGTCTCAGCCACTCGTCGTACCCTTAGCATCCAACTTGCGACTTTACTTAAACACAAGTTCGGACCTACGGGTGCGACGAATCACATATCTCCACCACAATATAAACAATGATTTAACATAATTATCTAATTATTTTATTTCAAAACTACAAGACGGAAAATCTCGTTCAACATACCTTTCTTCAATGGCTGTAGTTGATATTTATCAATCCTTCATGGCTACGTCGCCCACCTGAAAAACGAAAAAATACATTGAAAAACATTGAGTTCCATTCACTCATATTTTCTGATCTTATCACAACTAATGTCCAACCGACATCTAACTTATTTCAGTTTATGATTAATTTTAAAATAAAATCACTGATATATAATTGTAATTAATTAGTGGTGATGCTAAGTTTTGGTATGCAAGTCGGTGAACTTACGCTGAACTTGGTGCATTATTAGAAACTGAAGATGACGCGATGCCGAACGTATTTGATTATTTCAACACTCCTACGAGTAAAGATCCAATGACGGTTCAGAATATAATTTAAAAAATAATAATATTGATTTGTTAATAATATTGATTTGTAACCTGTAAATGAATTCAACAACTTACAAATTATACTAATGATATAAAGTCTACTGCCAGGGGCGTTGGTGGCCGCAAGGTTTAGTCTTTGACACGGCGCTCATCACTGTAAGATAAAGGTCCCGGGCTCGAATGCAGGGCCGATGGATCCGAACCCGACATACTTACAAATGGGCTTGTTTTTCAAAAACACCGGCACGCTGAGGGTTTATATGACCTCTGCTGTTGCGAACCCTCGTAAAAAAAGTCTACTGCCAGTACTGCACCCGCAAGACTTTTGCTGTGAAAAGTCAGCCAATGCCGGCACTCGGTTTGTAATCGGGCTCAGCCGAGGAGGTCACGGGGCAATCATCGTTTGAGTCGAGGTGGAGGGTTCTTGGTATGGAACTAGTGGAGAGGGTTTGAGCAGTACGGTTAGGATGGGTTGAAAGATTGGAATAAATCAAAATATTCCATAATCACTCTCATACCTACAAACCATCAAGTCATATTTCCTCTTACTATCAGCCTTGTCAAGTCAATGTCCAAAGCCTTGAAAGATTCCTTAATGCCCATCCTAGCTGTACATAGTGGTGTTCTTTCAGTCAAATTTGGTTTCTGATCATTCCACGGTTCAGGATTGTTTCTGGGTTGTTGACACTAGTTCCAAGATTTAGAAAACGAAGATGGTGTTTAGGGTGCATTCCTAGATATTTCCCAAACAGGGTCACACATGACTGGGTCTGGCACACGGTAGTCTTCTCACTCACGTCCTACCCACTCCTTATTACTGAATCCATCTCACAGTACCATTTATACTGCTGATCTGCCGACTAATCACACGCTTCCAGCCTATACAGTGCACGGTTATTTTATCTCCCTATCAACCTCACTATCTACTGGAAGAAGACAAATGCACCCAGTTTACGTTCACATTAAACAAACAGCCTTGTCCACATCTGTGCGTTAACAATAAGAAGAAAGAACGACCGACATCTACTCTGAAGTTGAATCCTCACACAAGACGCAAGCAACACAAACGAAACTGACTATTTGGACAATTACGAACATTTATAGAACCGAAATCAGACATGACAGTAAAACATAAAACTAATTATATAATAAGTATTTATTAAGCATAGCACAAATAATTTTTTAAAGATGTTCTGTTAATAAGAACGAAACAGACCCAATAAAAACTGCAACATATTTTCTTCTGTGTTATCATTAGCGTTTAATTTCTTGTTTATACTGACTCGATACTGATACTGACTCTGGGAGATCCGACGACGTCGGTCGAAAACGATTACGATTGCGTTGTTTTTTTCCAATTAACCAAACAATTTAGCTATAATTATGGGTGAGTGAACGTTCAAGCGCAAACGGCGAAAATATGCGGATTCAGATATGCCGAAGTAGACAATTTGGTCAAAGACCAAAATCAGAACAAAAGTATTAATGTAATAATGATTTATTACCATAATGATAAAAATATTAACTATAATTATAATAATTTAATTGAGAAATTTTGAAAAATAAAATGTTTATGCCCAGGGGAAATGAGATATCGCCATAATTGAAATATGTAGCACTAAAGCTATTTTATTTTTAATATACATATCTTTTAAAGTGCAATAAATCTTGTATGTCATGGTTTTTCATCCAGGGTGCCCTGACTATTTTATATAGCTTGCTCGATTAAAAATGATTTTTAAAAAAATCCAAAGAGAAACGCTGAAAATTGGACACGCAACCTGATGCCAAGTGATCTCGCTACCAGATTTTAAAAAAAATGTTTACAAGGCTTACAAGTTTATTAAAAACTTTCAGGATAGTAATGGCAAATACAAGGAGAAGCGGAAGATCCCAATTTAATCTTGATGTGAAGAAAAATTTCCAACCTACGTGCGTTCAGAGGTTCGTAACCGTCTGAAGACCTGCAGAAGAGGTCGGCGAACTCAATCTCATTTAGTATCGCATAAATAACGCCCTGACAACAAATTATTCTTCCGATGATTTGTAGGACGGTTTGGAAGACCTGACGTCGCCTGGTGATTACTACTCATTTCTTGACTTTTCGAGTCCTTTCGAGTCCGGTCGAGTTCGTCTTTGTGTGTCGTTACCATTGGTCACTAAGAGTAATCTAAGAAGGAGCTGAACGAGCGGCAAAGAAGAAAGCGAGATTGACAGCCAACGATCAGTAATGTCACTGGAAACACTTGGAACGATGTAGCACGATCTTTTACGACCAATTTAATAGTGCGTATATGTAGACTAATAAATGGAATGGATTTAGTTCCCCGCAATCAGTTGTGTGCAATCTAAGAAGATTGGCATGTGCAAGTTTTCGGCGTTTAATCGTTAGATGTTTAATCAATGAGAGAATGAGCAATTTAGATTTTTGGGAAGATAGCTTTCGCGAGATCCGTCCGACGACGGGGCCGGGCACGTCACGGAAGGATTTGGGGATTTTTTTTCCGTTGGAACTTTTCACCCGGTTCCGCCCCGGGGCAAATCGGCGGGTCGTCACGCAACCCCGACGACGGCCGGGGATGTCACTGGCGTCTCTATAGAACCGGCAACGCCGAGGCACCTCAGCGACCTTGTCTCCTTCTGCCAAACTTTCGTCCTCACAAATCCAGACGATCCGCCATCGACGGAACGGAGTAAATTGTGGAAAAACTGCGAAAAAGAAGTCTTTGGAAACGGTACCGCACACCTGAAACTTCGCCACTTTGAACAGCTTAACATATTAATTATAACCTCCTCCTGTAAATGATAGACTTCTTGGTTTCAAACATTTTAGACGGATCGATCAAAGACATCCTTCCTGCTTGAATACAACCGTCTTATTCCTTATACCTTCACAACCATCGATCTGTGTCGACAATCATTGTCAAAAGTACATCAATCAACAACAGTTAGTACAAAAAACAGACCTAAGCAGTGTTACTGTTACCTAAGACCTCCAACTTTGAACTTTTATGAACTCAACATAGTATTCGTCCTGTCAGTAACATGAAAGGATGTACATCTCAAGAAATGCCACATGTTGGAACTATATTTATCAATTTATTATTAACAACTAAATGTTTATATTTTACCATTACTTTATGTAATTAATTTTTTTAGTTGACACCCACAATATTTGTTCAAGGTACCGCACTCCATATTGGAAACTCTACCTGATCATCAGATTGTTCTATGACTAAAGAATTCGACCTTTAAGCTTTTATGAATTTTAGGATAATTAGTCCGTATAGGTTTACTAAAGTTGTTGGTTCGTTTCATTTAAATTATCCATGCTATCTCATAATTCCATAATAATTTGGGCAGATCGATTACGGTCATCCAAGGTGGAAAAATGGAGTGAAAACTCATTTCCGGTTGATGGTGAAGAAGTTACCGTTATATCGAAGCGGAAATTTGCAAAGAAATTTTCAAGCAACGAAAATGCGTCGTTTTCACGAAAAATTCTCAAAACCTGGCCAAGAATTCAATCTAAATTGCAAACAATTATTAATAAATTCTTAAAAAATAAATGCTGTGATATTTGTCAGTTTGCATGTATTTTCTTGACTGTAAGCGGCAGGCGGATTCGATTAGAAATAATACAATTGTTCGCAGAATAAGCAATTAAATGATTACAGTTGTACCGCGAGGCGATATTTCTACATTTTGCCCGCAGGGTGATTTTTGAGTTTTGATTTCTTAGGAAAAAAATAATCTTATCTTCAACGTCTAGACAGATCATGGAAGGAATACCTAAGATTGAAAGTCACGGTCTTCGACTTATCGGCTTCAACGGATTCGACTGATATACCACACGGCCATTGACGTCTTTTAACGTTTTTTTTTTAAGATATTGAAATTATTGAAAAATGAATTTACTGGGAAAAATGGTTTGATTACATGATAAAAGTGAATTCTACACCGGCAACGGTCGAACACGGTCGGAAGGATCGACGACGTTTAGAATCCGGTTCTTCGTACGTCAGCGGATCGTTTTAGACGAATTGCTACCTCTCACCTTGGTCCTCCCGGGGTCGGACAGCGGGAATTACCACCTCGAAGAGTTTGAGCAACAAAATAAAAAGAGTGCCCCTTCCCCGCCTGCCCGTCTAGACGTGGTTCAACGGACCCGACAGTCCTCCAGACGGTTGCGCTTTGTACTTTCCTCTATCCGCGTGTCGCCCGTTCCAGCCGATAACATTCATTGGTAATCTGCGTTTCGCGCTTTTTTGACCGACCTGGAGGTTTTTTTTTTTAGAATTTTAGGAAAGTAACCTCAGGAGTCTTCTCTGCCGATGGGTGGTAACCAACGCGTCGGAGAGCTAAACCAAAACAAAACTCTTTCGATCCTCAAATTTTTTGCCTGTTTGTAGGTATATTCAGTTTTATACGATTTGAATATGCAGGGTGTCCGGCGGATGTTCTCTTCAACCAATGACCCTATCAAATAAACAAAAAGTAGTGTTTAATATTTTTAGCCTAGTTTCAAATTTTTGTCTTTTTTGAAGAAAAAAAAATCCATAGTACCTCAGGTTTAAAACTGAAAGTCTCTAATTTTATTTTTTGAAAAACCTAAAACCCTTTCCGGCATTTGAGATTTCGGGGCTCTTAAAACATTCACCGCCTCGTCAAAATTACACCGGCGATTCCTTTTTGCCAAAAGTTTGTTGTTTCTTGACAAGTTTAAAATTCGATTACACCATTGTTTTCAGCGTAAAAAATCCTTTAAAAGACATCTCAGGATGTGTGGGGTCCTATTTGAAATTTTGGAGTTGAATTGGGCCTGAGATAGCCTGTATAATTTTTCTCTAAAAAAATGTAAAAATTTGAAAACTTTTTAACCCTTTTTTTTAAATAGCGTCATACGTACCGCCAAATTGAGCTTTGATCGATACTCGAAATGTTTTAGTACTATGTGAAACTTATGTCTCAGAGTTATTTCCTGGCCGACAGATAGAGATTCTCTGATAGTTATTTTTTTCACCATAATTTTATTCCTAAAACAACAGCTTACTACGATCGTTTCTCCGCTGACTTGCCCAGAGATCAGTACACCTTTGATCCGCTAAATTTCCTTTATTTGAAATCGATCAAGGGAAAGCTAGTTTGTTTGAAACGATTGTTCGCCACTGGAAAATGTCTATCGTCTTGGTGGGAAAGCCATCACACGAGCTGAACCCCTAACCCTCGTGGCTGGGAGCGACTCGGCGCAACCGTTATGTCGGTCTTCCTCCATTCTCCTTTCGGGCCAACCACCCACCCTTACTAATGTAGAAATAATAAGCAACCTTTTGAAAATGTAGTTTTTATCCGCAATTTTCTACGTTTTCAGTCACGAAAATCAAACTTACGCGCTCCTTAACGACCATCTGAATGATGTATTGAAACATTATGTAAGCTGTACAAATTTACTCACACTGTAACACAGTTTAATTTGTGGTTATTTGTGTTCATCAAATTTATCGGATTATGATATTTCCTTGCACCTGGCCAAACAAACGAGGATTGTAAAATGTTGAAACTATTTTTACAAACCGACATTATTTCAATGAATGTAATTACATTCATTGACCATGTAGACAAGGACCCAATTTTTAATTAATATTTTCCTTACATATGACACAAAACGTTACTACAAAGAAAGGATTTTTTGCCTTCCACATAGGCAAAAAAGAGTTAAAAACGTTAACTATTCATATTTAAAATAATATGACCATACATAGTGACAAACAGTTGCGATATTAATAATTTAATTTTCGAAATTAATTGATGTTGACGATAATTGGTGTTGGATTGTTCTTGTACAACTGGACAATTATTAAATAAAGCACTGAAATATGCAAAAAACGTTTTGAGGATAATTTTATATCTAAAAGAAAATTAAGAAAAAGGACTGGCGGAGAGGGCAAGGAGTTGCGGTATTGCAGAAATCGGATGACCCAGAACCCAGGGCAGACACGCGAGAGGCAAAAAACAGAAACCTGTTCCAGACAGGTGGAGGGCCGCACTAACATTTATGTTGTGGCTTTTTTTTACGGCCGACTCCCGAAGGACCCTCGGATGCACTTGTATCCCTTTGAATGGACCGAGGCAAAAAAACGGCGCAAAAACGCGATCAGGTGGCGTGTCCCCCCATGCAAATATTATGTAAACAACCCCCTTAATAGATTTCGTCTATGAATGCAGGAGGGTGAGAACGTCAGGTTCGGACGCGTAAAAACTGCCCTTCGACCCCAATTATCAGATGGAGCCCCATTGTCATACAAATCCGGTGCACCACGAGGAATACCGATTGTCGTTTAAACTCCTGTTGCTACATGCAGAGACCACTTCATCATACTTAGAAGCCAATAAAAGTTAAGTGTTCAAGTCCGTGCTACTGTATTTCGATAGAAATTTGTGCTAAACCGAAAGCGCGATAGGTGTAAGCATAAATCGGTACATCATACAATTTGTCCTTTACGTTAAGACAATATCATTATATTGACTAAAAATATTAGCTTAGCGAGACGAAGCGGACCAAGATCAGAGACCACCAAATTGAACTGGAGGGGAATTAAAAAAACAGTTTGTATTAAACTTCTTTAATCTAGAAGGGATTTATAACCTTGAGCTTTTCCTTAAACTGGCAGATCCGCTCTAGCAAGATCTTAATCCAACTCTAAATTTGGTAGTAAAAAATAAAAATAATTTCTAACGGGAAACCTTCAACATTTACTCCGCTTTGACAAACTTTTTTTTAATGACAGACTAGGTTTATTTCAAAATCTTCATGTTGTACAGTTAATTTTTTCCGTTATAAGTTTATACAAAAATTCCGAATTCATTATATAGACTACTCGTGTAATTCGTATTTCAAGAATAAAACCCAAACGGCTCCTGGAAGTCTCAATTCTTTATAATTGAGCTATTTAATCATCTTCTGACACGGTTACCACTGACTGCCTGACCTATTTGTCTAGCAAATGCTCGACAAAAATCAACCGGTGCACTTTTCGCCAATAAAATATTATTCTAATATTTGAAAAAAAAATTGAGTTTTTGTACTGACAAAATAGGAAGCTAATACCACAGGGTAGGTACAACAACAATGAAATATTTCAAATTTCTTGCCTGTACATAAAACAAAATTGATTCTGAAAGCTTCTGGACGAGTTTAAAGGATGGAGACGTCGTTTTTGAAATTTTAATTACATGATATTTTGTTGAAATTTGCAAAATAAAACTGCAAATCGGTAATATTCGACAAATCAATTTAGCCACAATGAAATTAATGATTTATAATTAAAAATATTTATAACAGGTCAGCGAAAAAATAGACGACTTGAAATGAAAGAATGAAGCTTGCTTTTGTATGTCCGGCATGTAGAGAAAGGTTGATCGACGTGTCCCACTTAATTGAAGATGATCTTAATAAAGATCATAAACGTCGGCACGATAAAGAAAATGTTGTTTTCTGAAACCTACATCACACCAGACCACATCTCACGATTTCTGAATAATTAATTGAAGAGTTCTTTGGCTCCACGTAGAGAGTTAATATGAGGACGGCAGCGAGTATCTGGGTCTCCTTTTGTGATTCTCGGAGGAAACAGGGTTGTTTCATTGTATATAGTTTTATGTAGCATGGGATAAAATTGGATGTATTTATTAGCGTGAAAGTGTAATGCCGGAATACTGACTACCCTATCAACTCTAAATTAGTTTAGTTACATAATAGCTGGAAAGAGTGATGGAGGAATATCAAGTACTCACCACCTTAACTAAGTGAATGGTATGTAAATAGGAAATTTACGAATGAATGCGCAAGCGAGCTGAATTGGTCCAGCTGATGACAGTTCTGAGCCCAACGGTTAAGAATCAGGTCTGACCCTTTGGAATGCCAAACCCCCGAAATCTGTGATTCTCGACGTCAGCCTGTGCACTGCTCAACTCTGCGTGTTCATGTGCACCCACAAATGCCCGGATTTGAGCTTATATAGAACCAAATACAACTTCGATCACCATCATCATTACTAACAGATTAGAGGAATGCGTAACACCAGGATGATAGGAAATGACAAAACCTACAAAAAAACAAGTACGTACGGAAATAAATGTTCATTATTGTCATGCATATGTATAAAAATGAATAAATAAAGTAATAAGACTTAAACATTAAATAAACGGAACTTTCATAAGTTTTTTGGATACCTCATTTTAATTCTTTCCATCACCGAAGAAAGCGTAATTCCCAATGACAGATCAAAAAGGTTAATATATTTTGGTAAAATCCAAACCATTAATGACTGTAAATTACTATTATCTGAAGTAACAATAACTTTGACGTGTCGGTGCCACAACGGTTAAGGAGTTGACATCACTATGTCTATAAAAGCCACGGGTTCGAATCCAAGAGCTCTGCATCCGAACTCGAAACGCTAGAAATGGGCTTTTTTCAAAAACATCTGCATCCCGAGGGCTGGTTGATGACCTCTGTTGTTGCGAACCCTCGTAAAAAAATTCTATCTGATAACGAACTTTCTTTTTATGATTTTTTTTTAATCTTAGAGCACAGATTTGATTAAAGTTCTTGTAGTCTGATCTTTCTAATCATCCAGGTCTTGCTATTTTAATGACTAATAATTTAATGATCCTCCGATCGTCAGAATGTAACAAATACAATGCCGAAGGATATATACAAGGAAAAAACCAAATGACCCTCCGACGACAAAAGGGGCGAGATGATCAGAGATAACCAAACTAGTCCCTCCTGCCCCTAGACGCAGAGAAATCTTAAGTTTCTTAATAAAACATCACCATATTATGTCTACTTTGATCGATTCCTGGTCCGGCTAATCTCGCTTGTCTGTCTGCTTTTCGGTATTCCATGAACTTCAGTGCATTTCGAAACAGAACAACTGTCGGCCGTCCGCACTCTACAAGCTCAATCGTGCCACTAACACTGGTTTAAAATGTATGTGATCTATTGATAATTAAAATAATCCATTTATTTGTGGTGGCGAACTGCATGAATTGAAAATTTTAGATTTTAATTATTTATGATTAATGTATTATATTCCGATTGATGCCATTATTGCCTATCCTCAGAGAGGAAACTCGCCTGACAGGCCAAACCATCCAGACTAGACTGATCAGAATGATCAAATCCGCAGATCTCAACGAGAAATTGGTTTGTTTCCACAATTGTTTTGATCTATCAAATCCTTATTCATCCAAATTAATCTAATTTCTCTTTATATAATGATAAAAGATCACGACGATTGTTTCAACAAAATTGAAGAAGCAATCCCACGTCTATCCTAAATTAAAGCACTTCGTCTTTCTTTTGAACTGGGTCAAGACAGTTCTGTATGTTCTACCAGAAATTGAATTTAACAAAAAATAAATAACTTCACTAAGAAATGGGTTCCTATGTTTTAATTTTGAAGTACACTCAATAAGCTTGAATTTTACCAAACTTGAGATTTTGCGATTGACAGGTGATGTGAGTAAAAGTGTACTGCTTAAAATTCTTTACGTTCTGGCAATTTGTTGACGAATTTCAGAATCATTGAATAAAATAGTACGATAAAACCGTATTTTAGCGATTTAACGTTTTTAAAATATTTACTGAGATATACGTTAAATTTGACGATTGCTGACTATCGCAGTTGAAGAATGCAATTATTTGAAAAATAATATATTTAAAAAACAGTTGGGGAGGATTCGATCGATACGTCTATCTATTCTCCTCGTGATGGATAGATAGAAGGGTCGTGAAGGGGGAGGACGTCCTCATGGGCGGGATCCGGTGTCGGCTCTCCGTCCCGGAAGGGTGGAAATCCGGCTGGTCGAGGAATTCCGGGTGGTCGCGAAAGGGCAGCGGGTCGAAGCATTTTTTTGCCCGAATAGTGAGAACTTAGGTAAAGGAAGGTATTGATTTTGTGTGGGCGTCATGTTTGCAGCCCGGCTAGTAGCGCGGCCCAGTCTAGACGATCTGAAGAGACCCAGTGGCGACCCATCGCCCTCCGACGGCTACCGGCTCCCACGTTCCGGGGTTCATCCCTAATGGAACGTGACACCCCTTCCAATGTCACTAATACATTGAATACACAAACTTACATTTCTATTATTTCCTTAGCACAATAATTTTTTATCACTTGTAAAATTAAGCCAAGAAATTGAGGGTTTTGACAAAGGAAAGGCTTTGTCGTTTCATCCTCGATCGACATTCATACAGAACGAAATAAAAAATCTTAATTGCTCAAAATATGAGTATGAATATTTCTAATTTATTCTTATTCTAGTAATTTTAATTAAATTAACCGACCTGTTTATGCAAGTTGGGTAAAATAAACGTTAATATTCATTTTTAATAACGAATTTACTTAAAAATAATAAACACGAAGATTACCTTTTGTGTAAACAAACACCTTTTCTCGCCTTTCCCCCCCCTTTTAGTCCAATTGTATTCTCTTTAACAATAGAAAGACACCTTGAACCAGAAGCTCACAATATTATTGTGAAAATAAATCATCTAAGTCACTGGCAATTGGATATCGCAGAGGCAGGTTTTAGGGCTACGATTCTGAGAGACTGGAAGTACCAATAGAATTAGCCTGATTGTGGATCTCAGCGCAACGACGTTAAAGGAGGCTCTACTGTCGTTGCTTCAAGTCAGAACCCTTTATATGGTCCCGTCAGGTCCGACATGAAGTCGAAGATGTTTTGGCAACGCCTTTATCAACACAAAAGGTTATGAAGCAAGGCCTCACATGGTATGCTCCTTTGCGACGACAGCCCATCAACAGCAATTCAGGAGTACATGGTGTTTAGAAGAGGAACAAATTGGAATGTCGTTATACTGATGAGTCCAGTTTGGAGTTTGTATAGTGAGAGAAGGCGCCGAAGAGTCTACCAAGAACGGCGGTGCGTACAATGCCCCAGTTCGTGCTCCCTTTGGTTCAGTTTGGACGAGGCGGTTCAATGGTCTGGGCTGGGATTAGAAAACGAACTGGACTCCGTATGGTTAAAGACACCGCAGTCCGTTCTGTCCGAGAAATGCATTCGTCAAGCCAGAGATCTCATTGGCAGGGATTTTCGATTTGTGAGTGACATAGAGCTCATAGAGGCATTCCCCCATTGTCTCCAAATCTCAATTTCATTGAGCACTTGTGGGATGAATTGCAAAAAAAAGCTGTTCGACTACCAGCCGCAGCCAATTACAGTTCGCCTGCAATAACTGAGCACAGGGTTGCAACATCTATGGAAGTATCACTTTACTGGGTCCGTCTAATCTCGCTAAAGACGGGATTCGACTTCATGTCATCTTCAGTTAGTGTCTTACAACAAAGTAACCATTGTCGAACAGTTCAACACAAAACTACAAGATTACGTAAAAACAGAACAATGTACGTACGTACCTACAGATACTAAAATAGTGGCAACTATGGTACGTTAACCCCCCCCCTCGAAAATATGCGTATATATATGCGACCCAAATGTTGGTTTCCAATATTTATATTATAAAATACTGCATATATTGAGAATTTTGCTAAGATTTCAAAGCTGTGTTGTTTATAATTGGAAGAAATTACCACGGAAAAACGGACGTGGAAATCCCACACTACATTTAAGAGACACCAACTTAACAGAAGGTTTGGACCACTATGAAGACTTGTAGGGCCGAAATCCGTCAACATTAAACTAATTAAACTTACACAAATTTTGCTGTGACCACTCTATACATTCGTAGTGGAACTGTGGGGTTTTGCCAAACTATCCAACATACAAAGCAACAAAACAAACGTCATCGAAGATGTAATCAAAGCTCCTTGCTACCTCACTATCCACAACGACCTCCACATACCTTTGCCACCGAACTGATCCGGTCCCGATTCCAAAAGTTTCCCCACCAACCTCTCGATCATCTTCATCACACTGCTCAAGGTGTCTCTACATATTCCAATCCCGAGAACCCGGAAGGTCCCCTTCGCCGATGGCCTCGAGAACTCCTTCCCACTTAATCTCTCACAGTGAGTGCCAGCATAGGCTGGTTTTTCATGTCGCGTGTCCTCCGTGAGCACTGGCTTAGTGTTAGAGCTGTGACCATATGAAACGTATTGTGATTACATTTATGATGATCATATCAGATTATATGTACTAATATGTAAGAACAATGTGAATTTCGTATAAATTAAGTAAAAGTAACTAAATCTTTTAATTGGTAGCGGCTCATCTTGGACGTACATGGCTTTCAACGGGCATCGAGAAATACTCTCAAGGATACAGCCTATGCCATTTTTTTAACCAATTAAACGTTAATTTTACATTGACGATTAAATGCAAATATGTATAGGGCTCAAACGGAATTATTACAAAACAACAACAGTGATTGGGATAGCTTGGCAAAACATGGATCTTATTGCCAGTGGATTTAAGAGTTTTAAGGAATTTCTTAACAAACCGATGTTGGTAAATTCATTTTGCCGTATTTCCAAAAGAATCAAATTCATTTACATTTTTGCAACCATTTGTAGCACCCCATGAACAGATTGTGCTATCTATATGCTACATTGTGCTATGTACATTTTTAATTGTCTATTCTTGATTCCATATTGATGGAGGAACTGTGTTTATAAACAAGTTCACAATTCTTCAAACTTTTGTATTGAAATGGGAAACAAAGAACAGAGCAACGTAAGGATTGTTAACTCTTGTTTACAATCTGGACTAGTACTTCTCTGGCATAGGTACATTTAATGCTATATTTCAAATGGAAATTGAAAGGTCATATGGCCGGCCAGGTTGCGCGAAGTGTTCCAAGATGTCGACAGAATGGATAAAAACCGAGAGCGGTGTACCTAAATCAATTCTACGCTTCGACTACGTTGCTTTTAAGGTAAACTGGTAAACTACATACTAATAAAAACAATACGGCGATTGCCAAACGATGCATCAAATTATATATTTTTAAACACTTTGACCCTAGAAGAAACAAACGCTATTATTGGTTTCACTACTTATCGTAGTTCAATTGACCAATTAATATATTTCACAATTAATTAAGGTAGTTGAGATAAAAGAGTCAGTGTCAGGAGCGGGATTTGAACCCACGACGGCTAGATACGCCGTTGCTCTTGAACTATGATGCCCTCGATCCACGTGGGGTTGAGATGGTAGGTGTCCGGCGTGGATCGATCTCAAGTGGTAGAGCAGTGGCATATCCAGCCGAAGGTCGTGGGGTTCGAATCCCGCTCATAACACTGACTCTTTCATCTCAACTACCTCAATTAATTGAAAGCTATAATTGCTATTTAAGCTTTGAAAAACTGACAGTTAAAAATGAGGAGTTCATTTTACGACAGCGAAAACAAGCAAGGGGTCAATTACTCAGAATTGGTTTAAACATTGCCGTTCAAAGTTTAAAACTAGTTTGCGCACATCTGTCATTTTTGTTTCACTTACATCTTGTTGTAAAGTCAATCCTAGTATATTGCCGTTTAAACTATTAAAAACTCTGTACATCATTATGCTCAAACGATCCGGCCGAGCCGATGGACAGACCGGAGCGAACACTCAAAAGAACCGCATCATCATTAATAAATACAGAGGCACCGCCGGCAAACAATACAAAACGGTCACCGTCAATTTTAACATAAAAAATAACTCTTGATTAGAAAATACTGCCACGACAAATACCAATATTTTTATATTGTACTAATCAAGGAAGTATCCTTCGTCGGATCGTTTTTACCATATACACAGTATATTCTTACTTCCTCAAACACAGTCATCTGCACGTTTGTTGGCATGGCTATTCTATTTTTTTACTCCAACTCAACAGCTCCTATCTACAAGCTCCTATTTGCGGAGCCACCTTATCCTATTAAAAGATTGGTACCGAAAATGGATAATCAAAGTGAACGAAAGCAAATGTGCTCAAGATACATTCTCATTAAGAGAGTCACTTTGCTGCACATTGCGAGTGATTGACCACCTCCTGCTGATAGTACTATACTTGGGACGACGCATTGATAAAGCCTAACGCGGAATCCACACGGTCGCCTGAAACGACACGAACAAGACAACTCTTACTGAGACTATCGACCGACGATCGCATCTAAACTTTAACAACCATTGGCCATGTACAAACTTTTCAATTCATTCCGTATCCAAAATCCGAAGAAAAATCTTTAATGTACCCTTCTACGTCTCCAAAAAAGCATCCCTATTGACTTCCATGTTCCATCGTTCTCGGCCGAGTAAGAAGAATAGGCTATCAGAAATTCCACAATACTCTTTCTGAACACCCAAACCCTCTCGTCGAATTACTTTCCTCACTAACCCTACTGAAAGTCCTCCACGTCGTCTGAAGAAGAAATCATCTAGAGATTTGCTTCAGTGATGTGTGTGTCATCAGGGGGGGTGGCTTCTCCAATCATGTGTTAATTATCATGTTAAACTTTCAATCACCAAATTTACTTATTTTAACTGAAGTTGCATGTTGTAAAAATAACAATACTACACAAATTTATGTATGCTTGGTAACTCAAAGAGCAGGAATAATGTTTAAGGTAGGAATAGTAGAGATTGCGCGTTGTCTGTAAAATTTTGATAAGCCAATTCTTTCTACATCTTTTGGTCATGTTATTTTAAATTATCCTTATCAAAACGTGAAGCATAAACATTTTGCAAGGCTCAAGTAGCAGGATTCAGATTTGAATTAGAAGGACCAAGAAAACCTTAGGCCGATTGCTTTTGCACAAGCGTTGGTTAGTATTTTAAGTTTTTAGCAATGGTGTTTGCATTAATTAAGTAGTACGGCGGTACTATAGACATAGTCAGTCATAGGTACATCGATGCCCGACCTACTGAGCTTCAACCCTGTCAAGTTGAGTCTAACTAGTTCAGAGGCATTCCGCTGTAGTAACAGTGAACTGTTATCTTCTCGAAGCTATCAACTTTCATCCTTTTGGCCAAAAATTCAAAATATCATGACTAGGAATAACGGAAAGGTGTGAAAATTAAAAAGAGACAGTTGTCGGAAGTAGGTCAGGCGAGCTGTTTTTTTTCCGTTTCGCCCGCAGCCTCGATGCAACCCTGTACTTTTCACTTTT
Source organism: Cimex hemipterus (assembly GCA_039619505.1). NCBI lineage: Eukaryota > Metazoa > Arthropoda > Insecta > Hemiptera > Cimicidae > Cimex > Cimex hemipterus. The sequence continues at coordinate 4,442,727 of CM077102.1, forward strand.
CCCCGATGATAAATGGACCCCCTGAATTGCAGTATTAACAAATACAAAAATAAATTCGGCAGGGGGCCTCCCTCCGCCTTTTTCCCAGTTTATATCTCAGCTTTTTTTTCTCTCTCTCTCTCGCCTTTTTTGTCAGTGGGATGGTATAATAAGCCCGTTCGGAGGGTGGAAGTACATCTGCCCCCTCGGAACCCCTTCCGAATCGAGCTTTCAACGCACTCGAAAACGCTTTTTTACCCGGTTTTTTGTCAGTCCGCTTTACACGTTTTTTTTCTACAAATCTGGTTCCGCAAACAGGCAATTGCCTATGATCTTTGAGCTATAATTAGCAAAATTTCGCCTCGAAAATTATGTGAATGTAGCTTACGTTACTTGTTTGCTTCAGACAATATGGAAATATAAATAACAAACTCATGTTAGGGAAAATAAGAGGTTTTAGCCTTTGAAAGCTATCGAAGCACCACCCTGGTGAGTGCTATTTCATCAAGGAGTTGGATTAGTAGGCCGGGTTACAGTGGTTGAATTTCTTTTAGAATTCCGTTGTTCATCCCGAAACACTTCTTCCTTGAAGCAAGAGGTGTGTTGGTGTCTGTGTGCTTCTTTGCAGGAACCGCAAGCACCGTGTTTTGTTATACCAATCTTCTTCAGATGCCCAGTGTCCTGTTAAGTATCCTGAAGTTAGTATTTCAAATTTTTATCTACTTTTTGGGATGTATTCTGTTGCTTCTTTTTCTTCAAAACTTGCTAGAAGTTTCTAAAGGATTCTTTATGAGTGAATTTTTCCACATTTTTGTCTGTTTTCGAAGATACGCATCGATAGTTTGAATCCCAATGTCACATAAGGGTATAGGACTTCGGTTTAATCCACATGCACCTCGACCTAGCAAAGGTTGATATTATTTTGTAAACTAAATCTTCTTAGTTTAGGCTTGAAATTCAGCACCATCTTTGAATGCCTAATAAATTTGGATCTTAAGAGCTTTGATGGTTGTTTTTATACTCTTTTCAAATTGAACTGAACACAACTTTCAATTGCATTATTTCAACCTGGATGGTACTGGTGAATTTTCCCCTGGGTTGTGGCACATCTGCTCCCGTACCTTCTTGCATTCTAGATCCAGCAGTGTACAAGCAGTTCTCAACGTGTTTTCACCTCTTTCCGATGCTTCTTTTGTGACTGAGATTTATCGAAAATTTTTCTTGAAATCTAGCATCTTGGTTGGTTGGTCCCTTTGGGCCATAACTATCGGATGTTCATTCATAGGGTTGTTATCTCTCCTTTTATGTTTTACCTCTATTGAATGTTTTAAAAAGTCGCTAATATTTTATCGACTCACTCTCTGCATACTACCATAATTTAAACACTTATGCTAAAAATGTTACTTACATGTCGTTGTGATTTTTCTCTGAGTAATAGGCATCTGAAACAAGTAAATAATTACATTGAAACTTTTGTATTGTAGAAAATCAAAATAGATTATTGTTAAATTCGCAAGTTTCGTGGTCCGCTTGACCAATTAATATTTGACAATTAATTAAGGTTTTTAGTTGTGATAAAAAAGTCAATGGCACGAGGGGGATTCGAACCCACGATCTTCGGCTAGATACGCCGCCGATGCTCCACCACTTGAGCGATCGTGACCTCTATCTACTAACTTCCCATCTCAACCCCACGATGCGAATTTTCCCTTCTCTATGCCAGTTTTCAAATGTTGTGCCATATATTGGATTCTCGAATGAAATGTCCACGGAGAGCTGTAGTGAAAGTATACTTATTTTTAAGTTATAGTTCGTGGTCCGCTTGACCTTACAATTAATTAAAGTTTTTAGTTGAAATAAAAAAGTGGTGGGGTTGAGATGGGAAATTGGTGCCCGAGTGGATCGAGGTCCGATAGCTCAAGTGGTAGAGCACGGTGTATCTAGTCGAAGATTGTGGGTTCGAATCCCGCTCGTGCCATTGACTTTTTCATCTCAACAAAAAAACCTTAATTAATTTAACAGATTATTGCATTGTTTTAAAAAAGGATTAATAATTGTTATAATCGATGTTTTTTGTATAATGTTATCTACAACAGAAATTTTAAAAGGTCGATCAAGAAAAAATGCGTACATGCTAAAAATTAAATTGATTATAGTTAGGCCGTTTGTTTTCATCTTGGACGGTAGAGGTTGATCAGTGGTTTTTTTAGTTCCTTATGTCTCGTCGTGGTATATTCAGCATTTTAATGACTTGTAGATCATCCCCGAAATGCCGAAACGCGCCTGACAGAGCAAACAAACGAGACTAGAATGACTGGAGAGGACCAATTGGAAAGTTTATCATCCCGCTACAAGAATAATGAAATCTCACAAAATAATTATTTATAAAAAATATCTTTTCGAGGTTTACAGTATCGAGTGAAACGACGTGAAAGAAAAGAAAACAAATGAGCATTCAAACCAGACTGGCTCTTTATTGTTATTTTTATCTTTTAGTTTGTTATCTCAAATGACAATGATTCGATTTACTATCGTAGACCGCGCCAATCTCGAATTCTTATATCTAGCGTTGTTTAATCATCTTTTTGAACCAGCATAAAAATAGAAAAGTTATGAATCACGAACGAACTAGGACGAAGTGACAGTGTTGTTTTTTGACAGCAATTTACAAAATCAAGCTTGTTTTCTCAACCGTTTGTAATGTTGGGCGATTAGTAGACAAAAAATTACTTTTCAGAGTTAATAAGTGTTATTTTTACATTTTTACTAATGTTACTATTAAACACGAATAATCTAGAGCGCGGTTGGTCAAGAAGAGAGCAAATTCAACTGTCACCTGGCAAGCTTTAGACTTATTTTGTCATCCTCACGGCAAATCATTAAAGATGACTACACGTTTGTATAATTAAGCAAGGCTCAAATTTCTTTGAAGACCGACTCAATCCCAACAGTGCCAAGGACTGTAATGAGCTGTTAATGACGTCAGTCTTCTGTCTTCATCGAAATTTATACCGATCTAGAAACTTTATAGATATATCGTCTGCCTGATCCACAAAGTAATTATGTTAATTTTGTAGACATCATTAAGACTATATTGCTCTGATGATGACCTTAAAATAGGTCGAAAGCTAGGCAGAGGACAATTCAACTTCCCATCCAGACCATACAGATCTGTATAACCTCTATAGGAGGTAGGTATATGACCTCCAAAAGCTTCCAAGCTGGAGATTGTTCGTGAGCAAAACAGTGGTCGATAAATGACACTTTGATGATGATAATGATATGTCAGGGTGTGTATACTGCGCCCTTTAAGAGCTATTGTATCCCCCGTTCTCTGCTTAAAGCACATCGGTGAGTCCTATTTCATCAAGAAATTTGATTAATAGGCCCGGTTTTATTGGTTGAAGCTCTTCTATGGCCACATTGTTCATCCCAAAACACTTCCTCCTACGGGCCAATGTTGTTCCGCAATTTGTTAGCAGATGTGTTGGTGTCTCTTCTTCTTCTTTGCAAAATCTACATGTGCCATCCTGGATTATTTCAATGTTCATTTAGATGCCAATTTAATCTACAGTGTTAGGTGTTAGGAGTCGCAGTTTGTTCCTGCCTCCTTTGACACATTCTGTAATTTCTTTCTTTCCAAAATTGGTTAGAAGGTTCTTGGATTGTCTGTATCCAATAAGCGAATTCCAGTGTTCCTTTATTTTCTTTTTGTCCTTCTGCCTGAGATATTCGTTGATAGTGTGGATTCCTATGCCACAGAAGGGTTCGGGTCCTGTCAGCGGTGTAGCTGCCCCTTTCTTTGCAAGGGTGTCCGCTTTCTCATTGCCATCTACACCCATGTATCCTGGGATCCAGCAGCCATCTACACCCAGGTTCTGCGTACCTAATAAATTTAATTTGGTTTTGCAGTTCAGCACCGTCAATGTAACACGTTAAAGAGATACTATCTGGGGCGTCGGTGGCCGCGAGGTTTCGTCTTTGACACGGCGCTCATCATTGTAAGGTCAAGGTCCCGGGTTCGAATGCAGGGCCGCTGGATTCGAACCCGACATACTTACATACTTAATGGGCTTTTTTTCAAAAACACTGGCATCCTGAGGGTTTATATGACCTCTGCTGTTGCGAACCCTCGTAAAAAAAAAAAAAATATATATATATATATATATATATAAAGAGATACTATTATAATAACTTGTTTTTCATATAGCACATTCTTTCCTTTGTTAGTAACTATAAACGATTAATTCAGTAAATTAAAAATTACCAACATTTTTTGTTTGTTGGCATTGCATTGGTATATTTTAATGGTAATTTCCTTTGACTAATATAAATAAAACCTCAATGTTGTTATCTTCATTCTCAACTTTGTGATATACCAACCATAAAAACTGTAACACGTTTAACTTTGGAAAGGAATTAGAAGTCTAGGACAAATTAAAATTTGTAGCTCATGTTGAATTATCTGATAAAAAAAGATTAGAAGTTATTCTTTAAATCCGGTTTGAAATCACAAGATGTGTTTATTTCTATTTCAATCTTTACTTTCTTTTGGTATATTAGATATTACATTGCATCAATTAACTGTAGAATACTATCACAAATTATATTAACTAACCCCTCACATTATAACACCGATATGTTTTTCCATGAGTCAAAAGTATACAATGTTAAGCAATTATTCATAGCAACAGCAATGACTGATCACTTTAAAGTTGATAAATCTTAATTTACTTTCATCATCATTATAACACAGAATTATCGAAATACCTCATTATAATATCATGCAAGATATGCTGAAATGGACTAAATGTTACAAAGAAATTTCTGTTCAACTTTAACAGTTTCAAAAAATTATCCAATTAATTATACACAATTTATTCAAAAAGGAACAATTTGTGTCAGAGGCGGGATTCGAACACACGACTTTCGGCTAAATACGCCGCTGCTCTACCACCCGAGCTACCGTGACTTCGTTCGCCCATGCCACACACTTCCCGTTTCGACTCCGCGTTTTAATTGGAATTTTGATGTTCACTTCGAAAAAATTGTGCATAATTAATTGAATAAATATATAATTAAGCATAAGCTGATAAAAATAATTAAAAGGTTAGATTTTTTAAAATATTAGTAAGTAATCATATACTTTTATGATTGTAAACGGTCAGATTTCTCTAGATCTGATATAATAATTTTGAAAATTCATGCATACATACTACATGGAATCTGTAAGATGTAAATATTAAGAAAAATATAAAAAGAATTTATCATCTATAGTTTTGAAAAATTTACAAATAAATAAATGAAAGAACAGTAGTGGTAACACAGAAAACAATTGCCTTTTTTTCTCTCCTTTGCTCCCCTAAAAAAGTTCATTTAGAAATTATTTCTCGATTAATTAACGTTTTGGTTGAGATAAAAAAGTCAGTGTCTTGAGCGGGATTCGAACCCACGATCTTCGGCTAAATTTGCCGCTGCTCTACCACTTGAGCTATCGTGACTTCGATCCACTGGGACACTTCCCAAACTTCCCATCTCAACCCCACCTTTTAACCATTTTTCAATTTTGCCATTTTATCTCAACCAAAACTTTAATTAATTGAAAAGAATTTATTTGGTCAAGCGGTCCACGAAACCTAATAACATGTTAGAAATTAATTATTGTTTTGATATTTCGCGTATTAGTCGAATTTTTGAAAACAAACGCCCGCTAAACTGCAGTTGTGATACCACAAAAGAATTAACCTTCGGTTAAAAACGCGTTTGGGGCTAGAAAGCCCGGCCGTATCTTCAGTCGTTTTGAGAGTTCACGCCTCTATGCGGAGTCGTTTCCTGTTTAAAGATATTCTCAAAGATAACGACTTTTCCTCTCATCTCATAATCGTCCTTAACCCAATCTGCTGCCGGCTGTTTTACAAAAACCTGGGTTTCTGCTCTCACGCAAATCAGCCCAATTTGTCCAAATGTCATCTGTCAGAGAAATTGTTTCCTCTCGGAGTCCCCTCCGTAATTTTGATGACGAAGGTTCCTCCGCTATTACATTTCCAACATGTGTCTGTTCATATGACTTCATGAGAAATGGCAATCTTCCTCCTCGACCTCAGATGCCATAAAAGTGAAAGAGGCGAGTTGTCAAACAAATGAAGAATTACAAAAATGGGTTTCCAACATGCGAAAAAAAATTGTTACAATCTTGCAATTATAATATGATCAAATATTGTTCTTTTAGCTTTTACTTAAAGCTCAGGTCGAAAAATAAAATTTTGAATTTAGGTAGTGTTCAAATTTTCTGGTTTCGGATTCAAGGGTAAAACAATTTTAAAGTTAAAATGTCTACTGCGGGTTGATATATGAGAGCTGTTTGTTGGTTCTTTCGCACTGAATATGGCAAAATGCCGAAACGATGTGAACCAAGAAAAATTAACGATGATAGACAGACCAAGATGACAACCATTTATTTATACACCGTAAAAGCTGTTTAAGGCATTTAGCAATAGTACTAGACCTAGTAGTATTCCTCCTTTAGGTAAAGTTTCAGATAATGGAACAAAAAAAAAAAAAAAAACGAAGGCAAGGAGGACAAATCGTCAGTACGGATATGCAATTTCACCTTGAAACACTGGATAAATGAATTTTTTTCTAAATGCAGCGCAATTTGAGAAATACACCGCCCCGAAAAAAATTGCCTTGGCTTTTTTCAATCCTTAAATACACATCTGTTTCTAAAAAGTACTTTTTAGTAAACAAAATGAACTCAAGCGTTTTGATAAAGTCGGAAAACGGGCCCAATACATTTATTTAAATGCAGTAGAAAACTCAGCACAATAGAATTTGTGCATTAATTTCTACATTGGGAGAAAGTAATATTATGAATACCTTCATTTAGAGTAATAAAAAGTTTTCTTTTTGGTTATGTTGATGTTCAACAACAGAGAAAATGAAGAATACAACAGACTGGTTTTTAACAAATTAATAACCACAGTTTCTGACATACTTGCATAAAAAGAGTTGTATTAAAACCGGTAAAAGGATAATCCAAAATCTTTGATTTATAGATCAATATATACAATCAGTTAAATACATTTTAAGTGTTATTAAATAAATGATCCAATTCAATTAAAAAAGAGTAGCAATAAAATTATAGACCATGAAGTTTAGAAATAGTCGCCCTAACCCGACAACGGTGTAAACGGGATGAAAACCTCAAATATACAATAACCTGATATGTTTGGATATTCTACCCTCTTCTAGAAAGTGTTTTTGTGAAATAATCCAGCAGGTGAAGACGAAATATAATTATTGTTTGCTTAAGGAAGTCAGCCCCTTTTATTTCATGCTTGTTTTCCTGCCCACCTAATTTCCGCTGTGACGATAGCTTCAGATAACCCTCGGTGGTAAAATCTTATCAAGTAACAACACGGGAAAAACCAAAACCGCCCACAAGGAAAAAAACGACTCGGACAAATGATTTACAATGTCTTTGGAAAACATAATCGATTATTTTCACATAATCTTACTTGGTAATAAAGTATCGATACAAAACAAAGAATCAAGTAAATAGGTGTAATCAACTGATAAAAATTTGCAGCAACAGTCGGAATGAAGCTTAGACGAAAATCAATCATCCTCAAAAGTAGAAAAGCGAAATATTGATTTTTGGAGTCGGGATGAAAATTTGGTAAGTGCCCAAAAGAAACAAAGAGTGATCATAAGGGATGAGTGATCTCTACCTTCTTAACTCAGTATATCGAGGTAAAACTAATCCTCAAAAACATTGAACTGGGAAAAATATCTACCCGAAATGTCTATTCCGACGGTCCGCAATATAAGGGTCCAAAAGAGTCATCATAATACTTCGTGAAAATAACCTAGTCCCTAGACTAGTCCCGTATCAGATTCTGTACTACTGGAGAAGCAATGAGTAGATGGTGACGCCACCATCTCGCTTGGACAATTGAACTATGAGTTCCGGTTTGGTTTTTGGCAATCTGATGTCTCGAGTCTGTGGAGACTTCATGTGACATGCGTGTGTCACATCCTTTTCAGAGACAATCAGTTTTGGTAAGGGGTACCAACGTCGACGTCCATTCCGGTACCGAACTGATTTTCGTACAAAATGGATCTTCGGATCCAGTAAGGTACGGGTGGAAGTTCTTCTCGTCCTATTCGTTCCATTTCTTGGGAACTCCGATTCATGATATAGCTCGACGGCATATAGATCGAGTTGTCACCCATTGTTTAGTAGATGAAGGCACGAATTGGCCAGCACGTTCTCCACACGAATCCCAAATATCGCAGGAGCATGATGAAACGAGTAAGACATCGTACACCACCTCCAACAAACGTTGTAAAATCTGAACGCTCCTAGGCAAGAACTAGGAGTCTTAAGAGGCCTCCATGGGACCAGAGGACGTAATACGCGTTATTAAGAGCAAAACCAGACCCCTTCTGCCGTTTCTGTGAAATAAAAGAAGAAACTCGCAGAATGTGATAGGTATGCCAGGGACAGATTTGAAACTTTTGAAGGAGAGGACATCGCCAAATCCCGCCCGAGATAAAATGGTCCAAAATCTCGGGGTTTGTGAGCAGGTCTAAGAGGTTTATGCAGGACGCGTGAGGCGACCAAGGCCCGGACTTTTTAGGATGGGGTACGAGTCTACCCAGGCATTAACCCCTCGGGTCTTGGTCGCCCACCATGCGTAATATATATTATATTATATATATAAAGAACAAAACCAGGAAATAAATTGAACTAATAATTTTAATAAATCACTAAATGATTTTCCCGTGTTTTGATGAATTTTCTTTCAAACTCACTAGTTTCGTGATCCAATTGTTCAAGTAATATCTTACAATTAATTAAGGCTTTTAGTTGAGATAAAAAAAGGTAATGGCACGAGCGGGATTCGAACCCACGACCTTCGACTAGAATCACCGTTGCTCTTGGGCTATGTGACCTCGATCCGCTCGAACACCAAATTCCTACAACTAGACCGCATCTCGCGATTTCGGAATAATTATCGATTAACTGTCAGTAATAATCACCACTGTTAATTGTAAGATATTTCTTTCAAATGTTTATGGTATGTATATCTACTTAACATCTCGTATCGATATAGTAAATATAGGACATTAAAATAAGTATGTAATAATTAATAGAACGATAATATGTAGTTTGAAATAAAAAAACAAATAGTGTCGGATTTTTTATTTTTTCCCCTTGAAATGCATATTTGACTTTAGTTTTTAACTAAAAACATATTTTTATTAATTTCTTTTCAACATTTCACCTCACTCCAGAGTGTTGAACTTGTAGTTTGACCAGACACGTTCAAATTATCAATATTCTGTGGTGGGTTTACGCCTCTCCGTACTGACATCTCTGACCTCAACACACTTTCCTCATTAGACCAAAACCGATAACAAAACAAGACTGATGATGGAGCAACACGCGCCGACGGACCAAAACGACCAAGCTATTATCACCACCCATCGTACCTCGAGATGATAGCTTACAGTCAAAGTAAGTGAATTGATGAAGGTGGTGTGAGTATACCAAGATTCACTTTTGGTAATTTGACGGTTCTACTCACATATTTGTTGTTTACGGATCTTTAAAAAATGTCAATGTGGTAATTATCCAAACAAGGAAGTTAGTATTTTTTTACATTTTTGCATTTATTTCTTTGATCTTTACCAAAGGCTACTAGATACTGTTGTACTAGGTATACTCTGACCCTACTCAAGCGACGTCGACGATTGAGGTTCCATCTATGGGGCTAACGACACCGAAAGTAAGGGAACCATAGCTGGAATAATTTTGTCGTTATAACTGAGGTTAAAAAATAAGGACCTCTTCCAGGTCCTTCTTATTGTTTGTATTTCCCACCTCGGGAATTTTTCAATATCAAAACAATAAATTGCACAAATATGAACTAACCTCGATAACGATAATCAAAATGAAAAATGGCCCTTTTCTTAGAATCCTTAATAGCTGGCGGACCAATTAAACTAGGTACATATTTGTGAAGGTCGGGACAGTAGCCGGCGGCACGCGAGGTCTCGCTTGGCGGAGATGCCCGTCCCTCCGCTGGATTTTTCGCCGCATGTTTTCAGCAAAGGTAATACCTATGACCTTAGTCTAGTTCACTTCCTCTCTTCCTTTTTTAAAAATTTATTGTTGTGTCGCGTTTTGCTGTACAATGACATTTCCATTCTTTCAGAATAATAGAAAATTCGCAATTAATAATTTTAATCTTGTTTTACTTTAATGGTCATTTATCAATATGATAGCTTTTACGAGGGCCTCTATTTTAATGTAACTTTCTAATGAGATTCAGAGTGGTACAGTATGGCTTTCCAATGTTTCCATTCACAAATTCTTCTATGCTTCAGTTTATTTCGGTCAACACATGGCAAAAAAATTGTCCTTATGGTCCTCTTAGGGATAGAATTTAAAGAAATTTCAGCCGTTTAGATCCAGTGATTTCGTCTGTGCGTTGTCAGTCAGTCACGAACGGTTTTGCACAAATTATATATATATATATATATACACATAATAAATTATACTATATATAATATATATAGCGATAGAGATGAAAAAAAGGAAGCCACAAGGACTTCTGTACCTCGACCTGGTCATCTATTGTGCTCCCCTGATTTTTATAACTCATTGGCCAGCTTCAGGTTGTTAATCAACCTCCATAGTCAGCAGTTCCTTAGTGCTTGCGGTTTTTCAAGTCCTAGTTGCAAATACCTACATAGCCATTCACAGAAACATAAAATGTGTTTTGCGGTCTCCTCCTCTTCCCGGTACAATGTTTCTTCTGCCTGTACTCATAAATGGTGCATGTGCTTTCTTAGGTGGCATTGCCCTATCAGGAGTCCAACCTGAATCATGATTCGGCTGAGGTTGCCTTGCAATAATTCCTTTATAAGTTTTGCTGACAGCCCTTCTGTGAATCTCTTTACGTACCTCATGCCTGTGGTACTGTTCAACAGGTTTTGGACCTATTAAGTATCAATTTTAACTTGCTCTTTTCGTGGCAAGATGCTAGGCCATGGTAGGGTTCTAGACCTGCAGAATCCATGTTGGTTCCTTTTCGTTTCCTCTATGAGATTAGATAAGATACTAAACTCAAAATTCAAAAGCTTGTATTTTAGCTTTTTCTCCTCTTCCTGGCAGTATCTGCACTTCTGTTTGTACTCATATGCGGTGCAATTGCTTTCATAGGTGGCATTTTCCTGTCCGGTAGTCTAACCAGAATCGTGGTTCGGTTGAGATCACCTTCCAGTAATTCCTTTAAAGGTTTGGGGATGGTCCTTCTATCCACAGGTTTTGGGACCCATTAAGTAACAATGGTAAGATTTTCTTAAATCACGTGCTTCATTGCCTGTGTAGAGTCCCATCAGGTTTTGGACTCAAAAGATCATTTTATGATGTATACTCTTTTGAGGCAGGATATTCAGCCACAGTAGTGTTCTGGTCCTAGACTGTCCAAGTTGGCCCCCTCATATATAGACGTGAAGTCCTAACAAATCACTTCCTTTCCAATAAATACAGTTTAAATTAAACTGAAATTATTGATCGTTTATATGGAAAGAACAAGAAAAATGAAACTAATCAGATTGACACAGCTTAAAATTAAATCTCATGCTAGTATAAAGAAAATATAAATGATTGCAGGTGGAACAGATTGAAAGCAGATTTACGTCGAAATTTATGACAAAATTTGTTAACGGGTCGTTACTTCCCTCCTGTCTGGTCCGCCTTCTCTCCCTAGTCCTGATTTACACGATTCTCTATACCTTTCTGTACTCTTTTTTTCTTCCAATCGGGGCTTAGAATGTGCCCGCAAAGTGAATGCATTAAGTGGAGAGACACCCTGTATATATTACATGCACAAGCTTATAGCTTGTCAGTTTTGATCATAATTATGATTCGACACGGTAACGCCAATTCTTCTAGCCGTTTGTCTTGGGGAAAAAAAAAACATGGAAAAGATCAATAGTTAGATACCGGCAAGAATGAAAATCTGCAAAAGTAAATTGAACCTCTAGCATGTCATTGTTTTTGAATCATATTACAGTTCGCAACAGAAACACAGATAACGAAATATCCTGTCAACCTAAAACAAACGTCCACAACATTAACTATATTAGAGTATCTGCATAATATTGTAATGCACATGAACCATAAAAAAGATCTTGGACAGCTGAACTCATATATGAAATAATTCAGTTTTCTTCATTTTTAATTTGGGGAAGATGATCATGAGACACCAGCTGTTTTTGAGAGCTTTGCGCCTCTTTATCGAGCCTCTTGTTCCGGTTCTCTGAACCAAGGTTGAGAGATACTTGATATTTGGAAGACGATTTGCCGTCCTCAAGTTCAGGTTCAAGGGCTCCGATATTCAACTTTATCTCTGAATCGGCCTTCCGACGTTTACAGCTTTATTTTGTTTGCGCTTCATAAGGAATTTCAAGATTCCCCGTGATAAATGTACAGGCACATAAATGTACTGATCTTATAAAACCGGACGTTTTTTAAATCTAGACAAAGTATAAATGTTCATCATTTATCTAGAAAGGTGAATCGTAGATTATGTGACATCCCGCATCACCAAGGCCGAATGTCTATCGGAGTTAACGTAATCGGCTGGGAATTTTCGAATGTTAGGCCGAATCAAAAGAATGCAGAAAAAAAAACTGGAAGAAACTAAAAACGAGGTCCTGCCAAATCGTCGGGGAATTCGACGGAAGGAACGGCCGGTGACCGAGGAAAAAGGCGACCTTCGATTGACCTTAGAAGACAGTTGTGTCTGGAGTCGGCCGGCAATTTGGGTTGGCTGGACTAAAATATTAGTCTGGTCACGAAGGCCGTCCTGTCTGCCGTAGATTCCTGGCAGTTGCACCCTCGTCCTCGCCGTTGCAAGTGGGAGAGGAGAAAAAACCAGATGCGCGAGGAATAGCCAGGTACCGAAACTCGTTTTTGCTCCCCTCCGAGGGTTTATCTAAATTGCCCGCCTATCCCACCTAAGTTCTGCTTTTCGCCCCGTCGCCCTTCGGCATCTCATTCTGCCACTGTAGGATTCTTCGACCTGAACAATAAAAGCTGATCGAATTTTTATTACACCAAGTTATCCCTGCTATGCCTCAAAAAAATAAATCTGACGAAAAACCCCACTAATTTCGCAAAGGCACAATTTACCCCATTAAATGCTTGCCGTTTCGAGACACAGACGGATAAGATAATTAGGCTTCCTTGGTAAGTCGTTGGCCGACGGTGAACGGCCAGACGATGGGTCCACTCGGCTCCCACGCCTTCTCTAAACAGTCTTTTGTATGTGCACGGTTGTGAAATGAATGAAAATACGTGGCACAAAATATATTTTGATAGGAAATTTCAAATTCAAAATGAAACAAAAGTTATGATTGAGATAATTCTGTACTCGATTCAATCCTTGTAGGTCACTTCCGACAAGATCGATCGCATATCCTCTTTTACTAGGTTATGTATGGTTTCCTTCGGATATTAATATCCTACAATTCTATTACTATTCAAAACACTCACATCTGATATTGGCTGAAAATTGGACATCTTTCAGGATTAGGAAGATTTTGCATAACGTAAGCGTGAACGGTAACGTTAAATTGATTGAAGTGCGCATGTGCAGATATAAAGGAACGCTATCTGAAGTAGCGCCCTACGTTATTTTATTTAGAATAGAATGCTTTTTTTAATAATGACGGTAAAGTCAACAAACACATTTTTGAGATATTGCTTAATTTAAAAAATATATATAAATGTAGAAATATAATCAAATTATTTATTTTTTAATTATTTTTTTACGAGGGTTCTCAACAGCAACAACCCTCGAGATGGCGGTGTTTTTTAAAATAGGCCCATTTGTCGAGGGGGTTGTCGAATGTCGGGATTCGAACCCGGGACCATCACCGTAGTGTCAACGCCTAAACCGTTGCGGCCTCAAAATTATTTATTTTATAGTTAATTTTCATTTCGTAGACAAGTTTTTTTGAACCCCGCCTACCAAAAAATGTAAGTATATTTTCTATTACATCAACATTGATCTAGTGTGATGTTTGATTTTGTCACAAGCCGGAATGACAGCTAGAAATTCAGCAACGTTAAATATCTTTCCTTCAATAAGCGACAGGAATTTTTTAAAATAGAATTTGGCTGAGCGGCCAAAATGCAATTTAAAATGTAAAATTCTAAGAGACATGTATAGAACTGCACTGTAATATTTTAGGTCTCCTAAAATTGCTAATCTAAGCTTAAAATTTTTTTAAAACATAGTTTTCGACAATTTTCGTCCCCAATTTAATTTGAACAGAAATTCCACCTAATCGCCCGGTAATTTTGGAGATTAGCGTTTCTGCACCTATCAGGACCTCACAATTTACCAAAATATTATCACGGATCAAGAGAAAATCCTTATCATCTGTGAACGGTGCCTATGTTTGCGAGCTTGCACGAAACATTAGTAAAATCCGTTGTTCGTGTAGGGTAAACGTTATCCGGTTATATGAAAAACGTTAAATGACAAGAACCATGACCAAGAATAGCGGGAACGTTTTACAAAAAATTCTCTACTTTCCGAAACAATCGGTTCTGTGCTATCGAGGTCCTACAAGCGGTAGTAGTAACGAATTCAATATGGACTGGATTACAATTACAAGCTTTGTAATAATGATAAAACATCTGAAATATTAAACGGTATTTTTTTTTTCTTTGAAGAATAACGTTACGCTGAATACAACGTGATTCTGGCCCTAAAAGACGTTTACTTGAAAATGTTTTGTTCCGTGTTGTACTAATGATACCTAATGTCAAGCACTATCTGGTTTTTCAAAATTTCTAACTTCAAATTAACCAATTTTTCATTCCAACCGTCAAAAAGTTTATGTAAGTCACGAAGTCCAACCGATGTTTTTCTATGTATGTTTGAATATTTATTTATAAGTTTATATATATATATATATATATATATATAT
>CM077102.1:4458123-4480422 GCA_039619505.1 Cimex hemipterus
TTATATATATATATATATATATATATATATATATATATATATCAGACAGCTTTGTATTTAAGAGTGGTTCTCGTTTAGAATCCAGGCAAAATCCTTGGACGTTTATTTGAGAATATTTTTGAAAAAGGGAATGGAAAGTGGTTTGACCCCTCGTCCCCGTCACCCGACGGTAGATAAACGTTAAGAATACCTGTACGATAGAACCTAAACTTTATCCATCAAAAAAAGTCTCCGTTTCTCCTAAATTTGAGTATTGTAATCGCTTTTTTAATTCCGTGAATGAAATGGCCCAACTCTTTGAAGCCTTCCAACCGCGGCGAGCAATCAATTCACCAACCCCCTCGTGAATATGCAGGGGGCACGTCAACGATATTAATTGGATATTAGTATTAATCCCAATTCAATTTCGTCGATGTTTAAAAGGCGGATTTCAGGAATGAGGTCGAAATATTAAAAATAGATGAACTTTATTGGCCATATTTTCTGCATGTTCGCCTCATTGGTCCTGTCTAATTGAATTTGGCTTTCGGGTGCCCTTTAGAAATTCGAACCATCATCGCTCCAGGAAGCTATTTCCTTTCTGTAATATTCAGAATTTTATTCTCGGCATGGAGAAATTCGATTTAAAACAGAATACAACCGACACAATTTTTTTCAGACTTAAGAAATATTAGTTAATTTAATAATGTAGTACAAACTACAATTAAAAAGCGGTTAATACTAAAACGGCCGATGAATAAATGAATAACAAATTAGTGAAAAAAGTATTTAGGCTTTATTTAGAAATCGTGTGGGATGAAGGTTTCAGAAAAACATTTTCCTTATCGTGCCGACGTTTCGATCTCTATTGAGATCATCTTCAAGGTCTGAGATTTACAAACATTGTTTAAATTTAACAAATACATTTTGGATGTGGAAAAGTGAATTTATACAATGAATAAATGTAAACAATGTTTGTAAATCCCAGGCCTTGAAGATGATCTCAATAAAGATCGAAACGTCAGCACATAAAGAAAATGTATCTGCCTGTTGCTTGTTAACTAAAAATGTATAGTCCGACTCCGGCAGACGGTTGATAACCATTCCCGAAATGTGCTTTTTGTTATGTACAATTTTTTTACTCTCTTTTGTTTATATAATAAAGTACTTTTTCATTCAATACAACATATTTTTTTTTCAATCAAAGTATTTCTATTCACTCAAAGTGTTTGTCTTCTGTGTAATTGTGCCATTCTTGGGTGTCGTGTTGAGAGTGCCAGTGAAATGCTGTTTTTCGTCACACCAGACCGCATCTCACGATTTCTAAATAATTATTGATTATCGGTCACCACGCATTATTTAGACTATGGAACATTTCGATGTATGGTGTTTTATACAGTTGGTATTTTTCAAGTACAAGAAAAATGGAGAGAGTAAAAACTAGTTCCTAGATAATTACTTTTAACGTATTCAAAATATGTCTGTGTTTCAACCGGCACAAATCGCTTTAGGCACGGTTTAATGAAATTCCGACATCAAGACATGGTGTTACAGACGGATCACCACAAAACCTTTTCCCACGATCAACTTTGTAAGACTTAAATTCGATCCAAACCGACCTTCAAAAACTTCATGTTTTTCAAGCGAGTCAATTATTGTACTTTCGAACTCGGCAACTCCACACTTTTGGCAAAATAATTTCTTTTCGGTTTTCACATTGGCCAAAAGCGAATCATAGAAATTATGAATGTGTAGAGTATGTTGTTCAACTAACTCTACTATAAAATACGACACTATAAAAGAAACTAACAACTGTAAAAGATAGTTATTACTCACAGTTGGTTGTGCGAAGTAGAAATAATTTAATAGATTTTGGTCTATCTCCTATATTAAACATTTACCTAAATAATATTTTATACACAAATTAATCCCTATTTAAAATGATTTTCTTACAGCGTTTACTAGGAAAATATTTAGTTGTATTTAATTCATATTTTTCGCACATTCAAATTCAAAACTGAGGGAAATAAAAGCAGCTTCAATTCATCATTGAGAAATGTTTGTAACTCATTCAAACTGATGATGAGCGTTTAGAGCCTGAAATCCGTATCGGTACAACTATCATTTAAGTAATTAAAAGCGATTCTATAAACCATGCTCGAACACCAGTCGGTTTTTCTTTTTCTTCAATAAAATTTTTATTTCCACTTTACATTTTGTCATACTTAAGCAATCAGCGTATTGTTTTGTTTTTGTTGAAACTAGTTATACGAAAATAGGGGGACTTGGAGCAATAAATTGAGAGATTGACTCATTCCACCCAACTGACTCAACTTTTAAATTTTAATTTTTTCCCACCAGCGCACGTACAAAATAAAGGTCCCTAACTGACCAAATCCGCTAGTTGGGTTCTGGACTGCAGACTTGCACGCAACATACAAAAAAAAAGTCAATAAATTAACGGAAGATAA
Source organism: Cimex hemipterus (assembly GCA_039619505.1). Classification (NCBI taxonomy): domain Eukaryota; kingdom Metazoa; phylum Arthropoda; class Insecta; order Hemiptera; family Cimicidae; genus Cimex; species Cimex hemipterus. The sequence goes on from CM077102.1 coordinate 4,460,574, forward strand.
GGACCACTCAGACGCCTACTTTCACCCAAATCACGATGGGTACACGCAACAAACCAACAATACACAAAACACAAACAGATTTACTTTCTCGAGGTAGGGGTCTAACCAAGCCAATCTTTGCAATCAAAAGTCCTCCGTCAACATCCCCTTCTATATTCTAACCAAACCGTCCACAAAGACAAGATCCAAATACGATTCCACAATTTCCACAAGCTCTCCTCCTACACCAGTCCACTAGCTCAAGTCCCCTCTTCAACAACCCATCTTCTAACAATCCTCCACACAGCCTGAAAAGACCCCCAACCCTAAACCTCAACCAACAATCCAAAACATTGAGAATTTCGGCAATGGCCGGCCGCTTTCCTCCGTCCCAATCCCGTTCTCGCAAGATCTTTTCTTAATATTGTTAAAGGTAAAAAGTTTATGTATAGAAAACAATCAAGTACAACTTATTTTTAAACAATTCTGGCAACGATATTGATAACTAAGTGTTAAATGTTTTGAAACCTTCCTTCTTCCCAATGTTAGTGGTGCTAAATTTGCATGTTTCTTTTTTTGTCTCCTGTAAAAATTAGAAAATGGATTGAGTCTGTTTTGAAACTAATCGCCTCAAGTAATAAATTAAAACCAATCCATTTTTAAGAAATACTGGAATACCATAGTTCAGAAATTTAGTTTACTATTATAGTAAATTTTCCTCCGCTAACATAACTGAGATTAAGTTAAAAAATAATCATTTTACACGGTAACCAATTTTCTTTAGCAATAGAGGTTCAGTTATTTTAAGTTCCTAATCACATTAAGTTGTTTTCCAACGATCCGGATTTCGAGCTCTTAGCTCATCATCAGTTGAAGGATTTCTCCAACCACGAATGAAGGCGAGGTGACCTAGCCGACTCCCAGTTAGTTAACGGTGGGGTACTCTGAGACCTGCCTAATATAGGTTAGATTAAACGGTAGAATGAGTGTATGTAAGATGTGTTTTAGTATTGCGTACTATATATTATAAAATAACTAATAAACATCTGGATCGTAGTGCAACTATGACAGAAAAGTGCAGAAAATAATACAAATTTTCATGGTTACAAATAAAAGAGAGAAGTACAGCTAATCGAGGAGCCAATAATGACCATAGAAATTAGCCGGAAAAAATAAATAAACGAATTAAATAATAGTGTAAAATGGAAGCCTGGGCACTGGTTAAAATTATATTTTCTTGAGTGAAAAAAGACGAAGCAACCAGTAAGAACAAATTTTCTTATTCGCCTGAAAGACAGCTTCAGCACTGAATAAAACCGGTCGCGACCGATTACTCTCAATTTTTAGCATCATAGTTTAAGCCAGCGAGTACAACGTCGTAAATCATTTTCACATAATTTCCCCATGGTAGCCGTGGTCCCGGTACCGAATTTCCTTAATGGCTTAATAACACGGTTCAAAAAAAAAAAAATTCGCCCATTTGCTTAATAGAGGAAGCTTAATTTTTATATTTTGATTATTGAAAATGGCACAGCAGATTAGATCTGTTATAATGGAAATTAATAACGATCCTCTGAAAAATATGTGTGTGGGCAGCACTCTCGGCATATATTGAGTCATTAATATTCCTTCCACGTTTTTCACGCTTACTATAAACTGGCAGAATGAAATTTAAGATTGTGCGAATGATTTAAAACACTCGAATTCGCGGATCTTGTTTACGGAGATGATCGTATTTCTTCATGCAACGTCTTACGATTACAATTTATTGCTAGGCAATTTATCAAGAAATAAAAGATCATGTTGCTAAGGTGAATAGGGTAGGAGAATAATTGCCCAACAAATTATTACTTGAATCATATCAAAAAAACGCTAGAAAATAATCTTGTTTTGTTTTTGATCCTATTTCATTATTTAAAAAAAGCCTTTTACCATTTCGAATTCAAAAATTCGACATTCCGACAAATTAATCATAAAATCGACAAAAAATACGCACTTTTTTCGCTCAAATTTCAACGCGCAAAGAAGAAAATGGTTCACTTTAACAAATTTGAGCAGTTCAAACTCTTAAACTATTTCCATCGCAAATAATTAATCAATTTAGTTCATTTGTTGGAAGATGAAAATAACACTTTCGAGGCTACAATCTCAAATCACAGAAAACATGAAATTTACACGATACACTGTATTTACAGGGTGTACTTTTTAGATGGTCAGGCTGAATTTCTCTTGAACTGATAACCATATCGAAAAAACGTATTAACAATTAAGCTAAATGAAGAATGAAGGCATGAAGAACAAAACCTTGTTTTCTGATGTCGAGCTTTCAACTGTATTTTTTTTTTTTTTTTTCAATTGCTGTTTTGTGCTAGTCGGTTTTATAAATTTTCTTAGGTTGATGTCAATGACTCTTTCAAACATGTGTGTTCATGCTTATTGTTTTCGGACTGCACCATCGTTTTCAGTGTAAGAATCCGTTAAAACAGTGGGTAAAAAGTATACGTTATCATTTACATCGGCCAATATCATACATGGTCCATTCTTAATTTAAATTTATTAAACTTTCCCTAATGATTAAAAACGACTGGATGTCAAATAAAATGAAGTTTTTGAATTGTCAGTTCAATACCAAAACCTCTGTCTTCATCAGGTTATAATTGTTTGATTACGATTCTCTGATTCGCATTGAGAAAAAATTGCTAACGTATACTTAAAACACTGAACTTAATAAATGACTGATATGATTAATCGTTTTCTGAATGAAATTAAGCGCGTTGTCTATCTTAATTTTTTTCGAGATGTTGGACAGGAAGAACTAGCAAACTCTAAACTAATGAAATTAAAACAATTGTTACGGCCGTACGCCTTCGGTCCGAGCCGCGATTACCGACCTGTTGACAATATCGGAATTAACTCGCCGATAACAGAACTGTTGTTATGAATCGGAGTTTACTTAGCCTTTCGCTGGAGCCTCGGTCGGACCTACTGCGTGACCTGCTGCTGCCCGAATCTGCTTTTTTTTCTGCTGAACGCCTGCCGCCGCGTCAACGCTTCGCCCGATTTACATTCCGCCGGCTAAATAGGGGTACCCCAGAACACGCAAGTCGTTTTTTTTTTTTTTTGTAAATTTTCTTTGAAAGTTTCTTTAATTTTATTTGTAGTTGATAAGTCTACCCTTTTGTTTAATTGTGCGAGTAAGCCATTTAATTTTCTCCTTCCCGGCACTGTATTTTGTAAGACTGTCAAGTATTTCTGTGAAATAAAAGCGGAAACTTACCCAGCGCCTTTCTTTATTTCCCCTTGTTCAAACCGCGGGGTAAGGATATACCTCGACCCTAACTTGAGGTCGCCGAAGCCCCAACAACAATATTAGCTTTTGGATAAGTTTTTATTGCCAACTGCTACTCTAAAATTTTGACACTCGATTGAATTTTTGTTCTTTAAAGAAATAGTACTTCTTGCTAACTTTTTTTTATTGTAACAATGGTTTGTAATATCGGTTCAAATGGGAAATTTTTAACCAGAACGCATTGCTCGCATTCAAGAAACCCGACGATCATTTACGACCATTTTATACTACGATCTTCTCTACTATGTTTAAAAACGAGAATATTCCGTGTGAACCTTTTTTTCCCCTTATAATGAGCGATTCCGGACGAGATGATTCCCACGAAAAAAGCAGCTTTCACGGAAAAGAGGGTTCCTTAAAAAAAAGATGAGCACCTTTGTGAAAGGGACGCTCCACCGAGAGACATTAACCGTGATATGCAGATGCTGCGGGCCGGCGTTTTCCCTTAAAAAGCACCCCGGGGGTGAGAAAACGCTGATGAGCTCACCATCCCAACCCCCGTCCTACCTTTATTTCCGTTACTTGGCTTTTTTTCCACCCTCCTTGTCCCTATTCTGTTTCCTGAAAGGGAAAAAACACTCACACCTTGGAGGGTGCATGAATGAAAAAACTGGTAGGCGTTGTTTAAAAATTTCAAGAATTAAGGGTGGTGCAAAGTTTTGAATGTATCCCTCCTTGTATTTTTTATTTTTAACTATCACCTTAATTTTAATGAAAGACCTAAGTTTAATTTAAGTGTCTGCATGTTACAGTAAATTATAAATGTATTTACCATATATCGTAACTTATGATGAAACAAATGATGAAAATTCAAAAATCTGCAATTTGTTAACCTATTTTATGTACAAAATGAAAAATAGCCAACATAGGTTGTAGAAATGTGTACAGATTAGTGGCCGTTAATCGACATTTATTTAGAAATCGTGAGATGCCGTATGGTACGATGTAGGTTACAGAAAAACATTTTCTTTGTCGTGCCAACGTTTCGATCTTTTACTGAGATCATCTTCAGGGCTCATAGTGCCTTGAGGGTGCGCACACTTAACACGACACGCAACAATGGCAGAAATACACAGAAGACAAATACTTTGAGCCCTGAAGATGATCTCAGTAAAAGATAGAAACGTCGCACGATAAAGAAAATGTTTTTCTGAAACCTACATCACGCCAGACCGCATCTCAAATTATCTGAATAGGTTATAGAGAATATTGTTGTGATTATAATTTAAGTTATAGCTACCGTTTTTGCAGTTGTTTTAACTCTTTCTGCCGAGCGGTGCAAATTAAATGACAAACGATGTTTTTTCCTTGCTCTTTTTTCTTCCTTTTTTTCCCGCGTACTGTTTCTAATATAAATAAATAGAGGGTGGGACCCTACTATCTTTATTTACCCGTTCCTGTATCCGCAAAGGGGTGGAGTATGAAAAAAACGTTATTGGCTTATAATTGAGAATGGGTTGAGGGGAAAGGTTTTCGAAAGGGGTGCATGCACAAATGCCTCCTCCTATTAGAATGGACAAAACAAACTGAAAATATAAAAAACTGACCGACGAAAGGGGGATTATACTATAAATAAAAATTCGCAAGGTAAGTGCGAATTTATTTGATTTTTTATTAAAAATCCTGCATTAAATGCATTCTTTTTAAATTACATTACACTCTTCAAACGATTAGCAAACAAATATTTTTAATAATTTCCCTTTTAATTTTCATATTAATGAAATTGATTTGGAATCTGTCTGTTTGTCATTAGCTCCCATCGAGCATGAATTGACCAGGACGAACTTATTTATGCTTAGACGTAAGAAATGTTAATCGCTCAAAAGCAAAGATTATTAAATGTTAAGTTAAAATGTTGAACTTCGCGGTCAATGATGGTCGAAGTAGAAGTCAACAACTCCAAAATAAAAACAGTCAGGTCGTAAGAAACCGTTTGTCAGATTCCTTCCAAGTCAAAGTAAAACATTTTGAAGGGAAAACCACGACAGGTAATACATCCTAGGCTTAAGTTAAAATTAACCACTCAGTGATTTAAAAAAAAAAAATCAGTTTAGGTATTTATTTCCATATTGCCAACGACGGACGTAGTGGCCGTACCTAGCCCAAGTCAAGGGTGTCACGCACTCTAACATCCCCGATGGTCTTCAGCTGTTTGGGGCCAACGGAATCTCGATCGAAAAGGTGTTGATCGACCGCGATGGCTAGAGATGATCGTTTTATAGCTCTTATTACATTACGGAATTGATATTGAACGGCTTACTTCTAAGGTAGTCAACTCCAAACGTTCTGCAATGTAAGAGTGAGCAATAAAAAATAAGAAGGCTCCATGCCAATAGTCTCTAGTTGACCCGCATCAGGTTCTGTAGTAATGGAAACGCAACTAGTCGCAAATCAGCGAAAAAAACCGCAAATATGCCCAGTGCGGGGCTGCACTCATACTGATGAACGGTTGGGTTTGTGGCAATCACATGACCCGGACCGTGCGTGGAGAACGCTATGATTCATGTGTCGCGAGTTGCTTTTAACAGCAGTTGTTTTTCTTTAGCTCGCCTTTTAAATTAATTGAAAAGGCAGTGAGTTCTGGTATGGGGTGGAATCAATCCGAACTGATTGTACCAAGCTTGACGACATTCTTCTGAAAGCTGTAGCACCATTCGCTCCAATTGTACAGCCAATTTCAAGTTAATGTATTGTAATGCTCAACTCATGTAGCTCGAGAGTCAACATTATTTAGAGGATGACCACAATGAATCGGTCCGCACGTCCTCCTGACATGAATCCCATAGATCATATGGCCATGATAAATAGACGGGTCCGCCACCTCCAACAAACGTAGAACAGCTTCAAACCTCTTTTGTAGAAAAATGGGATTCTATTTCACAAGACGAATTCCTATCTATTTGGTCTGACCCAATGCTTAGGAGACTTACGACCACTGCGAGGCAAGATGAGGCAATACGCTTTATTGTGAACAAAATCAGGTAATACATTTTTCGTGCAATGTTAATCTATAAACTGTTCGATATCTAACTTTACGATTTCCGGTGTTTTGATTGAGTTTCTTTCAAGCCATAATAATTAGATAATTTCATTTAAAATTCAAGAATTTCTGCTGAGTTTAATTTGGTTTATATTAAAATAATTATGTATTAATATAACGATAAAAATACATATAGTTCGAAATCAAAATCAAAATTCGAGTGTCCGGGTTTTCGTCTTTGAATGGTATGTACCGCACCAGCAAGTTTATTTATATTTGATCTCTTTCAAGTATCATATTCATTTTTTTAAATAATGTTACAGCCGTATAAAGATTATGAAAGCAAAAACAGTCAAAATGAAAATTATTTTCCTCCAATAAAATAATTCATTTTGGTCTTATCTTAATCGTGTTTAAATTTCGAAGGTTTTGAAAAATAATTTGACTCACCATTGAGCAGGGTATCCAACATTTTCTCGTCCTCCTGAAACACAAAAACCAGATTTTAATTGTAAATCACGGGCACAAGTTTAAAGACAAAGAGAAGGATTGAATTTTGAATTTTATAAATACTGCAACTAGAAAATAAAGGCCATTGGTTTTCCATTTTCAGTTTAAATTTTGATGAGATGTTGGTCAAAGTAGGAACATCCATGATTTGAGTGAATTTCCTGAATTGGTAGAAGATTATTAACTTTTAACCCGAACCCAATTTCTGCTTGATCGAGACTTGACACGACTTTGTAAAAATCACAGAAAAAAAATTCATCAAGCTGCACAAACATCGATACTAATCATTGTTTAGGCAAATTCAATTTATCATTTTCCATAACCATATCTATATTGAATTATTTCTTGAGTTTCTTTTCAGGAACTAGACAAGTTGTGGTCCGATAGACCCAATAACTTTTTTCAATTAATTAATATTTAAGATAAAAAATATGGAAGTCACGATAGGTCAAGTGGTAGAGTACCGGCGTATCTAGCCGAAGATCGTGGGTTCGAATCCTGCTCGTGACACTGACTTTTTTTTATCTCAACCAATACCTCTCATAAATATTAATTAATTGAAAAATGTTATTTGGTCAATCGACCCACGAACTGTAACGGATTTAAGAATTAAACTGAAGTATATCTGCACGAAAGCTCTTCGTCCTCTTTAAAAAATGGCAAAAAGGAGGGAACATTCTAGAGGTGAGGTTGAGGCGGGAAGCTGGTGTCCGAGTGGTAGAATAGAAGCGGATTTAGACGAAGGTCGTAGGTTCGCGGATCCCGCTCGTGACTCTGACTTTTTTAACACAACCAATACCTTTTGTAAATATTAATTAATTGAAATTTTTTATTTATATTTAATTATGCATTTATTTTTATTTGTACGATGAACCAGACTTTGATTAAGTTAGTTAATTAATTTTTTTACATAGCTATTTTAAGTAAATTTAAGTTTTTTCTTATTGAAAATTAAAAATATCTTCCAGCTAAAAAATAGTGTTATCGGGGAATATAGTGGGTGATACCACAACAGTGACCGGAAGTTGAGGAGTCAATTAAAAAAAATAAAGCTCCGACCAAAACGGAATATGGTAAAAAAAACATGACGCGTTTGAAAAACAAAACCAACGAGACTGTCTAGTCAGGATGACTAGAAAGTGACAAATTCGAGGTTGGCCAGATTTAAACAAGAAAACACTAAATTTAAGGAAATCTTTGAAGTTTGTGAAAAAAATTCACTACCAAACTTCCTAATTTGACTGAATTAATTAAATGATCAGATGAAGATAAGCTGATGAATTGCCCTAGTTGATAGCTTGTAGGGCTAAAGCTTTCCAGGCGGACTTGACCCGAGTGGTTCATCGCCTTATTTAAAAAATAAATAAATTATTGTCTTATCCATTCCTTCTGTTTAGCAGAACGAAAAATTCTGCCTACTTGCAAAAGTTTTCTCATCTCCACACATATGTTTTTAAACATATTTTTAATGTATCTATTCTTGAAAATTAAAATTTAACTTAAGCTCTGAAGTCCCACCGATGGTTATCTCCAACTATTCACTTGTTTCTTACTAAAAGTTCGACCAGATTTTATGTAGAAAAAATTAATAAAAACGAAGTGGCTTTGTCGATACAAGAGGTATGATTATTTTAAATCCGGGAGAAATAAAATTACCAGACTGGCCATAGATCGATGGGCGACATCGGAAAAATTTCCGAAACCACCCTCCCCCACATATTCACGAACGCGTCCCCATTCGATTGGACGTATTACATTTCGTCGGTTCTGCCCATATCGGATAAAAAGGGGTCGGCTAAGCTTTTACTTTTTCCCCTCTTTTTTTGTACAATGAGGTCTATGAGTCGGAGGGGAGATATATAAAATGAGGATTTTCTGTTATCACCCTCGAAAGGGGAAGTTGACTATGACCAAACCAGGCAATTATTTCCCCCAGAATCAAAAAAGTGTCCACAATTTTATCCTATGTGGAAAATCCCTGTTCAATTATTACAAGGAAAAATTTTAATAATTGTTCTGTTAAAGTTAGCTTCGTCTGCTGGTTCGAGTCCTGCGCCCTTTTATGACGCATGATGCTAACCAGAGATATATTTAATATACTAAAAAACTATATATACAGGATGATCGAAAACTGCCCATCTGCAGGTACATCACCTCGCAGAGGTAGTAATGCCCAATAAACGTCTGAGGACAAGCCAACAAAATAATTTAACTATTTCGGCGAAATTTAACCAAGTAACCATTTGAGATGGCAAAATATGCTCGACGATCCGATATACTCATTAAACAACAGATTCAGAGGAACCTCAACGTTATATAACATTGTCAAGACAAGTATTAGTTTTTTAAGAATTAAATAACCCACCAGTAGAATGAAACGCGTCTGGGAAACCAAGCCAGCAATACTAGGACTACAGATATAGGACGTTCTCAAACGCGTCCATCACCTCCCAAGCTCCAACAAAATGTCCCACGAAAATGCTGTCGTATCAGTTGTAGTTATGCATCAGATAAAAGAAGTTGTTTGCAATCCCATGAATCGCGTAATGAAAGATGCCTTTCGAAACGGCGAATCCCTTATAATCAACTCACTGATGTAACAATCGCTGAGAATATTGATACCTATGGTTCAATTAACCAATTATAGGTAAACATTATAGTCAGATACTTCAAATTAAAAAAGCATTTGCAACCATCAAATATTTGAGATTTATGACAGGCTGGAAGATTATCAACAGAATCATTAACATAATCACCTTCTACTTTTAAAGAAATGAGTGCTTTTATATTCTGCGTTTTGCATAATTAACTGTGGGGATGGATGAAGCGAATAATAATCTGTGCGGGATGGACTTTTTTGACTAATTATTTACAGTTAAATCAAATGACCCTGCGTTGATAATGGTTCAATTGTAAATCGGTAATTTCGATGGCAGATATCTCCGGGTGTTTAGAATCTGTTCAATGGAAAAATTTTAATTTAAGACCCGAGGGAAAAACCTTTCTTGACACAACACTACAATCAGGTGGGATTATAAATGAAAAACGGAACACAAATGTGATTAGATGGCTCACGCGATTGGAAAATCGGACACGCAACACCTTCGAGACGGGCACCCCCAACAGCCAGGACATTTGACCCCGGGCTACCTGGCCCGCCTGGGGGGAAATGACCTTCCTTTTCAGAAAACTGTCCAAATATTTACGGAAACGCGGGGGCCCATTGTCAGGCCGGGCAGGGATAATTGACCGCTTTCTGTCCCGAACCCACGTTCACAAAGGACTTCCGTGTGCTAAACAAAACGACTGCTGATTACTTATTAATGCTGAAAATAACCTCTTTTACTAAAAAGATACTAACCCTACATTTAGGTTTGAACAGGATAGAAGTACTGCCAAAGACTAATAATACAATTCTGCAGATTAACAGGAACGTGGCAAATAAAGGCAGAGTAGTATGACAAACCAGTGATCCTCGTTATGTCCCGTTCTGCCAGGTGGGATGTGTTCGTCATTGCGCAAATTTCAAACGTCGTCAGTGTGCTTTTCCTGAGTCTTATTTCATATCTTCCTATATTCATAATTGCCATCAGTTGCGGGATACCATAAGGGACTAGGCTGACCTCAATCGTCGCTATATCTCAAGGCGATGTCTTGCAATTAAAAAGTACGACATTGTACTTTTTTGACTGGGCGAAACAGTTTGGAAATAGATGACTTTTATTATATATGTATTTTATATATGATGGCCACGGTAAGATAAATTGTACTTTCTACCGAAACCGAAATGAAAAATCACTGATAGAACAGTTTTTACGCTTATGAAAGTAAAACTATCGTTTGATTTGTAGTAGAATAAAACTATCTTCGTAGGTAACAAGGTAATATATACAAAATTAAATCCAAAAGTAAAGATAATATCCATTGCACTTACTCCCATACTAAAATATTGTCTATTCAATTGATACTTGTGTCATTAACACTTTTACTATCATCACTTTGTAGATCTCGCGGCCATTGTCTCTTCAGTCGGCGGGGAGGTTTTGAGGGAATTCGTTGGGAACGATGTTTCTGATGTGCTATCGGAAATCAGCTTCAAAACTTTTGTAATTGTAATTATTTCCTTAACTAAAAAATACTATAATTTACTAAGACCTACCAGCAAAACAGTTACTGTTACGAATCTTAATGGATTTGGAAGACTTAAAATTTATCGTTCAGTTATACAAATTGCCAGTTTAAATTCGCGGACGGTTAGGTTGATATAGAAATGCTTACTTTGGAAAATTATTATAGACCGTCCGAGACCGAAACCCCTCCTCTAAAAAAATTCTAACATCAATAAACAGTTCTGATTCTCCGGCCACAACAGAAAGGCGGATGAATGCAGTGCAATGACGGCAAGATAAAAAGATAAATTTTTATGCGTCTATTGCTTCAAACCCATTTTGAATTTGTTATTGTGGCCAGACTTCTGATTTATAAACACCCACGCGGTATTGCTGAATTTAAAAATATTCAAATAAAACAATTTGCCCGACGTTAATTTAATGAGATGGGGTATGGAACGGTTTCGCGTTTTTTCAAATGTCCAATCCTACGACTGAAGATGAATAGCATTTTGATTTGATGATCAGCGGATTTCATAAATTTCAAATTAGTTTGAAATAATGCTGATGCAAATTAGGAAAATCTCTATGGGTTTGTCGCGTGAATTCGAAGACGAATGAGCTATGTGTATTGCGATGCCAGCCAGGAAAATCCCACGTACAGGTCGCGCACATACTATTAAGTGGATGAATGTACCCGTACCTCTGAAACAAAACCAATCGTACGTAATCCCAAAAACTGGCTGTATACGCTATGTTGAATTCTATATCCATTTACGTCTAATTAGACATACAGATTAGAACTGTGGTGCACCACTAAACCTTCTACAATTAAAATAATCCAGTCTTTCTAATCCAAAGTCCTTAGAACTACTTTTCCCACATTCATTACAATGATCTTCAAATAGGCTTCGTTAAAACTCGATGACCAATGTATTTCCGCATTCCAAAAACAACACTCACATAACCCATTTGCCCGTTGCATACCCTATATTACTTTACAGTCATTAGTTTTCGAAGTCCGCTTGACCAATTAATATCTTTAAATTAATTAAGGTTTTAGTTGAGATAAAAAAAGTCAGTGTCACGAGCGAGATTCGAACCCACGACCTTCGGCTAGATACGCCCCAGCTACCACTTGAGCTATACCTGGATCCACTGGAACATTAACTTCCCATCTCAACCCCACCTTTTGAGTTAAAAAATGGCGCGGTTGAGATGGGAAATTAGTGCCCGAGTGAATTGAAGTCAGGATGGCTCAAGTGGTAGAGCAGCGGCGTATCTAGCCAAGATCGTGGGTTCGAATCCCGTTCCTGACACTGACTTTTTATCTCAACTAAAAACCTTAATTAATTTAAATTAAATACTCTATACTATATTACTATAGAATAATGATACGCAAACAGTCCCTGATAAGAATATATCTGACAACATAGCTGTTAATACTAGTAACACATTTAAACGACGATTTGTTGATAACATTTCCAATTAGCTGGGTTTAGATAGGTAGATTACAAAAATTAGGCATAAATAAAGATTTTAAAAATAAAATTAGCCTATACAAAAATGTTTAATCTAAACGTAAGTCCAAAATACCAAAATTGTAGATGTGTGACATCTCTTAAAAAACAGATGTCCCAAAACATAATAAAATTAAATTAAATAACATAAACTAAAATAGAAAACAATGATAATCTTATAATAAATAAATTTTAAAAAGGTTTGCTACTAATCAAAATAAGAAAAGGCAAACATAGAGGAAGCTCCAGGGGACAGAGAATTATCTCTCTCCTGAATCCGAATTGGAACAATTTAATTAGAAAACGCACAAGATATTTAAGGTCATTCTTTTCTATTCCTAATTTCCTCCGAGTGATTTTGGTGTAATTTTAAGTGAATTTATTCTGACTGTTAAGAAAAAAAAAGGAAAAATATTTTATTTTGTTTTTTGTAGTTAGTTAGATCGAATATTTAGAGTAAAACTAAAATCTGTATTTTCACATAGTTTTCTAGCGACTTCTGGACTGATTCTCTTCCACCGTTATGACCTTAAAAAATACTTAAAAATTAATTCTGATCTGACAAATTAAATTACTTCCCTTAGTAAAACTATTGATTAGATGGTGTGTGTATGGTGTTTAGAGACTTCACCCTTGATCACCTTTTCTACATAAATCAGGAACAATTGCATGTATGCAAGAGGGTTGGATGTCCTGTTGACTGTCGACATCGTGACAAAACTTTTAAGTAAATTATAGATAGAAATTTTCAAATCCTCTTTGCTCCGATTCAGACTCAAGTTATCCCAGATTAGGCTATCCTTGTCCAAAAGGCATGTTAATCTTTTCTGGAATTAAAGGACTTCTCATCTATGATTAAACGATAAAACTAAAATGGTCGAGTAATTCTCGTTTTATTAGTCGGCGTTCCGTTTCGTTTGAATTGGCAGTCATAAAAAAGTGTTCCAGATAATTGAATAGCGAGCGTCGAGGGGTCCCGTCGTAACGGGGGCCCCTTTTGTCAAAAAACACTCGGAAGATAGGTGCAGAAAGGAGGGCGAAGGCGTCCCCGTCATCCCGCCGTGAGGGGTTCGAGACGTCTGAGGAAAAAACGGCTCAAGGCCGGCACATTCTCAGGGCCAGGTAGGAAAACCGAATGGAAAAAGGGGAATAAAAAACGGCCGGGGTGCGTTTCTAGGCAGGGGCGGCGAGGGTAAACTCGGCCCCTGAACTGGATTTCTTTAAACCACCTCCACTCACTCGGACGGGGGTGAATGTTAATGTTTACCTGGCCATTTGTCGTCCCGAGTGTGTCACCGGACCGTTAATTTCCCAGATCAAAGACTCGGCTTTTGTCCCCGATTATAATTTAAATCGATGCCTTCCTTTTCCTTTCTTCCCCGGAAATTCTCTCACCCCATGTTCGCAGTGTTTTTTTGAAACTCACACAATCCCTCCATATTTCGAGGGGTATTGTGGGGAAAAATTGGATAATTGCAGCGTGAGAATATTCGATAACGCTCTTGAAAACACCGGGTGATTTTTTTTTCTTCTCAACTTCTAACGTGAAATATGCACTGTTCTTGAAAAAGAGATAACTTTAAATGAAGATATCAGTTCACAAAGGAACACTATCCATTAAATTTTTTGCTGAATAACCAATTCTTTCCAGTACTCGAACAAAACATGTGTTATCTGGTAGAAATACAAAGAAACTGTGAGGAATTATTTCTGAAATGAATCACCCAACTAATGATCTAAAGGGTATTTGCCAGCAGGTAGGAAAGGTAGATCAAAGTTCCATATAATTCACAAGCTTCATATCATGCTTTATAGAAAGGGACAACGAAGCCACTCGAGAGAAGAATTGTACTTAAGCAAGTTACTAGCCTCTGAGTACCATGTTATGAAATTGGGAAATTTTGTACACAGTTAATGTGATTGTTTTGCGTATTAAATACATCGTGTGATTTAATGTATTTATTAGCGTGAATGCTTAAGCGTCGATAGGGTAATATTCAATGCTCCATTGAATAATTTCCTTTGGAATAGTAGGACGCTATTACTGAACGGCATTTACAAAAAAAAAAAAATCAAAAATAAGTGAATGTTTATATTAAAACTAGCTCAATTAGAAAAATGATTCCGATATCCCAGGAAGTCTAGCTCAGTTTTGATTCAACGATTAATGTCTACCAACACACTTCAACTAAAACCGTGATGGTTTCGCTTATGCTAAATTCCTTTGTCTATAATCCTGCTCAAAAAATAAAAATGTTTGAAACGTATTATTAATTAATTCGTTCGTTTCCGACTTGGTTTAGCCTTGTTTTTTTTTTTTTGTTGTTTTTTCTACCAGGCGCGTTTAATTTTCAGATAGTTGGTCTATGTGTTATTTCGTCAATAAGTCTTTAACCTAACCCCAACAAAACAACAAATCCATTGGTACGGATTATTAAGAATGATCTAGATTCGCAACAAGCTAACAGTTTGTACATTTGAATATTGTTTTGAATGGTAATCGATATTTGGTTGTGCCAAAGGAAAGAACCTAAATTTCAACTTTGAAAACGTGATTTTTGGGTTGATCTTTGTTGAACACCAGAAATCAGTCTCACAACAGACCTTGGTTCGATTCCGTTGCTCTTGGTATTTTACTCGAGAATTTGAAGTCGAATAGTCTCAAAATGTAAAGTGTAGAGATCTGTACAGAAAGGAAAGTGTCCAATGTCTTTGAATTATTATAATACTCGACGTATCGTTTTAATGCCCCTAATTTCATGTTTTCCTTGGATTATTTTACCTTTCAACATTTGGAACATTTACGATGATGAATCATGCCAAATGATTAAGGAGGGACATTCGTTTCGAATTCCAAGACAAGCAGTAGATTATTGTACAAACTAGACCAATCCAATATTTGGATATTATTACATATATCGCTAAAATTATCAGGAAAACAAGATAATGACGTCATTATTTATGTGACAATTCTTTACATAGGCAAAGCAGCACAAACAAGAGTGATGAATAATTTTATAAGATTTTTTAAAGGTATTGGTCGAGATAAAAAAAAAGTGTCACGAGCGGGATTCGAACCCACGACCTTCGGCTGAATACCAACGACTCTAACGCTTGAGCTGTCGTGACCTCGATCCGCTCGGATACCAACTTCTCATCTCAACCTCACCTCTCGAATTTTCCCTCCTTTTTGCCATTTTTCAAGTGGGTTCGAAGCGCGCTCGTGACGATGACTTTTTTTTTATCTCAACCAATACCTTTCATAAATATTAATTAATTTAAAAAAGTTAATTGTTCAATTCAACAACGAACTGTAATGGATTTGATAAATAAAACGCGACATAAAAAAATCAATTAATTTCTTCGTTAATATTGAAGAAGATTCATGTATAATGTTTTAATACATGATCTAAAATATTTAAAAAAGTTGAGATGGAAAATAATAAGTGGATGAATTATGAAATGAAAATGAATTAGATTTAAATCGAAAAAGAAAACATAATGGATTTTCCACGTAGATTAGATACGACTATTAATTTCAGACAGTATAGTATACCGCTTATCTATTTTTAGTGTGTAACATGGGAAAATTGGTACTGATCAACCCCAACTTTTCCAGAAAAGTGGCAAAACACAATCAGATAGATAAAATGGAGTCAATTGTTGCCGGGCCCCCATAGAAATGGTAATAGTTCATATTGTCGTTGCCCTGCTACTACCCATTGTCTTCCGACCTCACCTCTCCATTTGTCTAGCCCTCATTGTCCTTGTTTCCCTCGGCCCAGACAAGGGAGGACATTAGGCCGATCTGGAAGCTGCTCCTGTATCTCATTCAGCTTTTTTACCATCTTTTTTTTTATTATTCTAGACACAGTGACAGCGGACGCTGACATAGAGATGAACACGTCAACTATCAATGGTACGGCTAAATCATGCTTTTTAACCACTTACTCGTCCTCCTGAACAGATGTTTTAAAGTGACATTGAATTTGTCCCCGTTTTCAATTTTTCTCTGGCACCCGTTGGCCATCCGAACATGGAGAACCCCACAAAACAACTGACTAGCCTGTTCAGATTTTTTATTTCAATCAAACAAGACAATATTTTATTGTCAGTTTATAAAATATGTAATAAGAATAATTGCAATGTAATTCCCCCGTTTTAAACTTCTAATTGTGCTATTATCTTTGTTTTCCCTTAAATCATAAACCTTGTCAACATGAGAGAAAACTATACAGAAAGATAATTTTGATTGGTTACAACTTCCGTCTCAAGTCCTACCTTCAATCTTCAGCATAAAGTTTGCTTTAAAAAAATGCTATAAGAACGAAGAGTTTGAACTTTAGAGGTAGTAGCCATGTAGCCAGAGAAACGAGGAAGAACAAGCCAGTGAAGTAGAAATCATAAGTCAGTTGTATCAATAAAAGAACCTTGAAGATCAAAATCTGCCATTTGAACCAGTGATTATAGAAGTAAGTTTTTTTTTTCAAGGTTCGCAACAGCGGACGTTATATCAACCCTCGGGGTGTCAGTTTTTTTTTTTTCATTAAATAGACCATTTGATGTAGGTCGGGATTCGAACCCAGGACCTTTAGCTTAGAGTGATGAGCGTGGCGTCAACGTCTAAACCGTGCGGCCACCGACGCTCCCCGGAAGTAATTAATTTCTTCTTTTGTGATATTTTCTCTTTTTAGTAAGAAATCGATTGCTTAATAATTATCCATAAATCTGATAGTTATCCGCCATCTTTGTCCACTCAACAGAAATCACTTGAACACAGATGATGAAGAAATGCAGAAACACGTCGGAACAAACAATACTCAGCGAGAGAGGCGTCGGTGGCCGCACGGTTTAGGCGTTGACTCGGCGCTCATCACTGTAAGGTAAAGGTCCCGGGTTCGAATCCAGTGGCCCTGCAATCGAACCCGACATAGAAATGACTTTTTTTTTCAAAAACACCGGCACCCCGAGGGTTTATATGACTTCTCCTGTTCGAACCCTCGTAAAATTAAAAAAAAAAATCAACAAGGATATACAGGCTGAGATGATAGATAAATAAAAACCAACTGTTTCTTCAACACCCAGCGGTTTCGACACTAATACGGTTTGTTTTGATGAAAATAACCAACGATCATAGACTGTCAGATATACTGATTCCACCATACCACGGTGTTGCATTTTGATCGTTTCGGAATATTTCAACGTTCAAAAATAAGTTGTCCGATCAAAAACGGAATTCAATCTGAGATCTCACACAAACCTACCAATGAAAATGGCCGGAGGTGCCCAATCAACTTGTTCATCGCAACAAGACATCTAGCACAATTTTACTTATCAAAACATCATTTTAATCATTTCCAAGATTATTCAATAATACTGCTGGATACGGTCTAATACCAAAACAAGCGAGACTAGGCCGGTCAGCAATAAACTAGCCTCATCGATTGATGCAGACCTCAATGATCATCCTGACAAATTAAATTCAATAGAATGGAACATTCTGTGGTAAAAACCTTACCCAAAATTTTGATATTTCTGGCAACTTCAATATTGTACAATAATTTGTTTTAACGGATAAATATTGAGTTAATAAACTGATTAAATTATTGGTTTTTGTTTAAATTGATACCACTCAGTACAATACTGTATCTTTGTATTCAATCATTAATTATTTATAATGAAGCCGTTTTAGACGGATATTGAAAGTGCAAATAAAACAACAGAGAAAAGACCAACCAACTTTCATCTCAGTGAAGTATGTGAATATTTTTTGTTTGTCCCAAGAAACAAGAAAATGATATAATTATTTATTTTCAAATTGAAATATCGTGTAATCCACGTCCAGTCGTGGGCTCTTAAACGGTTGTTAAAAATAATAAATTCCTCCCCGATAGGGCTAATTATCGGTACTGGGTTCGTGTCTGACTTAGAGAAAATAAATAACGACTTGTCTGCGATTGGGAGGCGTTCTTTGTGAAGCGTTGTCTGGAGGCCCCGGCTGCTGAAGGCTGTCGAGGTTGATGCCCCCAAGACTACAGCAGTGCGAAGTTAATTCGCACTCTCTTCTCGTCCCCACCGCTCGTCCCAGTACACATTCCCTTTCGTCCGGGATCCCAGTTTATCGAGCAAACCATAGAAAAACCTGGCCGTTCAAAGTAGAAAAAGACACACTGCAAGATTTCACTGTGAAATCACCCCTATCACTTGGACGAGAAACGTTCTCCAAATTAAAAACACGACTATTTTAATAGAACGGATCAAAATTTGATGAAATTGTTCAGAGGCCTTTGACATCTATCGTCAAACCTGTAAAATTCTTCTGGACAAAATGTCAAATACGAATTTATACTTGTCCCAGGCTACATGGTACACAGTAATGATAACTATTATCTAATTTAATAGCAATCATTTCATTTGTAGGTTGATCACATCCCAGACCTCGCCTAAACGTTTCACAATCATTCTATTGTTGCAATTTATTCACATTGCAAAATAAAATCCAATATATTCAAATGGTCTCATATCAGGGAATCTACATATTAACCGGCATTAACAAAACAATTTGTGTTGTCTATCAGTCTTACAAGGCCAAAATGAATAAAATACATAACAAATTTCCTTCATTTCTTTAATAAATAATTTTGTTTGTGTACAAAATGGTTGAAAATATTAATTTCTAATTTTGAAGACGAGAAACAATAAAACCCCCCTCCCTAAGGTAAAATTTAAGTGAAAATTATGCTCAATCGAAAACACAAATGACGATGATTTAAAACGTTTTAATACAGCTATTAAAAAAACATTTCATAATTATCGTCCTTGCGTGCCGGACGAAGCCAGACGCTCGCTCAGGATGGAAAAAAGGTAAAAGGCACGCAAGGTTCAACCGTAGTCGAAAGAGGATCCCTCGAGATCCTAGAACCACTATGATCGTCTTGCCTTTCAACAATGGATGAACTGGTAGGGCACATGGTTTTAACAGAAACTCTCAAATTTAACAAACATTCCGGCGGTGAAAGTCACAGAGGTTTCTTCGTTGTCCAAAAGAAAACAATTCTTGAAACTTCATCATTACTGGCACCGGTATAAACCTAGTTAAGACGTGGCAGAAGGTCGGAAACACGTTGCTTTAAATTTTATAGAGTGTGGATTATAATTCTGATTCGACTGTCGATCGCTGAATAAATCATCTTGGTAAAATCAAAAAGAATTCATTTCAATGATGATCAATCAGTCAAGAGCGAGAGAGAGAGAGAGAGAAACAAAGAGACAGAGTCAGAGTAATAGATAGGGAGAGAGAAAGAAAAAAGAACAGACGAGGGAGAGAAAAAAGAAAGGACGAGAGAGGGAGAGTGTGTGTGTGAGAGAGGGGGGAGATGAAGAAAGAGCCAGAGTAAGAGAT
>CM077102.1:4480822-4500069 GCA_039619505.1 Cimex hemipterus
GAGAGAGAGAGAGAGAGAGAGAGAGAGAGAGAGAGAGAGAGTGAAAAGGAAGAACGAGAGGGAGTGAGAGGGGGAGATAAAGAAAAAGACACAGAGAGAGAAAAAAAGAAAGAACGAGAGAGAGAGGAGGAAGAACGAGGAGAGAGATAGATAGATAGATAGATAGATAGATAGATAGATAGATAGATAGATAGAGAGAATGAGAAAACAAAAGAGAGAGGGGGAGATAAAGAAAGATAGAGAGAAAATCAAACTGACAAAAGAAAAGAAGGAAGCCAAGACGGCAAGCAATTTCATAATTTCACCATTCGTTTCTCTTTTCTGTGTAAGAAATTGTATTTATTGTGTTTAATTTATTTATTTGCCCGAATTTACATCGTCGGCGTTTCTTGAAGACATTTCTTAAAGCCGGCACGCAAAGGTTGTGTAGAGTACACAAGTGTTTGTATGCTAATCGATGTTAGAAAGCAATTTCGCTTCTATAAAGCTGTGTTTATACTTATGATAAACGCGGGTACCAGGTGAGCCCGATCAAAAACCTTCGTGCGCGTGATTCAATCAGGATTGCGTGTTAGGACTGTGATAGCCGCGACAAAATGGCAATTCCAGCGGCAACGGGGGCCTCTCTTAAGCCTGATTTATCGCCCATGGGAACGGGATAAGCTTAAATTTGGAATTTCATTGCGCATTCAACAAGGAATTATCAGACATCTTTAGTCATCTGAATCGTCATTCGAGACATCTCGCAAAACGCTTGATATATTTGCTACCATATTCCGAGGTGCTCGTTCAACTTAACCAAAGGGAGATCGAGAAAACAAAGTAATTTTTTATTGTACTTTTAAATTGTCTTTTTTTCTATATTTTCCTAACTAGGGGTGGAGTTCACTTTTATAAAATAAATCCAACGTTTATGTTTGGCGAGTGTATGCTTTTTAACTTGATATAAAAGTATGTAATTTATTTTCTATGTGTACAAATGTGTAAAATTGTGAACAAGTGTTGGAAATTTGTGAGATTTCTCTAGTAGTAGTCTGCAAGTCTGTAGTTGTGACAAATCAGTAGTTTGGACACTAGGCAACAACAAAATTACATAAATCCTTTGTAAGATAACTCGTGCAGGTCTGCATGGCGATTAACTTAAAGGGACCATGCGAGGATTAATAAAGCAAAAATTGATCTAATCGGTTTGCACCACATAAAAATATTTTTTTGTTTTTTTCTTTTTAGAATTATGAATGTACTCTTAAAGAGTAGGAATATAGCCAAAATTAATATCGCTTTAATGTTCAATCATGTCAATTTATACCGATGTAATACCCTTGGGAAATTAAATGTCTATTATAATCGAGTAAAATATAGATGATATACGGGGATAAATGAACACCATAAACTTATACATAAATGGATAAAAAGATTAACGGATAACCGTCTTGACCTTCTAGGGTATCACACGTAAAAATAATAATGATGGGAAAATAATGAAGCCTTATAGGCCTGATTGTAATATTCCCCGATCCTTACTTATCGTCAACATCTTACGTGCAATTTAATTCTGCTTTCTAAGGAACTTAATCACCAATAAACATTTTATGAAGGTTGGTTAACCTGATTGGACAGTTGAGAAACTGGATATAACAATGTTTTTCGTCGGTTAAGTTAGGCTAAGATAAAATCTCGAAAAACGGCTTCCACCAGCGGCTCCTAGGCCGTAATCTTGAAATACGAGGGCGACGGTCTTGTTAAAAACGGCCATTAAATCCCGATTACCGGCAAACTACAATCTTTTTCATCAAGTTATGTTATTAACAATTACAATTCTTAAACAGTAGTTACAGAGAACTTTTGTTTGTCCGTTCGGGGAAAAACTTCAAAATAGGCTCTACCGTCCGGATATAAAATGATACCATCAAGATTATTATCTTTACTGGCTTGATGATTTTATGAGATTCAGAGCGAAACGAATGGGATAACTGCAATTAAACTTTTCGCTGACTGAGATCACTAAACTCAGGTTTATTATGGACGAAATAATATCCCAAGTAAACCTCAAGGAAACTTGCAATTAGCGAGAGAAACAAAAGCTATAAGTAACATTTAAATAATAAAAGAAAATTTTATGCAATTCAAACTTGTAACTTCCCTCAATTTGATCTTCACTAGTAAATTTAGGAACAAAACAGAAAAATGTATGTCTGAATTATTTAGAAATCGGTCTGGTGGTATGAAGTACCAAAGTGGTGGTACCAAAAATAACCATGGGATATTACATTTTAACTTCTTACAATCTGACCTTCAATATTTTTTTAAAGAGTAAAATTGACAAATGTATGTCTAAATATTCAATCCTCCGATTAATTGAGAAAGGCACTTTTAAGAAAATTATTTGAGTAATGCGTTTTTTTGTAAGCTTAAAATCTTCCGTTATCGAAACTGTTCCGTATTTTAATTTTATTTTTTGCGACTGCGATTCTTAGTAGCAACAAGCAAATAAGATAACGGACATAGTGACAATCTGGCATGTTAAACTATGATAGAAGTGACTCAGTAGGAATACACATTGAGTCAATAAATCTCTAGGGCAAAACCGTTTCAAACGAAGTGTGGGATTTCCAGGATGCTGGGAGAAGAAAGTTGTCCGACAAGTGGATTGGGGTGAAGGTTTATTTTTGGAAAATTTGAGAATCGGGATTAAACAATATCAATTACAAACGGGATTTGGAGGTATTTGTGAATTGCTAGTTTAGTATTTTTGATTGTATGGATTGGCTAAGACAAAAATTGAATTATTTCTCGTGTAGGGTGAGCTTCTTAGCAAGTTTGATCTTGATCAAATAATCTAAGGAAGTCGTCGTTGTTGTCTTTTCAGTCGTGTATATAGACCACGTTAGCCTTTTGTCAATGTATAATCCCAGATGGTTTTTTTAGTTTTTGACACTTTTAGTCCTCAATTTCTTTTAAACTGAACTTGCTTCCGAATCGACTACTTTGTACGTTAGAACTTCAACAACTATTGTCAGGTCCTAAGCATTTGCCAAACTATCGTCAGCAATTAAAATAAAATCCCAATCATCCGTGTACGCCTTTGTTTACAAGTTTATAACTAACTTAGGAAAATTAGCGTTACCGGCAAAATCCGTTACGCAAACAGTCTTTAAATAGCGTCAATATGAAAGACGTTAAATAAAACGGTGAACCTGGAATAAGGAAAACATTATGCGAAATTTCTCTCTAATATTTGAAGTTGGAATGGGCATTGAAATACACTGTAGATCTGTAGAAGTTGGTTCTCCGGAGTGTAAAGATGATGCGGGTGGAATTAGTTTCGTTAATTTTTATGCTCCTATGTAATACATGTGAAGTACGGTATTTTACAACGGTATCCGTGTAAAGTTGAATAGTAAAAAATTCAAACAGAACATTCAACATTCAATGGCTTTATAATGCATTTTAAGAATTTGCTTACCATGACCCACGACCAAATTGTCGGCTGTTTACGCAGTGACGAGTGTACCTTTTTCTACATTAAACCGATGTTTATGATCATTAGTTGATAAATAATTTCTTTAATATTAAAAATAATCTTTGGGTGCCTTAATATTGTACAAAAAAATGATCTTATTAACTCGACCAATGCCTTTCATAACTATTCATTAATTGAAAAATGTTAATTGGTCAGTGGGACCACGAACTGCAATGGATTTGTTAATTAAAATGAAGTATATCTTCACGAAAGCTCTCCTTGGCCATTTCATTTGTCGCCGAGAATCAAATAGGTTACATGACATTTTAAAACTGGCAAAAATGAGGGAAAATTCAAAAGGTGGGGTTGAGATGAGAAGTTGTCCTAGTGGATCCAAATCACGATAGCACAAGTGGTAGAGTAGCGGCGAATTTCACCGAAGGTCGTGGGTTCGAATCGCGCTCGTGACACTGACTTTTTTATCTCGACCAATACCTTTCATAAATATTAAGTGATTGAAAAATGTCAATCGGTCCACGAATTGTAATGGATTGCACGTATACTTGAAAGAGCTTGACACTATCATCAATTGGCTGAGTATAATATGCGAGCGAGCGAAATAATCATCAATACTTCCAACATTGAAAATGTTAAGCACATGGCAATATTTTTTACATTAAGAAATACGACAACTTGATAAGGACGTAATTCAGATCGCAACGCACTTATGTAAATATGTGTCAATTCAATTTGTGCTCATTTTATTGTCAAAAGATTGCAAATTTGTATTTTTTGATAATATCGGAACTTGGCAGAGGTCAAATGACGTGCGCACAGATCATTACCAGACTACAAAAATAATTACTTTCATAAAATATACTCTTGCAAAGCTTTTAAAATTATATTTCGAAACTTTTACAAAAGATTACCCAGGAAGATGGGCAATTCCGATGTTCAATATACCGAAAACAGAATTTCGACGATGGCATGCTCATTAACATACAATGAACAACGTGTTGTCTAGGTCAGACACTAGGCACGTCTAGAACACACCTCCTTTCCTAGGCAAGGTGGGAGGTCTAATTCCTATGTGGCTGGTTAAGGGGGGGGGAAGAATATGATAATATCGATTATAAGGTCAATTTTTCGACTAGACGCACAATTGCTTTGTTGTCTTTTTTTTTGGTTACAAATAACATAACGAATAATGTGAGGCTTTTGTGCTTAGTCTTGATAGTTTGGCCAGTCATCCTTTCAACGTATTCGTTTTTAGATTGATTACCAGCGGCCGACCAAACTAATTTTTTAAGGCGAAAAAATAGTCACAAAGAAAAATTAATCGTTATTATTGATGTTATCATTATAATCAGGGCATAACCACAAATAAATCTTCGTTTCTTCCAAAGTCGTAGCAAAAATAAAAAATACAGTATGTCATTACAAAAATAATAAATTAGTCTAAAGAGTAATTAGAATTGGTGCTTGTATGCGCATGTATGAAACGATATTTTATTCGTGCGTGTGTGTTTGCGCGCGCGCGCGCACGGGCCTACACTGTCTACTGAAATATTTCAATAAAACCGAATTTATACATGACGACATTCCAAGAATGTATAATATTGTATTTATACAGAAATCTGTGGCGGTTTATAACAATTTTGTGCAAATACCACGTTCCGCTCGATAGTTAACGTGTGAATCGACCACTCAGCTACTTAAAATGTACTATTAGCAGCTATTCAAGACCACTTTCGCCTTTCAATGCAAACGAATTGAAACGTCCAAACGGAACTGAACTTGAAATGATCGAACCATTTGCACTGATTTTGGCGATTACTGATTAAGAAAAGTATTACAAAATCTGAACAGGGTTTATAGTGAACCTAAATTGTAAAAATAATGAAATATATAGTAAGATATTTATTTGCCATTCAGTTAATATATGTGACTGGAAATTGAAATAAATATAGAACACACGTAAGGATGATCACAGGTTTTTTTTTAAACAATTCTAGTCGTTTAGATGTTCGAACACGGTGAAGTTTTCTCTCTTAAAATATCTCAGCCTTCCAACTAGCTGCGGCTACTGGACAAACAAAAACCATATGTTTTTCGTCGAGGCCAACGTACTGCTATCCGGGGAAGGGGGCAAAACTCCTTCAATTCCACGCTTTCGCAAGTAAAAAATCAGACCGAGGTCGGCACAAAAAGAAACCCAGTCTGTACTGCTAGGATTCGCAGATAAAAAGGGCGAACCGACCCCAACGAAACTCCAGTTCGTCCGTGTACGACCCGACCGGTATCAAAGACAAGTCATCATAAAAACCAAACAAATATTAGTTCACATTTGAGTTGGATCGTCCTTTCTTTCATCTCATTAATTAAAACAGATACCACTTGATTATTTATTACACGAGGAACGTTAGTATGCAAATCTATGTCGGGAAGGTACAATTGGTCAAACCGCACCGAGGAATATCGAACCGCAGAGGTGAATTTGATCAGAGACCTACCTTTGTGGTATTATTCTGTAGCTGACAAATGAGAGGCTAAATTTTACGATATCGACTTAGTTTTGATACAAAAGTAAAGCTTAAATAGATGCGGAAGGATGAGATTTACTCTTGAAAGACCATAAAAAAGAAGTAAAACAACGCAAGAGCAAACGATCACCTCAGCTCTTTATCGGCCCAATTCCCGAATAAAATTCCCCATATTATTATTAAAATAGATCAAAATAATATTCATAGAAATGTATGGTGATTAGAGACCGTTAATCGATAACTATTCAGAGATCGTGAGATGAGGTCTGGTGTGTGATGTAGGTTTCAGAAAAACATTTTCTTTATCGTGCCAACGTTTCGGTCATTATTGAGATCATCTTCAGGTGCCATTCTTGTTTGTCATTCGGAGAGTGCCCCAGGGACGCTCAAGAATGACATAATTACACAGAAGACGACCTCTTTGATCCCGGAAGATGATCTCAATAAAGATCGATACGTTGGCACGATAAAGAAAAGGTTTTTCTGAAACCTACATCACACCGGACTGCATCTCACGATCGCTGAATAATATTCATAGATTTCATTTTGAACTGTTTTTACAATTTGGTTCTCTTCCTCTCCACTCATGGGGCCGTAGTTGCCGCACCTAATTTATTTATAAATTTATTTATAATTTATTAATTTATTTATAAATTTTCTATTCCCAATTTCATGACATAGTTGTATTTTTGTACTCAATTTGAGAATATAAAATTGGACGATTACACAATAGGAGCCAATATGCTCATAATTAATTTTAACTTTTGAATTCAAATTATTAACGAAAACAATCATTACTTAACTGTCAATTCCGTTTAAAAAAAATAAGTTCTTTAGAAATAGCGATACGTCAGTAGACAAAAATTTAGATGTTACTTCAGGTAAAAGCGTTAGCAGTTGGATCATCCTGGGATTATCCTCTATACACTTGGTATTTGTATAAAGTTCAATTGCTTAAACTCCATGTTTTACTCTAATAAGAAATATAATAAACTGTTAAAATGAATTAAATGTGCGCTCAAATTTCTGACGACTTTGACTCGATTATTATTCTCAGACAATTGATGACAATCTCGAGCACTTTCAAGTGTATGTACTATATGAATGCACCCAAAGTTTATT
The DNA here is from genome assembly GCA_039619505.1 of Cimex hemipterus. Taxonomy (NCBI): domain Eukaryota; kingdom Metazoa; phylum Arthropoda; class Insecta; order Hemiptera; family Cimicidae; genus Cimex; species Cimex hemipterus. Next base: position 4,487,951 of record CM077102.1, read on the forward strand.
TTTAATATGAAAATGTAGTCATCGGTTGGGGAAAAAAAGTAATTTTAGAAAATGAAATTGAGATAATTTGCTGCTTGTTATAATTCATTTAAAAATCGGATTTATTTGTACGGACGTAAACCAATTATCGCGAGATACTTTATACTTAAAAACTTACTTTAAATAGTTTGTAAATTTTAAAATTAATACCTTCGACCGAATAATTTGAGCAATCTGTTTGGTGGATACTTAAGCTATTTTATACAACTCGTATTTTGAGGACTGAAAATCCAAAATTAATTTTATTATCTATTGATGGAAATCAACGGATCAATTATGAGTGAAAGGAGTGAAAATGGGAACTCCTGGTTTTCAATATAATGTACATATTCATACATACTCTACTAACTTCCACACCTCGATCACATTTCTTCACTTACTACCTCCAACTTTAACACCTTAGTCCGCCCGACAAAATTATGCACACACAGAAGATTTTTTTTAAAGTATAATCCTCCATTAACATCCACTTTTTATTCAATTTTCTACAAAACTTACTATCTGCAACTTTATTTTTAATTTCACTATTTTTCGTGGCTCGCTTGACCGATTGATATCATTCAATTAATTAAGGTTTCTTTGTTGAGATAAAAAATTCAGTGTCACGAGCGGGGTACTTTATTTTTAAAACTGAAGTCTGCCCAATAACGTAAAATTGTATTCAATTTTTTAACATCAAAGTACGCCCAACAACATAGTGTACATGAATTTGTATTGTCATTTAATTTTAACTTTTGTTCATTCCAATTTTCAACTATCCTCCACGTTTTGCTCATTTTACTACAAAATTACTATTGCCTACGAGCAAATTTAGTTTTAGTAAATTAAAAAATAATTTAGTTTTAACACCAAAATCCGACAAACCACATAATGTGTATGGTAGATACTTTATATAAATCACCCTAAATACTCGGGTTTTAGGAGAGAAAATCAGAAATTAGATCAGGGCAGACATGAACTTAAAAATATAAATATGTTCTACGAGTTTAAAAGCATTTTATAATATATTAATTGAGATATGAAACGGATAAATGAGTTAAATGTGGAAAATGGAAAATCGGGTCGAATGGGGCGAGAAAAGCGCAGCCCCGTTTTCCAATTATTTTCCATCGCATTTAAAATTAGTTACAAGTTTATTAATGAAGATGATGATTTAAGAATGAAAAACTGGGTCAAACCAAATTACAATATCATAGGAATTTTTTTTAAAGAAAACATTTGTGACACTGAGATGGACCTGAGACCTGGTCGTATACTGGATTCGCGAAGGGTTCAGATTGTAAGACGACAGGCGAGTTGACATTTCGCCATGATAAGTGGTGTGTATTTTAAATTATTCGAAACAAATTAGACCTGAGAAGCAATCACTGAAGGTGGCGAAATACGAAAAACCCTGGCTTAGCAAATTAGCTAGACTATTCGGACCGGGTAGGACAAGGAACACACAATAAAGAAAATGTACTATGTTATAAGTAGTTATTAATCTATTCGAGAGGAGAAAAATTTTGTTACTTGGAAAAATTTGAAGAAGAGATAATTACCATGGGCGATATCGGCGAAGAATCGGTCTGCCATGGGGCGTGGGCAAGTCTTCCTATCGGAACGGGAAGCGCGACTTTTCCGGAAGCGTTTTCGCGTCGGCTGTGGTCTCGATCGTGGGGTTAAACTCGGCAAAATTGATCTTTGACATTTCCCGTGCAGAGTAGGTTAATGAGAGTTTCGAGGGGGTGGAAAGGGTGGCGAATGTTTTCTGCAAGGGTTGTACACCACCGGGGGGAGGATCAATACCCCGCGACATACACCCCCTCCCTCGACAACAGGCAGCTTTTCCAAATTAAAAAAAAATTACCCTACACTTACACCAAGGGGATTTTATTGGAATCGATATATATATATACCATAGATTTTTTTACGCGTTGTGAAAATTTCAAATAGGCTGAGAATTTTGCAAAAAAAAAATTGGCGGGAATAGAATATTTTCGCTTGCATACCAAATAAACTTTTTTTTTCTCAAATATTTACCTTCACATTATGTCAGCAATTTCATCGATGTAATCCGTCACCTTAGGCACATAAACACACAAAAAAAGGGGAGTCACTCGGGTGTTGTTTAATCGGAGGGCCGATGTGAACTGGGCCGCCGAAGGCGGTGGGGAGCCATTCGCGGGGGGGGGGGAGATAAAAAAGGGCAAAGAGGAGGAGCGGCGTGGTGGGGGCGCCGGCGGCACGGGCACCGCGCGTCTCCACCGGCAAAAAAGCGGGAGCACGCGCACCCAAACTGGCGGCAGCTCCTTCAACTAAAATCCGCATGCCCGCCGCCGCGCCACGCCGTTCAAGGGCGCCCGGCAAATTAAAGCCGCATCCGTCACCACCAAAGTCCCGCCAACGACATAATGTACATGTATTTGTATTATTATTTACTAACTTTTTATAACAATTTTTAACTATCCTTCCAGTTTTGTTCAATTTCATACACAATTATTACAAAAATCAGCAACTTCATTTTGAACACTAAAGTCCAACAAACAACATAATATAATATAAAATTTAAACTTTTTAAAATTTAATTTCTATTTTCTACTAATCACCACAATTTGCCCATTTTTCTAAAAAATTGTTACTACCTGCAACTTTATTTTTAACACCAAAGTCCCCCCAACAACCAAGTACATATAGAGCTGTTTTTTAATTACAAATCTCCGTTAAAATCCACATTTTACTCACTTTTCTTCAAAACTGTTACTACCTGCAACTTTATTTTTAACACCAAAGTCTGCTCAATCAACGTAATGTACATAATATAGAGCTGTTTTTTAATTAGAATTATCCGTTAACCTGTACATTTTTCTAACTTTTCTTCAAAATTGTTACTATTGGGTTGTCCGGAAAATAATGCAGGATTTTGGTATTAAACAAAAAAAAAAGAAACTAGTTACTTTAAAGCAATGTTCTTTAATCAAAATAATTTCCCATACTCTCAATACATTTCTCCCAACGTGTTGGTAACTTATTAATTCCGTCTGAGTAGAATTCAGAATTTTTAGAATTGATAAAGTCAATAAATGCATTTTCCAGTTCCGTTTGATTTTTGAATATTATGTGTTGTAAGTAGTGGTCCAGGTGTCAAAAAATGGTAGTCAGTAGGCGAGAGGTCCGGAGAGTAGGGTGGGTGAGGCAAAGTTTCATAGCCAAGCTCCAATAATTTTTGTGACGTTACACGTGATACATGTGGTCGAGCGTTGTCATGCAACAAAATGGGCCCTTTCCGATTGACCAAAGAGGGCTTCATTACTGCCAATTTCTGATGCATGGTATTAATTTGGTTACAGTATGATTCAGCATTGATGGTTTCGCCAGGATTTAAGAAGCTATAGTGTATTAAACAATACTTGCAACTTCATTTTTAACACCAAAGTACTCCAAACACAACATATTGTATATATAAAAGATATTTTGAAATGACATTATTTTAAATTACATTTAAATTGAATTAATTTAAATTTAAATTATTTTAAAATTACAATTCTTCATTAACCATCATATTTTACTCAGTTTTCTTCAAAATTGTTACTGCCTGCAACTTTATTTTAAACATCTTTGTCCGCCCAACCACATAATATACAAATTTTATATCGTTTTTTAATTACAATTTTCATCTTATCTCCACCTATTGTTCACTTTACTGCAAAATTATTATTTTAGTAATAGCACTATTGAACTGAATAAATGTAAAAATTAATTAGATCAGACATGTAAACCTGTATTTATTCTCCAAACACGGTTTTATGTGTTCGCATTTTTCTTATTTTATTTGGCCGATTTCTATAAACCACAAAACTAATCGTACGAATCAGTGCGGAATCTTTTGATTTTGAGGAAAAGGGTCAAGAAATACGAGCATTTTGTTTGTATATGAACCACGTAATAAATAAAAAGTGAAAACGCGTTTGACCGAATAGATAGATCATGCTTCATATAATGTTCTTTCAAGGAGTGAGACAAATTTACCGGAACGTATCTGTGATTCCAATTACCCGCCGCCGTTCGAAGAAGTTTTCGGACCCATTCTAGTCAGTGCAAACTGATGTAAGCAAAAATTATTGTCAGCAGAATTTGTTGAACGAACAATTAATTTATAAAGGAAAGAAAAACTAGCTGGAAAACAAAAAACAGAACCACCACCGTCACAATTTCCCAATGTGATCATCAAAGTTTATTAAGTTATCCAATCTAGTGACTCGATGTTCACTCAAGTTACAAACACGATAAAAGACTGGAAATTTGTAGGTAAAAAAAAACGAAATAAAAACAGCCAGCCATTCAATATGTCGATAATGTTTATTACTTAAAAATTAAACATATGTAGTACGAACCTGGACATATATACACATATCCCGAAACACACACACACATACACATATATGTGTGTGTTTGTGTATATATATATATATATATATATATATATATGTAATATCCTTTTAAGTGATTATTTACGCTCAAAACAATGGTGCAATCGGATTTTAAATTTTTAAATAGGTCAAAAATGAGAAAGTTATGGCAAAAAAGAAACCAAGAAACCGGTAACGTAATTTCGACAAGGAGCAGAATATTTTGTTGTACGTTCACAGAATTCCTCTCTCCGAAATGGTGGAAGGGTTTTAGGTTTTTCAAAAAACTATGACAGGCGTCTAACATAATGATTTAGGAGACAGACGAAAACGTTCGTCTATACAACCGATCGGGTTATGAATCATGGCATACAAAACCGTTGAAGAAATTTCTGAATGTAGGCAGAGGAAAATCAGAGAATTTCATACTCTTTTCCTTATCAGCGGGTTCACAGTATCAGTGTTTGGCGTGGACTTCTCGGAAATATATTAATTGGGCATTATCTCTGCGAATGTAATTTTAACGGTTCTCAGTTCTGCAATTTTTTGAGGTATACAACCACGAAAAAGAATGTTCCTCCAGTTTGATCGTTGCCCCCAACACACAATTCTTTGAAGGTAAAACATTATTTGAACAGCCACTATCGGGATGGACCTCATGACTATGGAGCAAAAGATAAAAAATGCTTGTCAATACATCCCTACTGACACTTTCGCTCTGAGCACTGGTGAAGGCCATTAAAAAGAGTAAATCCTCAGCTCGAACATGAAATGTGATTAATAAGTAGTAAACCAAATTATTTTTTCTTAAACTTTTTTGCCATAACATTGTCATTTTTGATGTGCTAGGATGTACAGGGTCGAATTTAAAATGTTGACGTTGAACTGTGACTGAGATATAACTTTTCTCTAAAAAAAACGAAAATTTTGAAACTAGGCAAAAAGATATTAAACCTTCCATTTATGCAGCGTCATTAGTTGAAGACAAATTCATATGTGCCATTGTATGTATAGAGATCACACCCGATAAAAACTGAAGATTCTCACTTGATATTCCGTGGGGGGAGGGGTGGTGTTGAACTCCATTCTCGCTAATAAATTGCTTTTACTCCCCAGACGTCACACACTCACCACAGAGTACTGATATTCCTCGGGGCGGGATTAAACGACTTCTTCCTTTCAGGCTAATAAATTATATTTATTTAATTATATTAATATAATACAGACACATTCAAACGTGATACGGAGATTTAAAAATCTCTATAGCTCTGTGCACCCTGCCGTACTCAATGCTACGCAAAGGTCTGACGATATGTCAAAATATTTTCTATATATGTCAAGCCTTCTACGATTAAAAAGATACTCGACTATTAGTTTAGATAATTCGAGCTTCGGGAACCTAGCTGTATGGTCGTGAGTTATTTTTGTATGACCTATCCGTAGTCTTGTCAGTACGGCCTTTGCCCTTTTCGACCCGTTCTTAATTTTAATAGATATTTACAGAAATTACAAAAACGAAAAAAAATACCAAAAAACCCCGCTAATAAACCACTGTATATTTTGTTTAGGCTTTTTTTTTTCTTTAGAAGGGGTTAAATGAGCTGTGATTTGCCCCTAGACGATATTATAACGTAATATAAACATATGGAACAGGTTCACCACCCCTAGGGGAGTTTTTGCGAGGCCTGCTAATTGCTCTCGTATGTGATGAAGAAAAAATGCACCCCACGCCGTATGGGACCAGGTTGATGTCTCGAACGCTTACAAAATTCGAATCGGCTAAAAATCTATCGAAAGTACGTGTCAAATTTTTCTCTTAATTCACTATTTTTTTCACGGTCCGCTTCAATCGATATCATCCAATTAATTAAGGATTTTAATTGAGATAAAACAGTCAAAAGTTGCTATTCGTCCACTTGAGCTATGGTGACTTCGATCCACTAAGACCTAACTTTCCATCTCACTCTCACTTTCAAAATATTCAAAAATGGCAAAAAGGAGGGGAATGGAATGTAATAGAATGGTAGCAAAGGTACTAGGAGGTGGGGTTTGTGTGCCCCAGGCACTGCAGCCTTCTGGCTTATTGTACCTTCCTAGTTCTTTAGTTTAGTCAATGGACTCGATCCTTTTTCTCAGGAGTATCAAGTCATTGACTGTTATTGCTTCAATGTGGTTCTCTGAGTCATTTTTGTGCGTCAGATTGAATCTCCATTGAGCGGTTGCTCCGCATTCGAAGATGATATGAGTGGCTGTTTCCTCCTCCTCATTACATAGGCAAATTGGATCACTATTATATATGCCCATGTTTTGTAGATGTTTTCTCAGGTGCCAGTGGCCGGTTAGTAGCCCTACCACTCTCCTGAGATTTGCCCTCTCCAGTTGTAGCAGTGTTTTTGCCAGTTTTGGTGAGGGTTGTTTTATCATGAGTTTTCTGTGTCTAGCGCTGCTAGAGTTTATCCATTTTTCTCTTTGTTTTATTTGGATCCATTCTGCGATGGAGGATTCTACGTTTGTTTTGGATATCCCAAGGATAGGCTCGGGGCCTATGTATGGTCTTGTGGATCCTCCTCTGGCCAGTCTGTTGCTTCTTCATTATCCAAAATTCCCCTGGGCCCTGGCACCCAGGATACCGTTACCTTGTTGTGTTTTCCCTGGTTTTGGAGATTTTGGATGCATTCACTGACTAATTTTGATGTAATCCTTGTGCATGCTAGTGCTTTGATAGCTGCTTGGCTGTCTGATCTTATGAGGATTTTTTTGTCAGTGTAACCTCTTTTAAGATTTTCCAGGGCATTGATAGCATGTATTTCTGCTTGAAAGACCGAGGTGTACTTCCCTAGTGAGTTTGATTGCTCATATTTTGCGCTTGTACAGAAAACACCTGATCCGGTTCCTTCAGTTGTTTTGGAGCCATCTGTATACCATATCATTGTGTCCGATGTTCTCCTGTGTTCTTCCTCTCCTTTGTAGTCTGTTGAGATTTTGTAGGAGGTTGTGAAGATTGTTTCCGGGACCATGTAATCAGTTCCCATCTCTAATAATGGGTGTCTGATTTTGTTAATTATGGTTGTGTGCCCGAATTGTTTGGTTCCTTTCCAATTTAATTGTTTTTGGAGCCTGAGTGAGCTTTTCCTAGCCTCTCCCTGTATGAATATTTCTAGTGGAGGTAGGATTAGGCAGGGCATCTAGTGCATTTGTAGGGGTTGTTTTCATCGCCCCAGTGATACGTAGGTTTGTATGTAAAAAAGGACGGGAAATTCAAAAGGTGTGGTTAAGATGGGAAGTTAGTGTCCGAGGGGATCCAAGTCACGATAGCTCAACTGGTTGAATAACGGCGTATTCAGTCGAAGGTAATGGGTTCGAATCCCGCTCATACTGACTGTTCATGGTAGACTAAAAGCCTTAATTGATTAAATTTTCTCTTAACGTTTCTTAAAATATCCAGCAAACAAAAAACTAGTAGACATTTGTACAAGGAAACGTGCAATGTCTTATATGTACTTGAACATCATATTCAAAGATTAAAAAACGAAAATAGAGCATAATATATTTTTTTTAAATTTATCTATACATTTATTTATTTTTGTAAGAAACATAACCTTTATAATTTCAACATTAAGTTTCGCGTACATGGGAGAATATATCTTATCGCTTTGAAAGCATTCACTGACCAATGGGTTTTACAATTTACTCCTGCCCACTCCAGTCGAAACAAATGCATTAAATGAAGATGAACATGCGTAACTCATGAATAGAAATCTCAAGTCCCTCGTGAAAGTGCAGGTTTTTATTTCGCCGGTGACACGGCAAAAATTGTTGGACTAGCGCTTGAAACTGCTGCCTCACCCAACTCCAACTGACCTGTTCTGGTCCATGCAAAATTCTTTTATATATTTCGTAAGGGAGGAATGAACGAGATAAAGAATCAGAAGATGAGTACTTGCCAAATGAAACGATATACAGGTGGCAGCAACCGGTCAATAAATAGTTTTAATACATGTAAACATCGAAAAATAATAGTTAATTTTCGTTTAGTTTTGGGCACATTACATTGTTCATGGCCAGAGGTTTGCATTTTTTTCTTATCCTTCTCGTGTTTTAAACCTAATAATTTCTTTACTTGTTTCTCAGCTAAGTTACGAAGTTTTATGATATGGTATTTTTCTCTTTTCATTATCCTTTCTCTCTGTACCTCAGGACCTTGTCAAATTAACTCATAAAGAATGGCTTTCTGTAGATTTTTTAATGCACATAAACAAGATAACATTATAGACTGGTTACAATTCACGCTGCGCCAGAGTTCTCGGTATTCCTCGTAGTAGTTGAGGATATGCCCCTTCATTCACAATTATAAATTACTTCACACTTCCCCAGAGTAGTTGATATCACTTGGGGTAATGGGGATATGCCCATTCTTTCACGCTTGTAAATTACATTCACACTACCCCAGAGTACTCGGTATGCCTCTTGGCAGTTGGGGATATGCCCATTTATTCACGCTTATAAATTACTTCACACTACCTCAGAGTATTCGATCTCACTTGGCGTAATTGGGACAAACCCTGCGATTCATGATAATAAATTACATTCATACACCACAAATCAGTCACACTACCCGAGTCGGATGCTGGGTGAAGTAACGGTAATGTGGTCGTTTCCCAATCATCCTATCCTGCCTAGTCTCTAAATCATCAGTACGCAAATTTAGGTATATAAGGAGAGGAAGGCACCATAGAAGGTAGGAGAAATACAAAAACAAATGCCAGACAAGGATAGACTGTTATATTAAATAATATAAAAATAAAACTAATTTTCTTAAAATGATTAATCTATTGTTGTATGGATTATATAAAAATGCTAAAAATTTATTATATCTTTTTTATAAGAACTGCTTCTAGAAAATGTTCTACAAAACCAATAAAATTCCTCGGAACGTAAGCATAATCAAGTCCTGGCAAGGATTGTTCTCTTTTTAAAGATTGTAGCGTGAGAAAGGTGAGGAACGAAAAAACCGAGTGGATCTCCGTCATTTGGCCGGAAAAAAGGGGCCCGGGTTCGGCCACATCTGCCCTGACTTCATGTGGGAATCCATGATATCTTCCCTTTGACCTTCCCTTAAAAGAGGCTTTCTTTGCTTTTTACAGGCGAAAAAAAACAGGGCTTAATAAGGATGAATCCGCAGATTCCGACCCCATCTCATCCCGCAATATATGTATAAGAAAAAAACTTTCTCACAGATATAATGTAAATTCGCTTAAGGGGAAGAAAGGTGTTTAACTGAAAACCAACATGCAACGGGATAACGCCTTTCCGCCAATTTCGCCGTCATGTGACCTGGTCCCTCATTTATAGCGATTTGAATTTAGTACGCATCTCAATTGTAGAAGAAATGTAAATTAAATGCATGATTTATCGGTTTTTAATTTCGATTGTTTTACGTGGTATAGAAATGATTTGGACTAGCATTCACAACTTTGTCGTTAACACGAATACATTTTTTAAATAAAACAATTTAAGATTTAAAATTTTTTGAAACTCTATCGATCAGGCAGGAACAACCTACTGATACCTCGTAGAAGTGTTGTAAGACTTGTTGTACTCTAACTTTGTTCTATGTTTCAGGCTATTGAGAGAAGTAGTCAATTCTATCTGAGCTGAGTACAGACAGCATTCATGCTGCGAAGCAGGACCAAATTTGGTAAACAAAGTAATCTATCCATCATCGTTTGATGAGAACTGGATGCTCTTACGCACAATATTACACCGCTGGCAAGAGCCGGTATGGGATTTCATACCATGGGATAGCCTCTTGGAAAAGAGGATTTGTTGCTGAGGAGGTAAAGAGCCTGTTGTACTGTGTGTAAACAGGATAATAGTAAACAACGTCACTGACAAAAGCAATTCAAGAATCCCATTGCAGAAAGGAAATGGAAGAGACTGCAGAAGGCATCAAGGAAGCAGAAGACGCAGAACATTTCAACAGCTCAGCTGAGACATATGAGAAAGACGGTAGATTATGCAAAAGAGGAAGAAAACACGGTACTGCACGCCTCCAGAATGAGTACTACAACATTGTACACTAGATAAATCCTTTAAGGGTTAAACATTCACATGTGAACTGTACGTTTAGAATAGGAATTGCAGTAGCTTAAAGGGCTCTGTATAAAATAACAGTTTTCCATATATCAATGAAGTGCATAACTGATAAGAAATTCGGTGGACTTTTGTATAATGACTTTATGAACTTGGTATAGCACAAGAAAGTTGATCGGTGGAAGCGTGGCGTGAAAAATGGCCAATGGCAACGTGGGCATCGAACCCACGACCGCGGAGTTTACCACAGTGGTTCGACTACCACGGTTCCTTCTATAAACGTTATCGAATGCATTTCTGCCCATTTCACTATGGAAAATGTGCTTATAAAAAGATGTGTAACTATAGCCCTTTTTTCATCGAGCATTCCCCTCAGTCCACAATTACAACTCAACGGGTTATTAGGTAAGGAAACACTTTTGCCTGTCATGGTATTAAATTAACAATATAGGGTAAAACATAGGTTCTAGCATGAAAGGCTTGTCAACACCTGCAGGATAATGTAAAACTGTTGAATCGGCCACACCATGACCGCGCAAAATAAGACCAAATGAAACGATGGGAGCGAGGCTATGAGATCAATTATCCTATTAATTTATGGAACATCGATTTACTTTTAAAACATGCAGATTTTTCCGCCCACGTTCACACAAAGTGAAAATGTAACACGTGTAATAAGTAAACGCGTACACGAATAAGAGTGAACGAGTTTTTTAAACGGGCACCAATAAACTAGGTGCGTGAGCCGGGCCATTAAAAGAGCCATCAAAGTTAAATTAGATCGAGTTTGTTCGCGAGCCAAACAACAGTCTAACTCCTTCAAAGGTTGATATCATCACCCTTACTTTTGAGAATTTACGACCAGTGAGATATTAACTGATAACCCGTTTACTCCCACATAACTAACGAAATTAAACAAGAATTTCTACTCAGGGATAAAGTCGATTCCTTCAAAAGTGATCGGCGTTAGCCAATTGACAATCGTCATAAAAAAATATTGAATTATTTTCATTTAAAACACACGTGTGAATCGATTATCACAAGTCAATTGATGGGAAATGTTATTATTTCAAGTTTAACAACTTTATATTTCCTTTATCACTAATGAGTAAGAACCAAGGAGTACCAGAGGGAACACAGGAGATGGAGATAGATGAAATGGATATATAGAGGAAGATAAAGAATGAGCGAGATCATGAGAAAGAGAGAGAGAGAGAGAGAGAGAGAGAGAGAGAGAGAGAGAGAGAGAGGAGTAAAAGAAAATATTGAGTAGGGAAAGATAGTAGGGAATGGAGTGTGAGTCATGATGGGAAAAAGAGAGAAGAAATAACGTAAAAGAGAACATTAAATAAAACAATGCGAGAGTGCGACAGTAAACGGAAACTAAATAGAAAAATGCGAAAGAGCGAGTGAGTGAGAGAGAAAGAAAGAGAGGAAGAGGGAGAGTTGAGACTGAAGAAAATATGTTGAATGTTATGACAGGAAGGAAGAAAGAATAGGGAGAGTTAGAGAAAAAGAGGCTAAGGAGAGAGAGATATTTAGAAAGAGCGGCGAGAGAGAGAGAGAGAGAGAGAGAGAGAGAGAGAGAGAGAGAGAGAG